>JAFCMP010000223.1:1200000-1800000 GCA_017506865.1 Tribonema minus
ACAAGACCATTGCATGACTCTGCACAATGTGAGAACATTGTCGATGACATAGGTTGTGGTATGGATAGCATGCATGGCATGATGCACTGCACCAGCACCAAGCAACCTGAAGCAACACCGCAGCAAGCAACTGAATGGCACCAGCGCGGCATGATGCTGTCTGCCTCCAAACCGAATCACCTTTGAGAGATTTGATGTCGAAGAGCAGGTGTAAGCTGCGGTCATTCAAAGATTGTGCTTTGCTTGAAGCGCTATTTGATTGCTGCAGGCGTCAAGGGTATGCCCCGTCCGCTGTATCTCGCTTGTGGGACTAGGATAAAGTCGGTAGTACTGACATGAGACACCCCTTGCCATCGCACTGGGGCGAGCACCAGCAAAGTAAAAACACTAACACACAGGAAACACAAACGTTTGATCATGATCATGTTGATGACGTCCCAGGTGGTCTACATGACAGTCCCATGCATCTTGGTACCTACATAGGGTTGCAAAAAAACGTATTTGGCCACACAAATACGGCATATTTGGGGCGTATTTGGCAACCAGGAATACGTCGTGAGCATATTTCAACATCATAGTATGCTGCGTGAAGGGCGTATTTGTGGGGCATGCGGTGAGTCTTCTCAGTTAAGAGCGTACAGTCTGCAGCGGAAACCCCATGTACTGCAGACATGGTGACAACAGCACCAGCGGCCGCAGCGGCTGCTGCACCGGGCGGCGAACGTGGGGCGGCTGCACCCCGGCGGGGTCGGCGCCGCGCCAGCGCCCAAAGCACTGGCAGCGTCACCCGTCCAGAGCCACAGTCTGGCGGTGCGCTGGCAAAGCCGGTCACCGTGACCATGCCTGTACCGATGGAAGTTGGCGAACCTGGGCCGGCGGGTCACCAGAGACGAATCACGTCCCGGTCTTTGCAGCCAGCTGGCAGCGGCGCCTCTCTGTCAGGCGGCAGCGTCACCTCTGACGGTAACAGTCGCAACGGGCACCCAATATCCGGCATCACCGCTATGACAGTTTTGGCGCCCGCCAAGACACCCGCTGCCAACCGGAAGGTCAATATCCCGGGGCTGGACTGCCGCATGTGCGACAAGTTCATAGTGCGAGCAAATCCTCGGGCCCCGGGAAAGAATTGCCCAGCGGCACACGCATGTGCACACCAGCGCACGCGCCACACAGGGAAAGGGAAGCAATTTGCAGAACTGCATGTTCAGCTTTTCCTAGACCACCGACCAATATACGGCGGCCTAGAGCAGGTCTGCGACGGGTGCGGCAACCTCTTCATCAGACGCACAGCAGCAAGCGCCACGACACCATCTGGTGATCTAGGGGCCCTGGACCAGTGCGACGTGTGGCGCTGCGCCGACTGCCTCGCAGGCCCGGTCGCCGCGACAGCATGCACACTGTCAGGCTGTGACCGTGCATCAGGCCATGATCACATTGCTGACATACACACCCGACCAACGACATGCGCGGCGGCAGCGGGTGGTGCAGCTGTTGGTGGGGGGAATAGCCTGAAGCCAACAGCCGCGCTGCTCGCCGCCGCTAGCAAATGTGGTCCCATACGCAAATTCCTCGGATGCGAGCACCTGGGGGTAGACCCCAGGCAAGCCCATGCATCTACGTTGGACGGTGTGGCAGATGCGCCGCTGCCGAGACTGACCCGGAGCAGCACAATGGGTGTGCTGCCTGGCGAAAGTCGTGCTAGCGATAGCGGCGCAACGATGTCAAGCAACGATCGTGTGCCCAGCACACCTGGCAGTGCCGCAGCTGCTGTCGCAGCGGGCGCTCAGTCTAGCGAATGCCCCAGGGACCCGACGGGATCACACTGGCAAGGCCTGCTGGGGGCGGCTGGCGCACTCGCGCGCAGGGTACGTGCACTGGCCCTTGCCCCCAATCGGGCACGCGTCACGGTGCTTTGCGCTTGGCCGACGGGTACCAAGCTTGGACCCTGCCGCACGTCACGCCGACTGCATATGCGGCCGGCGCCCAGCGACGCGCCAGCAACACAGACCCTGCTGGGCCGGACTTCCTGCGCACCGCTGGTGAGTCAGATGCATGACCTGACGGTCACGTTCAGCTTGCTCTCCCTCCGAGAAGAAGGTAATGACCTGGCAACGGTGTTTGACCAACTCTCCCTTAGGGAACCGGTCGTTGCCAGGTCGCCTCGCCAGCCAGCCGGGAAACGTGGTGAGTCAGACGTAACGCAGGCTGGTGATAACAGCACCCACGCAACAATGACCGAGACAGCACCTGTCACGGCTATGGTTGCCAGTGGAAAGCGCAGTCGACGCAGAGGTAAACACAGACGGCGGACGCAGGAGCGACAGGCCCAGTGCGACAATTCTCGTGCACCCCTGGCACCAGCCACCACACCGCCGAGGGGCGGTGCCTCTGCCCCCTCAGCACCAATATCCGGGCCGGCGAAGGTCACCACCGTGACGGTGGCGACCCGGATACCCTCAACCGTGTGCCATACAGTCACCGTGGAGGAGCAGCAAGACGCGCTGGCAAAAGCCACCAACTATGGTTTTTCCACTTGGCACACGGGCCTGCAGGCACTCCACAAACAGGCGCTTGGGGAAAACACAGCGACGCTAGCACGTGGTGGGGAGCTTCGCCCCGTGAGCAACGTGGGCAACGGCAACTGCCTGATTCATACAGCTCTACACGGCATAGACAGCGTCGCAGTTGAGCACGGACTGCCGGCCCCAGCACTGGTGATTGCCATGCGAGAGGCACTGCTGGACGGGATGGTGGCATACGTCACGCAGGGGGCGGGCAAACAAGGGGCCAGCATGTCATCGATGCGTCAACTGACCGCGCATGCAGCAGCCCAACCTGCGTGTACACGTGAACAATTCGACACGTACGGGACACGCGCTCGCTGCCTCGCAATCGAGTACGGCACAAATGAAACGGACAGCGCGGACAGCGGGCACACGCTCCTGCTGCAACGCCTACAGGAAGAGGGCGTGTGGGGACGGCCCCTCGGTTTGTCTGTGTGGGCCATTGTTGCAGCGGTCTACGCGGTCTCGGTGACGGTGTGGCAGGCCGAGCCTCAGGCCACTGGCAGCACGCAAAAATCAACAGGGCTGGTGCTGGCACAACTGATGGGGCTGCCAGCGGTATTCGCACCGGCAACTCCAGCTCAGCCTGACTGCCATCTGGATGTGCTGTGGACGCCGCCTGGGCTATATACAAATGTGGGACACTTTGAACTGCTTGTCGCCCCTGCGGCAGCTCCGCCCTTGCCAACCACTATGACAGCGTCGGCGACCACTCAAGCTAACAGCACCCACATCACGGCTCCGAGTCGGACACAGCCCCGTACTGCGCTGCAGTTGCCACAGCAGCCTGAGCCACTGAGGTGTCCTTTATGCACACTGGCATTTTGGCAGCTTGGTCAGAAAGAGGACAGCAAACAGCGAGGCAAACTGTCAGCTGCGAGCCGCATGGCACCGGTAGTGGCCCACTTCAACGGTGGTAGCTGCACGAGGTCGATGCTGAACCCTGAGGCGAGCACATCACACTGTCAGCAAAATCTGGCGGCAGCATACGCCAAGGGCATCCGGCAGCAGGTTGATCACGACCCATCCGGTGACCGTGCCCCTTCAGGCAGCAGTACCTGCAACACTGGGGCACACCATGCCAAGCGTGTGCAGGAGATGAGCACCATGTATGGTTGCACGGCAGAAGACTTCCTACGGGCGGTAAGGAAGCTGAGTGCATGCACAGGTGCCTGCGGTCTGGTCCATATGTCAGCCAGCGCGGGGCAGAGGCAATGCGCGCTGACCTCGCCATGCCACACGTGTCGACGGAATGGAAGCGCCCCCACGCGCGCACGCCCGGCAGTACCCCCGGGCCAGTCCGAGGGCGGGGGTGCGGGTAGCGACGGCGCGGCCGCGGCGGCGGGGGCTGCCGCAGCGACACCTCCAAAGCCACCGGCGGTGCCGGCTAGTGGCGCTGCCAACTCAAAGTCCAGCAAGAAACGCCCGGCGGCCACGGCAACCGGCGCGCAACGCCGGCGCCGAACGGCAGCTGCTGCAGCACCGCCTGGCAGCGCCGGCAGCCGCACTCAGTCTAACAGCCTAAGGCTGCAGGACAGCAGCCCCCCCACGGGACGGCCGTGGGATGGGCGGACATGGACTTGGACCCGCCGGACGATGCCGCGTCACCGCCCCCCCCGACCACCACCACCAGTGGCAGGCCCTCAAAGCCCCAGTCACGAGCATCCCTGGCTTGGGACCTCTCGACGCCCTCGGTCGTCCACGCACTTGACCAGACCAATGAGGCGGATCTACTGCTGCTACGGTTCACCACGACTGCCAACCCCTTCCGCACTCAGCTGCAGTGCACCCAGTGGGCACGGCTAGTGGAGCACGCCACACGACTACTGGCGGACGCCACAGACAGTGCACGTGAGGCGGCACGGGTGCGCCTCCACCATGGTGCCGGGGCGTTTGCTCATCAGGTTTCTCAGACTCTAGTGCAGCGCGGCTACAGGCTGCTGCACCTGCTAGCAGCAATGGCCTTTGGTAGGCAACCGGAGGGAACCGGTATGCCGCCTGCGGCCCGGCTGGCAGCGTTGCTGTCTGGCGACTTTGCGGAGCTACTGAGAAAGACGCTGTCAGCAGCAGCGGCGCTGCGGGCCCCCAAACCAAACAACGCAGCTACGGCGTCGGCACAAACGAACTTCGATGCCGACTGGACGGAGGCTGACTCCAGGCAGCAAACAGCATGCGCTGCCCTCTCAGGCAAGCGACGGGGGGTAGGCCTGGCTGCCGCACGACTAGAGGCGCGTGAAGCATGCGCCCCAGCAGACGAGGTCACGGCACAGGTGCTGGCAGCAAAGCACCCTGAAACTGGCACCCGGCCCGGGGTAGTCGATACGCCAATGGAGCAAGTGCGCGGCCTGGTACGCGACGCCCGGCGGCACTGCTTGCACGGCGCAGGGGTGGCAACGACCGCCGGGCCCGCTGGCAGCGGCAGTCCCGTCTTCGAATCGGGTCAGGCGCATGATCGCAGCGATAGGCCTGAGGATGCTGCCAGCGCAGCCGGACGGCGCCTCGAGGTGGAGGCGACAGACATACTGTCGACCTTGTCCGCAGCAGGGGCGGGGAAGGCAGGAGGGCTGGACGGCCTACGCTATGAACACCTCTTGATGGCCGCTGGGCCTGGTGCACCAGTGAAAGCAGCCACCCGCCCCGTGGGCAGTGCCTCGCCAGGACTAGCTGGTGATTCAGAATCGGATGTGATGGAACCGGCATTCGCCCATCACCTGGCCAAGGTGTTCACGACGCTGCTTGTTGAGCCCGAACTGCTGCCGGAGCAATCGCAACGGCTTCTCCGCGCCGCGGCCCTCTCAGGCATAGGACAGAAGCGGCGTCCGATCGCCTGCTCCAGTGTCTGGCGCAGACTCCTCGGGTCCACAGCGGCACGGGGTGTCAAGGGCAAAATATCGGGGCTGCTGGCCTCCATGTCGCAGTTTGGCGTAGGATACCGGTCTGGCGTCGAGCATGTGGCAGCGCGCGCGCGCGTGTGGCACGAGCTGTATGGCACCACAATCCAGCTGGACTGTGAGAACGCATTTAACAGTGTGGATCGCGCCGCCATTGTGCGGGGACTTATGCTCTTCTGTCCGGAGCTGCTCCCGCACTTTGAGTCCGTATACTGTGGTGACACTGCCCCAGAGATGCGAGTGGAGGTGAACGGTGAAGCTCGCATTATCTGCTCCCACCTAGGGTGCCAGCAAGGGGACCCTCTAGGGCCGCTGTACTTTGCAGTGGCAGCGGCATTCCTACTCTTCTACCCTGATGGAGTGAGTGCGACGCCCGGCAGTATGCCGGCCTACGGCCACAGCACAGCGGAACCGCCAGCCCCGCACTGCGCTTTCCTGGATGACCTCAACGTGCTGCAAGCTGCCTACTTCGACGATGCAGCGGCCGCTGGGGTGGCAGAGGTGATCCGTCGGCTTGCGGCAGGGGGCCTACGCGTTCGACCAGACAAGTCGCTGGCCATTGCCATGCGCGGCACAGTGTTTGATGAAGCGGCCAGAGCACGCCTGCGCGCCCTTGACATACCGTTTGTGGACGCCACCATGCCAGAATCCAGTCAGGGCTTTACGTCGGTCGGGGTACCGGTAGGGCACCCAGCCTATGTGCATGCTGCCATGAGCAAGCATCTTGTTGACGCAGGGACATGGCGATTGTCGTGGCAGCTAGCTGGGATGGCGCGGCATCACCTACAGGCAGCACAATTCATTCTGCGCAGGTCACTGACAAAGCGCATGGGCTTCTTAGCTCGGGTCGTTGACACGGCTTTGAGTGAGACATGGCTGCACGCATTTGACGGGTTCTGTGCATGGACGCTTGAACGCATGCTGCACCTGCACGGCTGCGCTACCGCGGCAGTCATGAAGTCACACCTGCTGGCCGCCTGCACTGCTGGTGACAATGAGGTAGCCAGCAGTGGCAGCGTGCTGGTATTGCCGCGCTTGGGCCCGCCAGAACTCACGGACATCGCAGTGCCACTGCGGGCGTCACGGTTGCCGGAGCGACGAGGCGGTCTGGGCATGCCGCTTTTGGGGCTACTGGCACCAGCCGCATACACGGCCCAGGCATGCACAACACTGCGGCCTGCAATAATTCATGCCACTGTGGCAGCAGGGGCCCTGAGGCTCGGCACTGACGAACACGGCGCAGTCACCTGGTTCGCGCAGCACTCATGCGCAATACGCGAGGACCAGGGACTGCCGCCAATCATCGAGGCCGTGCGACGCTCTACGCGAGCGCTGACAGCTGATGGCGGCGAAAAATCACGCACAGCTGTGGCCGAGCAGCTCCCAGCATCGTTGCTACGGTGGGCAGCGGATACAACGGCCGCAGCGTCGACGCTCCCCACTGCGGTGCAAGCGATCTACGCCGCAACTGCCGTCACGGAGACGGGGACCACTGAGCCAGCCCCACACACCCACGGCATTGTGCCTGGCGCCGAGGCGGCCGCTGCGGCGGCGACCGTACCTGGCCCTCAAGCCGCTGCCGCGGCTGCCTCTTCCACGCCCGCTAAAACACAAACTAGCGCGGAAGAAAGCAGCTGCAGCGGCGGGCAGGAGGACGACGACGACGACTGGGAGGCCTATGCTGACGAGATCTGCAGAAAGGTAGTGCCCCGCCGCCGGCGCGGTCACTTCACGCACGGACTACAAGCCGGCCTTTCAAATGTTCTTCGACGTCAATACGAGGACTGCCTGGTGGAGGACCTAGAGGCTGCCTCGGCTGGTGCCGTGGGCAAGCCGACGCAGGCTACACTTATTGGTGACTTGCGTGACACCAGCCGCCGCCGCCAACAGGCTAGCGCGCGGGTCCTGGCGCAGCTGCGCAGCCAGCGTGCGTCCGGGGCAATGGCGTGGATGAGCGTGCCACCCGCTGCCAATGACCGCCCGGGTGCGGCGCCCATGTCCAGTATGGCAGCAGCCACGATGATTATGGTTGCGATCTTTATAGACGGGTGGGGCATACAGGGCGAGGTGTGCCCATGGCGGTGCAGTGACGTGAGCCCCACCTCCACGCATGCGATCAGCTGCCCCAGCCAGCACATACGGGGGCACAACGCGACACACACTGCCCAAAAGCGGTGCCTACAGCGCATCTTGAGACAGCACCATGTCTCTATTGTCCGCAATGAGGACGCTAGCGTCTTCAAGGTACCGGGGTATCGGGCGGACACAGTCATTGACCCAGGGTGTCTGCACTTTAGCAGTGCATACCGTAACAAGGGAATAGTGCTAGACACAAGTGTGCGCGCACCCACAGCGAGCTCGTACCTGACAGGCAAAACAAATGCCTCGAACACGGACGGCTATGCTGCTGGGGTGGGGGAGGACGCGAAGGTCAAGCACCACACCGGCACCTTGACGTCATCTTGGGCTTTTGTGCCATTCGTGCAGGAGTCGTACGGACGGCTGGGCAAGCAGACAAGCCTTTTTGTTAAGGAGTTGGCAATGCACTCAGCACTGTGCTCAGGGGGGGGGAAGGCAGATGTGTTACGCAAGGCCGGGTTAGCTAAGCGTCAGATCCACATTGAGCTGAGCATATCGCTGGCGCGGGAGTTGGCGGAGCGCGTCATGGCATACACACGTGGAGCGCGAATGCTGGGCTGTGTTGCGGCGCCGGTATCCAAACTCCTAGGGCACAGCGCAGACTAGGCTGCTGCGTTGACGCAAGCTTTTCGATTGCATAGGCAACCCGGCCTCCCTTGGGCCTTTATAAATACAAGTCCATACGTACAGTCTGCCACAACAGGAGCACTTGAACTCCGAAATAAACTTCAAAATACGCTTTTTTGCAACCCTATACCTACATGATCGTCCTGTGACAGTGTGCGTACATATGCAAGGGTACATTAATGCATTGTGTAACACTAGTATTGAAGTATGAATGGCACCAACTATGCTTCTACCATGAGAGTGTGCCATGTATCACGCATGCACCCGATGCACACTCCGGTGGGCATCCCTGCAGTCACAGCTGGTGCATCTTGTCGCTTCACAGTTAAAGGTTTGTCCAACATCAGCGCTGCCGTTGCGGGCCGCTTGCACAAGGCGGCAAGAGACCACACAGTGCCTGCCAACTTGATGCACAAATTTCAGCATGAACTCAAGATGCTTTGCACATCTAATTCATGTACTGCACATGAAACCCAAAACTGCTCAGTCACCTTGCACGGCGCATATGCTCTTCGAGATGACAAGCACTTGGCAAAGCACGCCAGCAATAGGTCCCACCTCAATCAGGCAAGCAGACATTGCAAACAATTCAAGTGGTCAGAATCAGACAACAATTCAAGTTGAATGTTCAGATATCCATATATCATTTTCTCCTGTGAGCATGCACTGCCTGGTGGAAAACGCGGAACGACATTTGCAAGTCTTCCTGGCACAACGGACAACTTCAGTCACCTTTGTACACGTATGCATCCTAGGCCACTGCCCACGTGGGGCCAACAGCTCTATGTAAATGCGCCAGGCGTCTAACGCACCGCTGCCTGCTGAAGAATGCTCCTGGCCTCGCAAGGCACGCCACTTGTTGTGACAGTACCCCGTCAGAGGCGTAATCAAGGGGGGGAAGTCAGGGACTGCGCCACTGTCTAGACTACCAGGGGGGGGCTAAGGAGTGTCAACTCTGAAATTGTCAGGCACCGCCAAAAGCGTGATACTGGTACACAACTTTGACATGAATGTGCAGAACACAGCCAGCTAGGAAGGGGGGGACCGAAGGCAAGGCGACGGCAGGAGGGCCAGTCCCTCACTCTCTCTCTCTGAATTGGAAATTGCAGTGCTCACGGCAACACTCTGTGCTAGGTGTGACGCGGCCGCCACAGCGCTGGTACCGCCTCTACTGACCAAGCGCGATTGTGTGGCCGGCCTCGGGCAACCTTATCGTGGGGCTCCAGCTGTAGCTGCGCGCCCCCCTACCACACCCTACAGTTTGCACACACCAGCTCCGTACTCTTCCCTCTAAGCGGCAGGGCTCATCGTGGGGGTAACAGTGGGGGCGACCGAAGGCGCCATGGTGGGCGCAGTTGAGGGGGCAGCGCTCGACGTGGGAGCAGCGCTGGGAGCATCGGTTTTGAGGGCGAGACGCCTGGCCATACCGCCGCCGCCGCCGCCGGCAGCAGCGATAGTGGGCGCAGCCGTGGCGCCGGTGCTGGGCGCCGCGGTGGGAGCAAAGCTGGGGAACGTAGTCGGCGTGACGGACGGGGCGGTGGTAGGGCCCAGGCTAGGTGCCGCAGAGGGCGCGGCGGTGGCAGCGACGAGGCGTCTAGAGCGCGCGCCAGCAGCAGCGCCGCTCGGCGCCATGGTGGAGCTGAGCGTTGGGGCGTTGCTGGGGGCTGAGGAGGGGGCCATGGAGGGGACCATGGAGGGGACGACAGAGGGGGACATGCTGGGGGCGCCGGTGACGGTGAGCTCAGCGCAGACGCCCATGGCGGCGCCTGGCGGGGCTTGACATGCGTCGGCGCCGAGACAGCACCTGCAGAACGCAGCGCGCAGCGATTGGTGCTTGGTGTTAAGATTGGGTGTGGTGTGGTGGATGCAGTGATTTTGCTGTGGTCTGGCATGATGGGCGGTATCATAAGAGTAGTTTTTTCATGTGTCCAGAGATGGCAAAACAGCAAGGCGAGGTGTGAATGAGTTGTTGGCTGCGCATCAAGCCTTGTACTGATTGTTATCACCACTACACCACTTGTTGTCAGCAGGAATGAACACACATAAGCAAGAGTGGCAGCAGTGCAGCGCCATTCAAGAAAACTGTGAGTACAGCTCTTGTCACCTCTGACGTTGGCATCACTAAAATACAAACACACTCAATATGTTACCCAGCTACCCATGTTGGTTTTGAACGCAAACTGTTCCACAGAAGTGCACTTTGCAGCGTGCTGCTGGTATAGACATCATGACCCAGCCAAGTCAATGTGGTCACACATGACCTGATGGCGCAACAAGCGCACTAGTGTCGGAAGCTATTTTGTCAGTTTGTCTCTGTCAGATGCCTGTCGCCTGTGACAATTTCAGCGAAGAGTGTTTGGCTGGTGGCTGGGCAGTGGCGCAGTGTCCCAATCTGAAGTTGAAGCGTATGCGCCCAGCATTTGCGCAATGTGCTGCCAATTACCCATGCGTCACTTCAGTACTAACACAGAAGTCAGCTTTCTACACAGATGAGGAGCCAGAGTGAGGAAGATTATGCATCAGCACTAACATCCATGTTGCTGGTCACACATTACTGCTTCCTTTCAGTGACGTAAAGCCGTCATGAACAAATGCTGCCAGCCAACACCACTTAATGTGCTGAAAGACGCGCCAAGCTCACAAGGTCTTGCCGTTTGAGCCACTCAGGCTACAAGGAATTCGGAGTGCTTCAACGGGCAAATTGTTAACTTTGCAAAGACTCACATTGCAGCTCCCCCAGGCATGCATCGCGCGCCAAGCTTGAGACATGCCACCTCCTGCCTCTGGCCTTGCAGCAGCTCGCGAAGAAACCCACGGGCATTCGTACACGGCAGCGTCGCCAAGCCAATACAACATAGCAGCGCCGCCTTGGTGACCATCATCGTCATTTTACTGCGTTGCAAGAGCAAGTATGGAAAAGAGCAAGGCATACAGTGGCGATCAAGTTGGCATCTTGTTCGCATTCGCAGAGCGTCCGCAGCTGCAAGACGCACGTACATCAACAATGCAACTGCTTCAAGTTGTGCTGCCTCACTTTGTGATGAAAGTGCGCTAGTTGTGTGTGTGGCGTGCGCTAGTGCTGATGCTGCGGCTGCGCGGGCGTTGCAGACCTCTTCGACGCCTTCGCTGTTGCAGGTGCTGTAGGTGTTCAAGGTTTGCCGTTGTTACGCCGTGCTTTTCTATGCGCCAACGGCACAGGCTTTACCCCTTCCTACTTTCGTTCTGAGGCTACAGAATCCAATTCGGGTTGAAGGTGAAGTTGTGCCCAGGTTCGGTGCATAAGAGGGGGTGGGCGATGGGACGTTGCCATAATGAGCGCTTTTGACGTTTTGCGTGTTGCATTACTGTTGCTCGTAACTCGCAAGAGCAGACAACGTGCCTGGAGATTACCCTGCATTTATGAACCTTCGGCGTCGCGATGACATTATCGGCCGACACTTGTCACTGTGGAACTTCACAAATTGCTGTTCTGCAGCCTTGTTGAAGCATTGCATTCATTCATGATGAATCTGATGGGTGCAACCTTCGTTTGCAAGTACACTTCAAACACATGCACACATACGTGCGCATGGCTGAAGCAGCCCCCATTGACAGATACTTTGGGACTCAAAATGCGACAGGCTTGCCTTGCATGCATGCGACAGGCTTGCCTTGCATGCATATGCTCTCCGTGGTCCCTAACCCGCACAGCACCGACACAAATTGCAACAGGTATGTGATGTCCTGACCATTGGGCACAATAGGGGGCGCAGACCATGCCGAAGCATCTTGCGTGCATCATGACTACTGAGCGCCTGCAACGACCGTAGCCAGGGGGACAATTGTCCCTGAACGCACAGGTACGAGAGTGTGGCGCTCTGTTGCTTCACTGTCCACGATCCCCGTGTTTGAAAGTACTGACACTCTGACGCAGATGCAGCAAGTGGTTTTGCGGAGTCTGAGTTGATGGGTGTGCCATCAGAGGTGGCTGCGATTCATGTCGTACTGAGGCCAGTAATATGGTGTTGAAGCAACACCAGAGTGTGCGACCATAGTGACAACAGGGGCTTGTGATGGCAGTCACAACTGACAACACTGCTCTGCATGAAAAGGAAGGCTGCTGTGGCAGCAGAGATGTCTGTTTTTATCACACAGCAACGGTAAAATGAGATTGAACATCAGCACCCGCTCGTGAACATGACTGCTTATGTGATGAATGCAGTCTCACAGCAATGCAATGCACTGCCACCACAATGCACCATGGACGCACAACCTTAGCGTCCTCGATACTATAGTTACCACACAAGCCGTCAAACACCGCAAGGCACCGCCAAAACGCGCACCAGAACCAGAATCACTTCAGGACATAGCATGGTATTTGTCATGAGGGCAGCTGTCACCCCCCGCCGCAGCGGCAGCGACGCGCTGCTTAACACCCCCTATACAAGGCACGCCACACGCGCAGGTGGACACATTGAAACTTCACACTTGAAGTCCCAACACCTCCCCCCTAGCTCGCCGTGCACAAAATGCCCCGTGGGGCAGCCAAAACAACACCGCACCGAACCCAGGCAGAAAGCGCCGCGCGCGTGTGCGGCAGCGTTTCCGAGCAGATGAACCTATTTGGCCAATCGCGTGCGGTACAGCGGACGGTTCTACAGGGAAAGTGGACTGATCCTGGAGAGAGAGAACGCGCCTAGGGCAGGTCCTCGACGCGCGTTCCGTCGGCGTCGTTGCCGGCGTCGTCGCCCTCTCCTTGGTCGCTGGTCCAGAGCGTCAGGTTGTCGCGCAGCAGCTGCATGATCAGCGTGGAGTCCTGCGTAACGAATTAGAAGGAAAGCGATGTGTCAGCGCTCAGAGTGGTGCAAAACGCTGAGGTACTGTAGGTAGGTTCATGTTCACTGAGGGTATTCAGCACATGGATTTCAAGTTGAGGCATGCTGCTCAGAACGATCTTTAGCCGCTTGTCACATGGCGAGGCCGCGTTCTGATGCGTCACTGAACAGTGCAGGGTGCACATTCGGAGTGAAGACCTTAATTTCTGCACACACGCAGCCAATAAAGCTCTGTCCGCCATTGCGAGTCCGCTCAGTGCAACACCACACACACTACTGGCAGCAGTCATGATGCACACATGCATAAGGTAGGTGTGCAGCGGTGCCCCCCATACACGCTGCGTGCCATACGTAATTTTTCCGAGTCGAGGGACGCGAAAGTGTCGTACTATACCAACTTGGTTGCATGCACGAACCTGCACACATACACCCGGGATGCGCGCATACCATTCAAACCTCCCAGGATTATTCGGACAACAATGTCGACCTCTGCGATGACGTCGTCGAACGCCTGCTTAGCTGCACGCGCGTACATGCCTCATTTCGAACATGTAAACCTGAACCTAGCCAAACACGCATGCATACCCCTACATACCTTGTAGGATTCTTCCGACAGCGTGTCGAGCTCCGCGATGACGCGTGCTTGGCTGCACGCGCATACACGCACTCATATGTCAACATACCCAAATGCACAGGTCTACATACATACCTTGTAGGATTCTTCGGACAGCGTGTCGAGCTCCGCGATGGCGTCGTCGAACGCCTGCTTGGCCAGGTTGCACGCGCGCTCGGGCGAGTTGAGGATCTCGTAGTAGAACACCGAGAAGTTGAGCGCGAGGCCCAGGCGGATGGGGTGTGTGGGGGGCAGATCCTGGTGGGACCACTCCGTCGCGTGCTGGTACGCCTCGAGAGCCTTCTCGGAACTCTCCTTGCGTGCGTCGTGCGCCTGGAACTCGCTGAGGTAGCGGTGGTAGTCGCCCTTCATCTTGTAGTAGAAGACCTTGCCCTCCGTCGCGGACGAGTTGGGGATGAGCTCGTTCTCAATGATGTTGAGGATCTCCGTGCAGATCTCCTCCAGCTCGCTGCGCGCACACATCATATGACACATAAACGTTACTTCAAGAGCAAGAGCTCAAAGATGATACAAGTTGAGGTACAGCTCGTTCTCAATGATGTTGAGGATCTCCGTGCAGATCTCCTCCAGCTCGCTGTCGCGCGCGGGGTCATACGACACATGAACGTTACTTCAAGAACGAAAGTTCAAAGCTGATAGAAATACCAAGTTTGGGGCACACCGCATTCTCAATTATGTTGAGGATCTCCGTGCAAATCTCCTTGAGCTGGCTGCGCATGCAAGAGGCAATGCATGCAGACTTCATGAGTACTACTTGAAGAGTACAACCTCAACACTTTGCGTGTGAAGTTTGTTCCTAAAATGATGGGTGGGAGCTCCCTGCAGCACATGTGCGCGTGAGCTTGCTTCCCTTCAGAGTGGCCAGGAGAGCAAGACCTGCAGATCTCCTCCAGCTCGCTGTGCGCACAATGACAGACGGTATGTTTTGTGCTGACGTGAAACGTGTGCGTAGTAAAATACGCTTATCGCGCTAGTTGTTGCTCGTGCTGTTTCAGGGGGTACGTATCTGTACATGAACGTCCTTAATCGCACTGCGCACGGGCGCATGCGTGTGGGTGGCGCACAGCAAGTTACTGAGCAATGTCACGGCATCCTGAACAAGTGGCAGGCCACGCCAACCAAGAACTGTTTGTTATAAAGGTCCATATATAAAGTGGCCAATTGCTGCAGCAGCGGCGACCACGGTTATTGGTGGAAGGCACTTGCGGCTAACCATCCCTTGTCACCTAGAGCTCTACGATCTTTTGATTCGTTTTCATGAAGGTTCTCACATATGCACAAGTGCACCCCGTACACACGCACTCTGTCACCCTGTCACAACGGTTTTCCGTGCACATCGCGTTTGATCTTGCTAGAGGGGGACGCCCGTTCCAATACTGGTTGAGCGATGTTGTAAGTGCAACGCGCAAATGGTTCCTGTTGTACACATGCTTGTCCAGCCGGCAGCGATCAAGCGCAATAAAGCAACACCATGGCTAAACTGGAGAACGGCGTGCAGTGCGACGCTGCCGCCGCCGCTGTCGCTATGCCGGCAAGGAAAGTCAAACTCGCGAGACACAAATATTCAGCGCGCCGCCGCCGTCGCCCGCCGCTGTTGCCACGCCGGCAAATGATCAGTCAAACTCACAAGTCACAAGTCACACTCACGTCTCGATCTTCTTCTTGTAGTCCCTGATCAGGGGCAGCTTCTCGGGCTCCCCCTTCTGCTCAATGGACGAGATCACGCGCCACGATGCGCGGCGCGCGCCGATAACGTTCTTGTACGCCACGGAAAGAAGGTTCCGCTCCTCCACGGAAAGCTCCTGGGGCTGCACGGAGACCTGCTTCATGTAGGTCACCATCTCATCGAACTGCGCAGCAGAAAAGAAATGGAGGCCGGTGGCGATGAGTGAGCTGGAAAGAATAGAGTGCACGGCCTACTGTAGTGCTGAGCAGTGTCGAGCAACAATGGAAATGCAGGGCGCTGATTGCCAGCTCACGTTGACTGGAGCTGACGTGTACTGATCTCTGGGAGAAACCAGTGTGCTGTTGGTTGAGTGATCACTACATGTATGTGTCGACGACAACAAAAATACGACTGCGCTGGTTGATGGATACAGCCAACATATTGTCCAGTCTCGACAGCTTTCTGAACACATTTAACATGTGGTTAGAAGAAGCTCAGTCAGGCCGCGGGCCAGCGGAGCCGTGGCAATCGCAGCTTGCACATGCTGGATAGCGATCACGACGAGGAAAACAGACCATGGAGTCACAAGAGGCTCTCGCGCACACGAAAACTGTGAAAGTAAACCCCAGCCCTGTCCTGCTGCAAAAAGCGGTGGAGCCCACCCCCATCTCAACGGCATCGTATGGGGACCAAGCTAACACAACGATCCTCTGTTACGCTTCCACGTGCTGTTCTCTGCAAAACAGAATGCGCAGCACCTCAGCGAACAGGACCCAGCGACAAGCTGGAAGTGCCTGCACGCTAGCTCCTCCCGCTATACAGCCAGAAGCGTGAACGGAAGAGCATCTCATCGTGTCCCGTCCCCCGCCAGCTTGCCCAACAACTTTTGCCTCCGCGCCCGGCCCCATGGTTGCAGATCTTTGACCACCTACAAGGCGTCAAGTGACAACAGCCCCCAGGATCGGTGCTGGTCATCGTCCAGCTTGCTTTTAAAAACAGAGCCAGGCTAGTCGCCGCCGCCCCACCCTTGCTCTCCTAGGCTGCCCCCCACCGCAACAATTAGGAAAACCGTCGACGGATTTCGATAGGAAGAGGATAGCAGCAGCAGCTTACCCGCTCCGCCTGCTCGGCGAGCTTGGCCTGGTAGACGAGTGCTGATCTGCGGGCATCAAGGTAGCGGCACGTGTGGCACTTGCGTGTGAGCTCTCATGGCAACGACGTCGAGAGCCAAAACGACCATGGCACGCTCCAACACAGCAAGCAAGCCAGGGCAGTGCTGCCGGTGTGCGACAGGGCATGCGATGCACAGCAGCACAGCAGAGGCGGGGGGCTTACCGGTCCATGTTGCTTGCGTTCCTGTAGCTTCCGTAAAGGTCTGTGCAGTTTGGTCGCAGAACAAAGCGAGGAGGCAGCAGTGCGCCACAGGGTATGTATGCATCGATGCATTGGGTATATATATGTCTCCGTGACTGTATTTATTGTCAGATAACTGCTTGTGCCGTCCGCAATGGTGTAGGACTCTTACAGATTGGAGCTATCGGCGAGCTTACCAACACCACTCAGTGCAATGTGTTCGCTGTGAACATCATTAGTGTGAACATCATTGCTTGGGTTTTTGTACACCAAGCAAGACAAAAAGCAAGACAAGAAGAACAGGATCACACTCTTGAAGAATAGGAGGCTTTGGAAGATCAGGTGCCGCGACAAGCATGCTACCCAATGATCAGGCCTCAAGACGAAAATAACAAAAATGTTCGCCGGGCGTCTTGGTGAGAATACAGAACGCTGCCATACAGTCAACTGTATATTTCAGAGGCCTGTGTTTGTTACACATGCAACGAAGCGTTGCCGCCGGCTCATACATTGCATGTCTCATGGGGGGGTTTCTGCACTAGAGAGTGGAAACAACTGAACTAAGTACCATGGGAAGCAACTTAAGTCAGGGTGCACTGCAGGACCACAAACTGAAGAACGTCGTATTTATCACCACAAGCAGCAAATTCCCTACACAGGATCACAGCAGCAGCTAAATGGCACCCAGAGGCACACTTGTCAAGCATTTGTCAAAATTCAAAAAAGTGTTAGTAAGTGCTGTAAAGTAATCAGAACATACGCAGCACCACTCAACCACGAGACGGCGCATGATACCACGACCTCCCAACCCGAATGGCCTGAGAACGATACGCACCCATGGTGCATGACAAAACACTTGTCTCGCAGCAGCCCACGTTTTACCCTCTGCAGCCATCGCGTTCACTCAAAATTACGCCGCTTTCTTCGAGCTCCGCTGCTGCTGCGGATAGCGCGTGTGCAAGAACGTGCTCACAGCCACCAGTACCGCAGACGCGTAGTGCTCTCGCGACAAGGGCTGCCGTTCCAGAATAAACTGCGCCGCCGCAGTCACCAAAATCCCTCCAATTAGAGCAAAGCCCTTCTTGACGCTGCCAGCGTGCTTTGTGACCTGCCCCACTATCACGCCGCCCATAGCGTTGGTGACGACTGGTATAACGGTCCGGATGGTCCATCCCTCCCATAACCCCTGGAGCACCTGGCATAAGGGGGGGTATGTAGGTAGGCAGTGCGTCAGCGTCATGAGATGCAGATTTTTGCAACGGAAAAGATAGTGTGATGGCGGCATATGGTGACTGCTGCCGTGATGTTCATGACATGAGTGATGGGAGCAGTTAGTTCCATGTTTTGGGTGCGTTGGTGATGAGCGTTGCTGTGTTGCAGCGTTGAAGCAAGCACTCAAGTGATGTGAAGTGCATTGGTTCAAAAAGCTGCAAGTGCAACAGCGTATACCATTGGGTACGTCTGACTGATGATCAAAAGATGACAGCACATGCCAGAGTCTATGCGACGCAGCAGGTGCACAGGTGTCTGGTCAGGCTTGTTCAACTCGTCATGTTGGCACAGCCTCCTCACATACCCAAAAGATGCACAGCAATCGCATCTACGTAAGTCAGCGCAAGCACAAAGTCTGTTCAGTTGACGCTAAGGCACTCGTGCGTCCAGCATCGCAGCGCACTGAACTGAGTCATTCTGCAAGCGGTTGGTGCCTGCCGTTTGATCCGCACTACACAAACCTCAAGTGCCCCCTACCCACCGCCAACTTGAGTACTTGTATGAAAACGAATCAAAAGATCGTAGAGCTCTAGGTGACAAGGAATGGTTAGCCGTAAGTGCCTTCCACCAGTAACCGTGGTCGCCGCTGCCGCAGCAATTGGCCACGAGTCAAACAATACCACCGTATCCACCAGTCAAAATGACTTTTGTGTGCAAGCTTTTAGCGTTCGAGGCATGGGTGTTCAGTATTGGAAAGGTCTCTTATATGTTCACACTCTTCAACTTATTCCTTGCAGCTTGACCACAGCAATCAAACCACTCCACAACGTACACTACATCTTTTGTCGCTTAAGCACATCGACGCTCAAGCATGTCGACGCTCAAGCATATTGCCGCTCTGCGTGTTGGCACAGTGCTCAACGCAATGTGCAGCGCTCACCTGTAGGCTCCCCGTGGACGCCGCCGACGGCAGCAGCAGCGTGAGCACCCCGTACACAGCGAGCTCAGCGCTCAGCAAGAAGCTGTTGCGCCCCCTCTCCTGCAGGCTCTTCTGCGTAACCGCCGCGCTGAACCCAGACAGCAGCGACGCCCCCACCACCGGCAGTATGCCCAGCTCCCAGCTGATGGGGGCCGCTGCGTCACCGAGGCCCCCCGATTGCGCGTTGAGAAGCAGCGCCGCGGCAACGAGCATCATGAGCGCCAGGACCTGCGGGCCCGACTGGCGCCGCCCCATGATCAGGAACAGGCACACGGCTGCGCTGAGGGTCTTGGTCTGGTTCAGGAGGTTGAATGTGAGGGAGTCGAGGTTCATGTAGCCGATCTGGGTGAGCCAGTTCTGCAGGGCGTAGCAGGCTGCGGGCAGCGCGGCCGCCTTGACGCTGCTCCTGAGGGTCCAGGTCGCCCGCAGCTCCGACACCAGGCCCGTAGTGGACAGGATGAAGCCGCAGCACATGGCGATTTTGGTGATCTCTGTCGCCACCACCAGGGACACCTTGTTGACGGCGTGCCTGTCTATGCACGACTTCTGTATGAGGGGCTGGAGACCGTACTGAAGGGCGAGCAGGGCCATGAACACATATCCCCTGCGAGGATTAATGGCTTCCGATGACTGCCTCTGCAGTTTACCAATATGGGCGCCTTTCGCCTCCGTTTGTGCACCATGGGCTGGCCCTCGGGCAGCGCCGTTGCTGCCTTCGGGTCTTTGTGCCATTTCTGCTCTGCAAGCCACAGCGCCTGACGTTGTCATGGCTAGAGCATGCATGGACTCCGAGGCGATAGGTTTCATCGGGGCATAGTCGATGGTGAACGCCGGCACCTCGCCGCCGCCATCGAACGCGACCATCGGCCGAGGCTGCAACTCCGACTGGAGAGCTTCTTGTGTACTAAGCAACCAGCCAAGGCGCAGCGCCGGCGAGCGTTGTACGCCCCAAGTCGACGACGAAAATAACCCCGAAGTCGACGTCGCTCTCTCTGTGCAAAAGCGCCAGGCCGGGAGACAGGCCCGGAGTCGCCGCTGCCTCGCACGTTGAGGCAGAGCTTCCGGACGCTGGCCTGGTCGCTTGCCGCAGAGAGAGAGTAAACGTGTGCCAAAACTGAGAGCTGGGCAAAAAACTCTGAAAAACCTTTCGTGAAAAACTCCTGTAACCGCCATCATGTGTGACATCATATCAGATGATCAGGGATGAGCATCACCACTTCATCTCCAGAGATGCATGCGTTTTTGCAAGTGCGTCAAAAAAAGCGACACATGCAGTGCAGATGTCAGGTACACCTTCACAGACCTGTTGGACATTCCGCTTGAACCTTTTGTGAACAAGTGGACAAGGAGCAAGAGGCTGAACCATGCACTCATGCGAGCATTTACATCAATTCTCAACACAGACAGGATAGGTACTACTGTGCCCTTTTTCCACATAGAAAACTGCTCAGCTCTCTGAGGGAAACACATGTCTATAAATTCACTGAAGTTCACAGCACACAACTTGAGAGATTTTTATTCACAAGCTGCCGCTGGCAGCAGCAGCGCGTACACGAACACCACACCACAACACGTACTCTACACCAGCTCCGACGGCGCGGAGCTCTGCCGCAGCATGCGCACCCCCCCCTTCTCCCCCTCCTCCCCCACCGCAGCACCGGGCGCGCCCTGCTCCTGCTGCTCTACGCGTGCATACCTACCCTGCGGCAGCAGCGCCGACGCCAGCCTCCGCAACCGCGGCAGGCTGATGGCGCGCTGGTTCGGCCGCAGCGCCTCGCGCGCGTGCAGCGCCGCCGCGAGCTGCTCCGCGATGCTCAGCGCGCCGCCGCCGCCGCCGCTGCCGCTGCTGCCGCCGCCGCCGCCGCCCGGCACCAGCGCCGCCGTTACGGCGAGCGCCACCAGGCTGATGCCGCCGCAGATGAGGAGAATCACGGCAACGCCCCAGCGCTCAGCGAGGGGGTCGAAGGCGAGGCTGCCGAGGATGGCACCGAGCTTGCCTGCGGCGCCGCTGACCCCGCTGAGCGATGCCCGTACCTCCTCGCGGAAGAGCGTGCTCGGCAGCACGAACGTCGTCGAGTTGGGGCCGACGTTGGCAAAGAGGAAGGTCGCGGCGTACAGCGCGAGGGCGGCGCGCGGGTGGCGCGGCAGCGTGTCGAATGCGAGCCCTATCGCCGCGTACGCCGCCGCCATCGCGCTGAACCCGAGCAGCTGCAGCGCCTTCGGGCCGGTGTGGTCGATGACTACGATGGCGACGATGTAGCCGGGGAGTGCGACGGCCTTGAGGAGGAGGTCGTCGAGGCTCTGCGCGCGGATGAGCGGCGATGTGGAGGCTGTGGCGGGCCCCATGACGGCCTCCAGGACGCGCGGCACAAACAGATTGTTGCCGTAAAACCTGCGGGGAAGGAACGGGGTCGGGGCGACGCCAGTGAACATGGGCTGAAATAATGTGGGCGCTGCAGTGAGCCCATGACAGCCTCCGGGACGCGCGGCACAAACAGGTTGTTGCCGTAGAACCTGCGGGGACTCAGGAAATGGGATGAGGCTGAGTGTCAAATGAATTACAGCGCATGTGAATGAGATGATGATGAAAGGAGTCGAGGGACAGGCGCGGATAAGCCGCCAGCTGAGCCGTGGAGGCTGCACCAGTATTGAACGGCGCTGGCAGGGCATGCAGTACAAGGCCGTTTCTCATCTACACTCATCGGCCTGCCTTACTGACACAACACAACAGCGAGAAGCTGATTACATGCAGTCACGTCACAACACAGGTTCACGGTGCACCCAATGACGATACCCAGTGCTCACAGCGCGCCTTGCAAGCCAAATCTGCTTGCCGCCAGAGTCCACCAAGAAGTGCTTTGACTGCTAACAGCGGCTCTTGCAGACCAGCGACCGCCCTGCTGCCAATCAAGGGTTGGCGCGCTGTCAACCAAGGTTCACTGGCAGACTTCAACTTGAAGTTATCCTTGAAGTACTCACATGACGTCAAACAGCAACCACGGCAGCGCCGTGCCCGCCAATAACCGCGCCAGCCCCGGCTCGTTCCGCAGAAAGTGCCACAGCTTCCAGAACCCGCCGCCGCCGTGCGCTGCCGCGCTTGAAGTTTGCTGTCCCTGCTCGCTGGCACCCGCGTCGCTGTTGCTGCGCGATGCGGTGCCGAACGAGCTGCTGCTGCGCCGCTGCCGCTGCTGCTGCTGCTGCTCCACGCCGCTGCCGCTGGCGAGCACTGACACCTGCAGTTATGCGGCAAGCACACGGGGTCAAGTCCCTGACTTCGTTGAACAAAGCAGGCGCAGCTGCCGTGTATGTGCTGTATTCATGCGTGCATGGCGACTTGAAAGTTGCATGCGTCACCGCTGCTGTGCGGGCTGGCGTGGAAGGAGCAGTTGCTCTCCTGCAGAGCCGCAATGGCGCATTGCCGAAACTGGTGAGCACTGCTGCCATCCCCCTCACTCTACTTACACGTACCAACGCAAATTTGTGCACCTGCATGTGTGCCCAGAGAGCGACAACGGACAGTGGCTGCGCGCCAGGCGCTCCCTCGCTACCTACATGCGTACCCACCCGCCTAGGCACCGGGCCTCATGCCTTCTGAAATTGCTTGTCTGTGCGCTGTTGACGGCGGCAGCAGTCAGCGGCAGCGCGCCGGGCCTTACACACCTGCCTACCCTGACTATGTACATATACCTACATGCTCATATACCTACATACCTACCTACCCCGATTACAAAATCGGCCTACCCTGAGTATTTATGCCCTGAGTATTTATGCCCACGTGCTCATATACCTACATATACCTGTGAGTGCACCCATTGACATCGACAGCAGCCAGCAGCAACGCATCCACCCCCTGACCTGCTAGCCTACCCAACAACAGTCTGTACCTACCCATACCACACATAAGTATGTGACATAACCCACCTGTCGGTACGCCAAGGCGACGACGGCGGCCAGCGGCAGCGCTCTGAGCCCCAGGTGCAACGCATCGACCCAGCCCACCAAGCAATAGGCTGTACCTACCCATACCCACACGTACCTGTCGGTGCGCCAAGGCGACGACGGCGGCCAGCGGCAGCGCTCCAAACCCTAGCAACAACGCATCGACCCCTGACCTACCAGCCAACCTAGCAACAGTATATACTTATCCATACCCACACATAACCCACCTGTCGGTACGCCAAGGCGACGACGGCGGCCAGCGGCAGCGCTCCAAGCCCCAGGTGCGCGCGCCACAGCGCCGCCGTGGGCTCCCCCGCCGCGTCCAGCGTGCGCGGCACGCGCAGCAGCACCAGCATCGTCAGCGGCGACAGCAGGTAACCCCAGCCCTGCAGGCTGAAGACAGTGGCCATGGCCGTGGAGGGGGTCATGGCGCCCGGCGCGCGGGTTGAAGTTGAAGTTGAAGTTGCGCTCTCCTTGGCGATGACGGCCATGAGGGGGTAGACGCCGCCCGCGCCGGTGCCCAGGAGGAAGCGCCACGCGGTGAGCTGCGCGTAGATGTCGAGGCCGAGGACGGGGGCGGGGGACGTGAGCAGCGCGCTGCCGAGCGCTGCCACCATGCACACCTGCAACACGCGAGTGTGGCGTGAGGGGCGGTACGAGTACAAGTACAAGTAGCGAGTCGTGAGTCTTTATATATATATATATTGTCGGCTGATTGAGTGTGAACACCGTGTCTGAGGGACGTCTGGCGTTCTGGGACGCGAGCAGCGCGCCGCCGAGCGCTGTCACCATGCACACCTGCTGCGCAACACCGGCGTGTGTCAAGCGCGCGAGGGACGAGTCGTGCAAGTCGGAGCGGCGAGTCTTGCTGTCAACTGGACATGGATGTCGCCACTGGGGGTTGGATGATCACCCAAGAGGTGAGCACTGCTGGAAGCTGCCGCCACGCGCACACCCGCAGGCACTCAAACCTGTGGTACCACTGATGCCGTATCGAATACTTTGAGGCGCTTGATTGATGAGTTGCGCGTGAGTAGCGAGTAACCACTTGTGTCGTTAGCCAAGCATGTGTGTCGAGTCCGGGGGTACATGTCGTCCAGGGGGTGCACGGCGCTGTGTTGAGCGCTGCCGCCAGGTACATCGCTGCAGCAACTTCATTACTTGCATCAACGCTCAAGCCACGAAGCCGCCACTGGGCGTGAGCGGTGTGCTTAGAGGTGGGGTTCGGGTGGGGTGGTACCCCCTGTGCGCAGCAGACCCTCCATCACAGTATGGGCAGCAAATTGAGCCAGTATTTGGAGTTGATGCCAAGGCCAAGCCAGCTACTGCTGCGCAGGCTGAGCATTGCTGCAGTGCCAGCTTGCTAGCACGTGCTGCAGTCGTGGCAGTATGGCAAAGGACCCGGTTGCAGATGCAACAGCTGACATGTCTCACAACAGGCGTAGGTGCAATGAGGATGGCGATGCTTCCTCAATGATTATGAATCACAATGTCGGCCTCTGCAAGCACCGAAAGCATGTGTGAGCGCCTAACGCGGTATCTACTGTCATAGAGTATGCCACACTGTGGGGGGTACTGTGGTGGCTAACCAGCAGGTGGATTGACACTTTGATGTACATTGCAATACAAGCTACAGGTACACGTGCAGCTGAAGCCACACTGATTAGTGGCACGCACGCCACGCATAGGGATGGTGAGCTTCATCAACACAGGTAGCTATGATAATGCGCAGTGCTCTTGAATGTCCCAGATACAGCGCAGGTCGTTGACTCCAGCTGTGGAAGAAGCTCCGTCGCAATGAGCCTGTTAAAATGGCTGTGCACCAGCTCATGTTGCATACTGAACGTACTGCCTAAGCCTGTCATAGTGAACTTGGACTGCGGCGCTGCTTGCGTTCAACAGCGCCCAGTTTCCACTCGCACAGCACTCATGAAATAATGGCTTCTGAAGCCGAGGCCTGCTGCCATTAAGTCAGTACATGTCAGCCAAGCACTAATGACACTGCGCATGAGACAACTTCTTGCGCACTATTGCCTGTTGGCGAGTGTCGCGTCCATCAGACTGAATGGCGCACTTCAAGATCATGACGCCTCAACCGACTGGATTGGCAAACCTGAAACATGGCGCTGAAAACGTCCATTTGGCAAACGTGAGCAAGCGCCAGGCTCACGAGCTCTTCTGCCACCATTTGAGCGCAAACGCACGTCTGCTTGCTCTCGCGTTGCAGCAAAATTAACTAGGACATGCAGGTGCTGACCAGCGCTCAGCGCTGTGAACGAGTGTCCTTGGCTCCACCGCAGAGCAAGGTTTGAGCTGAGCCCAATGAGTGACCCACTCATTGGTTGACCCAGTCATTGGTAGGGGGCACGTAGAGATCTACAAGCAGAGCTGCCAACCACAGTAGGCAAGGATGCTCAGCTTACATTTTGCTTAAGAGTATTGGATGACCATCTGCGATGCAGTGACCAGATCAAACTGTGATTTGCTGCGTGAGAGCTCTGGCAGCGACGCTGAACAACTAATACAAAATTATGCCATGGTATACAAGACTTGAAAAAACGAGCCTTGCCACATGAACTTCAAAACATTGGCATGACTTGAAGTTTCTAGTCATCAGACACAAAGTAATCGCTTATGAAAGTGTAAGAGGAAAGCTCACCTGCAGTGCGTAAATGAGGGCTCTCTCCCTCCCCAAGCAGTCTCCCATGGCGCCAAACACCACTTGGCCCAGTATCATGCCCACCAGCAGAGCGGATGCACACAAGGACACCTCTGTCCCCACCTCTTTGTACAAGTGCCTCATTACCTCGACTGAGAGGCTGATATTTACAATGTTGAACGAAATCGCCAAGTTGGCGAGACCTGCTAGAACGACTCCTTGCGGAACCATCATGGAGCTCTCCTTCGCAGCTCTGCTGCTTCTCCGGCGCTTCAAGCTCATACCCAAAGTACGAGCGATTATGGTGCTCTGGTCCCAGCCGTCCCCCCTGTGTTGCGCTTTTAGGGGCTAAGCCCCGGCAGGCCGTGTGTGCACCTGCTGCTGCGTGCCTATGACAGAACTGGACCCAGTCGACCCAAACGGATAGCAGAGTTGATGTGCCTGTCTCAAATCGTCACCCCGGACGACCCAGCCGCACCGCGGGCAGGTGCGGCGCCTGTGTCCAAAGTTGGGATGTGTCCAGGCTGCGACGAGACACACGTGTATTGCCTGCGTGTTTTGCAGTGGAGCATACCTGTGTGCCAGCTGAGCGCACACAGACCTTTCACAGTTCTTACGCTGTCCGTGCGCATGCTGCCAGATTCATCGCCGACGCCACATTCGCGAGGGAAACTAAGCAGGGAATCAACGAGCTGGCGCGGCGGGGTCATCGCGCCGCGAGTACAAACGATAAAGTCAAAAGTTCAAAGTTCAAACCTTACTTGAAGTTCGAATCGTTGGAAGTTGCGCTTGCTGCAGCGAGAGTTGAAAGGGGAAGGGACGCAAGCGTGCACGGCTGGAGGGGCAACGTTCTAGGGACAGAGAAGCAACGGCCTGATCCAGTTATTGCAAACCAGTCTCGCTGCAAAATCATGCAGTTTGAAGTAATCCATACCTGTGCGCACAGCGGTGCGCGCTGCGGCGTCCTCTCTTTTCCCAGTGCTTGTGGCGACTGTGAACTTGCATGCATCAGTGGGGAAGAGAGCAGGCCGCGGATTGTGGAAACGCCGGCGTTGATCGTCAGTACTGTGTCCGGCAGGTGAGCCCGGCTCGTCAGTTTAGAAGCCGAAATTGCCAGCAATCGATTGTGTCTGGCACACGATTGAACCTGCATACAGTGGTCAACCGCAGCTGTGTCTTTTCAACATGGTTCAAGTGCGCTCTGCACTGCACAGCAAAGCCACCCGCACCGAATGACTTTGCAAATCTTGCTGTTAATCCTGGTAAATTGGAGCACAGCTTTGATGTCCTGAAGCACCTCCATTTTGCGCTGCTGATCCCTCATTGCTCAGCCCGCCCTTGCTGACGCCGGACCTGCTCGAGCAGTTACGGCCCGGTGGCCTGGCCATGTTCCACCTGCTGGCTCACGACACCACCATCCGATTGGCGCCACCAGCCTGTCCCGCCAAAAACTTGCATGCACGCTTGAACCTGCCGCCGTGGAGTGTAACTGTCATGTCGCCGAGCCCGCTGCCACACAGCGGTGGCGATGACCGTCTCACCGCCACGAGCGGGTTTGTGTCAGTGGAGACGTCGGCCGGCAGGCAACGGCTCAGTGCTCAGGTATGAAACACAATGGATTTTGCCTAATCTTTGTTTTTTGTTGTTGCTGCTGTCAAGTCTATGTATGCTGACATTGGCAGGCAAGAGCTCAACGCTCATGTTTGAGGGTGTGATAAGTTCTTGGAGCTGGCTGACAGTACGTCAGTGGGGTTCACTTGACTGAGACGGTGGACTGAAAGTAGCGCCCAACTAGAAGTGTTGGGTCTAAAAAAGCAAACAAACGCTCAACAGCAACGAGAGATTGCAGCGCTCACAAGCAGAAACGAATTGTCAAGCTTCATACTTGTCAACTTTATCTGTCATGCAACTTGCACAGTCAGGTTGCAAATGACTTGAGCACATCCATATGAGGCCCGCACTTGAGTATGTAGTACCTATGTTCCCTTACAACTTTTTTGCATCAACAGTGCAGCAGCGCGCACAGCTCACTGACCATTTTGCACTCCATGTTGCACACCAACTGCTGCTAACTGCGTCACCGGAAGCACTATTGTGATTTGATTAGCCGATGACAGACGCGCATCTCACATCCGCGTTCAGTCTTGAAATGGGCTCGCAGCGACTGACTTGCAGTTCCGCCACTTCAACATTTGCCTTGCCACAGCAATACGCAGATGCAGCAGCGCTCGTACAACCGGACATAGTAATTGCCCTGCACGACGCCGCCAACGCCATAGATGGGGCCAAACGGCACCAGCGCGCGCAGCAGCGGTCGCTGAAGTGGCTAGACCAATGCCTAGCAGCACTCGCCAGTGGCAGCAGCAGCGGCGCCACTGGCGGCAGCAGCGACGGCCACGGTGGCAGCGACTCTTGCAGTTGCAGTTGCAGTTGCTGTTGTGCCAGCAGCAACGGCGGCCGCAAGAATGCCTCCACCAACTGCAGCAGCACCGGCGGCAGCACCGGTACATGCAATGGCAGTGGCGGCAGCAGCGGTGGCGGCGGCGGCGGCGGCGATTGCAAAGGCAATGGATTTGGAGGCAGAGTGCGGAAAGAAGACTGTCAGTCTGGCGCTGGCAGCAGCAGATGCGACAGCAGCGGCGGCGGCAGCTTGGGCTGTGCCAGATGCGGCTGCATCGATGGCGATGGCGAGAGGAGGGCTGGCGCCAGTGAGAGCAGCGGCGATGCTACTAGACATGGCGAGCGGCACAGCAGAGCGGGGCCTTGCGTGTTTGGCGCAGTGCACGGCGGCTGGGATCTTGCCAGGCGGCGGCTGAGCGCTTCGGAGGTGGCCAAGCGCAATGTTGCAGGTGAGGTTCAGCCATGACAGTTGTAATTGGTGTCGAAGTGAGAGCATGTTAAAAATGGTGGCAGATTTTTTAGCACTGCGCAGCGCGCTGACTTCAACAGGCTGGTATTCACGATTTACTCCGTCTTCTGTGACGGGCATCTGCCACATCTGCAAGCAACAGTACCAAGGATTGCCACACAGCCAATGGTTTATCAAGCAATGCTGCTTTGGAGTAATGTACAACGTTATGTGATCTTGTGTCGCTCAGGCAGAGACAGACATGAGGGCAGCATCACATGTGATATGGCACAACAGTGAGTTTGGCGATGCCGTTGTGAGCACTTGCTTGCTGCCACCTCTGCCCTCAGTTTTCAGGCCGACTCGCCGGGCCAGGCATTCATTAGGGCTAGGGTTACGGTCAGCAAGTGTTGTCCTGCCTTTGTATGAATGCACACAAGCACCTTGTCAATTCACAAATAGGGATTGACACGCGCTGCAAGCACAGTGTTTGGCACGACTGACCAGGTGTGTGTTCTGCATCATGTAACGCACAACCCTTGTGCAGCTCATGTTGTGCTGCTTCATTCACACCAACGCCATCGATTGCCAACCCCAATCACCAGCTTATGCTGTGGCCAACGCCATCAGGCCCCTCATCGCCCTCTTCGGGTTTGCATTACATAGGGCTAGGTTTACGGTTGGGGTTAGGGTTAGCCGCTGAGCTGCGGCTGTGGCATCTGCTGCCAAAGCTCATGCTATCACCGTCTGACTAACAACACCCACCCCCTCAAATTGCGTCACACGTGCAGTAATCAGGCAAGGCGGCAGCTGAATATCCTTCCATACAAAACGCAGTGCCAGCACCTGCAGGAGCTTGTCACACATTGCCAGAAAAACTCCAAGCATTGGATCTCAGTTCACCCTCTGGTCTGCACTGGGACACTTCACATTGCACAACGCTGGAACTCCTCACTACTCCCTTCCATCACAGCTGTGGTCATCACTGGCCTCAAGTGCGCCTGTACTACACCCAAAAGTCCTTGGTTCAATCCTGTGCTAACGTGGGGCAATGGCCGCCATCGCGGCACGTGCAGCTCATCCCATGCTGCCGCCAATCTCCCCCCCCCCCCACCCCCCACCCCCCACACGCTCCCTGCAGGCTTTGTAATCACCGGCGTCGGCCGCACTCAGACTCAGCCTCAGACTCCCCTGGAGCTCCACGCAGCCATCGCGGCGTCCGTCGCCGCGCTGCCGCCGCGCCTGCCGCGCACCGTCCACGGCGCCGACACACCGTTCGACATGCTTGCTGCTATCGCCGCGGGCGCGGACGCTGTGCACAGCGCGTGGGCGCACGCGCTCACCAAGGCCGGGCGTGCGTTTGTGGCGCGGCTCGACATGCCGAGCGCGCCGCCTTGGGAGGGGGGGAGCGATGCGGCGGCGGCACGCGATGGCGGCGGGGGCACGGCCAGGCAGCAGCAGCAGCAGCGGCTGGTTGCTGGTGTTCAAGGGACCGAGGCGGCAGCAGCGGGGCTGCGGAATGCCGAGGTGGGAATGGGGGGCGACGCCCCCCCTGCCCCCCTTTTGCTAAGCACTGATGATGCTATGCTTGCGAGGGGACGGGCGGAAACTGGGCACACAGCAGCGGAGGCACCAAGCTGCAGCACATCGCCACCGCCGCCCCCGGACAACAGCAGTTCGCGTGCGCAGCAGCAGCAGCAGCAGCGAACAGCGCAGGCAACCGCCCCGCCCCCCAGCACCGCCGCCGTCGCTGCCTCAGATGCAGCAGAGCTCAGCGGCATCGTCATTAACCTGTGGGACGCGCGCTACAGGCGCGACGCGCGCCCGCTCGCTGAGCGCTGCGCGTGCGCCGCCTGCCGCGACCACACGCGTGCGTACACGCAGCACCTGCTGCGCGCGCGCGAGATGGCGGCAGACGTGCTGCTGCAGGCGCACAACGTCGAGCACTGCCTCGCGTTCCTCGCGCGCGTGCGGCGCAGCGTCGCCGGCGGCTGGTTCGAGGAGTACCGGGCGTGGTGGGAGAGCGGGGGGGCGCGCGTGGAGTGAGATCTACGCACGTGCGATTTCTGTGGTGTCATTTATTTCTTTGGTTAGGCTTGATTACCCCCCCCCCCCCCCACACACACACACACCTCCCTTCTCTGTCAGTGTTGTGTAATGATGCTGCGCAGAGCTGACCGGACGCTTGTGCTGGTTTGGTGTGGTGGAAGAGAAGGTGATCCGGGCCGCTAAAGTGATCAGCAAAATCCGCAGTTCCTGGGGCGCCCTGGTTTTTAGGCGCCCCTGCTGGTTTCCAACGCCCAACGGTGGGTCAGGGACATCCTCGTCATTCTTTTTGGGCGTGCAAGGTTCATGGATTGCTTGCTTGTGATAGAGGTGCCTCTCATGGTGTACGATCTGGGGGGGGTACTCTTAGGGGGCAGGTATACCGTCTTTGCTTGGCGGCGCGTGTTGCATGTTGAACATTTTTGCGCATCGCCTATCGGGCGTGCCGCCTTTGGGTGGCACGTCACTCGAACTCAAGTGAACTCTGCAGGGCTCACATGACATGTACAGGGCAGCCAGCCCTTGTACCAGGGAGGACCACAAGCGCCACAATAAATTCTGAAGATCAGACATCCTCCCGTTCAGATTCAAAATGTAGTTTTCTGCGATCTGCTGCTGGTGGTGAACAGTTGTGATCCATATTCCTTTACTGCTGTCTGTGAAGTGCACCATGTTGACATGCCTGATCCTGTCGCTTCAAGTTGCAAAGATGCACGATTGCGCAGCCCAACGGTTTTACTGCCACGATGGTAAGAGTCCTAGCGTGGCTGGTATACCTAAGTGCTCATTGTGCATTCTGCCTCAAGTCACCTCTCTGTGACATCACCGCGTAACACATGGGCACATGCTGATGGCTTGAAGGTATTTTCATCAGCAACATTTTTTTCACACCTAGGCTGATGGATGCCATCGCAACTGTGCTTCAAGAACACAGCACCGATTCTTCGTGATGTGAATCAGTCGTACAAGCGGTGCATGACGGACAGCAATGTTGAACTCAGACCACAACTGCGCAATACCACTGGGTGCTGTCTTGTATGTCTCGGTGAGCTGTAACAGTTACTAGCATGAGCTGTGCAAATCTGAAATATGTCAATGTACACACATGTGCCACTGGATCAGTAGCGGCGCTCAAGTGCAGCCACGAAGTACACTCAATGCACATCATCAATGAAGCTCAATGATCGGCAAGTGGGCTTGCTGCACGGCGACTCGCATCAGGGCTACTGGTGTGCAGCGTCTATGCGAAGATTATCATCAGCATGTCCATGGTGCACCAACCCTCCAACATCCGTACCATATACGTTTGTCATCCAGTACTATGGTGCAGCTTAAGCATTAATGCTTAAGCAGCGCTGAGTCTGCGCGCACCCTGAACCTGCACTAGCACGCCTTGCTGACGCTGAGTTTGGTCTGCTACTCTTGTCTTCTTTTGGTGAGGCCGAGCCTGGTTGCTAGTGTTCAAGTTGCCTCGACATCATGTCCTTTTGCTGCCACTCCCATTGTGTCTCAAATGGTGAATTTGGCTGTCGAAGGAGAGTAGATGCATACATGGACATACAGTGTATGACATGTGTGCGGCACATATGTTGCAGCTTTCTCAAGCAATTGACGCTCGTAGACGAGCACAATTTGACGAGCGCGCTGCACGTGCCAACAGCGCAGCAGCATCACGCACGTGCGCAGCCTTCTGCTTCACACGACTTGCGCGCGTGAGCACTCCCGTATTTGCTGAGCCGTGTGCTGTTTTCAGCCACGCTCATGCTGACCAGCATGATAATGTCAATGAACCAAGGTGAGGTTGCAACAAAACTCTCAGCTGCCTAGGCGATACTTTGCGTTGCGCGGTCATGCAGCGATTGTCGTAAAATTTGCAAGCCCTGCTTGATTCCAAGCAAAGTGGCCAGTGTGCGCGTTGCGGACGTTGATGGCTTGTTGCTTGCTACAGAGTTCATTCCCCAAAGCAGGTGCTGCAGCAGAATGGGGGGGGGGCTGGTTCAACCAAGAGTTTTTAAAGTTGCAGCGCCTAAAAATGCGCGTGTCGCTTCATGAAATTTTGTACCTTCTGCCGCCCGTGGTGGCAACACGTCTAATGGCGCTCAAGCTGCAGATCCGTGCATGGCGTCAAAAGCAGAACGCATACAAAGTGTACAACTGCCAATCAAGCATCTCACTACAGTATCCTAACCCTAATTATACTAACCCTGACCCAGACCGTAACCCTAGCCTCAGGCTGCCCCTAATCCCAAGTGTTGTGCGCGTGCTACCTGCAGCAGCACAAGTGCAGTCTAAGCAATTGCTTACATTCGTAGCGGCGCCATCACACACCTGACCAGGCAGTGTTGACGTCGTCGGTGAATATTATTTCAACATGAGGAAATTGCCGACACCAAAAAGAAATTGAATTGAATTGAATTGACCTACATAATGCTATTCAGGATGACCGCTGGAGTGCTGGAGCTTGTCAAAGTCAATGCGACACCCGCTGCTGCTGTTGCTATTCTGGTGGCATGCGCGTGTCTCGGGCTCGCCGTCTTCCAGCGCCTTGCTCCCAAGGTAAAATGATCCAGATTATGTTTTCATGTGCTACGTTGAGGCTTGTTGAGGCTCCGCTGCGGCGTGAATGACGAAGCTGCTGGCCGATAAGTGGCGTAGCAGACAAGGCGAGAGGCCATGTGCGAGGCCATGTGCAGGTGCCAGTGTGTAGGATCTGTAGCTCTCTCAGGTTCGTGCAACATTGAAGTTTCAGAAACCCACTAAACCGTATCTGCGTTCCACAGCTATTTAGAAATATACAGCAAGGGTGGGTATGTCAACAGGGGAGATATCCATTCACTAGCACCCTTGACAGGACAAGACATAAGCTAATATGTCATGGGTGACACATGCAGCAATTGCCTGCAGGGGTTGGGCATCAGCCATCACATTAGATTGTGCACGTTCGTGACCGCCACCCTACCGCGCAAACCTTCATTCTGAACCCTATGACAACCTTCAGATGCCTGCGGCCGCCAGTCACAAACACACTCATTGTCTGCCGCAGGGCAGTTCTATTTCAAACTTATGAGGGCAAACAGCGACAACTGTTACATCTGGTGCATGTATTGCACCAGCAGTGCCGCGTATCTGCGGCGAAAAGTTGTCCTGCCTAGGGCAACTCTGTCAATTCAGCGTCTACAGCATAGTTGGCAAGATAAGGTTTGATGGAACATCAGCTTCAACATTGTCGATGCCATCTCCTGTAACTTTCACTGGACGTCGCCAACTCAGGCTGTAGCAGGCGCGTCATGCGAAGTATGGGAGACAGACACCAGTCACATGAAGCGACTTGACAATGAGTCAGACATTCAGCACATGCACCACTGGCAGGAGTATGAGACAAATGCATTGAAGCATGTTATGATGCTGAATCGCTGCTGACAACGGCTGACAACTGGTGACACGCATCAGGCCAAACAGTGCGCCATCATTGTGCAATTGCACCATGATAGCCCATGTTGATGAGCTGTTTCTCAACAGGCGCCGAATTTCTGCTCATAACTGCAGGCAGTTTTTGGGCTCAAACACCCTTCACTAATAGTGTGAATCTGCTCGCATCTTGTGACGATCGAGAGCATCATCATGCTTACAGGGAATTTCCAAAGCAGGCAACCAGGTGGCACCGCAATGAGGCTGGGCCACTTCGAAACAGGGACCGCCGAATGTGTGCTACCGGGAAGCATCAGCTGACCTCACGACGGGCATCAAAGCGAACGCTCGATTGTCCCATATCATCGTGCGCTATATCATCAGGGACAGCAGGGTCTCATGCGCCGCCGCGAACATCGATGTCCAGGCAGCTGAGCTGCAAAGCAGGGCTAGAATGTCGTTGTTAATGTAGGAAAGTTGAAGCATTAGCTGGCCTGACGGCGGCCGCTGAAACAATCACTACGACCGTTTCGTCTCATCGTGCGCTATATTGACTGGGAGAGCAGGGCCTCCGGTGCCGCAGCAAAGTGCCCCAATTAAGGGGGTCCAGGTGTGCTGATGCCATTGTGTGAGGCATTCAAATGACCTTACATATGGAAAGCTAAAGTGCCACAACTTCTAGGTGGTGGCTGTATTGACGTAGAAAGCATCAACTGAAACCTACCATACTTCCCTGCAACATGACCATATGTGCAATGCGGCAACGCATTCCATGTTGACAGGGGAGGGACGGTCTCAGGCGCCGCCAAGATGTGCCCGGGCCACTCGAGCTGCCGCTGGTTGGCCATGGCTTCCAACTGGTTCACAAGGGTCTTGATAGGGTGAGTGACCTTGGTCAATGAGCTACTGTAGTCGCAGCGGTGCGCCAGTTGTAGAGTTGCTGCTGCTACTAGTAATTGGCAACGGCTCGCAGGTGCTCAGCAAGGGCTTTGAATCATCCTGAGAGCCTCTGCGAGCTGTCTCCCGAGGTACCACAAGCAAATTGTTGACCGCGTATTTTGGTCATCCACTTCATGCTTTTTGTCAACTGATCAGTGAACACAATGGACAATGGCGTGCAGCCATGAGATATGCACTGACTTGACCTTATTCTCTGATCACTAGTCGGCATGAGCAGATGACTGGCGTTGCAAACATGTGCTTTGAACGACTGCTCCACATGCGGTCTGTGCTACCAGATCATGCTGGCTCCATGCGTTCGGCAGCTCAACCAGGCAGCCTTCGGTGGTACACGAATTGCCCAGTGACATGCTATGTGCATGCTTCGGCAGAATTTTCCCCTGCCAATGTACTTTCTTCCAAACTCACAATATTATGGCAAACATAATATACGTAGTACTACAGCAACTGCATGTGCGCACAGGCGCCCAGCCCCCCATTGCTGATGCATGCTGCTGCCCTGTGCCCGCGGCTGGATTGCTTTGCTCGTGCTACCCAATCATGCAAACTGCACGCGCATCCGTAACCTGATGCGGTACACGGGCTGACTGCTGTGCGTAGTTAAGCCAGAGTACCTACATGCTTGAGAGGCGCAATAGGAATGGTGACAGCTGTTGACTGCATACATACCCTGCTGCCATTGGCCGTGTTTGCAGATCGACAAGATCGTCAATGACTGGGCCACGGAGTATGGCGACTGCTATCGACTGTGGCTGACCGGCCCCGGCATCTGCGTGTCCGACACTCCCACAATGATGGTGAGCGTGGCCAACCAATTTGAAACCGCTGCTGCGTCTAGTCAGAGTGCGGCAATGCACACTGGTTTTCTGTCACTTGCATAGGTGGAGATCGAAATGAGAGTCAGTATCACATGATGTCAGGATGGGGAGTTGAGATTGTAGTACCATCTTGACGCTCTGGCGAGGCACGGCAGCATTGTATCAAAATAAATTCAAGATTCGTTATGCTCTACCAGTGGGTAGGCAAAAGAGGTTAGCATATCATCGTTCCACAACTAACTTAACAGTTGGGCACTGCCAGTGGTCGTTGGAATTGCTGATAAATTGATCTGGGTCAAACAGTGCCCATTATCACACAAAACTAAATTCCGTGCTGACACGTTAAGGGTGGCACTGTCTTGCCATCATGGCAGACGTGTCAAACCTGCAGATGCCAGGATTTGTGTTATATATTATATCATGATTGAATAAATTTGGCAACACCAGCAAATTTGCGCAAAGGTACACAAGTACTAGGCATACACATTTGTATAGGCCCAGTACGCCTTTTCTGCCTGCACAGGTCCAGTAAGTCGCTGTCGCCTGCTGTGCTCAGCTGCACATAGTTGTTTTCAACTGGTACATGCAACATGTGATTAGGTATGCTTAGTGCAACATCTGAGACCGCACAAATATGTTGCGCCAAACCTCCTCCTGCATAAACGCACAATTGCGGCTTGTTTTGTTCAGTTCAGCATGATGATGGCCCTATCAGAATGCCAAGGCACCGTGTGAAGCACTGTTTGCAGCCAGTGCACTGCAGCTCGCGGTCTCCTCGATCCCACCAGCGTCGCTCTTGTTGCCTATGGGTGTGTCTCACAGCATGTGCTGCAGCACCGCCCGGGCACGTTCAGCCGCGAGCGCATCGCCGCGGAAATGGTGGCGCAAGCAGGGTTCAGGGGACTGTTCCCCGCCAATTGTGACGTGTGGAAGCGCTACCACAGGGTCATGGTGCCGCACTTCAAGTGAGCCACCCCGCATATACAAACACTTCGAAGTACATACATACATTCCTATAGTGTACTGTACAGTTGAGTAGGTATGTGTGCGCGTGCAATGAGGCAGTCGAACATCCAGCGCTTGCTCGCGTGCAAGCTTGAGTTTGCCATCTCAGTAACACCATATGGCAACTGACGTGGCTGAACTGATGGTGGTGGCGGCCACTGGTCTCCCCTCGATCCAGTGTTGCTCATATTGCCGCCCCGGTGTGATGTGTCGTCATTAGCCACAGCGTACATAGAGTGTCAGTCCCCTACACAATGACGATGGATGGAATTGGTGCCACAGGGTCATGGTGCCTTACTTCCAGTGAAGTGTTTTTTTTTGTACATTCCATAAATACATGCTCACGGCCTGGTAATGCAAAAATGATTCGTATGGTGCGACCTCGGGCCATTGCCAAGGATCACATTGGCCAGCAACAATTGAGAGTCGATCGTGCTGTAAAACATTTTATCCATCAAAAACTGCTTCAAAATAGGTGCATGTGTTTCTCTTGCAAGTGGTGTGCTACCTTTAGAGACGTACTGCGGTGCAGATGCATACAGCTGCAAGCATGCATGCAGGTACTTCGGAGTATGCAAAATGGCGATGGAGCAAATCGCCATGGTGCTCCGCTTCAAGCGAGCAGCTGATTTCTTTGAGCATGCGCAAGTGCATAACCCTAACCCTAACCCTAACCTAACCCTAACCCTAACCCTAATGTGTGGAAGCTGTAGCACATAGTTGTGGCGCGCAGCTCCACTTCAAGGCAAGCTGCCGTTTTCCTTTGAAGTGGATGCATGCTTGCAAAAATTAGTAAACCAGTGATGATACCTGTCCTGCGCACGCACTCTGATGTGAAACACATGGCAGGGCAGGTAAATCACACTGTGCGCTGCCACCAGGGCTAGTAAGGGGAGCAAACTATCTCAGCGAGACACTGGCTGGTGGCCCCATCTTATGCCTAACTGGTCCACACTCTGCCGCGTTGGTACAGACGCTCCAACGTGAAGCACATGGTGGCGCAGGTGTGCAAGTTTGCCACCAGGCTGTGCCGCAAGTGGGACGCACACGCAGAGAGCCGCACCGGTACGTCAGCAGTGCTTCCTTAGACTGACCACTGAGATTACCAGGCTGCTTGGTGAGGCTTTTTGTGATGTGTATACCGTCAAGTGTGTCAGGCATACAGCATTGACAAGAGAAACCCAACGTCAGAAAGCATCCGCTGTTGCACGCACCTACGCACTTTTACACAGGCGCACTTTCTGGCAACACGAGCTGGAGGCAATGTTACATGCCTGTTACACCTGGTACCTCACGTTAGAGCACTCAAAAGCCGAGCGCATTGACGCAGACACAGCACTGAAACTTCTCAAATCTTCACGCCGCCCTCCTGCCAGTACTTCAGATGTGCGCACCAGCTTTGATACCCATTTTCAGCCGTCAAGGCATAGACCTTCTTGAAGTTTTGATGGCCAGCAAACAAAGCCGTGGCACATGTCCGTGCGCCAGCGGCTCTGTGCATGCAGATGGCGAGAGTCAAGCTGACGTTGAAGTTGGCAGCAAAATCACACACGTGTGTCGCCCCAAGTGCCCATTTGGAGCCCTCAGCCAACACAGCGCTGGCCACGATCTTTCTGCCAGACGCATGTCAGTATCTCAAAGGTACACGGCCTCACACAATCTCTATTAATCAGCCAGGACATTGTGTTGCGCTGTTGGCACAGTGCTGAAGCACAGCTGTTGGGTACCACTGTGAACCCTAACCCTAAGCTAACTTTAACTATTATTCCATCCTAAACCTAACCCTCTTCCTCTTTGTGTGCACCTTCCACTGTCTGCACACGTCAGCCTGGTGGCAGAATTCACACCTGCAGTGCCCTAGACTCTGCCATGTGTTCCACATTGCCACCCAGGCAGCTCACACACAGTCCCAGCATTGCATACCACTCAGGCCATACCCATCGTCCCATTAAAGTACAGTCAGTCCTGACTCTGTACTTTTTCCTCAAAACGAGTCTTTCGTGATCAATGCCAGTTGGTGTGCCAAGTGCTCAGGTTTGGCAGGCATGTATCATCGCCTCCAGCCTGACAGGCGTTGCCAGAAGGTGCGCATATGTAACTCTGTATACGTGCATGCAACAGCGGGCACTGCAGCAGACCTTGAATGCGGATGCGACGATAGTTGCCCTCCAGCAGTGTGTGAAGATTTGACAGATGTCGGTGTAGGTTTGCTGCTGCCGCTGGAAGCGTTGTGCCATGCTGCTGACTCTGAGAACACATTCCGCTATTTCCAGCTCCAAGGATGTGGCCTTCATCGCCCGTAACCTCGGCCTTCATCGCCCGTAACTTCAAGTTGAAGTATACTTTCCCGGAGCTCAGCGACCTGATCCAGCCATCTAAATCTTATCCCTGACCCTGATGCCCCTCCTATGCCCCCATCAAATGTTTTTGCTGCGGATGTCGCATTGACTTCAATTGAAGCTTACTGCCTGCTGTGACTTGCCATAACGCCAAGCCCGCCTCACAAATCGGGTGTGTATGAATCTTGCCTCCTCAGCAAAAACCCTAACCTGAACCATAATGCCACTGACGCTCGGCGAATGTCCTGACATTATGTTGACTTCAAATTTGAAGTGACCTAACTACTGTGCTGCCTACAACTGCCTGAGCTGTGCGGCGCCGCTAACCCTGAATATTGCCTAACGCTCATGCTAGGCAGCATAGGTCCTCAGCAGGCTGCTCAAAGAGCCAGAAACGCAAAGGCCAGGCTGCTGTCACTTGCCGCTGTCAGTTTAACATCGCTGGCCTGCATTGGCCACTGGGTTGGCCTGCCGACGCGAATGACAGCTATCTAATCCTTGATGACTTGGCCGCGAGTCAAAGTGTGCCACTGTGTCACACATAGCACAACCAATGTGCTGCAAGCTCGTAAGCAATCTTCATCGTCGCTCAAACTCCACGGTGACGCCTCGTTGCACACCCATGCAATCTCTCCGCTACCACAGCCTTCAACTGCATGGCGGACCTGCCGCTGTACGCACTGGACAACGGCTTCTACTTTGTGCTGGGCCGCGACGTCGGCGCGCTGGCAGAGAAGCCTACCGGCGCAGCGCGCGACGCGTGGATCATGATGGAGGCGCTACGGAAGCGCCTCATGACGCTGGTGCCACCGATGCGCCGCGACCCTGCCGGAAAGGTACAGAAAAACAGTTGAGCTTTTGTGCCCCTGATTTAATATTCATGTTGGCAACAAGCAGTTAAGCTCTGTGCCCTGATTTACACGTTGGCAAGCTGGCAGAGCACGCCACCGGCGCTGCGTGCTGTGCCTGGAGCATGATGAAGGCACTGCAGCAGCGCCTGATGATGCTGATTCCGCAAATGTGTGGTGACCCTGCCAGACAAGCACAAATCAACAGTTAAGCATTCATGTCCTGACGAGACCCCGCCGCACAGGTCCGAGGAAAGAGAGCACAAGATGACACTACTTCAAGTATCAAGAATTGAAAACACTTGGTAATACTGTTACTGTTGTTGGCACGCTGTACACGACATGTGGAACACAGTAAGATCTGGAGTCAACAGCGCAATTGCAAGGTGCTACTGTTGTCGGCGCACCGCGCCTGACGCGTTCAGCACAGTAAGAGCCAAGGTGGACATCTCAAATGCGCAGTGTTTACGTCATTGGCTCGACGTGCATGACGCATGGACCATCGTGGTGGCCCTGTGGCAGTGACTGATGACCATGGTGACGCCAATACACCATACCGCGCCCCGTGCACAGGTGATCATTGACACACCGGTTTATCTCCGGTCCCATCGCTGACAGCTCCTTGGTGCCCTGCTCTGCGCCTCACTCAAAATTCGTTTCAAGAAGTCATCCTGCCATAAGCCTGCGAGTTACTGCTTTCAGCAGCAAGTTGCTCGCTGTGTCACGTCAGTGCGAAATGCTCACCCTCTGGACGTGCGCGACCGACTGCACAGGCAGGAAGAGTAGCACGGCAAGGCTAGCACCAATGTGTCCGCTGCTTGCTTTCGTCTGTTGCGCGACATGCCACTCCCTGCGCCAAGCATGAATGCGCTGGCTGTACCAGCGCCGCTATGCGCGACACCAGCACGCAAATTCACCGCTGGGCACAATGAACCATTGTGCCAAGCATGAGCGTGCTGCGCCACGACACCCACACGCAAATGCACTGTTGGGCCACGACACCGTTGAAAGTTTTACCATGAGGCTTGTGAGCTTTGAGGCAGCGTAGGCGCCGGACTTGTGCGTGCGAGACTGCCAATCTCAGCACATGCATAGCGTGCAGGTAGACTTTGCCGAGGCCGGCCAGTGTCATGTGGCCTTGCTGCGGCAGCAAGCAGCGCCGTAGCGCGTGATGGACGTGTCCACGTATCTACACGTTGCACGTATAATTTAAGAACACAAAGGGTAACTCGCAACGGCTGCTGAGGTGTTCATCAATGTGTTTTATCAAGGCCTGACAGGAGTTGGTCCCAGCAGCGTCGCCCTGCGGCTCCGGCACTTGAAGTCGAGGCTGCTGCACGTGCTGCGCCATTGCCACTGCCTGTCGTTGACGCATCACGTCGCGTGTGCCCCCCCCCCCCCAGGCGGCAGAAGCCCGCATTGATGCGTTCATCAAGGGTCTCATGGACGAGCACCGCAGCAGCAGCAGCAGCGCGGGCGCTACATCAACAATCACCGCCAAAGACGGAGCTGAAGTTGCAGACGGCGAGACTGAGCAGCAGTGCCTGCTGCAGTATGTGCTGCGCGTTGCGGATCCCGCAGCCGGCGACACTGGCAGAAATGCGCTGAGCGAGGCCGAGGTTCTCGGCAACATGAAGATGTTCTTCTTCGCAGGCAAGTACAATGTTTTGTGAGGTACTTGACACTGCCAGAAATTATGGGGAAAGTCACGGTGAGTTGCAGATCCAGATTGCTGCCACGCTTGCAACTGACGCACCGTGAATGCCTGAAAGGGAGGGGGCTGGTGAGGGTTTTTCAAGTGCCTTTGCCGCTCAAGCGCACCTGGTGCGGCGACCGTCTTCTTTTCAGCTGTTGCCTTGTGACATGTTGAAGGTGTTTGCAGCAAAACGAGCAACAGAAATGTGTCACCCTTATACCTGCCTGTGGCAGACCTGAAGTCACATCTTGACATGCGAAGGTGTGCCTGTGTCAGCTTGTAGACAATCACCACCATGGGCGGGCAGATCACTTGCCTAGGTGCTGGCCGAGCGCATAGAGCTTCTTTTTTGCACAGCTCAAGTATACTCTAGCATTTGCTGAGCACATGTTCAAACACTACCGAGGCGCGGCATGCTCTAAGAATCATTGTAGTCCGTACCTACATGTTTTGCGGAAGCAACAATTTCTTCCCTTCCAATTGCCGCCCATCCGCTCCGCCGCCAAGATAGTTTTACGTCAACTCTGCCCATTGCCCCCCACTGAAGTCATTGGCATCAGAGGGACAGGAAGGCGGAATTTTTATTTAATATCCAGAACTTGGTAATTCAGCGGCTCATGCCTCTAATGAGGTCACTTTGTCAATACACACAAATGTCTTGGTTGCCATTGGTATCAACTTGCACTGAGGCAAAAATGACACCAATGAGGTCACAATGCGCGCGACATTGGTTTTGAAACACATGCTGTCTCATCGCTGGCGCGCGTCGCCAAATTGGTACGGCAATATCTGCGAGAGCTTTGAGAGCTCCAGGCTGCACACAGTGCTTGGACTTCCTTGGCGACAGGGCTTTACCTTTGGCCTTGGCACTTAAGAGCATGAGAAATAAATTTATTTATTCCCGCAGGAACGCATCCTGTGGCGGCGGCGGCGGGCTGGATGCTGTACTACATGGCGCTGCTACCGGAGGTGCAGGCGCGCGTGCGCACAGAGGTCGAGGGGGTCCTCGCGGCTGGTACAGGTAAGCATCTGACCACAGCGGCTACTTTGGACAGCTGTGTGCAGCAACTACATGGTGACTGAGCATGGATTTTGCTGAATCAGAGATGATGCTTGTTGCTGATGATTGCTTCGTGCTGATGGTGCTGATGATGCATTGTGCTCAGCTGAGTTAGATGATGCTTGGTGCTGGTAACGCTTTTTGCATGCACATGGTGGGTAGGCGCTGTACTGCACTGGCAATATTGCCGAAGGTGCACTGAACAGGTGTACATATGGCCTTGTGCGCATGTGCTGCAGCTAAAAAATCCCGCAATGGTTTTAAATTGTTCATGGATGTATGTACCAAGCACCTCAATTCACTTGTAAGATTTCTGGGCATGACCGCACGGCGCAAAGGTTGCACTGATGGCACCGGCTTTAAGCGAAGCAGAATGAAACAGCAAGAAGTAAATCAGGCATCTCAGAGCAACAAGAAGAAACTTATCAGGGGCCTCCAGCTCTAAACACACAAAACAACAGTCTATCACGATGCGGTATGTGCTCATTGACATCGGCTTGGATACACTCAAATGGTGCACACTTGAGCTGTTTGCCCCTCCCCTGCAGCCAGCACCTCGACATTATTCCGGTGCTTCTGCGCCATTTGTAACTTTGTCTTCGTGCCGCACATATGTCCCAAACCTCAGGAATTCAAGTGCGCCTTCTCTGCTCTGCTGCGCTGCAGGTGCGGGCGTCTCACCCCACGTGGACGGCGGCGACGTGTTTACCTGGGAGCAGGTGCGTGTAGTGCCAAAGCACATCTCGAAGTTTTCTTCCAACTTCGCCGGCCAGCGCCGAACCGCCGGCCCCTCCGTAGATTTAGTTATTGCAAGCCCGATTTATCGTGCGCGCAGCCCATGCGGTCCAGGACATAAAATACAACTTCAAGTACATCGTGTGTGTCGCTGTCTGTATGTTTGACCCTGCTATGGTGGCGTGTCACGTGGGGGCAGGTGCATGCAGAATTGTCTGCCCCATCACGTTCCTGTTGAAATACTTTTGACACGGCTTTCAATACTTTCTCAATAATTTGCGTCTGGGGTCGCAACTTAATTTGTGTCTTGCGCAGATGTTAAAGCACTAATATGGACCTCAATACATCAGCAACATACAAGCTGTTATTTCAAAGTCACGATGCGTCATAGCCTTAATCCTCCGCATGCAGTCAGGTCATCATGATATCAATATGCAGCAGTATTGTGGTCTCAGCATAATATGCCTTGGGTTGTTTTTTTAGCCTGCACTATGAGGCGGGCAAAACCTAACAACTGCAGGAGAATTTGCTGGCACTCTCGACATTGGAAGCCCGTCTGATACTTTTAAGCTTTGCGGATGGCGTCATGGGATTGGCGACCCTATTTGCACATCCCTGCTTGTTACTCCGCCAAAATTCTGCGCGCAGCCACATGCTTACTCAAGCATGTGCCTTCATGTGCTTATACAACCTGTGCGAATGTTCACAATCACAGTACGCTCTGCGCTTCACTATTGTTGGTAATGCAGAGGTGTAACATCCCGGCTGCCTTGTAAGGTCACCTGCAACATGATCACTGATAAATCCATTTTCATGGTGCGCGCTGCATTGAAGCCACACTGCTGAACTATGCTGCTGAGCACTGCTGCTGCCTCTGCAGCATGCCACAGGTTGCTGGCCGCGAGTGCCTGTGTTGACTTGTACTGCGGATCAGCGCTCAGCACTGTAACAGTCGCTGCCCCCGCACCACGCCCGCAGGTTGAGAAGCTGGAGTATCTCGATGCTGTTATGCAGGAGGCACTGCGCCTACACCACGCGGCGCCCGTCATGCTGCTGGAGGCAGAGCGTGATGTGCAGGTAGATATACTGAGCATATACCTCCCAAATGTGGCGCCCATTCGGCATATATCGGCGCACTTGAATTTCAACAGTATGAGCGCTAGAATCTTAAGGGCAAGCGTATTTGACGCGGCAGAATCTTACTCACCTCTGTGGCAACTGCCGGCTCACAGTCACCTGGCATCACCGTCGCCTGTGCTGCTGTGACGACATGACAACATGAGTAACAATGCAGTCCTGTGACATATGCCTACCTTGTGATGTACTCAGCATTCACCTACTCTGTGGTCTTGTGGCTGCTCGTGTGAGTGTCACCCGTGTAGTGTTCCGTGCTTCATATTCAAAATTGCCCACGCACAGCACGCTCACTGGCATGTGAAGACCTGTACATTGGCATAGCCAAATGAGCAGTGCACACGCCGAACGTGCAGCAGCGCAAGGTGTCGGGCATGTTCACCTTAAGAGAAGTTCTTGCCGCTCTCTGTGCGAACAACAACTTTCAGAAGAGAAATTTGTGTAATGTATGTCTTGAAGCATGCGGCACCTGTCGCGCAATTTGAGGTCAACTCAACACGCAGGCACCATACTACAGTTACGCAATGTGGACTGTTATAAAAGAAGGCTGGCTTAGCATCACAGTGGAGACAGAAGAGGGCAGTAAAACTGCGGGTGAAAAGAATGAGGTTGCCGCGCGCATACGCTCACGGGCCCGCCGCCACTGCAGCATGTGTGTGACACCAACCGGCCCATGCGTCCCATCCGTCCTGAGTGTCAATTGCATCACGCATACTACCAACTATAGGCTGGCCCCAAAGTAGCCATATTTACTCTGCTGAGAAGACCAGGGTCGTGCTGATGCTGCGCCCCGCGGCTGCGAGAGCACGATAATCATTGTCCCTCAATTCCGTGTGGCCCACAGCTCACACGTCTGGAACTCACAATTTACCGCCAACTGACTGCAACACCATTATGTAATGAGAATACGTTTGCTGCTGAGCACTGCAGGTGAGGGACGTGCTGCTGCGCCGCGGCGAGTGCGTGACCCTCAACCTGCAGCGTCCGGGCCTCCTGGAAGAGAACTTCACGCGCGCAAATGAATTCTGGCCCGACAGATGGCTCATTGCCGCAGGCCGTCAGGCAGCGCCTGCAGACATTGGTGATCTGAGGCACGCCAAGGTGGTGGGCAGCTTCGGGCTAGGGGCGCGTGCATGCCCGGGGCAGATGATGGCAAAAGTGCTCGTTAAGGTGCGCGTGATGTATTCGCTTCGTGAAAGGCGAACACTGGTGGTTGGCACTGCCGGCGCGTCGGACTAGGTTCAGCAGCGCCGACTCTTCTCACAAAAGTGCTGCAAGCGTGCGTGTAAACATTTACGGCATGAAGTTTTTGGAGCAGTAAGCTCTCACCATTGGCAGGCCAAGCTCCATTAGTCCAGCACTGTGAGGGCCCTAGAGCAGCCGACAGAAGAGTCATTGGTCATTTGGCACGAAGCACCGGCAGCATTCCCTATTTTCACCTGTGAACAGCAATGTTGCAGGCGGCAGCGCAGGTCAGGTCTCACTCTTCCTACTTCAAAAAAGCACGTAGAAGTACTGCTAACATTCCACTCTTGAACTACTGTAATTGATTGTAAACACGTAATTCATTGCTGAATTTTGTTCATGTATGTTGTACATGTGCCATATCTCCACTGAATCATCATGCGCTGCAGCACTAGGGCATGGGCAGCCCTGTCACCAGCAAGTGAATAGTTAGGAACAATCTACAACCGCTGCGGCTATGACGCACTGCTGCCAATCCTCATATAACGTGCTGCTGTCAATGGCGCCGTGTCACTTTTGCACCTTGAACGCTGCTTATTTTCAAAGGTGCCAGCTCATACGTTACAATGACCTGCCGAGCACCACGCTGACACTGGCATTTTTAAAGAGCTCGTACAGGGCAAAATCGCCCTCAACGTAAGGGATCTTGGCGTGCAGCTGGCTTCTTGATCTGTTTGTTAGGACAGGCGCACATCCAACTGTACCAAAAGGTGTGCGCACTATCTGGTCAGACTTACTTCCTTAATCAGATAGCGAGTTGCCTCACGTTAACCCCTATAGTATACCCTACCTCACATGTCGCCATCCTGCAACAATTCCGTACTGAACACTCGTGCATCGCATGCTAAAAAGCTTGCACACAGAAGTCTTTCGACTACTTTGGATATGGTGGCACTGTTTGACTCGTGGCCCATTGCCACAGCAGCGGCGACCACCGTTATTGGTGGGAGGCATTCAAATTTGACGGCTAACCACATCTTGTTACCTAGAACTCCACGATCTTGTGATTCGTTTCCATTAAACTTGCCCCTTTTGACCATCTGCTCAGCAACACCTGCTGACCCCTTCAAGTCCCCCCCCCCCCCCCCTCCCTCCAATAACCCTCCCACACCACGCGCAGGTCGCGGTCTCCCTCATTGTGAGAGATTTTAATATGGAGCTGGCGCCGGGACAAGGCCTCCCTGAGACCACCCTGAGCCTGGCCAACACGCCCGCTGCACTCAACATCCTACTCAGCAAGAGGCCGGGGCCTGCTGCGCCGCGCGCCTAGGGCTACTGTAACACCAGGAGCTGCCGCACGCAGCAATCAAATGCAGCAATTGGAATTGCTGCATGTGCTGCTGAGCAAGAGGCCAGCGCTTGCTGCGCAGGTGCGCTGCCGTCCTGGCGTGTTGCCGTGTGCTGCGACACAATGCATCAGCTCGTGCCACCAGCCGCTCAGCTGCTGACCCAAACGCCAGAGTCACCGGTGCCGAACACCCTTGACATTGCCGACTCTGGCGAATTCACTAAGTATAATATTGCTCAGACCGTGGCTGGCAGCGGTGCAAGAGCGGCGCCGTCACTGGCTGTTGCTGCCGCCCTTGCCGGGAAAGGTGTACGCTATATTGTGCAGTGCTGTGGGCGCTGCTGGACCAGTGCTGGTACATTGCTGCTGGCGCACTGGTCGGTGGCGGTGTGTGAGCACTGACGCTGGCTGACGCTCAGCTGTCGCAGCCACTGGCAAAGGTGCAGAGACGGTGACGCCAACCGCAAGTTCCTGGAAGTGGTGTTGTGTAAAGTAGGGTGGCCGGCCGTTAAAAAGCGGCTCGTGTTGCATGTGTTACTGGCAAATGCCACTGCTGGTCTGATGCGCACGGCCGATTGCAGCGCTTGCCAGCAGCTCCAGTGGCACTCAGCCTAGGCAATTGATGATTGCACGCGCATGATTTGGGCAGTAACTGTGGTTTCCTGCCAAGATGGGACAGAGTGCGCAGCACTGGCAGGTAGAACTCTGTGATTTTAGCGGCTGCCATACAGTAGATGTAAGCTACTTTCAGGTTGCCACGCAAGATGGCTCTATTAATGACAGTATACTGGTGGTGGTCGCAGTGGTGGCTGCAGCAATAGCCGTTTCATGACGCTCATGACATATCTATGTCAAAGAGTGCTGAAGAACAGCTTGCAGCGGTTGACATTTTATAAAAGCATTGAAATGTTGTCCCCGTGCGCAGCCGCATCGTGTGGAACTGACGATGAAGCGCACATGACTGGTACAGCATTTCTTGCGTGAGCACCACCATCAAAGTATAGCAGCTTTCCGGGTGGTAATTGTAGCGGCTGTATATTAGTGCTGGTCTGAAATGCTGAACAGGGCACTGCCGCACAGCTCTGGGCCGCTGGCAACCGTTAATGCAAGAAACGTGTTTTCTGCAGATCTGCTTCAAGTGCCACAGCACTAGTGCTTCCTCTGTTTGTTGCCCAGGGTATCTACAAGTTAGTCTCATGCATGGGCATTCTTGGGAGTTCAGGCCGGTGTTTGTGGTGCTTGAGGCAAAACCATCAGCACCGCAGTTGCATTGCTCAGGCTGCGGATTTGCTTGCATGATTGTGATGTGCTAGGACCCTCCGTGGATCGTTGAATTCACACACATTATGCTTGTTTGATGGCGTAGTACACAACACACCAGTGTGCCTGCAGCATGCCTCAGGCATCCACAGATGCTTGCTTTGCGGCAATCTATGAATTGCCATCACAGCACGTCAGGCAGGCATCAGCACACAGCATGACCATGTAACACCACTGAATGCACTCACCTACAAGTTTATTAACTGCAACCAGTGCAATTGCTCAGTTTACAGCCCACGTCTACAACATGAAGATGCTAACGATAGGTGTTCGTGCACAAGCCAGGCATGTGCACAGCTTGCTGAGCAGGGGGCTGCGATGCAATTCATCATGTATCAACCGAGCGTTTGTTCAAGTGCAGCATGCGGGATCATGGTGAGGGGCACACACACTCAGTACGTATGGACTTGTATTTATAAAGGCCCAAGGGAGGCCGGGTTGCCTATGCAATCGAAAAGCTTGCGTCAACGCAGCAGCCTAGTCTGCGCTGTGCCCTAGGAGCTTGGATACCGGTACTGTCACGTCCAGCAGGAACACCATACACAATTAATCTTGAAGCATCCTATGTGCAGCGTTGTCTTGAGCTCAGAGGTGTTGTGTAAGAGCCTGTGCTATATTTGCAGGAGCGTGCCTCAACTCACAGAGTACAGAACTGTCCTTGCCTGTGATGTACGACGTCGTGGGCCACCGAGCCTGATTAATGGCACCGCCCCCGGCATGCGGTCGCTGCAATGCGCCACGTCCGCCTTTGGAATAGAGTACGATAAAAATCACTGATGGAGTTCCTTGTGTACAAACAGCCACTGATTCAGAAGCTGTCTCTCCGACCAGGGCCAGCATCACCGTGTGACAAGTTGCCCAGCAACCACTTTGACACACACCGCGTTGTGCACACGCCTCCAGCAGGACGGTCTCAGGCGCTGTCGCGTCAGCATTAGGCATTGATTCTCATGACAAGCAACAACAACTTCTCACCCGAAGATCCAACACCCGAAGATCCAACCTTTTTTATTGGCGAGGGGTCTTCAGGCCGGGAGCCTTTCTTAGACATCCCGCGCGTGCGTGGGTTCTGGGACCGTTCTGGGCCATTTTTTTGCAAGGGATGCACATTGTTGAACTTGTTGAACATTGAAGTATTTGGCCAGCGTTCGGTATTTGATAGCGAGCACCACTGCACATTTGGGCGCGCCGGCTGGTGAGTCAGCAAGCGCTTCAGGCGGGGGACTTGTGGTGCTGGTGGCGGCCGTGCAGAATGCAGGCAGCACAAGAAAATGGCACAAATGAATTGACGAAACCTCAAGTGGCGACGTCAGAAACAGAAGCACGCGGTGACGCGTGGGCCACAGAGTGGCTCAGCGCGTGTTGCTGGGTTAAAACGCAGCAGCAACAATGTACTTGACTATATCACACAAGGCGTGCCCACGTGGAGCCAGAGCCAGAGATGGGAGCACAGCAGCACGGATCTGCGAGAAGGTCGCCGGCCGGCATGGGCAGAAGTTGCATGAAAGTTTACATAGAGGCAACAGCACCTCGACAGCTGTCCGGAGCAGACTAGGACGGGCATAGCAGTTACTGGTGTATTGTACAACGGTAATAACTGTCAACAGCATTTCGGAGGTATGGCACATGACGGCTGTAATGTAGCAAGGCACACCAGGAAGTTGATGCTGACACGCGTGCTGCAGCTCTCGAGCGCAAGTGTGCTTTTCCACATGTGTGTTCTGAGTTTTGCACTGCCAAAGTCTACAGGATGAAGCAGACCAATCTGGCCTGTGTCAGTGGCTTGCGTCATACACCTACCTACAGTGCAAGAAACTGCAGGTGATGATTATCTGCACGTTATTTTGGCCAACTCAGGCGGTGCCAGACGGGCCAACCGCCGGTGGGGATTTAGATCATGGTGGAGGCACATATCATCTACATCACGGCCTTGGTTTTGACTGTCGAGTTGGCGTTTTGACAGATGCAGTGCATGCAGTCCAGGTCGAAGCGGCGACTTGACAAATGCCGTGCAAGGTGCAGTCCCAGCGGACCGAGTGATAATCATGATGCAGGTGGTGGCGTTGCAGCAGTGGTGGTGGTAGTGGTGGCGCTGCAGCGCTGGTCGACGTCTTCTGTACAATCTGGGCTTTGGCTTGGTGACGATGACGGTATGTTTGACCGTGGATGGTATGCTGCATGGTCATCTGGAGCACAGTACGCTGCTGCAGGAGCTGCTGCATACATTTACAAATCGTGGTGATCTCTGCGATCATGGATTGCAGTTATTGCATGGCCGCCGGGAAGTATGGCACTTGATGAGTTAAAGTTGATGCTCAGCGGCGCTCTCCAGCAAAGGTCCGTGATCCCATGCAGAAATTCAAAGGGCACATTTCCTGAGGGCATTGCCTATTATTGTGTTGGTTCGGCAGTCTTCAAACTGACAAACGGGCACAGGTGTCTTGACCTGTACACATTTCATTCATGCTGAGTGTGTTCAAAATTGACAGAACAACTGATGTGGTGCACCATACTATGTCATGCTGAATTACGCACTTTTCAGACATGAATCAGCATCAGGTTTGCGGCAAAACGCTTTGAGCGCAGCTTACCCATGCCCCGTTTCAACAGGATTACTCAGAGTGGGACTAGCTTGTCCCAAGTCCAACACCCTTTGCCCGGGCAAATAATGCAAGAAGTGACTCTCCCTCGATTCTCAATTAGTGCGAAGAGCACTAACTCCGGTTAGGCCTCACACGGCACCAAGCACACAAAGGTGGAAGGTCAAAAGCGCCATGACTCTCAGTGTGGCGCAGGCTGCGGAAAGCATCAAGGCTTTGAAGGCCTCTGTGGAGGGCTGGAGGCCGAGGCAGGTGACGATCTGTGGAGGCGGGAATGGCGCACACGTCTCTGCAGCATTTCTGGCTAGCCTGGGCATCAGGTGAAAAAGGCGCTGTCGTGGCAGCAAGAGTTGTGCGTGTTCTCCATCAGCAGCACTAAGGTTATTGCCTGTTCTCCTGGTCCATTCGGGAATTTTAGCAATCTCTCCCATTTTTCTACTTTACTAGTGGCTGCCATTGACTAGTCTGTAGTGTCTGTCAGTTGTGTTGGCTCTCGCATCAGTTGTGGTACCACGGGACCATGCGATAAGGCAACGATTCAAATGCTGCACCTGTAGTCCACACGACCAGAAAGGCTGCCAACAACAATCTTATTGCAGCGATAATTCACCCCACAACAGTTAGAAACTCTCATTGTTCAGAGCAAAGTTGCTGCTGCAGTAGTTGTGAACATTGTGAGACCACGATCTCAACAGCTGACACACATAGAAGTACTTCGCTGGAAGACAAACAAGCCACACAATTTGGTGTCACCCTTCACCTGAAAATCACAATGAGTGAATGCACACAAGATGGGCCGCTTATTTCTATATATGTCTGGCCTAATTTAACAGGAACCACCATCAAGCCTGTCATCTGTGTCTACGCCCACTTGCGGTGTCAGCTCTCAACTAATTGAGGACGCAGCAGTTCTCAAAGCAGCAGCTCCGCGAGACCCATTGTGTCCAGCTCGTCAATTGAGGTCCAGTTGACACTACTCCTTCATACCACAAGCCACATTAAGAACCACTCATATTTTGTGATCCATCTGTGCGCCTTAACCTACAACTGGTAGGGGTGAGGGGGTGCATTTACACCCAGCAACTTATGAAAACGAATCAAAAGATCGTAGAGCTATATGTGACCTGAACTACCCTGATGAAACCGCTGAACGAACAGCTGAGCCCTACTACACATGAAATTATGCGGGTCGCTGATGCTGCAATCATCATCATTACAATGCACACATGGCTGTGCTTATCTGCTCCAGCATGAATTAGCATGCAAGAGTACTAGGCACTATGTATTTGCAGCTCACATCAGCGGTAAACAGAGCAGCATGGCTGGCACATAGGTATTGATAGCACGCATGCACAGAACAGTGTGCACTACCTACAGCAGTTGACAATAATTTGGCAATGGTTTCTCTGGATGTGGCCAGTGACGAGCAAGAGGTGACTTGTGCTGAGCAGCTGATGCCTGATGGCTACTACATAATGCTCACCTGCGCATGCAGCTCTGTCCTGCAGCACGTTTGACTGTGCCATCGCTTTTCAGTGTTGAAACTGAGGATCGCGCATGCATGGTTGCCCCACAGAACTATCTGTAACAGCCAGTTGCTCATACAAATGAATTGATGCTGGCCCTATTCTGGCACTCTTCTCAGCCGTATGCAAAACCTCCCTCGATCTCTGTACAAACAACACTTCAGGTAGGTGAGCACAGCGCACGCATCGATGCCCAAGAACCGTCTGTAGCCTGTAAACCATTTCACACCACATTGCTCGTTGCATACCCTGTCCTTTTGCTGGGCTTGACTGGATGCAAACCCTTCCCACACTTCTGTAGAGCAAGTTATTCCGGCTGGCTAGTCGATTTGTGCGTGCGTCGCCGCTTCAGCGGTAGGCTCCAAACCAAACCCTCATCTTGACTCTGCAGTTCAGATGATGCAAACATGGCACCTAGCTTCTACTGCTACCCCCACCCCCCCCGCTCCGTCTTGAAGCGACCCCCACAGTGATGCTCTGAGAACCCCCCCTCAACCCCTCCTCCCCCCTCAACCTGTGCACGCAGGGTCAACGTCTTCACGCGCCAGCCCGCCAAGTGGTCCCGCGCCCTGACACTGGACACAGCGGGCTCCTCGTGGGCAGCGCGCGGCACGCTCTCCGGAAAGCTGAGCGTTGTCACCAGCGACCCCATGGAGGCAGTTGCGGGCAGCGACGTCGTCATCATCGCCGCGCCGGCAAACGCGCACCCGCCGCTGCTCGCCGCCATCGCGCCGCACTTCGACGACGGCGCGGCGGTGGGCGCGCTGTTTGCGCAGGGGGGTTTTGATTGGGCGGCGGCGCACGCGTTCGGGGAGGAGCACATGGCGCGCGTGGGCGTGCTCTTCGGTCTGCAGAACATTCCGTGGATCTGCAAGATCAAGGAGTACGGCAAGTCGGCGCGCATCATCGGGCCCAAGCGGTGAGGGGTGAAAACTTGTACTTTGACTTTGACACCTACTTCAAGTATGTACATGGTACTGTTGTAAGCATACTTATGCACCAGCGTATGCGCCGACACACAGGGGCTCTTTCTCGGCAGAATTTGCACGCAGCGTGTTGGTGCATTGACATACTTCAAGTTGTGTACTTCAAGTATGAAGGTTAGTGCATGACGCATGCGATCAGGCACCTTTGCCTGCAGTACACAGGAAGGCTGCGCAGCCACGTAACATGCTTTTTTTATTTTTTCAAGATTGTTGCTGTTGAAGATGACTTCTTCAGTCATGCTGTGCTGGTGTGTGCCAGCGCAGCCTCCATACCTTGACCTCATGTCACAGAACAGGTACCGTAGCTTGATGCACCCCAGTTCTGACTTTGTGCGCCATTTGCATACTTGCAATGTACTTGCAATTGTACGTTGGCGCATGTTAGATACAGATGTCCTCAACCACAATATTCTTCAATCAGTGACGCCCCCCCCTTCCCCTCGCGCGCGCGCAGGTGCCTGTACGTCGCGACCTTCCCCGTGGAGCAGCGCGATGACATGGCACGGCGCATAGAGGCCATGTTCGACATCCCCTGCCAGACCCTGCCCAACTTCCTCAACCTGACGCTGACCCCGAGCAATCAGATCATCCACCCGGCGCGCTACTACGGCATCTTCCGCGACTGGGACGGGACGTCGAGTTATGATCGGGCGGAGATTGAGCGGCGCAATGGGATGACGCTGTACGACAACTTTGACGAGTTCAGCGCGGAGGTGCTGGCGACCATTGACAACGAGCTGCAGCAGGTGCGTACATGCACGCGCACAGCTGTTGGACGGTTTTGATTCATGCGTGTGAAGTCTTTATCTTTAGGACAACGACTTTTTTTAGAAGGTGAACGCAAAGCGCTCATTGCAGATGATTCATGGCAAAAGTGATGACGAAGCGTCACTCTGTGTATGTGTGGAGGTATTGGCGACAACTGACGACGAGCTGCAGCAGGTGCGCGCGTGCACGCGGTGGCTGGGCGTTTCTGTGCATGCGGGCGCGATGTTCCTCACATCATGAACAGAATTTACAGATAAACGCGAATGTATACCGTGCCCACTTTTCTGGAGAGACGACAGCGACGAAAGCATTGCTCATGTATATGTAGAGGCGGCCATTGACAACGAGCTGCAGCAGGTGCGCGCGTGCACGGCGGCCGTGGCTTGCTGTTGATGCGTGCGTCTTCGCATTAAAAGGTGAATGTGAAACGCTTGCCGTGGATGATTCATGTCAGAAGTGATGTAGAAGTGACACTCTGTGTATGTGTGGAGGTCTCGGCGACACCTGACAACGAGCTGCAGCAGGTGCGCGCCTGCACGACGGCCGTGCTTTGCTGTTGGTGTGTGTGTGCGCAGTGTCGTTTACTTTTCAACAGATTTAACATCAATTTCACACACTGTGCCTACTTTTCTGAAGAGACAACAGCGATAACAACAGCATTGGTCATGTATGTGTGGAGGTCTCGCCGGCGATTGACAATGAGCTGCAGCAGGTGCGCGCGTGCGTGCGCACAGCTTTCGGGCGGTTTTGAACCAATCAATTTAGAATCATGCATGTGAAGTCTATAGACCCATTCTGCACAGCCAGTTTGCGCCGTGAATTTAAGCATGAATTCAAAACAGCGCTCTACACAGTGCCCCGAGTTTTCACATGCGCAGCCAACGCGGCGTCACTCGCAGCGCGAGCGACCAGCGCAGGTACAACCCTTCAGCGCACCGCTCGTGGCGCAGGCAGCGGCAGCTCGAAGTGTAGTAGTCATGGCGCTGCACAGCCACTCTCGTCGCCGCGTGCTGAGTGACACATGCCCAGCGACTCTCATCACAAGCTGCGCGCAATCTGATTGGCTGTTTTCCGATTCATTCACATTCAAGTTGTTTGTCAGGCCCTGCAAATAGCGCCGTGGATCCATCTGGAATATGCCACTGTATTCATGTGTTTTTCATGCATATTCACGCAAAAAGCGCCTGCGCAGTATGGCCCTTAGATAAAGAATGTGAATGCGAATTGCGCACCGTGGGTGATTTGTGGCAGAAGTGATGACGAAGCATCACTCCTTGTATGTGTGGTCTCAGCGATGATCGATGACAAGCGCGCCACGCGATGGCTGGCCGTTTCCGATGCGTGTATTCGTCATTGACCAGAAGCAGGGAGTGAACCAGGGCGGATGACTCAGAGGCGCACACAGTAGTTCATGACCAAAGTGAAGGGAAAAAAAGGCATGCGTTTTCGGCAGCGCAGCGAGAGATACATGCAGTTTTTTGGTTCCAAGATTGGGGCCACTGGATTTGGGAGGGTCTACCGCAGGAATGAGGTTCTTGGTGCGTCCTCATACTTTCTGCTGCGAAGCACGGCAACGCAAGGCACAAAGCTTCGACACCAGTACAATTGAAATCAAATCATGGAGCGACACCAGTACAATTAAAATCAAATCATGGAGGACGGTGCAGCAGCAGCCACGAACAACGTGCTTGGTGGCGACATCGCACAACCCGTTCTGAACCCGCCCGTTATGCCGGGTCCTGAGGGGGCGGCGCAGGCCGTCACGGTGGTTGCCCTGGCTGCTGCGGCTAACGGGCAGGCCCAGCTCGGGCCAGAGTTGCACATGCACAGCGTCGCGTCGTCCTACAGGTGCGGGCGTGTAACAGGCTGTTTCCGCTGCACTGCAGCGGCAACAAATCTGGCCGGCAGCCGTGCAGGCAGCTGCCACCGCTGCGGCGGAGGCACGAGCGGAAGTGTCACGGATATGGTCGGTGACAGCTGAGCCACCAGGAAACTTTGCCTGCTTGGCGGCGGCTTCATACCGAAGCGGCAGGCTTGAGGCACACCGGCGCAGCTCAAGAGCAGGCTGCCTGCGCTGGAGTGGGGGATATGCCCCTGGTGGCGTGGACAGAGTCTTTGCCAACCGGCTTCAGAGAGGCCAGGTGGTCATCTGAGGCGTTCAAGCACGCCAACGACACCGGGGGAGCACATGGAGGGGCTCTGCTCAGGCGGCAGGTCGCTCAGCAAGCGCGGCGGCGGAGCCCACGCTTGGCGAGTGTTTTCAGGATCTCGGGCTGCTGGCGCAGGCGGCCATGACCATTCTTGGGCACCAGCACCCGGCCGCGAGGGAGACATCGCGGTGCCGCAGCGACTGAACTGATTGCAGCCAGTCTGCATATGCACAACTACTAGTAACGGTGCCAGCAGGATGCAGAGCTGCTGGATTCGCCGGAGGTCACGGCGGCAGTGGCAGCCATTCATTTCACAATGACACAGAACTTGAGCAAGTTCCGCCGGGACGTGAGCCACATGACGGACTGTCTGACTCGGCTTTTCCGCAAACTGCCGCTAGTGGACGCCACGCATATGGCATGTCCGATGTCAGATGGTCCGCATCAAGCTCTCGTCCCGGTGGAGCCTGCTGAAGTTCTGTCTCATTGTAAAGCGAATGCTGCCGCAGCCGCCGTGACCTCCGGCGAATTTAGCAGCTCCGCATCCGGCCAGCACCGCTGCTGGCAGTTATGCACGCGCAGACTGGCTGCATTCAGCCGCTGCAGCACCGCGATGTCTCCCGCGGCCGGGTGCTGGTGCCCGAAAATAGCCGCCTGCGCCAGCAGCCTGAGACCCCGAAATTTTGTGCTTTCGGGCCGAAAACACTTGCCCAGCATGGGCGCCGCCGCCGCGCTTGCTGAGCGACCCGCCGCCTGAGCGGAGCCCCCCCATGCTTGACCCAGAGTCGTTGGCGGCCTTGTACGCCTCAGGTGACCACCTGGCCTCTCCAAAGTCGGTCGCCAGGGACTCTGTCCACACCACCAGGGGCATATCCCCCTCCAGTGCCGGCAGCCTCAGAGGCTCTGCCCTTGAGTTGCGCTGGCGTGCCTCGCGTCTGCCACTCCAGCAGGAACCAGCCGCCGGGCAGGCAGAGTGTCTTGGTGGCTGTCGCCAACCATGTCGCCATGTCCTTGCTGTCAGTGAGCGACCCGCCGCCCGAGCGGTGCCCCTCTGTGCTCCCTCGGTGTCATTGGTGGTCTTGAACGCCTCAGGAAGCAGGGAGTGAACCAGGGTGGACGAGACGCACACAGTAGTTCATGACCACAGTGAACACACCAAACATTTTGTATATGTAGAGGAACTGGCGGAAAAATGGCGCACCAGCTTCAGCACGTGCGTGAGCCCGGTGGCCGTGCTCGTGTGCGTGCGAGTGTAGCTTGAAGTATTTGTGTCACAGGTAATGCGGGTGCAGAGCACGAGGAGTTGACCGGCCGTGTTGGTCCACAAGTGAACGCATGAATGAACGAAGGCGACTTGAATGACAAATGACTGATGGCGTCGTTCTGTGCACTGCGCTGCTGCTGCAGATCAAGGCAGTCATTGTATAATTATGCATCTGAGTGTCGCTGCATGACCCTAACCTTAACCCTCAAAGTCGATGCTGCATGCCGAGCACCGCTGAGCAGCGGCACCTTCCTGCGGCTGGCCCCAGGTTCATTAAAGATGCGTGGACGAGTGCATGAGTGAATGAATGAATGCGCTTTTGCTAGAGAATTCTCTCATCCCTCCGCTGTAGAGCGCTGCCTGACACAGATTAGATGCGATGTGTCCATGCACGTATATACATACCTCAAAGTGCATGCATGAATGAATGCACCTTGAATGAATCGCGTGCACCTCGTCGCTCCACTGCTGAGCGCTGCCACTGCAGATTAAGGCAGCGCTCTGCCAACGCTTCCCCCAGCTGGACCTGTCGTACGTGACCCCCATTGGGGAAAGGATTGTCACGCAGTACGGGCCCGACGTAACCGACACTTCCAGCCTCAAGCAGATCTTCTGCAGTAACAGGTGCGCCACCTAACACAATACATTGCTTCAAGTTTCACATTGTTATGAAGTGCGGGATCGATGTAATCGATACCTGCAGCCTCGTCCAACCTTCTGCGGCCACATATGTGGTCATATTACAATACAGTGAGTGACTTCAAGTTGAAGCCGCAAGAACACTCCGAACATAACTGGCACCTAACCAAGTGTCAAGCAGATCTTCTTCAGCCACAGCTGTATCATGTCGTGCAGCCTGATGATGATCCGGCAGTAGATGTGTTCAAGCTCAACGCATCACGCAGTACGCGATGAAGTCAAACGACACTACCAACCTCAACGGCATCTGGCAATGGCGGCATTGGCATGAGCTAGCTCCACCACGAAATTCAAGTACATACATACCCATGCGCACAGCCTGCATGTGCTGCAGTCTACACTGGTCATGCATGACTGCGGTTTGCTAGTTCAGGTATCAAAGTGCACCTTTAGAGTGGTGCCTGTATGCTGGCGTGGTGTGCTGCGAATCAACTGCATGCATGCTGGCGCCTGTACGAGGGATTGCACGTGTCTACCGTCGATGTAAGCCATGCATCTTGGAATTTGTAGAAGTGTCGCAGCGTTGAGCAACGTACAACATCCTACAGGCACCATCATGCGTGCAGGTACATCGTCGCGAACTGTGTCATTCAACGGCCAAGCTGCATGCGAGTGCATTAGCAACACGCATCAGCAAGCTGGTGAGAGCATCTTACCGTCCGTGCAAAAGCATCAGCAGCAGCACAACCAGAAGGTCTCGCTGCTGCGCTTGCTGCTGGAGACCTCACCAGTCATGCGTGGTGACTCTCCTCGCACAGCGACGCAGAGTCAGACTCTGCAGCGACCACCCCTGCGGACGACTGCAAATGCCCCTGGACCGCAATTGCGCCGTTCTGCAGCAAAGTGGACACAGTGGCGACTCCCTCTTAAGTGCCCCTGTTGTGTGCTGACCTACCTTCCAATGTGGTGAAGGACACTTGATACTACGTGTGGCTGTGACGGTCAGGCAAACTTCAATTCAATCGAAACTCCACCAACACTTCAACTTGAATTTTGACCTCGTTTCGCACCAGGGGTTACAAGAGGTGCAACACGACACTAACACTTCAACTTTGGTGTTGACTTTGTTTGGCACCAGGGGTTACAAGGGGTGCAACCTGCCTATCGAGAAGAGCTAGACAACTTCTCAGCTTATTACTTCAAATTTGTTGTTGACTGCCTGCTTCGCATCAGGGGTTACAAGGGGTGCAACACGCCCATGAAGGAGCTAGAGGGGGGCAAGCGCGTCATGCCCAACGTGGACACGCGCCTCTTCTGGGAAGACATACCATTTGGCCTCTGCATCCTCAAGAACCTTGCAGAGCTTCTCGGTGAGTCACATGTTGAAGTCGACATTGAAGTGCCACGCTCCTTTATATGCTGTTCCTGCAACGATTGGCCACTGCTCTTATTGTTATGGTCGAATACTAGGAGTTCTGGCAGAAAATGGTAGGCGAATCACGCGTCCTGAATACAGTAGGTCAATGGGTCCATCCTGATTGGACACTTCAGCTTTCATGGTCTAGTGAGCAGACTGTGCTTGCATTCTACAATCTTGAACGACCAGTGCAACATGCGTCTTGAAATTGCTGCACTGCCCTGACCAAGTTCAACTCCACCGCTCATTTCCAGTTCTTGCTGCCTTTACTTTTTTTCCGCAGGAAATTTCCCTACCCCCACCATCGACTTCCTTATTCGGTGGCACCAGCAGGTCAGTGCAGTTGAAATTATCATTGTAGTCAATCTGCATGGTAGCGATGGTTATTGCGTTCATGCCTTGCATCGCTGTATCAGCAACTCTGCTCGGTTGTGTCATGGTGTGGATAGCAATTTACTTTGCTGTACTTTGACGAACATGATCAAGGCACCTCACCCAAGTGCTGGAGTATTGGTTTCAGCTGTTTGTGCTTTGCCACTGTGCTGAAAGTGGCTCTGCTCTCGCCCCTGTTGCTGTGATGTCGCTTCTGCCAATGCAGCAGCTCCTTGCTGCCGTTTGCCGCATAGCGCAAATTTAGACCTGCTGCAGAATATGATGGCACAGCAGCACTGCAATTTGCGTCACATCGCTTGTGAACTTGTGTCACTTATGATTACCATCAGATATGCCTTCTTGCCACAGCTGGCCTGTGGCTGGACATGTGCAGCAGCTTGTCCCTGTCCCAAACAGTTGGCAAACACGTAGCGTGCGTGTTGGTGCATGCACTCTTAAATCATTTCCCAGACGTTTTGCATTTTTCATTCTGATTATTCTCAGTGCAGCCGCACAACGCACGATGCAGCTGAGGTGTCTGACATGATTGACTCATACTCTGACTCATACTCATGACTTCTCATGACTCATGACTCACTCCTGCAGTTCATGGGCGTCACCTACCTGAACGCGGACGGCCAGCTGAACCCGCTCGTCCTGCAAGGCACGGGCGCGCCCTACAAGTACGGCATCCACCGCGCGGAGGACGTCGTCAAGACGTGCTTGCCGCAGAGCCTGCTCAACTACAAGCACCCGCTGTCCAAGCTCTAGCCCCTCGACCTTACCAGTGAAGAGGGCCAAGAGATACTGGCTCCGACGCCATGGGCTTCAAATGCTTATTACGGCGATCCCAACCCGCAGCTGAAGCCCTCGCTGCTGCCTGCGCAGTGCCCGATGCTGCTGAGCGCTGCTGTCACCGCCGCTGCGCCTCACGAGCTTGGCTCCGTGACCAGCATGCGCCGTGCCAGGTGTAGATGGGGGTCTGGTCTGGGTGCCGGTGTTGCCGCGTTGGCTGCTGCTGCGCCTGCGGTCGCCGGTGGCTACTGCTGCGGCCACTGGCTTTGGCGCTGTCTCTGCTGCTGTAATCGTCGGTGCATCATGGGCCAGATTGCTGCAATCATTTGACTGGAGCAACAGGCACCTAGTGAAGCTTTGCAGGCCCAGTTACTTCAATGGCTGTCACACACTTCACCTCTTGTCACTGACCTGTAGGCGGTAGCGTCGACACCGAGGAAAGCGGCCGTAATGGTGTGGTGCGCCTGCTGCGCATTCATTTTTGTCATGGGGGGGAGTTTGTGTTGCAAAAGCAGAAGCAGGCGTTGAGGCACAGCATATGGTGACTCTCCTCTGTTAGGTTGCGCCCTCGTAGGATACGTGTGTTGACAAGCACATGCGCTTGTGTGAACGGTTTGTTGTAGCGTCGTTGCATGCGTCGTCGGTAACGGCACGGGTAATTGAACACAGAGTATGAACATATTGCAGCTGCCCTTTGCTCTTTCTGGCATGTGGTTCCGAGTTTGTTTACGAAGCACTAATGCCAAGTTGCAGTTATGACTTAATTGGTGGCACTCACTGTTTTTGCACGTGGCAAACTGGAATTGGGAGAGGCAACAGCACTTTCAGGCCTCCACTGGTGCAGAGTGGGTGCACGCAACCATATCATGCTCATTCTGCATTCATGCACCAGCAACTACTGTGGGCATTCGGCAGCGCCTGTACCATATACTTCGAAGTATGTGCAACAACACTCCGTTGACAGTTCTCACATGACACTGCAGGCATAGCATTTTTTTTGGCAGCCATGTCACGCCGATCGACACAGGCAGATTGCTGCTGGACGCCAGCAAACAGCTCAACGCAGTCATAGCGGGCACTGCAGCCAATCAGGCTCAAGCAGCTCTGTTTAGGTTCATCAAACACGTCAAGGAAAAGCAGGAGAGGAATCCATGGTCGTTGATTGTCAACAATGCTGCACAATGCATCCGATATCTGGTGGAAGGCACTTGCGGCTAACCATCCCTTGTCACCTAGAGCTCAACGATCTTTTTGATTCGTTCTTCATCTGACAGGTATATGTATATATATCTGACAGATACCCAAGCGTTGGTGTGTGCAAGACGTTACCTCTTGAAAACAAAGTAGCTCTCCACAACATGGTCAAGTAGGCAGGAAAGCATATCGACACGTTGCTTACATACTTCTTTAGGACTGCCAGTGTCACAATTTTTGGGCTCAGATAACGCTGCCCAGATCGCCAAACCGCAGGTAATTTGCCCCTTGTGCAATAGAGGCTTCTTCAGGTTGCAGTTTTGAGGCAAGCAAGGGCAGTATCCTTGGACAAAGGCATGAGTGCGCGCTTTGTGATGTGTATTGATGTAAGTGTGATACGTCGCAGTCCTTCTTAACAGTAGCAGCTGATTCTTTCAATACATGTACGCAGTGGCCGCCATGTACAAATGTGTATACACTGTATACTGCTAGCAGCGATGCCGAAAGCGTTCAAGCATCACTGGCGACCATTCCAACAGCATCTGTATTGCCGATAGACCACCTCCACACGTCATTGTACAGCCGGTCATCTACGTCCCCGAAGAACCCCCCAAACCCCCCAAACAGGACCCCCTCGCGCTCCCCCCCAGCCCCAATTCCCCCGCTCGAAACGACCGAGAACCCCCTGCTAGGGGGCGAAGGAGCGGGATTTGGCAGCTGGTGCCATTCACTGGTCATCGTGTCAAATGACCATGTGTCGTTGTAGAAAGGCGCAGTGTCGGAAGTGTCGGATCGCCCACCAACCAAGAGGACCTGGTGGGGTGATGTGCGAGTGCCCAGTAGCAGCGCGTGCGCGCTGCGCAGGGATGGCAACAGGCAGCAGCGCTCAACAATGAGTACAGGGGACAGTAAACATGACTATATTAGCAGAATGTTTGCGAATGGGACGAGCATACGTGACTGCTCTGTGGATAGTGTCCCAAGTACAGCAGAGGCAGCAATGCTGAGCAACGAGTATGGGACGACAATGCATGGTTGTCTGCATAGCGCCCGGATCCAGTACCATGATGGCAGAGGCAGCGATGCTCAGCAGTAAGCATGGTACGAGTACACATAGCTGTCTTGTACAAGGCGCAGATGGAGCGTTGCTATATCACAGACCGTAACAGCCATGAGCTGCCAGGTGCAGCAGCACACAGGTTCACAAAATTGTACTCGACACCTGTGCCATGACAACTGCCAAATGAGGAATCCACGTACTTGGCAATCGTCCACCAACACACACACACACATACGCGCGCACACACACACATACACACACACACACACACACACACACACACACACACACACACACACACACACACATGCGCACACACGCACACACAAACAAAGCGCGCGGCAATCACTCACTGTCTGGCCGGCGGCGCACTCGCCGGCTCTATCCGCGCCCACGTGACCTGGCAGTCGGCGTGCCTGCACGTCACGTCAGCGCGCCACGTGTCATCCGTAACCGCTCCGCTCTGGTCCGCCCCCCCAAACACCAGCAGCAGCAGCGCGCCGTGGTCCTCGTCTGCCGCCGATATCGCAGCGTCCGTGCGCGCGGGTGGCGCGTCCGACTCGCTTGTGAGCCTGGCCTGGCGCCACTGCGCCGACTCCATGCGTGGCGTCAGGGGAAGGATCCACGTGTCGGAGCGCAGAACGCCGAAAGGCCCCACTCCTCCGTGGAGTACCAGGTACGAGGTGCCGCCGTGGGGGGCGATGGTGGCGACATGGGAGCTGCGTGGCGGCGGCGCGCTGTGATTGGCCGCAGGTGCTACCTCTCGCCACTCATTGGTGCCGGAGTCATACAGCCACAAGTCAGATTGAGGGCCCAGGACTGCGTCCATGCCGCCGAAGAGAAGCATGCCGGCTGCGCCGTCGTTGTCGAGAGCCATCGGCACCGCCGTGGCGCCAAAGCGAGCTGATGGTCTAGGTCCAGCTTGCTGGGCGCCAACGTCGCTCCAGCGACTATTGCTCAGATGGTAGCGCCACATAGTGTCGACGGGACTGAAGCAGCACGAGGATGTGCATCCGCCGAAGATCAGAAACGTATCGGGGTCGACAAGGCAGCCTGAAGCTGACAAGGTAGGCTGCGGCCGCGGCGTGTTGACCTGTTGCTCCTGCCACGACAATTGCACGTCCGCCGCGGCGAGCGAGGCCGCCACTGAGGCCAACACAGTACAGATGTGTGCCAGAGGCATCGTGAAGCACGTATGCGCTGCTTTGTCGCGCCTCCCAGCCGCGCGCCAGCTGGCGGGAGCTGAATTGCAAGCTTTTAAGCTGGCTACACCTGGTGGGTTGAGAGAAAACGAGTTTTCTCTGATCTGACCAACTTCAACAGAAACTTCACACCACACACCAACACAACACATTGTTTGAGCTTCTCGCAAACCTATCTGGAGGGGCGATGGAATCAGGCAAAGGAGCTGAGGCCGGAGCGATCGAAGAACCTCAGAACTCTGCTGGCGGCCAGAGCATCACTCTCAGCAGCGCTGGCGCGGCAGCTCTTCAGGAGGCTATCAAGCGGCACAAGCCTCCTGAGGATGTCAGCTTGGACACGCTTACGCTCGCGCTCACGGTGGTGGCTCAAAACCACATGCTGCCTAAGGATGCCTGGAGCCTGTGCAGGGTCATGCACCAGAAGGTGAAGCCATGTGCGCGCATGATTCTCAGAGGGCCATCGCCTCCGGGTACAGCTGCCCAGGCCTTTGTCAGCAAAACCGTCGTCCACATTGAGCTGCGCGGATACTTCGACGTGGATCCACTGCACGCCTTGGCTGTGAGCCCTGCTTCAGCTGCTAGCGGCGCCGCAGACAGCTTTGACGCCTTGTTCAGAGATGTCACGGTCATCACTTTGTGGCGCTATGAAGGCGCATTCACGCGCATTCCACGCACGCTTCAGGCTCTGCGCATCAATGAGTGCGACCTCGCAACAACGATTTCGATGCTGCGTGCGGCAGTGGATGCCAAGGACCCAAGCCTTCAAACAAATGCGCTGCCGCTGGTCAAGTCTGCATACTTTGGGCCTGGCACCAAGTGCCTGCCAGGCTGCATCGTTGACCTGCCGGCGCTGATGGAGCTCAAAATGGAGGAATGCCTCGAGCTACGTCGCCTGCCTCACTGCATTGGTGGCCTGGTCGCATTGACAAGGCTCGGTCTACACAACTGTGTCAGCCTGAAATGCTTGCCAGGCAGCATTGGCAACCTCACCGCATTAAAGTCTTTGAGCCTCGATGAGTGTGACCAGCTCTCCAGCCTGCCCGATACCATCGTCAATCTAGCATCGCTGCAAGCGCTTGAGATAATTGGCTGCGATAGTTTGGCAAGTTTGCCGGCGTGTTTTGGTGACCTGTCAGCTCTTACAGAGCTGACCATCAATTCATGCGATGTCCTTGCCACGTTGCCAGACTCCATTGGCAACCTAGTCCGCTTGACGTCGCTCGATGTAGGGTGTGTACCAATGGAAACCCTGCCCATGAGCATCGGCGGCCTGGCAGCCCTACGGGAGCTTTGTGTGGAACAATGCCCTGCCCTCCATTGCCTGCCCGACACCATTGGTGACCTACAGTCGCTTACACGCCTGACGGTAGCGGTATGTCATGAGCTCACCACCCTGCCCGACACCCTTTGCGCACTGGTGGGTCTCAGAAAGCTCACCATATGCAACTGCTCACGACCTACGATGCTGCCCAACGACATAGGCAGTATGCAGGAGCTGACGTACATGGATATCAGCGCGTGCGACTGGTTGGCCACGCTGCCAGACAGCATAGGCAACCTGCACTCGCTCACAAAGCTCAATCTCAGCAACTGCGCGGAGGTCACAGTGCTGCCGGACAGCATGGGCGAGATGGCAGCGCTCAGAATGTTAATCCTGAGCGGCTGCACCGAGTTGTCCTGCCTGCCGGACGCGCTGTGGCAGTTGGTGAAGCTCACATCCATCGATGCACAGGGGTGCGAACAGTGCGTTCAACAGAGTGCAGAGGCGCTAGTGGACAAAAATCGTGGATACAGCCGTGATGAGTGACTGTTGACAGTGTTGTCTATGGCAGCGGCAGTATGTTGGACCTCAGAGCTGAATACATGGCATGGCTGGGATCTCATGAAACTCAGGTGCTTGTTTATACTTTGTTACCTTTGCTCAAGAAACGCTCTGCAGACTTCCAATTGCCTGCATCAGTGCTCAAGTCATGTGCAGGTCATGCCGTGTGCCATGCTTGAAGACATCAATACTGCAATGCCTGCATGTCACCTCGTGTAGAATCTGCATGCAGCAGCGCGCGTACACACAGCAACAGGCCTGGCTTGCATGGAGCTGCTACTCTTGCCCGCTTGCACCTCATGTTATGTTCGCACCGCAGAGGTGTTGTGCCGCAGTGCTTGTACACTTTGTTCAGGAATGGCATCATGTTGTCCATTCCAAGTGTCTCAGTGCTCTTGAACAATGTGTGCTCAGTTGAGTGCAGCTGTCTCTGATGTGTTTCACCAACTTGGAAGGGCATAGCTGGCAAGCAGGTAGGCAGCTGAGAATATGCAGATGACATGTTATGGTTTTTCCTTGAGCTCTGTGCAGTAATGAGATGGTGTGAAACGGCAAGTCATGGCCGCAGCCTGGGGTCGTGCTGTGCGCAACAGGTATTTCTGCAAAGGTTTTTGTGCATCTCCTCAAAGTCGGCCTTGTGACATATGCTGCCCTGTGGGGCTGTTGCTGTAGCTCTTTTGCATATGAGTCATGGGCAATAATTGTGTACAAACAAGCAGGCTTTGTTTGTGCATACACAGTCCACAGACTAGATTGCTAAATGGCACGTTGTCTCACGCCCTAAGTCATGGTGAGAGTAAAACGCGCATGGCAAAATCATGCTGCAAGTAGTAGAAGTAGAGGCAAAAATGAGGCACCAAGTTTGTTGCAGTACAAGAAGGTTGAGGTTGGTGCAAGGAGTGATGACTGATGCAAGGAGTGATAAGCTGATAGTTGTGCTCAGCTGCGACGCGGCTAGTAGGGCGTCATTCCTGTTTGTTGTTGTCACAAGGGGGGGGGGGTCCTGCAAACCCCAGTATGCGCACCAAAACAGATTGAACTCGGAAAAGCCCCAACCTGAGTGATCACTGCTGCAGCATTGTGAACACCGTGCGAGACAACTCACTGTACATGCGACATTACATAAATACGGCTTAGAATCTGGCCGCCGCCACCTTGACGCCATCCACCATGATACTCTATTACAGAGGCAACAACTGTTGGACCAATTTCGACCTGCGCAGGACGATGACGCATGAAACACGAGGCCAGAAGAACAGGGCGCGTTACCTTAAAGGCCGCACATGGGAAACTCTCTGGAAGGCACATTGCTATACGGCCCCCGTCTGTGAGTGCGGCAGCGTACTATGACAGTCACTGGCTGCCTGCGGCAGGCGATGCTGACAGCTGAGACAGCGAGCCAAGTCATGGGTACAGTCTTTTACATGAGTAGTTCAGTCAGAGCCCCTAGGCGCTTGTTTCTTTGCAGCAAAAATGTCCGACGGCATTGCACGAACTGACTGATGTCCTGAGGCATGTTAAAACACAACAACAATAGCAGCACCACCAGAGACTGTGAGGGCAGTCACGCTACTGGCCTGTCAGTGCAGAATGAATCACCACCAGAGCGTAAGGCTACAAAACTGGGGAAGATGCGGGTCAGTGACATGTCCACCTGGTGGATCAACGCCACATGGAGCTGCCAATCAGACAAAGCCGCTGCTTTGGACGCCACTGGACACGCCGGATGTTTAATGCTAGTTCCTGGAAGACGCGGTAGCGGTGTTTTCACGATGCAACGCAAGCCGCAAGAGTGCACCGATGATCAAATCGCGCGGGCGGTCGACGGACCTGCCAATATGCGGATCCGACTTCAGGCATTGCCGGCGTGGACGGCTGGCGCCAACGTGAGCCAGGACACGTAAGATGGCCCATGGCGCTCAATGCTGGACGTCGGCGCGGGTCAAAGGCAAAACGGACGAACTAAACTTCAACAGTAACTTCATCGGATCCAAATCAAAGCGAAGCACACAGGGCTTGTTTGCCACTGGACTAGTGGATCTGCGAGGCTGGAGGAATAAGGCTGCTGCCGAGATAGATTGGCTTCCCACAAAGCTTGCTAGCACACGGCAGTAGACACAGCGATGGCGCAGTCATGCCAGCAGTCACCGGGCATTACGCATGATCCCACGACGACCTCTACTCCCCAACTGCGGCCAGCAGCTGATGCAGAGGAACCCCTGGCAGCTTTGGCGGCGATAAATCCTGGCGGAGAAGCTGAGGGTGGGGGATTTCATCAGGACCTTGCTGGCGATCGGAGCGTTATTCAAACCAGCGCTGGGGCGGCAACTCCTCAGGAAGCTTCACTAAGCTCAAAGCGGCACAAGCCTCCGGAGCGTGAGGATGTCAGCTTGGACACGCTGACGCTCGCGCTGACGGTGGTGGCGCAGAACCACATGCTGCCTAAGGATGCCTGGAGTCTGTGCAGGGTCATGCACCAGAAAGTGAAGCCATGTGCACGCATGATCCTCAACCGGTGGTTTCCTCCGGGTCCAGCTGCCCAGGCCTTTGCCAGCAAGACCATCGTCCACGTTGAGCTGCGAGGATACTTCGACGTGGATCCGCTACAGGCCTTGGCTGTGAGCCCTGCTGCAGGTGCGACCGGCGCCGCAGACAACTTTGACGCCTTGTTCAGAGATGTCACGGTCATCACACTGCGGCTCTATGAAGGGGCATTCACGCGCATTCCACACACGCTGCAGGCGCTACGCATCATTGAGGGCGACCTCACAACAACGGTTCCAAAGCTGCGTGCGGTCGTCGATGTCAGGGACTCCGGTCCTCAGATGCACTGGCGTTAGTCAAGTCGGTATCTTTTGGGCCTGACACCAAGCGCCTGCCAGGCTGCATCGTTGACCTGCCGGCCCTAACGGAGCTCAATCTGAGGGAGTGCCGCAAGCTAGTTCTCCTGCCTCACAGCATCAGCGACCTGACTATGTTGATGCGGCTTGAATTATTTGATTGCAGCAAACTGCAGTATTTGCCGGACAGCATTGGCAACCTCACAGCATTGAAGGAGCTTTGCCTCGACGGTTGTGAGAAGCTCTCCAGTCTGCCCAATACCATTGGCAAGCTGGCGTCGCTGGAAAAGTTGACGCTGGCGTTCTGCACTGAGCTGGCAAGTCTGCCGGTGTGCCTCGGTGACCTGGCAGCTCTGACAGAGCTGTTCATTGGGTCATGCGATGCCCTGACAACTCTGCCTGACTTCATTGGCAACCTTGTCAACTTGCGGTCGCTAGTGGTAGACTACTTGCCGATGATTGGGGCCCTGCCAAGGAGCATTGGCAGCCTTGCAGCACTGACAAAGCTTGTTGTGGGAAACTGTAGCGAATTATTCTGCCTGCCTGACACCATTGGCGCGCTGCAGGAGCTTACATGGCTGGAGCTCACTCTTTGTGACGAGCTTAAAGCCCTGCCAGACACCGTTTGCCGCTTGTCGTCGCTCACAACATTGGATGTCGGCAACTGTGAGTGGCTTGCGGCGCTGCCGAACAATATTGGCAGTATGCAGGCGCTGACGTACCTCGACCTCGGAACATGCCTGGAGCTCAAAATACTGCCAGACAGCATTGGCGAGCTGGCAGCGCTCAGAGTGCTGGTCCTCACGGGCTCTGCCGAGTTGCCGTGCCTGCCGGATGCAATGTGGCAGTTGGTGAAGCTCACATCCATTGATGCTCACGGGTGCCAAGAGCGTGTCAAACAGAGTGCACAGGCGCTAGTGGACAGGAACCTAGCACGTATTTGCGGCCGGTGAGCGCTGGGAGCATACACACCTTTGCATTTACTTCATTGCAAACGAGGGCTCTGCTCTGTCCGTCTTCTGTTCGCCCTTTTCATTTGCTTTGCAACATGCCCTTCACTTTGCCTTGCAACGGAGCGCTCTGCCCTTTCTGTCTTGTGTTTGCCTGCTTGAGTGCTCTAGACATGTGCGAGAGTTGCAGTGCGGCATGCCAATGCCTGCGTTGAGCATATCACAAAACCTTGCAGCTCATGCACACCGGGCAGCAGGCCTACTGCTGCTCAAGCTACAGCCTGCATACTTTGCCATATGTGTGCCGCTTGCACGTGCTGTGTGTAGACTGTTGTGCTTGATGCTTGTGCACTATGCTCAGGCCTGGCAGCATGCCACCCTTGCTTTATATTTGTGGTTGAGTGCTAGTGGATACTGCGAGTTGGTGATGTGGAGCTGCAAATGATACTGCATCTTGCATTGGCGTTGTATTTTGCGCAGTGCACCTGGTCAAAATGTCAGTGTTAGAATCTGCACACATCATGCACGCTTGTCAGCTCCAGCAGGATGTGGTACTTCAAGAGATCGGTATGGACAACAAGCTCAGGAAGAACACTGAAGTCAGCAAGACCACTTCATGCAGCAAGCCAGCCGAGTGGGGATCTTTACACGGATCTTCTTTTTTTTTCTTAAAGAAAACTGCAAGTGCAACTTCAACAGATAACTTTTCAGTTTTCAGTGTTTCGTGTGTGCTACACTGGCTTACAGCTCGGTAGGGGATCTGGGAAGTGCGCGAGCGCCATGTGGTCGTTCATCAGCAGCAGCCATGCTGCATCCCTCTCCGACGCTCAGGATCATCTGCAACGACAGATCGAAGTGGGAGCTGTCCTGGAGTCAATGTTGGACGACATTGAAGCGTGGCAGTGGGCAAATGAGACCCGCAGACTGGAGAATGAGCTGGCAAAGGGCCGCAAAGCCATTGCTACTCTGAAAACTAGGGAAGCGGAGGCTTTAAAGCGCGAGGCGGCGGCACAGGCGAAAATCGAGGCCGACAGGGTATCGGCTCGGGAGCTGAAAGCCACACTCGCGAGGGAGTTGTGGGGACTCGCGAAGCAGTTCAGAGCGAGGGATGCAGAGAAACAGAGAGCGGAGGCTGCTGCTCAGGAGCTGGCGCAACAGCTGCCTGCACTGGAGGCAGCACTGGCTCAATCCCAGCAGGAGCTGCACGTGGCGCGGCAAGCGAGGCAGCAGGCCGAGGAGGCGGCTGCCGCTGCCAGAACTGCCGCTGCTGCAGCAGCAGCAGCAGCACCAGCAGCGGCATCTCCCGCAGCACCCCAAGCTGCCATGCCTTCACCTGCATCGCCAGCGCTGCTGGCTGCGCCTGTCGCATTCGACGCGACACCCCGTGAGCCGGAACTCGGCGCTGAAGCCACAGCAGGGGTTTTGCCGCCAATACTCAGGCTGCCAAATAGGATACTGCTGAGTGTATTCAGTTACCTCGATGCGCCCTGCGTGTTCTCAGCGGCGGCAACATGCACTGGGCTCTACAAGAAGGTACGATGGTAGCCGCTGCCTATGGCATACATGACGGATTGATGCAAGTGCACGTGCAGTGTACCCCAACGTATGCAAGGGAGTACATACAGGTTTCAGTCTGTGCACCATGCGCAAGACACAATATCAAGCAAAGCCCGCTGCACTGCACCCACTCCAGTGACCATCCACGTCTACAGCCTTTCTGACCACGCTTTCTGATCACGCCTGGTCGCACGCATGCCTGTGTGCTGCAGGTGCACGAGCTATACGAAATCGACGACGCCGCCTTGGGGGCACCTGACACGCAACCCCCAGACTCCCTCCCCGCCTCACCGCCTGCCGCAGCTGCCGCCGCCGACGCTGCTGCCGGTGCGCCGCCCGCATCTCCAAGCGCAGCAGCAGCGGCAGCGCCTGCAGCAGAGCCTGCGGCGGCGGCGGCAGCGGCAGCGGCGGCGCAGGGCGGCGTGGCGGCGATGGCGCGGCAGCGCATACAGGGCATACAGGGGGGCGTTGCCTCGCTGTTCAGCGCAGTGGTGGGGGGGCAGCGCGCCTCGCTGGACATGGGCGCCGCCTCAGCTGCTGCCGCCGCCGCTGCTGCCGCTGCGCCCGGTGCCGCCAAGCCCACGACGCCAGGCGCGCAGGACGCGGCGGCGGCGGCGGCAGCAAAGGGCGGCGGTGGTGGTGCGGGAGGGGGCGGGGGAGGGGGAGGGGACAGGGAGGGGACGCTGACGCGCGATGCGCTCTCGACACTGTCAAAGAAGCTGACGACGGCGGAGATGCGCGGCATCATCGGCCTAACGGAGCGGCTCACGAAGATGAAGACTGCGACGCGGCAGTACCAGGTGAGGCATGTTTCTTTGTGGCACAAAATACTACAGGTGTTGAGCACTGCGATTGTTTGATGCTCTCATGTACCTCAAGACCCTTCTCACCTCTGGGATGCTGTGCGTAAGACTGATACACTCGCCACTTCCATGCGCATTTGAGACGTGCTGATGATTTTGTATAACTTGCAGATATACCATAGTGAGCTGCTGGCGTCTGGGACAGACCTGATGCTACCAGGAGGCGGTTCTGGGCACTGGCCTCACGGCCCAGATCCGCTTTCATCTTGTATACATACCCTCATGGCACAGTATACCTACCCTCACAAGCGGAGCGCGAGGACCTGGCCTCACGGCTCAAACCTGCAAAGCATGCCCCCTACTACCCTTTGAGCTTGTATACATACCCTCATGGCGCAAACATACCTACCCTCACAGGCGGAGCGCGAGGACCTGGCATCACGGCTCAGAGCAGCAGAATCCGTCAAGGACTTCCTAATGGGTAAGCTGCGCGAAGCGGAGGAGGCGATCAACAAGGGCTTGGAGGAGAGGGCGCTCATGGAGCGTCAGACGGCGAGCGATGCGGAGGTGATATCGTTTCTGGACGCGCGCGCGCAGGAGCTGGAGAAGATGTCGGCCGAGTCCGTCGACAAGGTGAGAGATCTGCTTCTAGACTTCAATGTGCCGGTTGAGCGATGTGACATGCGCGTGCAGCAGCTGGAGAAAATGTCGGGTCGGCGGGTGATGAACATTGGCTGCATTATGTGGGACTCTGCAGGCGTTGCAGACGCAGAAGCAGCTGTACGGCGTCTAGGCTATGGCTAGGGTCAGGACTGTTCGGCAGCCAACCCTTTGTTGTGAACCGAAACCCTAAGCTCAGCCTGCTCAGCACCGTTAACCTACTCATGCTGCGTCTGTTGATGGGGGCTCCGCAGGCATTGCAGACACAGAAGCAGCTGGAGGAGTAGCGCGCTGCAGCAGCCAACCCTAATATGAAGCCAGACCATATGTAAATGTTTTGTGTACTTCATGCCAACGCGACAGTGTGTATTTCCCGGCGCAATTTGGGTCTCTGCAGGCGTTGCAGACGCAGAAGCAGCTGGAGGAGGAGCGTGCGACGGCGGCGCGGCGGCTGCGCAGCAACGAGGAGCTGCTGCAGTTTGAGCGCGATCGCGCGGAGGCAGAGGCCTCCAGCCTGCGCCAGGCGCGCCGCGTGCTGGTGACGGAGGTGAAGAAGCTGCGCCAAGAGAATGCGGAGCTCGTGCGCGCGTTGCAGGCCAGCGGGGGTGCGGGGGGGCCTTGAGGGCCTGTTAAGGGGTGGAGCAAAAGGGTCTAACCTTGAGGCACTCCCTCGCTCGAGGAGGGGCATAATGGGGCCACTGTAGCCTCATGGCGCGAGTCAAGAGCGGAGCATTTGAAACTGTTGCCGCTCCGATTGCAACTGTTAGCACTAACAGGGCCTGAGGCTCAGCACTTGCAGCTGTGCGCGTCACCCTGCCCCATGAAGGCACATCTTTGCCAGGTCGGAACCATCAAGTCGCGCTGCGGCACGTGGGCCGGCACGCGTGTCGTCACGCCTCCTGTGGTTGAACCAGTCGGCGCGCTGCACGTGGCAGCAGTCTCAGGTGCAACGCGCCGTGCGCCAAAGGCGGCGGCAGTGCTCACCCAAAGTTGAAGCTGAAGATGAGCAGCCGCAGCAGTACACCTGCCAGCGTCCGTTCTGCCACATAGATGCACGCGTTTTGGGGGAAGCTGTTGTATTGGAGAGTCACCAATAACCGCACATCGAAGCGCGTGCTTCAACATGCAGAGGCTGTGTGGCCTAAGCGTTGCCAGCCCTGACATGGCAAGAGCAGGCATGATGATGTCTTGCTGAATCACCACTTTTATTGGCGTTGCTGCTGCGGCAGCACGGCGGTCCGTGTCATCGAGTGTGTTTGCACATACCTAAGCTGTAACAGTTGTCAATAATCAAAATGCCCCCTACAACTACTTCAATGTTGAAGTGCCGTACGCGTGATTTTGGTTACCATTCATGTCCTATGTGCCATATGTTGCCACGATGGCACGTCATGATGCTCGCGCTAGGAACGTTTGTACACCCAAGCTATGCAAGTAACGGGTGCTGGAGCACTCTGACGTCAGCTTGAAACAAACGTGCCCGAATGCTATAATTATGCATGTGCATGCGCATACACTGCAACCACGCCAGCAGGGGTAGCATTTGAACAGGACTGCAATGTACATGGTACATGAAATGTTGGTCACACGGTCTTATTTCACAGGAGCCGCTCCATGGAATCAGAAGAAACGCGCATGCGTGCCGTGTGTTTCGTGTGCCAGGGCGCACAAAGTCGGTGGCACAGCGGGAGAAGTCACAGCAGGGAGTCTACACATCTAACACAAATGAAGCGCAGGCACAGGCTGTGAGGGGGTAAGACCACCTCCCCTCCGCGCCAGCGCTGCGCCCCCTGCCTTGCAGGGGCGTGATGATAACCCTGACCCTGATCACCATCCGTGCTGTTGCACTTGAGCCACAGTTGCACGGCCGTTCTGTTGAAGCTGGGGGCATGAGCCCTTGCCCCCTGCCTCCGCCTTACCCCCCCCCCCCCCCAGTGTTGAAGCAGGAGGTGTGGGGGTCCTAACCCCCGAGACCCTGACTTTCGCTCGGTCCACCCGACACACTCTCAAAGCTTTATGTAGACCCCCCCTCGAACGGTGCCTCGAAATCCTTCGGCGTTGCCGAATCTCCGCAATCAAGCGTACGCCACCCCAATTTCATTCTTCACGCTGGACAGCGCGCCGCCGCCGCCGCCGCCGCCGTCGCTGCGGCCGCGACCGCCGCCCCTACCGTCGCCGCCGCGGCCGCGTCCGTCGCTTCCGCCGCCGCCAGCGGCATCTGCGGCCAGCTCGAGGTCAGTGCGCGTGCGCATAGACGCGCCAGGGCTGTGCGCAAGGGCCAGCAGCGTGTTGGCAGAGTCGTGCATGGCGTGCCGCGCCGTAAAGTGCACAGCGCCGCCGCTGCTGCCGCCGTCGCCGCCACCGCCGCTGCTGGTGCCCCAGCTGGCGCCGCCGCCGCCGCTTCCGCTGCCCGCGTTGCTCCAATCGCCGCTGTTGCCGCCGCCGGCAGGGCCGTGCTCAGACGCTGCACGCATCGACCACCCGGACTCCGGCGCAGCCGCCGCTGCCGCCGATGCCGTTGCGGCGGGGCCAGGCAGGTCGTGCTGCGCCTGCTGCAGCTGCTGCTGGTGCTGCGGCGGCAGCGGCGGCGCGGCGCGCTGCGCGTGCGGGCGCGCGCGCTGCGGCAGCGGGTCGTCCTGCTGCGCGAGCAGCGCGTCGCAGCGCGCGATGGCGGCGCACACCTGGTCGTCGCTTGCGCTGACGCCAGCTGCCGCAATGCTCTGCAGCTCGAGGATCGCGCCGCGCAGCGCGGCGTTGCGCGCCGTGAGCGCGCCCAGCAGCGGCCCGTGCGCCGGCGGCGCGGCGGCGGACGGCGCCAGCGCCGCCGCCGCCGCCGCCTTGGACGCGAGCGAGTCGAGCATGCAGCGCAGCGAGTCGTTGGACGCGCGCAGGCGGTGGTTGACCTGCTGCAGCTGGTGCATGCTCTGCTGCAGCTCGTCCAGCTTCTGCCGCGCCTTCTTGGGGCCCGCGCCGCCCGCCGCTGCTGCCGCCGCCGCGGTCTGCTGCTGCTGCTGCTGCGAGGACGGCTGCTGCGCTGATGACGATCCTGCGGTGGCAACATTGCAGGTGAAGTTGGGGGAAGGGGGCGGCAGCGGTTACTTTTAAGAAGTGCAGGGCTTACTTCATGTAAGGTGCTGTCTGCGTGCACATTTTGTGTTGGTCGAGCGCCTGCGCCCCTCAAACAAGGCTGCGAGGGTGCTGGCACTCTCATGACACGCGCAGAGACTCTGTGGGTGCACATGTGCGCATGAGTTGTATCAGTCATGTGCTGGCGTGAAGGTTCAATGCCGAATAACACATCATGCACTGGACGGACTGGCCAACTGCCATCGCTCTGTTCATCGCCGCGACACACCCCATAGAAAACCAATTCAGTCTCACACCACAATACTTCACCTATGGCCCCACTCAAAACCACACAAAACACATCTCAGCAGAAAACCATACTTCTACATACCTACGAGGGCGTCCAACGGAGCGCTGCTGCCCGCGCTCTCCAGCTCCGCAACGCCGCGCTTGCGGCCGGGCGCTGCCGCCGCCGCCGCCGTGTGCAGCGGCGCGCGCGCGTCCTGCGGCGGCGGCAGCGGCGGCGCGCTGCCGCTGCTGCCGAGCGGATGAGCACTGCCCTGCCACGGCATCATCTGCACAGGGGGCGGGGGCTGGCCCACCATTGGGTAGTAGAGCTCGCTGCCGCCGGGGCCGCCGCCGCTGTCGCCACCTGCGGAAGCGCGAGCAGAGGGTTGAAGTTTGCTGAGCGATGAGGCGCTGTGTCGGGCAGCACGGCGCGGCGATGCGGTGCTGGGCATTGTGATGGCGTGCAGCACGGCTCAGCGACACACAGTGCTGAGCGCTGTGATGGCGTGCAGCACGGCTCAGCGACATACAGTGCTGAGCGTTGTGGCACTATGGCGCGCGCATGGCTCAGCGACACGGGGCTGAGCGCTGTGATGATGTGCAAAGTGCTGATGAGCTTGTGACACAGGGCAGGTCCGGTTGCTGCATGCAGTACTTGAGATTATTTCCGATGCAGACGGTTAGACGTGAAAACGTTGTTGGCCGAACAATCTGTAGAGCAATCTGTACAGCATACACACACTCACCACGCCCAGGCGGTTGACCGTGCCACAGCACGTGCTCCAAGGGCATGAGGTGGGCGCCGAACGGGGGTGATGATCGCGAAGCAGAGCCGTCGAGTGGGTGCGGCGGCGGCTGCGGCTGCTGCTGCTGATGCTGCTGCTGTAGCGCCCGCCTGGCGGCAATCTGTAACGGCGGGGCGAGAGCAGCAGAGCATGCGTGAGAGGTTGGCGTGACGCGTGTGGGCTGTACTTTTTATTAATTCTCGCTCAGGGCGCGAAAAAGCCCAGATGATTGGCATCTAGCTGTAAGGAATCTACATGTCGTATGACAGTCTGAAAGTGTCGCAACGACAACCACTCAAACGCCGCCGCCGCCAAATGGCATCTCGGGGTCCTCCCCTACGTCCTCCTCCATGTGGGCTGTACCTGCGCATGGCAGTACTTCAACTTGAAGTGATGACAAAGCACCCCCCCCCCCCACGGGCCAAGTGGAAGTGCCAGCAAGCCTACATTGTGCGTGCTGTCAACCCCCCTGCTACCCCCCGCCCCGCTGCACCTGCGCCTGCGCCTCACGTGACTGCGCCTGCAGCCTCTCTGCCATGTACGATTACTTCTCGTTTAAACTTGATTTGACAACACAAACCATGGTACGCAACCACTGCTGCTGCACCTGCGCCTGCAGCTTGAATTGCTGCGCCTGCAGCCCCTCTGCCATGTACGATTACATCAAGTCAAAGTTGCAGTGTCAGCGCAAAATCACACCTACGGTGCATGACCACCACCGCTCCCCGCACCTGCGCCTCGCGCTGCTGCCTGCAGCCTCTCTGCCACGTTCGATTACTTCAATTCAAAGTTGAAGTGCCAGCACAACCATACCTATGGTACGCAACCAACCGCTCCGCCCACCTGCGCCTGCGCCTCGCGCTGCTGCGCCTGCAGCCTCTCCGTGTAAACCTACTTCAAGTCACAATTGAAGTTGAAGCACAAATCAACAGTCTTTAAAATCACCGCACCCCCCACCTGCGCCTGCGCCTCGCGCTGCTGCGCCTGCAGCTTGCTCATCTCCGCCTGATGCTGCTCCTGCAGCAGGCGGATGTGTCGCTCGTGCGCCGCCTGCAGCTCAAGCAGCTGCGCCGCGCGCTCCGCCTCCAGCCGCAGCAGCCGCGCCTGCTCGTCAGGCTCGCGCTGCTGCTGCTGCTGCTGCTGCTGAGCGTGGCCGCCGTACGCGTACTCGCCACCGCCGCCGTGCGCCGAGTGCTGCTGCTGCTGCCGCGGCGACGGCGGCAGCTCCTGCTGAGCGCTGCTGCGGCCGTCGCCGTCGCCGCCGGAGCGGCCGCGGCCTGTAACGGCGCAGCGCGGAGGAGCGTTCGCAACTGCCATGTGTAAGATTTGCCTGCTGCTGCTGCTGCATGATTACTTGTATGTAAGCGGGCGGTAGGCAGGTGTATGTATATGTGCTACTTGTCGTCATCTGTACTCGACGGCGGGCGAGCGGCGCGGCGGCAGCGCGCTCTGCAGCGGTCGCCAGGCTGTGGCTTGATTACTTGTATGTAAGCGGGCGGTAGGCAGGTGTATGTATATGTGCTACTTGTCGTCATCTGTACTCGACGGCGGGCGAGCGGCGCGGCGGCAGCGCGCTCTGCAGCGGTCGCCAGGCTGTGGCGACACGCTCGCTTGTGTGTGCTGTGGTTTTGACGCCCAGGTAGGTAGGTTGACGTCAATGCAGCAAAAGTAGGGCTTGTTTTCAGGAATGTGCGTGACAGTAATCGCCACGACCCCATTGTCACCAGTCAAGTACTGGCGCTGCCGATGGCCTACACCTAGTGCTATTTCTTTGATCCTAGCCCCAACTTAAGGACTGTAGGCCATCAACGTTGCTCCCACTTGACAGAGAAGCCTGCAACCACTGCAGTCTGCATGCAGTGTGCTGCAGCGATAATGCTCTGTGGCAACGCAGACGGCGCAAGTCAAAAGACTACAATGGTCGATGACTAGCCCTTCTGCATTGATGTGTGCAGCAGCAGACCGTCTTGGCACCCCGCGGCAATTACATATCACTATGTACTTGACAACACTTTTGCGCAGCCGCTCGCTCGTGCGCGCTCACTGCACGTGACTGGCGAGTTGAAGTTGAAGCAGACGTCCACATACATACAGTAAGCCAGAAACCAGCACCATGAGCACCACCACTTGGCTGTAATTGCCAACACTGGCAGTCGTCACGACAGCCTCTAAAGCCCCATGCATCGATACCATATGTGTGGATGTGTGTTGCATGAAGGTAGGTATGATGCAATGCTCAGCAACGCTCAGCTGCGGCAACGCCGTGCACAGCGCACCCCCTGTACACGAAACAACCGCAGCTATGGGTCTGGCATCCAGCAGCTGCGGCGCATGCAAAGACGACCTGCTAAGAGCCAGTAAAGTATACGCGAGCAGCTGGGAGAGACTCAACACTGTCAAGTCGAGGTACATGGCCCTGGCACTTGGTAAAGCAGCTAACACCAGCGCTTACGCCAGCTGCAGCTCAATCACCATGAGCTGCGCCCCTCCACCGCAACTCCATTCACTTGGTACACAGCTGTGGAGCGCCTGACCCCTGTTCCCCCCTAAGCCGTAACCGCTGCAGCGTCAGTGTCAGTGACATTTTTTGTCAACTTCAAGTGCTTGAAGTTATGTGCTCACCTGCGCTCAGCGGCTGCAGCTGCGCGCGCCCCCCCTCGCCCGGCCCCTCCATCTGCCCGTACCCCCCCTCCGCCCCCCTCCCGCGCCTCCCGCCCCCGCTTCCATCTGGCCACGAACTCTGCAGCTGCTCCCCCTTCCGCATCGCGGGTTCCCCCTCGTAACCCCCCCACTCCCTCCGCCGCGGCTCCCCCAGCATGTTCCCCACCGGTGGACCCTGCTGAAATGGGTAACCCCCCCCCTCCTTGTCCCCCTGTTGCTGGTACTGGAACTGCTCCCCCCCCGGCTGGTACTGAAACGTGCCCCCCGTAGGGGGCAGCATGACCCCCGCTGGCGCAAAAGGTGACGCTCCAGGGGGCACCTCGCCCCCAGCGAACTGGTACGGGTACGAGCCGGGGGAGCCGGGGGCGGGGACGGCTACGGGGACGTAGGCGACTGCGTAGTGTACAGGGGCTGCGGCGTAGAGGGGCTGCTGCGGCGGCATCGACGGCACCATCATGCCGCTCATCGCGCCGCCGCCGTCTGCTGCGGTGAGAGGCGGGCGGAAGCAGCGGATAGCAGCGGTGAGCAGTGAGGGGGTGCGGTGGCTTCAAGTTGAAGTTCAGAGTGCGCGGCGCCGCCAGTTGTGCGGGGTACAAGAATGACGGCCGGGGGAGGCAGGGGCGGCGATGGGCGCTGCTGCCTGAGGTAGTTTGCAAGGGCCGAGAGCAGCAGCAGAGCGTACTGCTGGCGCTGCTTAGATCTTGGCTCAGGGTTGTCATATACTTATATTTAGATTTCCTTGAAGCGGCACTTGGTCGTGCGTGAGGCGGCAGCTTAGGCTTGGGTTAGGGTTACGGCTGACCCTGACCCTACTAAGCGAGCAGATACGAGCACAGGGAGTTGATGCACGTGGCAGCAGCGCATACACGTGTTACCGCCAACAAGAGCCTTGGGGGATTGTCAGAGCGCCGCTCACCTGCAATGTGAATACATAATCATTGAAAAGCATCCAATGCTACATGTTCAACACGTACTTGTGATAGACGGCGCACACTGACTCTGAGCAGCTTCTCGCTTCGTGCGCTAGCGCTGACACGACACCAGCGCCACCACGCGAGCAGACCCCCAACAACACCAACAGTGTGCAGCGCCACAACGATCAGAGAGCACAGCGCATCTACACGCGAGCAGCATCGCTCCGCTGCCGCGCCACGCGCACACTCCAGCAGTCCCCCTACCTGAGCCCTGCTGAGACATGCTGCCATTAGCCGAGGGCGGTCGCCCCCCAGAGGAGTGTGGCCTCCCCCCCCGCCCCTGTGGAGACGACCCTGGGGACCCCGGCTCCACCGCCACCGCAGAGCCGTCGCTGCCGAGTTCCCGTTCCGGGCTGAGCGTTGCTGCAGGCGGCCGTTCCTCATCCCGGGGCGCGGATTCGCTGCCGCTGCGCTGCCGCCTGCCGCCGCCGCTGCCGCCGTTACCGCCGCCGCCGCCGCCATCGTGGTCAATCAGCTTCGGCAGCTGCTGCTTTTCGGCGGGGGACGAGCGCTGCTGCTGCTGCTGCTGTGGCTGCTGCTGCTGCTGCCGCAGGGCGTCGGAGCCCCAGCTGCGCCGGCCGTTGCGGCCACCGTCGCCCTTTTTGTCGTCCTTGTCCTCCAGGGAGTGGAGCTTGAGGAGCGCGCTCTGGCGCTGCTGCACATGCTGCCGCGTGCCTGCCAGCAGGCGGTCGAGCTTCATGCCCGTCTGCGGGGTCATGCCCGAGTACGACGAGTAGCCGGGGGGGGCGCACGAGACCTGCTGGACGGAACTCCAGTGGCCGGAGCTGGAGGGGTTGGCGGGGCTGGCCCAGAAGGAGGGGCTGAAGAGGGGGCTCTGCAGAGAGGTCAGAGGGTGTGTGTGTGTGTGGGGGGGGGGTTAAATGCATGCAGTGGTGAGGTGGGGCAGACATTCGGCAGCGATACCAGGTGATGATCAAAGAACAGGCTGCACTGCTTGTGAATGCTGCCAGAGGGTGGCTGTTGAAGTTGCTTGACCCGATCTCTGCATGCACGGCAAATCCAGCTCGTTTCAAACGACTCTGCAATCGTTGAGACATTCCTTTCGACAACAGCAACCGCAAAACCCTCATTCAGCTACAGACAGCACCCAGCTGCACAGACAGCAGCAACCAACAGCCGAACGAGTCTGCATTGCTCAAAAGCAGCGGCCTGCAAAACAAAGTAAACAAAGTCGCAGACAACTGTGTGTGAATCGAGGCTGCAACAAGACTTACCATGCCAGGGCTGACGCTGGCCATGACGACTGGGCTGTAGCCCGCAGGCATGCCTGCATGCGGTGGGGGCATGAAGTAGGCGCGAGGCGCACCCATTGCTGGTGGCTGCATGCCTGGCGCCTGCATTGGGCTGCCATGGTTACTGCCCCGACCTCCTTCCATTTTAACCCGTGAATTGACAACAGCTGGCTGCTGCCATGCAATTGACAAGAGCTTTCAGACAGCGCGGTATCCTTTGGCTCCTGCACCCCAACCTCAGCTTCTCCTGTGCGCCGTGACGGTGACTGGCCTCCTGACGGATGAGTCCGCCTCGCCTATCGTGTTCTGCTCTCTCCCTCCGTGGCAAATCCAAGCCCAAGAGAGAGTGTCGACCGCAGCAGTTGCAGTTTCTCGGTTGCAGGAGCAGTTGACAGCTTGACTGAAAGAGGCGATGATGGTGCCGCTACAAAACCCCGTACGCTGGTCTGCTCTGCAGCTCCCTTGGCCAGGTGAGCTGCTTACAGCTCGTTAGCACGCCCCCTACGCCTTAGCTCTCACCGCTGGAACAAGCCTCCGCCTGCTGCACACGCTTTTTTGCCTGTGGTGTGAATAATGTCTACAGTCAGCGGGACTGTGAGCAAAAGAGTTCGCCGCCTTTGTCGCCTTTGTCGCTCTGAACGACAACCTGCGCGGGGCGCGCGGCGGCCTCGCTGCTGCTGCAGTGCTTAGGGTATATAGTGACTGTCGTGACACCGCCAGATGTGTGCTTGCAATGAATGATGACTTTGCCGTCAGCAACTGGCGATTTGCGAACTCTTCGTCATGGGTCAACCAAAAAAAAAAAAACAAGGCATCATCATGACGAAAATCACCGGTGTCATGGTGTCTCACCGGCACGGGCAGGGACGCGGGTTTTACGCAGCGACACTGATCGCTGTCGATCGTCGCAGTGGGCCCTCACAAGCCGGCTGAAGCGAGGGAGCAGAGCCTCCAGGGAGAGAGCAAGGTGGATCGGCAGATCCTTTTTTCGGCAAAAGGCTGCACCCGATCGACCCGATGATGCACACAGAAGTGCTGTTAGTGGAGTGCTGTGCCGCTAGGCACGTATCTCAAGCCTGCGGTCGCGCTCCGCGGCCTGGCCTGCAGGGAGCCCAGTGTTGCTCAGCACACACTTCTGTTCCCAGAAAGAGATGTGGAAAGTTGTGCAGCTTGCGCAATATGATCATGACATCGCGCGCGCCGTAGCCTGCCCTGGAGCAGAGCGCCGTATTCGCGCCAGACGAGCAGAGCGCGCGGCATCGCCGCCCATCAGCCGTCGCGCGCTCGCCAGAGGCGCGTCATCGCCGCACGTCACGCGCGCGGCGCGCGCCTGTCCGCGGCAGCGGCCGTTGCCGTAGTGTGAAAGCGCGCGCTTTTGCGTGGCGCTTGTACCCGTACCTAACCTGCGCCTCATACCTTCCAAGTAGTCTGCTCCGCGCGATGCCAGCTCTCTGGCCAGTGTTTGATTGGGTCGTGCCAATTCTGGTCGTCGTACGTACCCCCCCCCCCCCCCCCAGTGTCAGGCCTGGTGCCGCGACTGCAGCTGCAACCGCTGTTAAACCAGCTTGGCATTACTGCTGCCGCTGTGCCACATTTCTCGCGCACGCGCAGCTCGGCAGTGCGCTCCAAGCTTTCAAGCACAGTACGCATGTCTTCCTAGTCTGCGCGCCGGGTTCCGCAAAAGGCGGTTACACAGCTCAGCTTATACAGCACAGCGGGGGGGGGGGAGCTTAGCAAGTTGAACAGCGACCGCAACAGCACGGCGATGGCAGCGGCGTACGCACGGCGCGCAACGGCGGTGCCACGGAGGCGCCGCAGCTCAGCAACGGCGGCGGCGCACGCGCGGTGCGCAACGGCAGTGCCACAGCGAGCCGCTTGGCAATGATGGTGGCGCACGCACGGCCCACAGAGACAGCGCTGGGGATCACTCTTGCATGAATCTGGCGGTGTGTGGGCACTGCTGCTTGCACAGAGGTTTGGTTCGACATTGAAGGAGTCTGTTGATGCTAACATGTCCAGAGCATGGTGCTGATGAAGTTTGACATGGTGGCAGCACGTGGTAGTGACAAGGCAGATGTGATTCGAGAAGCATGAGGTGATTCGCATGTTTATCGTTTCAGTTCAAAAGGCCAATGCTGAGATGATGGCATCTGACCTGCTTTAAGCGCAACTTACCAAAGAGGCCGCCGCCTTCACGGTCGCTCGCCCCCATCTCTCTATGAGGGTCTTTTTTGTACATAAACTGACAAAAATTCTGCAGCAAGGGGGGATCGGCTTCATGCAAGGATGTGCCCACCAAGTGGCCTGTGTGTCGTGCTTTTTTTCAACACTGTCAGTGAGCAACGGCATGGCGAGCAGGGAGATGCAGGCATCAAAGTATGTTGTCACACATCAAAGTATGTTGTCACAGCTTAAAGGCATAGCAACATACAAGCAGGTGCTGACACAACTTGAAGTAATCGTCACAGCATCTGCATTGCTGCCAGTGTGTGGCATGATATACAGCAGTTGTGATGGACAGACTTGAAGCTATGTGCTGCATGTAGTCCCTTGCAGCCACTTTGCGGGGAAAGCACCAGTGGTCATTTCTGGTGGCCTGATGTCTGAAAGTGCCAGTCACAATCGTCTGGAGTGGCCAAGGCACCTCTTAAGCTATACAGCCCAGCTCACATGAGAGTATGACCGGCCACTAAATGACAGCACAGCCTATGTACATGCACAAGAGTCGGAAACGTACTCTGCCCCATCAGCAAAACACCTGCTTGATGGTCAGGCGGAGCGCGGCAATGCACAGCACCTTGCCCCAAGCCACCATCACCGCCCTGCAGGCGAAACAGCCTCTTCACCAATACTGCTTGCTGCGCATGCCGCTGCTGCAAGCAGTCACAGCAAGCATGCTGGCTGCCGCAGCTGCTCTTAAGCCATTGCAGTGATTGCAGCGTCTACAGCCGGAAAGACGTGTTCTGGCGGCTGCTGCTGCGACAGCACGATGCCGCTGCTGTATATTCAGATGCGGTGACAGTTACATGTCATGGTGCAGTTACATTTCGCCCCGTGCAGATGCGGACCTGTCCTTGGTCCAGCCGGTGCCGCCCACCGATGAGATGCAGGGAGCCTGCGCGCAGTCACATACAAACACACAGAGAGAGTTGTGTGTCGTGCATACATTGAGATCGCGCATCAAACTTCAAGCGGCATGAGCGTTCGGCGCTGGCACGGCAAGTGAAATCGGCGGTTACACGTCTGCCTGAGTGGATGATCGCATTCAAACAGTGAACGCGGGGGTGAGACCACCAAGGTTCGAGAGACCACATTCAGCGACGCGTCTGCGTGATGACACTGTTCTGTGAAGCATTGCTGTCAAGCATCACGCACGCACCTTGCGCAGGTAGGGGAACGCATTGTCGAGCACTGCCCCCAGAATAAAGTCCGCCACGTCGGCGCGTGCGATGGAGCCTGCAAACGACGCACCAGCGCGTGCAATAGAGAGCGCGAATGTAAGTCGCATAATAGAGAGCTGCCGACGTGTGTCAGCACATGCAACTGAGTGCATGAATGTAATCCGCATAGAGCGCTGCCGATGCACCAGCACATGCTTAACTGAGTGCACGAATATGAGAGTTGCAACTGAGGACACGAATGTGGGCAGCAAGAGTGCTGCCGGGTATGATGCCACTTCGGGCGCTGCATGTGGCATGCGGCAGGCACTATCTGGCGTCTGCTGGTGCAGTGGGGTGAACTCAGCAAACATGTGGGGCAGTCCTGCGGCTGCAATCAAACCCTAACCCTAATCGTAGCCCTGATCAGTAGCATGCGCCCTGTGAGCTTGTCCGAGTGCCAGCAGCAGTGGCACTTGAGGAATCTCTACATGTGTGCTGGCAGCGGAAGTGCGAGAGCTCGCTTAAGCATCAAATGGGAAACAGTGACAAGTACTTAGAAGTATGTGACAAGTGCAGGATCAGGACGGCATACGCTGACCACGATCCTCATACATCACAGAGGCCATGTCGCCAACCGGAGCAGTTGATCCAACCGCTTGAGCCCCATCTTTTAAAGTTACGCAGTAGAGTTGAATTGGGACAAGGTGCCAGCACGACAGTGTAAACACTCCTGTGCGACCAGACCCACCTACCTGGCTTGACCGCTTGACCCCTACCTAAACGCGCGCACTAGTTACGGCGATCGCGCGCCATCACATAACCCTACATACACGCCTCACTACATTGGGGACGCATTTCTGCTTTCCGCAAGTGGCGCATTGCCTACACACCTGCTTGTCCATCAATCACGTTGATGACGCCGGTGGGCTTCTCCACCGTCAGCCCTCCCGGCCGCACGATCACGTAGTCGAGATCCTTGCCGATGCCATCGGCGCTCGTGAAGAGCGCCTCCTGGTTGTTCTTGTCCGCGATCATGACGCGCATGACCGTGTTCATCAGCATCCGGAAGGCGAATGGCGCCTGCGAGTAGCTGTCGCCGACGCCGATGGAGGTGACCACCGCGATGCGCTTCACGTTGTGCGCCTTCATGGCTGCATCGGAGGATGAGATAGGATCAGGCTTCAGAGTTGGGTCTAGGGTCTAACTTTAATGCGCTTCACGTTGTGCGCCTTCATGGCTGCAACGAGGGCCACTTTGAGGGTGAGATAGCGTCAGGTTGGGGGTTCGGGGCTAGGTCTAACCCTAGCCCTAAGATGGAGGTGACGACCGTGATGCTCTTCACGTTGTGCGCCTTCATGGCTGCAACGAGGGGCATTGGAAGGGTGAGACAGGGTCAGGTGCGGAATTAGGTCTGGGGTCTATCTCTAATCCTACAATTGAGAAAAGTTGCGGCGAGGACGAGGCGTGCGTTTGAAGTTTGCATGTGTGCGCAACCACATGTGCGCCTTCAGGCTGCAATTGTGGCGCATTTCCCACATGGCCGCTCGATTGAAAATCCGAGAGTTGTCCAACCGCGATGTCGCATTAAAGTCACGGCCGCATACTCAGTGTCAGATGTGCGTGCCCTTGCGCGTTTTTTGTATTGTGCTCCTGAACGGCTGCAGCGGCGCCAGTCATGCAGCATCTGCGCTAGTGGGTTTGACGCATGCAACGCCTATGCTGCGCGCAAGCTGCTTGTTCGAGAGCACATGGTAAGCCGACGCACATCGCGCTTGACCGTACTTCGTGGGTTATGTTGTTACTTCAACATTGACGAAGGTAGGTTGTGTTTCTAATCTTGAGATGGCAGAGTTGGCGGCGCTTTGAAGATTATTGTGCAATCGGTTCGCATGGCGCCAACCTCGCCAGGGTTTCTCACTCGCTCATGTGAACAGCAATGCTCAGCTTGTGCTGTGGTGACGCTCACCGTTGATGATGTTGGTGGTCCCGTCCGTCAGCATGGTCTTGCCGACCTTGCTAGTCCTGCCACCGAGCGACACGACCACAGAGGTCACGTCGCCATCGGCAAAGGCCTTGTCTACATCTTCCAAGTTGGTCACTGACCCTTGCACGATCTGCACAGGCAGCGCAGTAATGGCAAGTTCGATATGGCAAAGCGAACTCTTGAGGTTGATGCGTAGAGAGCGCAGTACAGAGAGGTGTGACTGCGAAGGCCTTGTCTACATCTTCCAAGTGGGTCACCGGTCCTTGCACGACCTGCACAGGCAGTACCGTTTGCAGAGCACAGTACACGGTGAGTTCGGTACGCAGGCAAAGCGGAATGTTGAGTTTGATGCAGAAAGAGTGCAGTATAGAGAGATGTGACTGCAGAGGGAGTTCAGTCCACATCCTCCAAATTCGTCACCGACCCTGACACGATCTGTGATGGAAGAGTAAGTTCAGGTGAGTGTAGCAAACTTCACAATTGCATAGGACACCCAGCTTCCTTTGGGGGCTCCATATTTATAACTCAGTTGAGGAAGATTTTGAGTACAGAGAGAGTTCAGTGCTCAAAGCTCAGCGCAGAAGGTGCATCCTCCTCCTCTAAAGGTGGACCGCCAGGCTCACAGCGACCGCAGCAGATCCTTTGGTGGTGCAGCAGCAGTGCTCAGCAGCAGTGCTCAGCAGTGACTGATCAGGTTTTAAAAATCAACCGCGCACCCACTGCAGCGCTGTGCTGTCACACCATTGTTCTCTCCTGATGCGCGATGTACTCGGCCTGCAGCTGCAACGCTGCTGCCACTGAGCCGGCGGCGCTCCATGGTGTGGCAACAGAGAGTACAGTACAGTACATGCTGTACAGTGCAGGAGGGTACAGTGCAAAGAGTGTGGTTCTAGGACTACAGCACAGAGTTCAACAATTGCACCAGAGAGTGCGAAACAAAATACTGCAAACGAGTAAGGATATACTTGCGACCAACTAGGGTCCAATTTATTGAGGCGTGACGCAGCATCGAGGTTTGAGTGCAAAGAGCGTGGTTCTAGGACTACAGCACAGAGTTCAACAGGTGCACTACAGAGTGCGAAAAAAAAATACAAAAAAGAAAGTAAAGTAAAACTAAAGACTTATGACCAGCTACTTCGGTGTGACCAGCTAGGGTCCGAATTGTTGTGAGGTGTGACACAGCTTGAGCTTTCGGCTGCATCTGCACTGCCAGCAGCCGGTCAATCATGCGGCCTTCATCCCGACAATTACATGAGTATTCGTTATGGATCATGGATATATATAGCACAGAGGTTACGGCACAAAGAGTGCAGTACAGAGGGTATGGTGGGGAGGTTACAACACACAGAGTGCACCTGGCACAGAGGCTGAAGCTTGAGAAGCCCCTCGCCACTCACACAACTCACACGTCAAACCCTTTCTTGCCCAACGCAGAAGAGCGTGAGCATGAATGACATCTGCAGCGTTCTCATCTACAAAAATGCAAGAAGTCAATCAACCACATTACCTTGAGGTTGTCACCGGTGAGCGGCTTTCCCGCTTCGTCCCCGCCGCTGCCCTTAGGCACCGTGAGCTTCGAGGGGTCCCTGACAAAGGCCACAACCTTGTGCCCTTGCTTGAGAGCCTGGTATGTGACCTCCGAGCCCAAAAGTCCACTAGCTCCAAACACTGCGATCATGGACGCTGCCGCTGCAGTGCAGGGACGGGCATTGGCAGCAGTGCAAGCGGCAGCAGCCAGGCAAGGGGGGTGATTTTGCATTTCTCAGCACTCACTGCTAGCTATTGCTCGCTGCCGTGTGTGCAGTTCACGCTATGCATACCTCGTGCTTCTGTGTGGGTGATGCTGCCCGGCAAAGTTAGATGTCAAGAGTGGGCAGATACTCGTGAAGCTGCGCTGCTGTGTCGCCTGCGTTGACACCTGGCGACGTGCCTATGATCCACGTGTCGGCACACCTTATGAGCGCACTCAAGCACTGTCTGCTGTGCTCTTGCGATACACCAGCGAGCTTGACAAAGTCCGCTACACATTTGCTGCGTGAGTTTTTGTGCTAGGGCGCCCCGCACATGGTGCCATGTGTCTACCTTCAAGGAATGCGACACAAACCATGTTGTTGGTGATGTCCATCGCATGCAAGCGCACCCGCTTAAGATGGCATTCACAAAGTAGGTCACGATGTTTTGCCCGCTGCTTCCTTGTGTGTATAACATGCAAAGGTTTGGTGATGCTCGTCGCGTGCGTCAAGGATCTTTTCAGCAAAAGCGGGACTTCGGAACTCTGGTGTCTCAAGCAATGCTTGAGTCTCTAACGTCCAGCAACAAAAGCAGCGGCGTCAATTCATTGTTTTTCCAGTCAGTTTCATGCTCAGCACAACAACTCCTGGTGCGCTACCACTCGGCAATAAACATCAACGCCGAAGATCCACGCATGTTGAACAACCAATCTCACGGGCTGGCTCACCTGATGCGTAAGGAAGACTCAAGGTGAGGACGGTGCAGATTATGCCCAGCGCCTGCAGTGTGAGCGTCGGGCGCACCATGCAAACTAGAACTGAGGTCTCGAGCGGTTCTGGAATGGGGAGGTCTTCTGGGCTTTTGACACGTGGAGGAGTTTGGTGTGACACACGTGGACTACATCAATTCGCCGTGTAATACCGCGACACAAAAAGCGAATTTGCAACTGATGCAATCTTGTATGTCTGCATGCTTGCAATTTTGGTGCATGAAGGACAGGACGCCCTGCTCGGATGAACTGGCTCTTGCTAAAGCACGCAATCTGTGGTGTACAGGTGGAGGCGAGTGCTGAAAGCATTTACTGGTGAGGCAATGTAAGAGGGTGGCGCATCAGCTGAAAGTAAAAAACGCATTCTCTGAAACAGGCAATCACACGATGAACACAGTGTTTGAGACAGACAACTACATGCACGACATGCACTGGCGGCGAGCAAGCGAGGATTGCAAACACCTGCAGTAAGTGTCAATGTATTGTTTCTCCTTGGGTGTGTATGACTCCTGGAGCCTGACCTCAATTGCACGCGTACAACAGCATGTGATCAACAACATGTCATCGCACACAATAAGCGCAAACAGCAGGATGACGACCGGGATCACAAGACTGCATTGGCACCATAAGACTTTGAAGTACATGTATTTACAGCATCTGCAGCACTTGCGCACCCCACAAAGGTATGTTGCGGAGCAGCAAGGCCTCACTTCAATTGCCGCGGCCGCTTTCGATACTGCAGCAGAACCGGCCACAACTGATCAAACGCCTGCTGCACGCCATCATGGCTCGAACTGCCGTGGAGGACCACTTTGCCATCCGCAAACACAATCGCCTTCACCTTGAACGTGCGCAGTCTGCAGATGAGGCCTGAACAGATCTCCATGTCGTAGTTGGCGAGAGCCGGGTTTTCAACAGCGAGCTGGATGATGTTGATGTTGAAGCCGACATGGCATGTGCCCGTGGAGCCCTTGCACACGGGAGGGTCCACGTGCGGCCCTGCAAACCCCGTCTTCTGAAATATGCGCACAAAGCGGCGCGCTCCTTCCCTCGCCTGCTGTGTATTGGGCGTGCCCGAAATGAGCACAGTCCCATTTGTGAACACGAGCGCCACACACCGGGGCACGCCCATGCGCAGCACGGCGCAGGAAAAGCGCGAGGGGTTGTACTCGCCGTTGCCCACAGTTCGAACAAGGCGCTCTAAATCTAATTCCTTGACACCGAGCTTCAGCTGAATAGTTACATTCTTCTCTTTCACCTCTGGCTTGTTCCGCTCAGGTTCTGCTGCAGCTACCATGTCCGCTACAGCAGCTCCTGGCCATGTATTGGCATTCATGGCCGCTGGCACAGTGTGATGAGAGCTCAGATTGCCCTACTCACTTGCCATAAACGCTCCCCTCGCTGGCCATCGGCGTCATTTGCTTTGCAAGTGGTCCCGCAACTCGGGCCGCAAGCAACAACAAAAGTGGCAGTTATCCACGTCAAGTACACGGCGGTACACAGTGTGTACTCTTCGGCGGTGAAGGATCAGGCGTTGTAGAGCAAATGCAAGAGGGTCATACTTCTGGAGATGTGGATCCTCACATGCTGTGTTGCTCCCTTGGTGCGGGCTGGCTCACTTGAACGAAAAATCAGTGACACATAGCTGTCACGGTGGAACACAATGGCTCAATCGGGCAACGCCAACATGTGTGACACTTTTGAACAAGTTCTTTCAGGCTGTGTGTAGTGCAACACCACCTGCACACGCTTTCCACATTCTGCAAAGCTGACGCCAACGCTGCACAAACAGCACCTTCAAAGACGACACGTCAACACATATGTACCATCAGCACCACAGCTGGGCAGTGAATATGCGCCTCATTGGGCTCACAAGAGCCACAAGCATTACCTTCCCTACAGCCAAGGCAAAGAGAAAATCAGGATGGTCTTTGGCATTGTTCTGGCGGCGCAGAGAGGCCACTCGCTCATGGGATGTTGTCAACAGGTGCGGATGGCACAAGGTCACGGCAACCAATCAAGACAGTCAGATGCATTGCTGGTCAACAGCAGGAGACAAGCAATAAAGCGTCAGCTTCAGCACCTGAATTGCTCGCTTTGTGCATTCATGGGTCGACAGAGCATTCGATTCAGGTGGCTCAGCTCATTCTGAAATTGACAGTGACATGGCGGCTAATGGCGGCCGTTACTGGCAGAGGCGCATCAGTGCACAGCTGCTGCCCGGCGGCCTCCCATTCACCTACGGCTGCTGCTGCTGCTGCTGCTGCTGCTGCTGCTACTGTCGTTGTTGATGACACGACCCCACTCCGCTTGCAGGCAGACAGATGTGCTGTCTGGCGCACACAGCTGCTGCGTTGCTGCCTGCCTCCCCCCATGTGCCCCCTTTGCCCAGCAAGCACAGGGGCATGTGACCCCCTGTGACCCCCCCCTGAAACCGCTTGGCACCACCGTGCAAGTGCCACTCTACTGCGCCTGTAATCGTGCCATCTAACCTCACTCGCACCCAGGAAAGAGCCATCACACCGTGACCGCTTGCACACTCGCTGCCTGCACATGTACGCGCGGGATGAACACCACACCTACTCAAGATTTCGACGCGTTACTACTCAAAGTGCTGACTCGTTGTACATACCTACCGCAGAATACGCAAACCCCCAAATGGCAAGGCGGCAACCCACCACGCTGTCGCTCTCGCTCTTCCCTCCTGCAAAAGGCTGCATCGCGCCGCACGTATCTTACGCGGCGCGCAACATAGCGCTGCGCCGCCTCAGCTTGCTCACCGGTGCCCCCCCCCACACCCATCCACCCCTCCCCTTCCGCTCCCCCCCCCCCCCGCCCTCCCCCCCAGCGCCCGCCCCTGCCTTTGCTGCTGAAGCCACATGTACTATGTAGTAGCGCTCAGCGCCAAGCACACCGCCGCGCCTGGCCGCCTGCGCTGTAATCGATATTTTCGCAAACTGAAATCTTCAATTCCATCAGGTGCATCGCCGCCCCTGTGCCACCCACATCGCCATCGCTGGCGATGCGACGCGCACCATTCACGCCTGTGTGCCCCCTCCAGCTGCCGCCGCTGCGATTGCTACGGCCAGCTGCTGCCACTGCCGCCGCCGCCGCAGCTGCTGCGCCCTCCGCTGCTACGCCGCTACGCCGTGCGCCGCCGCTGTGCTGCGTGCCGCCGTTGCGCCGCCGCCGCGCCGCCGCCGCGCCGCGCCGCCGCCGCGCCGCCGCCGCGCCGCTGCTGCGCTGCGCGCCGCCGCTGCGCCGCCGCCGCCAGCGCGCACGCCGCATACGCGCATCAGTACTCGTCGTCGTCAAGCTCATCGCTGTCGCCCATGACAAACTCCAGCATGTCCGGCGCCGGCGGGCGCGAGACCTTGTGCTGTATACCGACATAGTTGATGATCTTGCCCTCCGCGTTGCGCAGCGCCGCGCAGAACACGTGGTTCCAGAACGACTCCCCTGCGGCGTTGTAGTTGCGCAGAAACTGAAAGGGGGGGGGGGGGGGGGGAGGGGTCAAGCACGGCATTAGAACTTCCCACTCTTGAAGGGTTTGATAGTTTGTCAAACATACAGTAAGAGTACTAGTAGATCGCGGGTGAAAGTACAACATTGCTCACACGAACAATGGACAGCAACAGTCAGCATCAATGTACTGAGCACGCTTGCGCACTTAGCAGACTGCTTGCAACAACTCATGAAACGGTTGGGGTTGGTGATGTTGACATAGGCACCACCTACGGCACGTCGGAGCGAATTCTGCTTCGCAAGTACGATACTTCAGAATAGACTATGATTGTTCACCTACATTCGCAGATAAATCCGTGCTACTGATATGCCTGCCCACCACATGGATCCATGCTCCGGGGACACGCAAATATGGCATCTGACAACCGCAGGCAAGCGCAAATTGCACTGGTGCCTGACCTTTTCGTAACTGACAGCGCACAGCTCAGCTATGTTGAGGTTGGGTCCTGTTGGGCACTGCAGTGGCTGTTCATGTTCGTCTCCTGGTTCTCGATTATCACTTCTTCTAGCACCACATGCACTAGCCGTGAGTCTCCTGTCTGCTTGGGTCCCTTGGTTGTCCATCTCTGGCACGGTTGTGAGCTATACGTTCGCACTAACCCTAACCCTAGGTGTAAACCATATATAACGTACCACGCTGGCATTTCTGCCCTCCATAAAGATCAGTGACACAAAGTGTAAACAACACAGCATCTAACAACTGCCTTACCTAACCTAACCTAATCCTAACCCTAGATGCAACCATGCATTCGTACCACACTGGTGTCTCTGCCCTCCGCAATGCCGCGCCGCAGCTGCGCCACCGTGTCCGGGTCCGTGTCCGGACCCTGCAGGAAGCGGCAGTTGCGCCCCAGCACCTGAGCGTTGTGGACCCAAAAAACAAAACAAAAAAATGCGGACGTGATGAAGATGAGTGAACATTTTTCTAGTGGCAGTTACGAGTGATGAACATGAGTGAGCTTTGTGCTATCTGCACTTGCGCGTTGCCTGGGTGTTCACGTTGACACACACGGTGGAGACACGCCGGTGAGTGATGAAATGAGTATGTAGGTATTGTGCTATGATGGATGCAGTCCCCATCGCTCGGCAGCAAGGCGCCAGTGGCAGACTGGCAAGCAGAACGGCACTAATAAATACACCTGTAACCTCCACCGCGGGACACGATGTTGCCTTAAGGATAGGCATGTACCACATTCTCCCGAAACACACTTAATCATTGTTGAGAACCCCATGTACTCCAAATACATTCATTCCTTCTGCCGTAGGCATCACCAACGGGCGCCTGTGGGCATAACTGAGCCATGCCACAGCTTTACGCAAACGGAAAGTGAAACTCAATTCAAGCAGTTCTGAATCGACTATCATCTACCGTTCTTGATATGCTGACTGGGCTCATGCATCCGTAACTATTACAAATTACCTGCAACATAGCACCACGTACTGCGCAGTACTTCACGTTCTCAAAAGTATGCCAGCAGAGCACTTCAATGATCAATGATACTTCAACTTGAACAGCTGCTGACGTTACCCACTAGAATGCTGCAGGTGGCACATACCTACATGTATATTGGCGAGTGCCCCCCTGTCGGCGCCATGTATTGTAAACGTTACTCTATCCTGTTGATGCATGTGCATATGTCAACGCAGGCTGGGCTACTCGATCTGCATGAATAAACAAACCAATATACGCAACGGTGGATTGTGCTCAACCGACAAATCGGTTCAATCAACATGAAACCTCAACCCTAACCTGCTGACGCGCGTTGTCTAACCCTAACCCTCGCCCTGAGCTGGCACGCATACCCAACCTAACCCTGATCCTACCTAACCCAAACCCTAACCCTACCTGTTGGCGAGAGTACCCCGTCAGCGCGATGAAGCCATCGCTGGCGTAGACAATGGGGCAGTCCGGCAGCGAAGGGTCCGTCACGCAAAACGACGGCGCACTCGCCTGCAGCGCCTGTAGCCATGCCAAATGCACATGCACACACACACACACACACACACACACACACACACACACACACATGCATTGGTGCATGATCAGGGCATGATCAGGGCGCACAGGGAGTGGCATTGTCAGTGTGCTGTGTACGTCACAGCGGCAATGCAACACAAGTGTCCATCACGCAGAACGCGACGGCGCACTGGCCTGCAGCGCCTGTAACGTTGGGTATGTAGGTATATCAAAGAATAGCATGCATGCGTACAGGATCAGTATACAGGATGAAGCCTGTTTGCGACACCAAATAAGGACACTAGAGAATAACATGCATGAGCACATGGTCAATATGCAGGGCGAAGCCTGTTTGCAGAACCAAGACATGACATACACGAGTGCACGGTCAGTATACAGGGCAAATATATTCTTGCGATAGAAGCAAAACGAGCGGAACGCACTGTTGCTGCTGCAAGCGTGTGCGGTGCGTTGATGTGGCAGTGTGCCTGCATGGGCAATGGCACGTCACATCCCATCATTTCAAATGATTCTTCTGCAATGCAAGTATGCTGTTCTAGGTACTAGCAGTGGCACGCACAAGATACAGTGGCGCTGTGTGGGTGTGCGACACCGTGATGTTTGACAGCCCGCAGCCCTGCCAAGCCTCGACAGCCTTGACAAGGTTGAGTCGACTCCTGAGTCTGAGTCAACTGAGCCACTGTACATGCAGGAACGGACACGCCGTTACGGAGTGTTCATAGGTGCTGCCGTTGCTGCAGACGCTCCAGCACGCTCCTAGTCTGCCGTTCTATGATAACATCTAGCTGAGCCCTTGAGCCCTTGATATAGTCTAATATGGAGCGCATGCCACAGACAGGAAAGCGAGTGCCACGTTTTCTGCCAGTAAGACGTGTCAGCCTTCAAGCTGCCAAGAGTCGTCGAGCCCTTGTGTGCACACTTGTTACCGTTGACCCGTCACTGACGGACGCACACTTCAAGCCGTCGCTTGCGCACACTGACTGATTGAGCAGTGGCAGTTCGGCGTAACTGAAAGCTGCGCGCGCACCTTCACCAGCAGGAAGTCGCTCTGGTGCAGCAGCGCCGTCGCCTGTCCCGTTGTGTTTGCCACCACGTTGGGCACGGACGCAGCTGAGCACTGCTGCAGCAGTGCGGCACCGCGGTCCCCGCAGCGCGTCGCAACGATCCCCTTCAGACGCGCATTCTCCTGGTGGAGGCTTGAAACCTGTATGTATGTATATGGTGAACAGAGCGGTTGGCAAAAGCTGTCATAGTTGGCTGCCAGCTCTGTAACTGTTTTGTAACTGTCATGAAACTGCCCGTGTTTCCGGCATTTTCATCCACTTTGGATGCACATATGCAGCAGTTGTTGCGTGTGTGACGTCTGTGTAAGGTGCTTTTTAAAAGTGCGTGCTGGCAGCGGCAACCCCATAAGCAGCGCTGAAGTCCGTGTCAGTTGCGCGCCAGGCTCGCGAAAAGTTCAACTGGATTGATACAAGTGATTGATACAAGTGACTTTTCACTTTGAGGTGTCAGGCATTCGTGCGAACGCTGCAAGTACGTGAAACAATCTTGTCCCTGGTGGCTGTGTGTGTGTATACACAGGCGGTTCATGCCTGCAACTGCCGCACTTGCTGCAACTGCTGTCAAGATCGCCACTGTGCAGTACAAAGCACCCAGCTGATTGATGCATGCGGTGCAGCGATTGCAGTGCAGTTATGCGTAAACCCAGTTGAACTTGAACTTGACCTCTCCGCCCCAAATGAGCACCGCCCAAGACTGCACGCGTTGGATGCATTGCAGCATTGGTCACAGCGTCCTCCAGAGGCAGCAACATGAAGCGGCGCTGTGACTAAAGCTAAGGCTCTGAACGCAGGCACATGGCCCCCCTTGTCTGCCTTGAACGGTGACAGCGCATAGCTCAACACGTGCTGAGGTTTGGGTCATACGGAGCGTTGCAACAGTGAGCCTGTACGTGCATGTTATGCGTTTTGGATCTCAAGCATCACTTTCATCGACAAGTGCACTCGGTAGTTGCGGGTTTCCCGTGTTCTTGGACCCCCTTTGGTTTTCCATTTCTGGCACGGCATTGAGATCACCTTCTCAGACAAAAGCTGATACAGCATGGCCTCGATGTGCTGCCACAGAGCACACAGCCCTGGTATCTACTGGCAGACTACCTTACTGACTGTGGGTAAACTTCAACATAGTGCGCGGAGTGTTGAGTTTGGGGCAGAGATTGTACAGAGAAGAATTTGCACTGCGTGCACTGATCTTCTTTTAAATCAGGTAGCCAGTTAGCTCACATGCACACGCCTCCCTCACACCATGTATGTGCCCGAAACGCTACGCAGCACGGCTGCGTACCTGCGCCTGCAGGCTCTGCAATCTATAACTCGTAACTTTCGCACGTGCTTCAGTTAGCAGGAGTCGCAAGTAATTATGTGAAGCGCTGCAACAGGCGGCATGTCTGAACTTAAAAAAAGAGCGCATGAACTTCAACATGGCGACGCGCAGCACAGCAACCCCGCGTACCTGCGTCTGCAGGCTCTGAACCATGACCTTTTCACGCGCCACAGGTAGCAAGAACGCACAGCGAACGGCTGTAGCACTCGCGCCAAGATAACAATCTGCCTGAAAAGCCACTACTGGTGAAGTACGTGTTGTAACTTCATGTAGGGTGGCAACGACGATGACAGTTACTGACTCTACTTTTTCAATGGCACAGCCCCCCTGCGCACCTGCGTCTGCAGGCTCTGGAACATGAACTTCTTGCGCAGCCGCGTCCGTTTCGCCAGCACGCGGTTCCGCTCCCTCCGCTTCTGCTGCTGCTCCGCCTTGTCGTGCGTGCGCTTCTTCGTCTGAGGCGTGCTGCGCGGGCGCCACAGCAGCAGCAGCGCTCAACGATCGTCAGAGTGTTCGTGTTCACAAGCTCCGTGCGCAGCAGCAGCCTGCTACGGTTGTTCATACTTCAAGTATGAGTCCCAAGCAGGCTGAGCAATGCCATGGACACCAGCACGTGGTGCGGGGGCGCAATGCGGCGTACAGACGAGCGGGCCAAAGGGCCAGCGGAATGGACATCCACGCAGACTCATATGCAGATGTGGGTGTAACCCTAATGCTGACCCTAACCCTAAGGCGCTGAAAGCCCCACGAGAAGCAGCTCCTGAGATTGCGCTGCCGTGTCGGCCGCTGTGAGAGAGCGCGCATGAAGCGGTAGCATCTCATACTGCGGCAGCGGCAGCGGCAGCAGCAGCAGCGGCAGCAGCAGTAGCAGCGGCGGCGGCGGTGGCGGCAGCATACACGCATCCCCTGGCACTGCCGACTGCCGGTTCAAAACAGGCGCAAACGGCACCGCTGCTAGCCCCATCACATGAACATGACAGGGAGCCGACCTTTGAACCACCCTCACCTTAGGGTTAGGAGTAGCATTAGGGGTGGGGTAACCCTCACCTGCTGGGCGGAAGCGCCTTGAGCGCTGCTGCTGCGGCAGCGGCGGCCATCGGCGACACAATGACGCTCCTCGTGTACGACGGCTTAGAAGCTGGCCGCACAGGCTTTGATGCGGGCGCTGGTGCCACCACCGGCGGCGCGGGCATCGGCTCCGGCTTCATCAGTTCCGGCTTGATGAGGACGGGCTCCAGGGGAGGGGGGGGCAACTGTGTGGTGGGCTGGTTGAAGCCCCCTAGGGCGGTTATGTCATCGACGCACAGAGCGTCCAGCTGCAGGGGGGGGTAGAAGTGCCCGCCCAGATTCTGCTCGCCGAAGAGCAGCTGACTGATGCTGGCAAAGTCGAGCAGGACGTCGTCCATCGGCATGTTGAAGCCACTGAGATCCGCCCCGAAGTCTGTGTGCGGTCCGCGGAGGCAAAGCCAGCGCAATTGGGTCGCGTTGCACACGTCTGCTTCAAAAGCGTCAAAGGCATGAACATGGCCATGTGTGCCTCCTCCGATCAACACTGTTGGAGGGACCAACGGACAGAGCGTGCACTGTGTGTACCGTCAAGCGATGAACTTGACGAAATGCACGAAATGGCGATCGCCGATTCGGGCACCAGGCAAGTCGACAAAAGGCTTGCTTGCACGAAACATAAGGTCAGAGTGATGCTGATCGTAGCCATCCTCAGAGATGACGACGGCAAAAGTCTGTCTTTCCTCTGTAAATGCCGCCTGGCGATGCCCGTAAAATGGATCCAATCCAGATGGTGTCAAATGCGCGGAAATAGCACAGCACTGCCGTCCGCCACGGCCAGCTTCCTCCGTAATTATGAGCATGCTTTGCACAATGGCTTACACAAGATATATACAGTTGCGCACACAAGTCATGCCGCATGATGTGCGTGCGTAGGAGCTACAAGGAGCTCTCCCGTACCTGTCTGCTGACATTGTTGATCTCCGACACGCCCTTGGCGCTGAGGTGGAGCAAACGGCATGAACACATTGTGCGCTGGAGCGATCATGCTTGCACTCCCTTGCGGTCTCTCGTTCCTGCGCAGCTCCCCTCGCCTGCCCTCGAAAAAAAGGCCAAGTTGCACCCAAGTTGCACTTGGCGGCCTGAACTACTTTGCAGCCTTCTCGCCGTGCCACCGAAAGCGCAAGCAGACGCGGTTTCAACTCTCCTTGAGGCCTATATCCTATCCTGCGCGCTTACAGCAGATATGTAAACAAAAGTCAAGCGCGCTAGCCAGCCAAAGGGCACGGCCCTGTTCCCCCTTATTTTTTGTTCTCTGGGGGGGTCGTAACCGCATTTGTTTGCTTGAACACCGTGTCTATACTGCCATGCATGCAGCGCAAATGAGTTTCGACAGCAACGCCGCTGCTTGCTGTAGCCTTCATAGAGCTGCAGCATAACGAGTCATGATTTTGCATCCGCCTTTGAGAAGCAAGCGCAAGCGCAAGACGAAGCTAGAGGTACCGCTTGCCAGAGCTCCAAATGCAGTGCAACCGGGTCACAGCGTCAGCCAGGTCACCAGTGCTAGCGCATTAAGAGCACCAACAGCGTTTCCGACAATACGGCACACCGCTCCCCAGCAGCAGCAGCAGCAGCAGCAGCAACAACAACCGCCGCCAACACAGCAGCAGCATGAGCACCACTTTACTGCGGTTCTGGATGCGTCTGGGTTCCGTAGCGGGTCCATGGCACCTTGGGTGGGCCTACATCGCTACCTTATATCGATTTCACTACCTTCACTCGATCTGATCTCTTTTGATGAGATTGCAGTTTGCTCGGCGCTGCTACACCTGGATCTATCGTCCAACCAGATCACCACATGCGGCACGCCGGCTCTATGGACTGGCCTGCCGCATCTACAAATCCTGCTCCTCCACGGCAATCCCATAGACTCAGTAGAGAGCCTACAGCCCCTATCATCAGCACTGGCCCTAACGTACATCACGTTGCGGCAGACGCCCCTGGCACGGACCCACAACTACAGGGCCGCAGCGCTCACTCAATGCGTATCGCTAGCAGGCATCGACGCACACGTCGTGCACGATCTGGAGCGGCTCCGACCCGCCAGACGGCGCCCGCGGGCCGGCGAAAGTCGGGGATTGACGCTGCGCGCGCTGCCGTCACGCCTCCGCCGCGCGCTGCAGCGGCCGGCCGCGATGGCGGCGGCAGCGGCTGCAAAGGCAGCGCGCCGCGCCGAGGCAGCCGGAGCGTCACCGGCAGTGGCGACGGCATCAGCGCCGGCGTTGCATGGCACTTACGGTCGACAGGCGGCGCATGTGCAGGGCAGCGGCGGGGCGGCGGCGGCAGCTGCGGCGTTGGCGGCAGCGGCGGCGGCGGGCGGCGCGGCAGCGCGTGGCGCCGCACTTGCGGCAGCGCTCACCGCTCCTCAGCTGTCGCGGTCGATACAGGAGTATGTACGTTTACTGCGCAACTTTGCGCGCTCGTGCAGTGCGGCGAACGTGGTGCAGCGCGCGGCGCGGCGCTGGCTGGAGTGGCACTGGGGGCTGGCGGCCGTTGTGCAGTTGCAGGTGCGCAGTTGTGAAACTCATCGCTGTTGAAGTTGATGGTTTGTGGGTAGAGCTGAGTTGTTGAGGTAGGTGGCAGCCCAAAGTCGCAGTCGCTCCCCCCCCCCCACTTCTCCCCCGCCCTGGCGCAACTGTACTGGGGGGCTTTTCACGGGGTGGCCAATGACTGCGGAATTTACGATTGCGCTGGGCGTGGGCGTTCAGGGTCAACAGGGGTCGCTTTGAGGTTGTTAACTTGAAGTATGGCCCTTGAACTATGGCCAGTAGATGTTCATCAACACTGCTTAGTGCTGGGTGTCAAGGAGCTAGTCGTGGACTGCAATCGCCCAGGTGTTGCCCTAGGCCATCACCAAGCACCTTTTTTGGTGCTGCCTGTAGCGGCTCTGATCCATTGCTTCATTTGAAGTTCTGCATACGTTCGTACCGTTATTGGACCACCATCATACTATCAAGCATCCGGAACCAAAGTATGTCAAGATGACCTTCAAAAAAAAGTCTGTATTGATGGCGGAGGTCCTTGTAAGCCTAGGTCAGCCCTTCTCCTAACCGTAACTCAAAGCAGTACATCGCCATAGTCGATGCAGGTGCAGTGCAAACGTGCTGCATCACTTTCTGATTGAGACCATGGCACAATGATTGTAAGGTACCCTACACACCCCTTGGGTGTAGCCACACCTCACCTGCAGCGTAAACCATTGCAACATCTGCAGACGCCTTTGTGACCGACTCTGGTTGGGTGGGACCTTCGTCCGCAGGCGCATGCCAGGCGGAAACTGCTGCAGCTGCGACTGGAGCGGGAGATGCGGGAGCTGCTTGCGGACTCGCAGCAGCTGCACTTGCTCTACGACGGCGTCACGAAGGAACAGGCAAGTGACAGTCTTGCTTGTGAGTGTGACAGTTACGCGTGTAACTGTAATCATGTAGTGTGTACAGTGCTCTTGTGACACGGTGCGGTGTACAAAGTGCAACGCCGCTGCCGCTCGCGCGCGCCATGCGCGCCAGTCACTGCGCCTCTCCGCACTGTCACTCTCTCACACAAACGACCACACGCTGCGCACGCATTGCTGCAGGTGGAACGGCTCCGCGTCCTCCAGCACATTGCGCGCAGCCACCTCAGGCGCATGCGCGAGGCCGCTGCCGCCGCCGCAATCGCCGCCTGGTGGCGCCGCCGTGCGCGCCGCCTGCGCGCCGTGGCCGCGCTGCTGCGGCGCCGCGGCACCGCCGCCGCGGTGCTGCTGGCGCCCGGCAGCAGCGCACAGGCCTGCGCCGCCATTGTGGAGCGCTGCCTCCGTGTGGTGCGGCCGAACGTGGCGGCACGCGCCGCTGCTGCTGCTGCTGCTGCCGCCGTCGCGCCGCACCCGACCATTCGGCGCGTGCGCGCCGCTGCGTGCTGCGCGGTGGTGGGGTGGCCATGGCTGTGGGGCGATGCCGTCACGGACGGCGTCATGGTGCTCAAGGGGAATGGGGGGGCAGGGGGAAAAGGGGGGGGCAAGAGAAGGGGGCTATATGGGGCACGGCGCCTGGTGACATGCCGTATCAAGCCGAGAAGCGTCCGTATCTCTGCCGCCGTGATGCGCCGCAGCAGCGCGGGGGGCGCCGCGGCAGCAGCGATGATGCAGCACGCAGCTGCGCTGTGCATCTGCTGCTCAACGGCATGGACGAGCACTGACGCATGCGCCGCTGGCGCCGGCGGCAGCAGCGGTGCCGCTGACGCCGTCGGCAGCAGCGGCGGCATCGGGCACACTGGCATTGGCGGCGGCGGCGGTGGCGACGCGGCGGGCGCGAGACGCAGTGGCGGCGGTGCTGGCGGCAGCAGCGCTGGCAGCAGCATAAGCAGCGCTGCAGGTTGTGAGAATGAGGCATGCGATGCGTACCTGCTGCTGGCACGCGTGCTGCAGCGCATGCGCGCAGTTGCGGCGGCGGCGGGGCGGCCCGCGCCGGTGGTGGCCCTCGAGCCGCACGCGCTGCGGCAGGCGGCGGCGGCATCGCTGCAGGTGATGATTCCACACCATATGGGCCCATTGCGGCTCTGATGATGCTGCACGCGCATTCATGATTAGACGCTGCAAATGAGAGACAGAGAGTCAGGGCGCGTGGGTCAAGCGCTCCGAAGGCCCAAGTACGTGACGCATGCAAACTTCATCAATATTGCGCTTGTGACTCGCCGACGCCAGTGGCGCACGCCCCCTTCTCACCGCTTTGGCACAACGCAATGTTGCTACTACCTGAGTTCTTGACCGACACCAACTGTATGCATGTATGCAAAGCAGGCAGCGTGGCGCGGCTGGGCGGTACGGCGGGATCTGCTGCCGGCGCTCGTCGGCTGCGCCGTCATCGCGCGCGCGGCGCGCTGCCTGCAGCGCTGGTGGCGCTGGCGCAGCGGCGTGTGGCGGCGCCTGCGCCTGTGCGCCCGCCTGCGCGTGTACGCTCTCGCGCTGCGCGGCAGCAGCGGCCCGTCCAGCTCTTGTGTGCTGGCTGGTGATGCGTGCCCTGTGCGGCAAGACCATGGAGCAGGCAGCTACAGCGGCAGCGGTGGTGGCTGCGTGGCGATGCAGGACGGCAGCCATTCCAGCATCAGCGGCAGCAGCAGCAGTGCGCGCGGCGGCAGCGGCGCGCGCAGCTCGAGACTCGCCAGCGGCGGCAGTGCAGATGCCTGCACTTTGTTTCTGGACTTGGAGACGTACTTTGCTTGTGCAGCAGATGCGCCACCAGAGCCCGCGCAACATTCAGCCAGCGACGCCGGCGCAGCAGCGGCGGCGGCGGCGGCGGCGGCAGTGAACGCTGCATCGGACGACAGCACGGCGATGACCGCCCGCACTGCATGTCGCGCTTTTGACGTGCCGGCATGGGCCGTCGCGTTGGCCAATGGTGCTGCTGCTGAACGTAGCAGCAGCAGCAGCAGCACCAGCAGCAGCAGCAGCAGCAGCAGCGCTGCTCAGGCGGATGCAGACCTTCCCGTTGCGGCGCTGCTGACGTGGGGAGTGTCGCCGGCTGGCGGAAGTGCGGTAGTTGCCAGCGCGGCGGCGGCGGCAGCAGCGGCAGGAGCAGCGGCGGCAGCGGCGACAGCGGAGGCTGCAGCAGCGGCGGCAGCAGCGGCAGCATCAGCAGCTGCGGCGGCGGCAGCGGTTGAGTCGGCGGCCGCGGTGCTGGGCGTGAGGCTGGTGGCGCTGACGTTTGACACCGCCCGCATTGCGCGTCGCCGAGCGCTGCTGCTGTACACGCGCACCTGGGACGCCGCGCAGCGCGGCACCATTGCGCTGCTGTCAGAGGGAATGGTGCGCGCCGCCTGCGACAGGCGCAGCGGCGGCGCCTGCAACAGCGGCAGCGCGCCCGTCTGCGCCATCCCTAGCCGTTGTTGCTCGGCGATTAGAGGCGCCATGGGTCAGCACATGCGCGGGAAAATGGAGGCGATGGCACAGGTGCTGGGGGTGCCAGCGCTGCCCGCTGCGCGCGCCGCGGCGCCGCCCGTGTGGTCGCGCGCGGGGGGCACAACCTCAACTTCAACTTCAACTTCACAGTCTCACACAACCCATACTCTGAGCGCTGATCAGAGCCTGCAGAGTGCGCTGACGGACAGCTTGCAGCGTCACTCGGGGGCAGCAGCGGATGCAGCGCATCACCCACGCGGCAGCGGAAGGGGGGGCGGGGGAGGCGGCGGGGGGAAAGGCGAGCGGCGAGCACTGTGGCCGTCATCAGCGCCGTCGCGCGGGGGCGGGGGGCGGCGGCGGCAGAGGGGGGATGGGTGCGTGTTGCCGCCGGCGACGGCGCCGCCGCTGCTGCAGCGCTCGGGGCGCGAGGCGGAGAGGTGCGTGGTCCTTTTTCAACTTCAAGTGAGAGCGATGAAGGTCATGTGCGGTCACGTCAGATGTTTCGGCAACTCCCGTTTTTTGTGCTGTATCAGTCAGCTTACTTCACACCCTCTGGGGCTATGTAGCGGACAGCCACTTTGTCCACCGTTATGCTTTGTGCCCTCGAGTATTGAAAACAGACATGGCGTGCAGCGCGCACACTTGTTGAAGTTAATTTGCACACGTGTGCGTAACTTGATGTCAACGAGGTGCGCTGGTGACGCTTCAAATGCGCGTTGAACGCTGTCACCACATTGAAGCGTCACCTACCGGAAGTTGTGTGGGCACGCAGCGCTCTCTGTTGCGCGCAATGTCTGCGCGTGCTGATGAGCGATGGTGCGAGGTGAAGCACAGATGCTCGACAGCAGGTGCACCTGCAGGGTCAATGGCTGCTTGACTGTTCGCGTCACTGGGCAGTTACATATGACCCCCAGGCGCGAAATGTGTCAACTGCATCAATCAGTCCATATGTACTGTTACTAATGCGCTTTTGTACTGCTTCGCAGGTGTATCCAAACGCCGTTCCCCGAACGCGCGAGCACGTCGTCCGAGCAGCGCAGCACTGCGGCCTTCAGTCCCGTGCGATTGACAGATGCGGGCGTGCCAGAGGCGTGGATGGCAGCAGCAGCTGGTGCTGCAGCACCGCTCAGCACGCAGGTGAGCGTCATCACAACTGGGTATGCAAATGTCATGAGTGTGTGCATACCCATCATCTCCATTGCTGACAGGGATCGAGCATGACATGCGCGCCCTCCCAAACTTCCGCGTTGCTCTGTTGTCAGCAATGCTGAAGCGGATCTGAAATTGCTGCCATGGTCAACTCCCAGCGCGTCTCATCGTGTGATGGCGATGTACAGTGACTGGCGCAGTGCCATAGCCCCCTCCCCCTAAGAACACCCCCGTTTACAGTACAGGGCCGTGTGAGTCTCTCTTCGGAGAAGGAATGTTGCATTGAGTGTACATCCCAAGAGAGGGTTTTTTGCGCCCCCATGAAAGCGAAATGAATAAAGTACAGGGCTGTTTTCAACTATAGCTTTGGGCAGCGTTGTTCAAGTTTCTTCACCTTCAAGTCTGTCCCTTGGGAGGCGTGCAGGCCCAGGACCATGCGCTTAATAGCAGCCCTCGGGCATGCGGAAAGCGCAACATCAACTTTGCCTTCTCCTGAAACAGAAGTGACACGATCACCCAAAAGTTCATTTTCCCCAAACGAGTCACCCGGCATGATGCCCTATCACTGCCGCGCCTGTGCGTGCCTCATGCGCAGGCGGCAGCGCCAGCGACGGTGGCAGCAGCGGCGCGCGTCCACGCCGCACGCGGCGCGGCGGCGCTGCGCCGCGCGGAGACCGCCGACGCCGCCGCGCGCCGCCGCAGCGCCGCGACCCTCGCCACCGCCCTCTCCAAGCTGTCCGACGAGCGGCGGCTGCAGGAGGGGGAGGCGGCGCGGGGGGGGCGCGCGGGGGCGGCGCGCGCGCAGGCGGCAGCGCTCCACGAGCAGCGCGCGGCGGCGGCGGCGGCGCGGGACGACGCGCGGCGGTTCGCGGCGGGGGCGGGGGGGGTGCTGCGGCGGGGGGGGGCGCGCGCGGCGAGCGCGCAGCGCGCGAGGTACGGATGTGACAGTACAGTCAGAGAACATGTCGTCTAGAAGTGATCGGCAAAGCGCGTTGAGACACCTTCACGGTGTTCGCAAGACACGTGTAGGCTCTGGTTGCAAGCTGGGCATCCACCATCTGGGCTTTTTCGCGCCTTCAGCGACAATTAATTAAAAGTACATTCAGAGGCGCACAGGGTGCGGGTGAGTGCGCTGATAGTGCTTGGCCTGATAGCTAAGGGTGGGGGTTACGTTGAGGGGTAGGGGTAGGGTCAGGGTTAAGGTCAATGAGCGCGCAGCATGCAAGAATGAGACAACTTGAACATTTGCAGCGCGTCTAGGTGCATCCTGCATGATAGAGTGGGGGTTACATCATCAGCAGCCGATGAAAAACGGGCATTTCTACAGCTGGCACTCTGTCCGCATCTGAGCGCAGCCTCCCTGTCTGCACCTGAGCGCTGTTGCCCTCGTCTCATTTGAGCACTGCCACACACTGTCCACGTCTATTGTCACAGCCACCTGCAGCACCTGCAGATGAAGGTCAGCAAGAGCCAGACGACTCGTACGGAGTCGAGAGGCAGGGCATATCAGGTGGGTCGGCTGGGCACTTTGCCGCTATTGTATTCACCATCGTGCTCAACAGCATGACACGTTGATGGCGAGACGTATCTTTCAAGCACCAGTCCTGAATTTGCTGCTCTGGACCAAGGCGAGGAGCCCTTGTGGTTTTACTTTTACTGGATAAATGGCCATGCTGATATGGTGCATGGCTGTGCCAGTGCATGGTGATTGTGCGGGCGTTGCACTGTGAAAGGAATTGTCCAAGATTGACATGAGGTGCATGTTTTGCAGTTGAGCACAAGTTGCAGTAGCATACTTCAAGAAGTGGCACTTTCGATGCGCTTACGGATAGTAGCACAACGCCATTGCATTTGGACGATCACGGTCTCGGCTCACACTTGCCTACTGCTCCAGCTGTGTGTGTATGGCTCAGTGTGTCATGTTTGTTCAGTTACAACAGTTACACACATATACTCGCATCACGTACATCTTGGTTGTATGCTCCTTCTACTGCCATGCCCACTGACACGCATGGCAATCAACCAGCTCCTTTTGAAGGGACACATTGCTTGCGCGATGCCAAACAAACTGTTTCAACTTCCCCCTTTTCTCTCCGGAAACTCTGCTACAGGCGCTGGTCGACGAGCAGCAACGACGCCAGCGCTGCGCACCAGGGCAGAGGCTGCTGCACTTGCGCACGCAAACGGTGCTGCCCGTTGCTGCACCAGCTGCGGGAACAGAACTTCAACATGAAGTTTCAATGCTGAGCAGCGCGGGGCCTGCTTCCTGACCTGAGTAGCGTGCGCCTCCCGCACTACATGCTATTGTGCGGCATTGCTGATATCTGCAGCAAGGCGGTTCTAGAGAGCACCAGCTGCACACTTGTAGCCAGATGGCGGCAGGATGTGCGAAGTGGCACGTTGTAGGTGCTGCCAGGAAGTGCTGGTGTGCTGCTTTGAATCAAGCTTATGATGGATCCTACATGTGGTCATGCATGTCTGTATACACGTATACATGCACACGTTTTTCATTCTCATGGTCCGCCTATACCGGAGTCTGCGCCATGCAACTTTTTTGCTCTCTGTTCGTAATTTAGAAGTGACACATGATGAGTCTGCGTGTCACCCGCCGAAGCATGCGCACAAAAAACATTGCACGCAGCTGTAGCCACTTTCCTGCCTACGTGATCGCAGTGACGGTTGTAGAGAGATGAGGCCATGGCGCACCTTTTCAAAAGGAAAGGCGAACAGCAGTAATCCTGAGCAGCTTCACGTGTTTCACCATGCAAAAAGCTGCTAGTGCTTGTCCAGATGTCAATGTATGCATCCACTCTACAACCAAGTATATCGCCAGTGTCTTCCTGGGGGGCATGGCCTTGGCCATCGGTGTATGCAGGGATAAGTGCGGGCTTTCCATAGAAGCAGCGCCCTATATTGTCCGCGTCTGCACAAGTGCTGCCTCCACTATCGTACGCGGATCCCTTGCATATGCATCTTTTTGATTGAATGCAAGCATTTATGCTTCTGCCTGCGTGCTGGTATGTCCCAGCCATAATGCTCCAAAAGTGGGCTGTGCTCCAGGCTTGCAGTTCATTATAGCACCACGCGACGGTGCAATGCTTGAGCAGCAGCACGCAGAGCACCTTGCTCGTGCACGAGCAGGGAGAAGCAGCAGCAGCAACAGCACCTGGCACACCAGGTTTCAACGACAGGGGGGGGGGAGAGTCGCTCTTTTTTGAAGTTTTTTTCACTCGCAGCTAATCTTGGGGGTGCTAATCTTGCCGGATTTTTTTTTCATCAAAGCGACGAATTGTGCTGCTTCGCGATCAGGGGCAGCGGCGGTGTCATGCTCAAGGTACGTCGTGTTGGCGGCTAGGCCGCGCGGTCACGCATCAACTTTGGCAGGGGCGCAAGGCCGGCCTGAAATTTGTGTGCCCCCAGAAATCGAAGCATAGTGAAGGAGGCCTGGCAGGCAGGCGCGTGGCGAGCCATGGACTTCGAGGCGCGGGCGAGGAATCAAGGCATCAAGGTCCTGCACCAGAAAGATGGCAAGAAGGAAAAGAAGCTGCTCAAGGTGGAGGCGAAGGGAGGCAAGGCTTCCCTGGTGCTGTACTCTCGCAACATGTCGCTCGCAGGGCGCTCACGCAAAGCCATAGAGCTCACCGACATCCGCTCCGTGGCAAGAGTATCAGACTCCACCACCCCTCGCGCAGGACGGGGCCTCTCTCGCCTGGGTTCCGCTAGTTCAGCCACAAGCCTCATGGAGACAAGCTTCTACCTTCGCATTCACGTAAACGACCCAGGCCAGTCATTTGACATCGCCGCTTACACGGATGCGGAGACCGTGGACATCGAGAGGTGCCTCGTCAAGCTACTCGGCGGGCCGCCTGCGGAGGTCGCCGAGCCAGTTACCCCCCTCGAACAGGCCGATGCACCTTACATGGGGCGCTCCCCGCTCCAAGAAAAGGTATCTCCGGCCTCATATGCCAGCGCCAAGGCTGCCTTCATGGGCGATATGAGAGCGCGCAGCGTCATCCTTGGCAACAACGGCGGCGCGGAGGCAGATCAGGGAGCCTCGACACCAGAGAGGCGCGGCCTCGTTCGCAGCAACTCGATGGGGGGGCCACAGGGCCTCAGCGATGCAGTGCCAGAGCTGCCCGCCCACTATGTACAGCGCCCGGAGGAGCTCCAGGCGATCACCGACCTCATGACCAAAAGCAAGGACGCACGCGACGCGGCGCCGCGGCGCCGCAGCGACGGCGGCGGCGGCGGCGGCGACACCCAGGGCTCCATGGCCTGCCTGCTGTCACCAACAGCGACAGGCAAGACGGTGCTCGCGGTGGCTGCGATGCACGACGACGCAGTGCGCACATCCTGCGACGACGCCGTCGTGTGGCTAGACGTCGGCCGCGGCGGCGCGCGCCGCCTCGCCTCCATCATAGAATCCGCCATGGGGCAGCTGTCGGATCTCGGAGGCGCCGCCGCCGGCCGCAGCGGCAGCGGCAGCGCCGCCAACGCGTTCGCGGGGCGCTTCGTCGACGTCGTGCAGGCGGCGGAGGCGCTGGCGGCGCTGACGCGCGCGCTGCTGGCGGCGCGCGCCGCCGCGCCGCGCCCAATCATCGTGCTCGACGACGTCTGGGAGCCGGACGTCGTGCAGGCGTTCGAGGAGGTGGGCCTGCGGCTGCTGGTGACGACGCGCAGCGACAGGGTCGCGCGCCGCGTCGGCCTCGCGCGCACGGTCACCGTCGGCGGCCTGGAGCCCGCGGCGGCGCGCGCGCTGCTGTGCCGCGCCGCGCGCACGCGCCGCCTGCCGCCCGACGCGCGCGGCATCCTGGCGGCGCTGGGCTCGCCGCCGCTCGCCGTCGCCGCCGCCGGCGCCGCGCTGCAGCACGCGCCGTCGTGGGACGGCTTCCTGTCCGGCAGCGGCGGCGGCGGCGGCGGCGCGCGGCGGCGCGGCGGCGCGGAGCCGGACCGCTCCGCGCGGTCGATAGCGACGTCCGGCTCGAGCTCCACGCTCATTGGCGGCGGCGCGTCGAGCTACTTTGAGGCGGGCGCCGCACAGCTCGCGGATGGCGCGGACGGGGAGAATGGCGGCGGCGGCGACGGCAGGGAGCGCGGCGGCGGCGGCGGCGGCGGCAAGGAGAGGTCCCGCAGGGACAGCGATGCGGCGACTGCCAAGGCCATTGCGGCAGGCACGGCGGCGGCGGCGGTGACGAACGGCAGCACCGCTGGCACCGCGGCAGCAACGGCGGCGGCGACGCCGCAGCTGCTCGCCGCCACGGTGGAGCTGCGCGGCGCGCTCTTCCTGGCGATGAACGCGCTCCCCGCGGAGTTCCGCGAGATGTACGACATGATCGCGGCGCTGCCACCGGCGCTGCCGCTGACGGCGCACCTGCTGGCGGCGCTCTGGGAAGTGGAGGAGGGCACGGCGGCGCTGCTGGCGAGCAGCATGGAGTCGCTGAGCCTGCTGCAGCGGCGCGGCCCCGGGGTGTTTGCGCTCGGCTACGACCTGCACGCGGCGGTGGTGGCGGCGGCGGCGGACAACGCGGACGCGTCCGCGCGGCACCTGCTCGCGCTGAGCAATGCCATGACGTACCTCAGCGCGCTGGACACGCTGTGCCGCTACGTCGCGCGCGGCGAAGGTGAGCGCGCGCTCACTATATAGTTGCGACCTCAACGGTATCTCTGATTGAAGTCCAACCACTGGTGCGTCTGTGCGCACGCATCGTGGGTCGCAGCGTGCAATTGCAGATGCTCGTGGCATTCCCTGTGCACTGCTGCACCAGGCTCCATTGCAAGTGCCCGATTTGGGATTATGAAACACTTTTGCAAGCCATCTTCAAAACGTTGCAGTTTGGCCACTTGCAAGCCAAAGCGCGGCGGCCGTTCAGCTGTACTCGAGGAGGAGGCACCGACACTGGCTGCCGTCGATCAAGTCAAGGCGCCGATGTGCCTGCAGGTTCATAGCAGCCCCCTGCAGCCACACGGCAGTGCATGCTTGCACATCAACACCACACACAACTCAGAATTCTCCGCTCTCCACTCCTCCCCCCTTCTCGCGATCATCGCAGTGCCGCTGCTGCTCGCGCTGTGGGGCGGCTTCGAGCCGCACGCCGCGTGCGGCTGCTACGTCTCGCACCTCGGCGCGCTGCGCGCGGAGGCGGACGCGCTCGCGTCGCGCGGCATCGGCCAGGCGCACATGGACGTCGCCATCGCCGCCAACCTCGTCTCCGAGTTTGCCGTCGCGGCGGGCTGCGCGTGCGCGCTCGAAGCGCTGCAGGGCGAGGTCAACGCGCTCGCGGACGCGCTCGGCGCCGACGAGGAAGATGGCGGCGCGCCGCTGCCGCCCGCCGGCGCGCGCGCGCTGCGGCGCCTGCGCTGCCGCCTCGGCGTCCTGTACTCGTACGCGGCGCGCCCGGACGAGGCGATACCGCAGCTGCGCGCGTGCCTGGACGGCGGCGGCGGCAGCAGTGCTCAGAACGGCGGCGGCGGCGGGGGGTACCGCGCGAGCGATACGGAGATGCTGTCGAGCAGCTGCGCGGCGGTGCTGGAGGAGCGGTCTTGCGAGAACCTGGGGAGGGCGCTGCTATACACGCGCGGCGCGGCGGCGGACGCGGAGGCGGAGGTGCGGAGCGTCACCGGCTGCTGCTGGTGGTGTGAACTTCATGTAGACGTGCTTCGCTCTTGTGCTAGAGTTGGCGTCCCGGTCTCTATGGGCAAGCCAATGTCATCGGCTGCTGGTGGTGGTGGTGGTGTGAACTTCAAGTGTACGACACGCTTCGCTTTTTGCTAGAGTCGGCACGCAGGTCTTGTGATAGAAGCAGTAATCTAGTGTGTGTTGTAGCAAGTATTGCACCAAGTGGATTGGCGGGCTCTGGGGAGCTGCTTCTCGCTTCTGTCAACGATTGGTACACGTATTACTTCAACGTCACCGCAGGGTACAGAACCTCTGTGCAAACAACGTGATAGTTGCGCAGCTGCTGACCTGATGAAAAAGGAAGGTACAGCTCTCATGTACGGCTGGGGTCTATAATCAGACGTCCTTCTGTTACACCACCTCTGTGTCCTGACCGGTCAGACCCTCTTGCACGGAGACCTCGATTGTGCACGGGACACACAGCATCGATAAGCTTCATGGCATGGCTGCCATAAATGTTTATTACCATAACCCTAAATCTACTTCTAAGCAGCAACAGTGCCCAACTGCTTAGCTGCCGCAGCAGTGCTCAACTGTTGTCGCAAGCGCTCAAGCCATGCAGTCAGTGCGAACGCGCCCTGCGCCGGCATGACGCAGTCAAGCAACAGCCCGTCGGCCCGCTGCTCAACGAGTACTCGCCTTGCGGCGGCGTTGGACTGCGCTCTTTTGAACTTCACAACTTCCTTCCCCTCACCACCATCATTCAGGAGCGCTGCAACAATACCAACTCACTCTCGAGCGTCGCTCGCGACCCCCCTGCGCTCGCCCCCCGCAGGCGCTGTACGCGCGCGCGGCAGCGGCGCGCGCCTCCGACCCCCTCCTCGACGAGCCGCTCGCGGCGGCCATGGACGCGCGCGCGTGGCTCTCGCTCGCGGACCTCGTGCGCCGCGCCGGCTCGCACGAGCGCGCCACGGAGCTGTACAAGCGCGCGCAGGCGCTGCGCGAGCGCGCCCTGGGGCCCGCGCACCCCACCGTCGCGGCGTGCATGGAGGGGCAGGGGAAGGTGGCGCTGGCGCGCGGGAGGGGGGCGATGCCGGAGGCGGAGGCGAAGTTCGCGGCGGCACGCGCGCTGCGCGAGGCGTACTTTCTGGACGGGCACCCGTCCATCGCGGCCGCGCTGGAGCGCGAAGCCGGTCAGTTATTGAAGTAGCGCTTCAATAATGTACTTCAACTACTGATGCTCGGTGTTCTGTGTTGCTGGAGCGCGAAGCGGGTCAGTGCTTGAAGTAGCGATGCACTTCAACTGATGTACTTCAACTAGTCATGCTGGGTTTTGTGTGGTCTGGTGAGCGCTCTGTGTGCAGTGTGTCGCGGGGCGCGCTGCCTGTGCTGTCGCAGCGTTTGGGGCGGGCATTTCCTCAGTGAAGCACCAGTCGTGCGCTCTTCGCTGGTGCTGAGCTGCAGAAGAAGGTGCACGTGCACAGCTGCAGCAGCGCTGACTTAACTTGTCCTATATACCAATACAAACATGGGCAAGTAGTTCAGGCCGACCGTACGCTCACACAACCGCTCACACCACCGCCTCCTCCGCCGCGGCGCAGAGGTACGGTCCATGCTGGGCGATCTGGAGGGAGCGCGCGCACGCCTGCAGCGCTGCCTCGACATGCGCACGGCGGCGTTCGGCGAAACCGACAGGACAGTCGGAGAGACGCTGCACATGCTCGCCGCGGTGCTGCTGCGGCAGCTCAGGGGGATGTCGACGACGGAGGGGGGGGGGAAGCCGCCACTCAACGCGCGCACCCCCTCCATGGCGCTGGGAGCATCGCCCTTTGACCGGCTCGCGCCGCGCAGCGCCCCGTACACGCAGGTGCGCTGGTGTTGAAGTTTCTCTGCGTATGTTTGAAGTTCCTGGGTGCCTTGTCTGGATGTTTGGCATCCCTGCTGTGGCGCTTGGAGCGCCGCCCATTGACCGGCTCGCGCCGCGCAGCGCCCCCTACCATGTTGGTGCGCTGGTCTTGAAGTTCGCCGGGTGTCTTATTTGAGGTGTTTGTGGTGCCTGGTCGGAAGTTTTGGCATCCCCGCTGTGGCGCTTGGGGTGGCATGGCTCTCAGGCAACGCCCGCATGCATGTTCACGCACAACTCCGCAGGATCTCGCAACATCAGGCGGATGTGTATCTTCAAGTCTCAAGCATCGCTGTGCTGAGCACCTGACAATGACCTTGAAAGTTGAAGTGACGATGAGGAACTGAAGTTGCAGCAACCCTCCTCCCCCACCCCCAGTCGTCAACGCCACAACAGCTGCGCGCCGCACACACGCATTCATCCTCGTTTATTCTCCGCCCTCAGGTACCGGAGGCAGCTCCGGTAATCCAGCAGGCGGAGGCATTCCTCAGGCGCGCGCTGAGCATTCTGGAGGGGTTCAGCGGCGAGGGGGAGGGAACGATGACCGCAGAATCTGGTGACGTAGTGGCGATGCTCTACCGGCTGCTGCTGGAGACAGGACGTATCGATCAGGCGGAGCCGCTGGCGGAGCGCTGGGTGACGTGGCTGGAGGACCAGGGCCGGACAGAGGCGAGTCACTTCTTCACATTTGAAGTTTTACTCACATGTGAAGTTCACTGTCTTGGCAATCAAGTGAATGTTGTGTGTTTTCTGTACCAAGGAGGGCCGGACAGAGGCGAGTCATTACTTCACGGGCGAGGTTGCTACTTCACATGTGAGGTCCACTGTTTCTGTTTTCTCATGAGTGTGCATTTTGGATATTCTCACTGAGGGACAGAGGAAGATCAGGGCCGGGCGAGTCACTACTTTACATGTGAAATTTCACTACTTCATGAAGTTTCCTTCTTCACATCATAAGTTAATTATTTCCATCATTAAATATATTTCATGTTCTATACTGGGTGACAGCGGAGGACCACGGCCGCACAGAGGCGAGTCACTACTTCACACGTGAAGTGCACCGTTTCCGCCAATTCATGAGTGTACCGTGTGTGTGCTTCGTACTGACTGAACAGAAGAGAACCACGGCAAAGGTGAGGTTCTTCGTTATTTTGTGGCATTACATCAAGAGCATGCGACCAGTGCGCATGGAACAGCGGGCGCAGCACGCATGGCCAACGCGGTCAAGTGCGGCGAAAATTTCTGGCTGGTGCGCGCCTAAACGCTGAGGTCCACACTGCCGCCAGGCCTACACTTCAAACGGGAATTCGAAGACCCAGGGAGTGCCCACCACCGACGTGTGACGTACGTACATACCTAGAGGAACTCTGCCGCAGAACAGTCTGGAGGCAGCACAGTTTCTGCGCCCAAGTCTGCTTCACCTTGTGGCGCTTGCTATCTGGGGCGGGGGGGGCTCACCGGCAGCAGCAGCTCCGGCCTGCGCGTCCTCCGCCTTGAAGTACAGGCGCCAGCAGTGGCAGCGGCACCAGCAGCGGAGGCGGGTGATCACCCCCCCCGCCCTTGCAAAGAGCAAGCGCCGCAAGGTTAAGCAGACTTAGGTGCAAACACTGCGCTGCCACTGAACTTTGTAGCAACGAGTTCGTGGCCACCGGCAGACTTGCGGGGGCAGACCTGCTGGCAGAGTGGCAGTTTTGCTCCGCAACAGCTTATGAGAGTGTACTGCGGGAGAATAAGCACACGCTGCTCATCGTATACACTTACAACTTCATAATGTTACATGTTTTCGTGAAGCAAGCAATCGTGTACAATCCCCCCCCCCCGCCCTTGCCCCCCCCTTACCTGCTCTGTCTGGCGAGCGCACGACAGCACCAGAGCCTTTGTCGTCGCAGGTCTGATAGGCATCTGAACCTACACACACCTTGGCAGTTGTGAACTGCTGTTTTTACAAGCTTCATCCTGCCCATGAGAATCGAGAGTGTCATCGCATGGCATGCAGACCATGCAGTCGCGGTCAGTTCACAAACAGAAGTGTATGCATGCATATATATGTATATTTATACATACACATACATGTTACATGAGGTCTCCAACGGCGCAGAGGTATGTAGCTGCTGTCCTGCAGCGAGAATGTCAACGCGTGGCATCCAGGCCATGCGGCCGTGGTCACTTCACACGCGGAAGTGCCGAACTGAACGGCAGAGTCGGCGAGGCTCGGTATTTTCACAAGGGCGACCCAAGCGCGACCACTGGTAGTATTGTGGACTTTTCCAAGCTCAGCACTTGTATAATAAGTGAAACCCCGAAGTATTGTGGACTGAAACAGAAGAGTTGGGGATACGCGCATGTCCGTTATGTTGGGCTTTCGCTTACCATACAAGTTCTGAGCTTGAATAGTCCACAATACTTTCAGTAGTCGGGCTTTGGTCGCCCTAGTGAAAGAATCGGCCCTCGCACACTCTGTCGTCAAGTTGCTTGTGAAGTGACCACGACTGCAAGGCCGGGATGCCATGCGTTGACATTCTCGGTGCAGGACAGCGGCTGCGTCTGCGCTGTTGGGGGCCTCATATGTAGTGTGTGTATATGTATAAAGATGTTCTGATTCGCATCCATATATACACTACTTGGTATATCATTCAGCGCGCGCGTGGCAGCACCAAGACACCTCTTCGTTCAATGACGTTGTCACATTCGCATGCAGGCTCCGGCCCGTGCGGGATAGCGACTTATGCGCGCCCCATTTCAGACCTCATGGGCACCTCAGTGCACACTTCTAAATGCATGCGCTCAGGCATAAATCCTCTCATGAATTATCATGTACTTGAAACTAATATACTTCCGAAGTATGTTTATATGTATTAGTCCAGAGGTGCTGACATTGCCCCATCGGCATGCCATGTTTGGCCTTTTCAGGACAGCGACTATGCGCGCGCCGTTGGAGACCTCACAGGCACACCAACGCACACTCATAACTGGATGCGCTCAGACACAAATTCTCTTTTGAAGAATTTCCTTATTATGCACATGCTTTGCAGGTACTGACATTGCCCCATCGACATAATGTGTCTGGCCCATGCAGGACAGCGACTATGCGCGCGCCGTTGGCGACCTCATAGGCATACAGCGCGCGCTAGGGGGCCCGGGGCGCGACGTGGAATCGCGCATGTACGACTTGCTCGCTGCGGAGCGCGCGCTGTACGGCGACGAGTCACTTGAAGTTGCCGCGGACCAGGACGCGCTCGCCAAGGTCCTCATGGAGAAGATGATGCACTGCCAGGTGAGTCACTGAGTGAGTAAGTGAGTGACTTTGATTATAGTTGCCGTGGCCAGGCCGCGCTTGCCAAGGTCTCCATGGAGCAGTCAATGCGCTGCCAGGTGAGTCACTGAGTGAACAAGCGAGTGAGTGAGTGAGAGACTCTCATGTGCTGATAGTAATGAGTCACTTGAAGTCGCCCAGGACCAGAATATGCAGGTTAAGGTCTTCATGGAGAAGATGATGCACTGTTATGGGGGTGAGTGAGTCACTGAGTGAGCAGGTGATTGACTCTTGTGCGCTCTGATGGCAACGAGCCGCTGCTGGTCAATTTGTGCAAGGTGCGGTCAATCTATGTACAGTAGATTGCTGCTTTCAACAACACTCAACTTTTATTGAAGCGTGCAATACAATCATTGATGGATGTAGGCGGAGCCGCTGCTGGTCAAATGGCTCAAGACGCGGCGCGCCATGTGCGGAGCGCAGTCTCTGGAGGTTGCGCGCAGTCTCATCAATTCATTCATTTGTTCATTGTGTTCCAATGTGAACGCAGGTGAAGCCTCTGCTGGTCAAGTCGCTCAGACGCAGCGTGCCATGTGCGGCGCGCAGTCGCTCGAGCCACGCGCACTCTCATCAACTCATTCATTCATTTGTTCGTTCACATTCATAACGCAGGCGGAGCCGCTGCTGGTCAAGTCGCTGAAGACACGCCCCGCCATGTGCGACGCACAGTCGCTCGAAGTTGCGCGCACGCTCAGTAGTTACTGATTCATCCACTCGTTCATTCATTCATTCATCGTGTTCAAATACGAATGCAGGCGGAGCCGCTGCTGGTCAAGTCGCTCAAGACACGCCGCGCCATGTGCGGCGCGCAGTCGCTCGAAGTCGCGCGCACGCTCAGCAAGCTCGGCGCGACGCTGCTCGCGCAGCACGCGTACAAGAAGGCGGAAGAAACGTTCCGCGAGGCCTTCAAGATCAACGCGGTGAAGCGCGGGTTCACTCACCCTGACACGGTGGCCAACATGCGCTCCATAGGGCTCGCGCTGTGCCGGCAGGTCAAGTACGAGGAGGCAGAGCCGTTCTACGAGAAGGTGGTCAAGGCGGACTACGCAGCGTACGGCACGGAGGAGTGCACCGAGGTATGTATTTATGCATGTATGTATGTATGGGTCTGTTACCGCATGTATTGATGTATGGGTGAGGAGGCAGAGCCGTTCTATGAGATGGTGGTGAAGGCGGACTACGCGGCGTATGGCACAGAGGAGTGCACCGAGGTATGTATGTTTATATGGGTATGTGTCCATGTATGAGTGATGCATACCGTACATGCACGCTTGACTGGCGGAGGTGTTCTATGAGAAGGTGGTCAAGGCGGACTTACGCGGCATACGGCACGGAGGAGTGCACCGAGGTATGTATGTATGTATGCATGTATGTATGGGTATGCGTCTATGTATGATGAAGCATACAGCGGCACGGAGGAGTGCACGGAAGTATGCAATGGTGATTGTGTTTGTGTATGGGGTGGTGCATACTGGTGCGTGTGTCCCCTGACTGGTGTGGCGGTGCCAAGGCGGACTGGTGGCATACGGCACGGAGAAGTGCACCGAGGTATGTACTTCAAGTAAGTATGTATTTGAAGTATGAATGCCGCCGCGCCATAAGCAATCGGCACCGCTTGTTTCTTCATCTTCCGGCCCTGTTTTCTCTCCTCTCCCCCTGGCCAACTGAACCTCGTTGCCGCCGCCGCCTGCCTACCTTTGGCATGCAGTCTTGCATTGCGACCAACTGCAAAAAAATGAACGTGACATCGCAGCTGTGCAGGCGAGAGCCCGCGCCTACATGTGCGGTAGCGCCTCACAGTCGCCGCCGCCGCACACCACCCTATCTCACACACACGTTGCACGTGATCTATGAGCTGAACGTGCCCGCAGTGCTGCGCTGTAGTATCGATAATCATCTTGGCTGTTTTCATTCCCTCAAGATTGAGGCATTGACAAGAGGCACATGCAATTGTTGTCTGCCGACCAGGTCATCAACAAGCTCAGTATGCTTGCACTATAATAAGTTGGAGTACCAGTCATCCATCTCCACTCTTTGATGTCGTTGTGAACGAGGCATGAAAGTGAATGACGCATCAAAACTGAAGGCGCTTGCAATCTTTGCCTGCTGATGCGCGCACCGCCGCCGTCGACAGGTGATCAACGAGCTGAACGTGCTCGCGGTGCTGCGCTACGCGATGGGCCGCCTCGACGCCGCGGAGCCCATGCTGCGCAAGGTCCTGGAGCTGCGCGAGAAGGTCGTGGGGCCCAACCACCCCGACGTCGCGGACTCGCTCATCAACCTCGCAGCGCTGCTCAACTCCAAGAGCCGCTACAGCGACGCGCTGCCGCTGCTGGAGCGCGCCCTCGACGTGTGCCGCGCGGCCAATGGCACGGAGCACCCGGACACGGTCGCGTGCCTGGACCGCATCGCCGAGACGCACCAGAAGATGTCGAACTTCGATCTTGCGGAGGTGGTGTACGCGGAGGCGCTGGAGATTAATGAGCGCATGCACGGCAAGGAGCACTACTCGGTCGCGGAGACGCTCAGCGACTTGGGCGAGCTGCTGCACAGGACGGGGCGGCTGCTGGAGGCGGAGGACGTGCACAAGCGCGCGCTCGCGATCCGCGAGACGCTCTTCGGGCCGCACCACGAGACGGTCAAGGAGTCGTGCCTGTGCCTGAGCCTGCTCATGGGGAAGCTCGGGCGCACGCAGGAGGCCGAGTTCTATCAGGAGAAGGCATCGCAGGTGAGCGCTGCTTCCGTGTTGAGCGCTGCTGCTGCGGTGCTGGTTATTTTGAGTGCGCGCTTACGCGCCGGCTGCTGCGCAGGCGCATCGGAGCTCTCGGAAGCCTCAGCTTCACGAAACGCGTATTTTCACGAGGCTCTTTTAGGCTCCGTAAACACAAGCACGGGGGCATTGCGGCAGGGGTGGGTGGAGTTCGTGTTTGCTTGAGTGTGACCGTGGTGATTTGGGTGCACGTTGCAGGCCCAGAGCTAGCATGTACCGCTGCGGCAATGCTGGTGCTGCAGGGGCAGATGCAACTGCCTTTGCGTTACCATTCTCCCTCACTGATCATTCTGGCAATCCTGGTGATGCAGGCGCAACACCACACTGGCACAGGCATCCACCATTCTCTCTTCTCGTTGTCACTCTGGCAACCCCAACCCCACACTCTACCCCTGCCAAATCAGGTGCGAGAGAAACTCGGCAACGGGGGGCGCGGTTTCGGCCGTGGCGGCGCCTCTGGCAGAGGCGGCGGCGGCCTTCAAGCAGCAGCAGGCGAGCGGCGGAAGCGCAAGGATCCTACGCAAGATGCCGTCAATCGCAGCGTGACGGCGCTTCCGACAGGGGAATGAGCGGGCGTGCATGTATGCTTGGAGAGGAAGGATGGGGAGGGGGAAGGGGGTGTCAGTGCAGCAGCTGCACCTCTCTTGTGCGTTGGCGGGCTTGTACAACTGCGTGCGGAACGGTGTGCTGCGTCGCGGCACCGCGAATGTGCTGTGCGGAGCCGCGAAGGGGGGCAGACATGGATGAGGGGGACGAGGGGGTATACTTAAGGGGGGCATTCTATCCGGCCATGTGAATTAATTAAGGCGGCCGCGCCGCTGCCTCGATACATACGGCACTGCACCACACTGGTGACGGCGGCGACGTGGGCGTGGCGACGGTGGTGGCAACGGCAGCAGCGGCAGCCAAATGGCTGCGCGGCACGCAGGGGTGTGGCGAGCACTGCTGCGTTGTGTTTGTGCAACCCCACTGCTGCGTCTAGACCTGTCATCATCTACCGCGGTCGGTCCATCAGCAGTGCTCAGCTGCATTACCGGCGGCGGCAGCAGCAGCGCGCTGCGCAGCTGCTGCGGCGGCGGCGTTTTTGAAGAGAGGGAGCGGGGTGTGTGCAGGGGGGGGGGGGGGCGCGCGGGCTCTTTTTGGAGCCTCACAAAGTTCGCCGCGTCTGGGCCGTGTTCAACTGAATGGCATGTTCTTGGGCTTCTCAGCTCGCGCACCGGAACTCTGATAACAGTAAGTGAGATGGCGGGCTTCTGCCAAGCCAGTGGCGGATCCTAGATGTGTCGCAAAACCCAGCAAGTCTTTTTACATTCCATGATGGTGCACCAGTTTGCTGGCGTCAAGTCCTAGTTGGTCTGTGCTGTTGTTCCCTCGAGAGTATGTACACATGCTGCTTGCTGTGCGGTTGCAACAGTGCACTCTGTAGCTTGCTATTGCTACAACATCGAAGATTGGAGATGCATATGTATGGATTCAATAGCAACAGCTACAAAAGCCGAGATTGCTCTTCGGCCATCACGGCAAGGCCAGCAAAGATGGCAGCATCAACGTTCAAATGCAGGTAGAGGAATAGTGCAACGAATGTAAGCTAAACTGCGTTGCATTGCATCTGTTTAATCCGTGTTTTACTGCAATACAGAGCACACGAGGATGAGGATGCTCTGGCTACATGCATGCCAAAGTTCATCTCGTTCAGCAGCTCTCTGGAATTGTCCCTGGCGCTGGGCATGGCGCAAAGCCTTCAATCAGCGGTGTGTGGGGCTCGTCGCGCACGTCTCAGCTCTCGAAGAACTTCTAGAGCATGCAAATTCAAGTTGAACCAGTGTTCCTTTTTCCTTGTGTCAGCTCTATCTTTTTGCTGCCATCGCCCACAGCGCCACTGCCACCTGTCCCAGAAGTACCGCTTGTACCATTAACGCCATCCTATCAGGGCCTTTTGGGAGCGGCGTGCGCACCGACGTCCCGAATGACACAGATCGCGTGTGTGGGACAATGTGCAAGCGTCTCACCAGTACCACTGCAGCGCGATGCTGTTTTTGAGTGGTCACGGTGACAGCAAGCAGTTCCTCATACACTGCTGTTAGGGGAGTGCGCTGCGGCCACATACAGAAATAACCGGAGGAGGGCCACCACTGCCCGCATCAAGCATTCTTTGACGAGGCCAGGCGGCCCCTTGCTGAAGGCACACAGCAAGCTCGCAACGCTTCAGGGCTCCGTCACGCTGCTGGCTCACAGCCACAGGGCCAGAAAGCCGCCAAGTGAACAGGACCTGAAGGACATCAAGGCTGCCGAGGCAAAGGTTGAGCAGGCAAAGGCAGACAGTGTCAGGGTGATCTGGAGCTGTGTCCATGCACCTGCGCTGGGGAAGTGTGCTGAAAGGCTCGTGGAACCCCCATGTCCAGCCTTCAAAGATCCCATCCCGTGAAAGTCTATGGTAATATACCGCCCACATGGGGGTTCCACGAGCTTTTCCGCACACTTCCCCAGCGCAGGTGCATGGACACAGCTCCAGATCAGCCTGACACTGTCTGCCTTTGCCACCGCAACCTTTGCCTCGGCAGCCTTGATGTCTTGCAGGTCCTGTGCGCTTGGGGGCTCTCTGCCCCTGTGGCTGTGAGCCAGTGTGAGCGAGCCGTGCAGCGTTGCCAGCTGTTGCCGTGCCTGAAGCAAGGCCGCCTGGCCTCGTCAAAATACGCTTGATTGCGGGCAGTGGTGGCCCTCCTGCGGTTATGTCTGTACGCGGCAGCTGCGCGATCTTCCAACAGCAGCGTACGCAGGAACTGCCTGCTGTCACCGTGACCACTCAGAAACAGCATTGCGCTGTAATGATACTGGTGCGACGCTTGCACATTATCCCAAGCGATCTGTGCCATGTTGCGACGTCGGTGCGCACGCAGCTCCCAAAGCGGCGGCGGCTGGCGTTGACGGTGCAAGCGGTACTTCCGAGACCGGTTGCAGTGGCGCTGTGGGTAATGGCAGCAAAAGATAATAGAGCAAAAGTGCGCTGGTTGAGGCCCCAGACAACGATCATGGGGTGACAGGAATACCTGGTTCAACACCTTGATTTGAGGCACAGAAGTAGGTACCTTTAATTATGAGTGCTGCTCATTCCGTACCAGGATCATATGATTGCCAAGTAGACAGCATTTGCCTTGGCACCGCATTTGTCCATGACTGCTGTGCCTGTTTGTAACATCGTACCTTATCTCAGGCATGTCAACACACTGTGTGCGAACCAGTTGCCCGCAGCGAGCAGCAAGGCAGCAGAAACAGTGTGTTTTCAGTCTGCTCGAAACGGTGCTTTTCCTCTCAATTGCCCTGTGTGATGCCGCACCTCAGCTCTGCAGCATGAACTATGCACAGATAATAGCCCTGCGGGCTGGGGGAGAGTCCTAGGGACGCAAGCAGATAGAGTGCACTATGGTGCTACAAAAAGCGACAAGAGCATTGGGTTTGCTCACAAGCTGTGGAAATTTGATGTCAGGGTGGTTGTACTGCAAACATGTTGGAAAGCTAGCCAATGGCATGCAGACAGGCACACCGTTGTCAATGCACAGCAGCAGCGGAAGCAGCCTGAGGGGGCACAGGAGGCGGCACATGTGACAATGTGTGCAATCAAAGAAGTAATTTCTTACAAATGCCCAAAAGCTGGTTGCAAAACAACACGGGAGCATAAACTTTTCTAAACTCTGCTTCAATGCACACTGCAGATGTGTATGTTGGCAAGCATGGCTAAGCAGGAGTTCAGCACACAATGTAACATTGTATGTCATGGTCGTTGATACCACATCATGTAGCTTGAAGCGCATACACTGACCAGAGGAATGCACTTGCTCCATGCAGGTTTCATGGCAGTATTAAAAGTGTGCTATTACGTCCTGCTGTGCCAGCTTGGTCTGCGCCTCAGCTGCTCTCATACCACATGATGCTGTTGACACCAGTGCGTTGTTGGAATCACCTGGCCTGATGAAGAATGCATGACCATGGCACCTGCCTTCAAAGCAACTTTCAAATTGCCACGACGTTGGCAGTGGTATCCTTGTTACCCTTTGCGACATACTGGGAGGGTGGCACTCAGTGCTAGTTCAAGCAGATCTGCAAGCCTCAGAGATGGACATGTCTTCGGGTGTAACCGGCCCAAGCCAGTCACCATTGCAAACAGTTGGCAAGGATCGGCCATGGCTGTTCAATGCTCACGAGTCGCCAAGTCCACCGATCGCAGCCTACTGCGTGCTCACTGCGTACATGACCCAGTGTGACAGCATGCACTGGCACTGCGCGTTACTTGCAGCTCTGCATCGCATGTTGCACATGTCTTCAGCTGCAGCCAATCCAAGCCAGTCGCCGTTGCGAAGAGTTGGCAAGTCCTATCCATAAATGCTCATTGCTGAAGGACTGCCAGGTCAATCGACCGAAGCCTGCTGCGTGCTCACCGCCCGGTCTGACAGCATGCAGCTCTGCAAGCCTCAAAGTTGTGATTGACTTATGGCTCCAGCTTCAGCCAGCCAGGCCGGCTTGCCGTTGCGAACAGTTGGCAAGCACCAGCTATGGACGTTCATTGCGCATGGGTCGCCAAGTCAACCACAATTTGCTGCATATCTGCATGTCACCTTAATCACCAGTATAGTGCACGTCCTGCTGGTCAAGTAGCATCACCATGTTTTTGCCAGCCCAACTTCGCAACAGCCACTGAAACTGAAACCCGAACCTTGCATTCACACCGTTACCGTTGCTTAAGACACGCTTGTCGATAAAGCCTGTTCCACAGCTGCACTGGGGCGTATGCTGCAGACACGCATGGTAAGGTGAGCCTAGTCATGCTCAGCAGGTGTCGAAATGGGACCACAAGCTACTAGTACCAGGTGCTGATTGCAGCTCCAGTGCGGCTGCTTCTCCCGCCATCACCAGGGGTTCAATTCGCCGTCGTCAACACGCCAGCACTTGCTGCCCACGTGGCTCAGCACTGCTCACCGTGCAGCAAGGGCTGTTGCTGCACCTCACTCTGCACCTGTTCTCGCGTGTGCTGCATTGGGGTGCCTCGCTCAGGCAGGCTCCACTGCCACCGTCCTCCGCGTCGGAGTCCGCGAGCTGTACCGCACCGGCTGCTTCATCTTCGTGTTGTGCGCGCCTAGTTTTTGAGCTAGCCTTACCACTTGCTTCTGTCTCATGACCATCTCGTCCGCCGCACGGTGCTTGCTTCTTCGAGGCAGCCAGCGTGATTCATGATCATGGATCGTGAAAGTCGGCGACTATCATCCGTTGCCCCTCGGAGCGGAGCGCATCACGCTGTTTGTTTGACCCTCGAGGTGTCTCGCCTGGCTGCTGCTTCGCTGGCCGTCTCCGCTTGTCTACGGGCTGTTGCGCCAGATCTGTCTGCGCTGCGTCTGGTTGCTTGGCTCAGTTTCTGCTGCTCTCGAAGCTGTCATGCGAGCCCGATTGGCTTCTCTGCACAACGACATTATGGCCACCGTGGCTCATCAACTTGCACTAGCGTCTCTGTTGCACCGCGGCTCCACCAGTCTTCACTATTCGCTTCCTCTCACGAACTCGCAGTTATAGCAGTTACGTGTATCGGCCCGACATTTCGAGTTTTCGGTGGACAGACAAACTTTTTTATTCAATAAAAACTTATTTTGAGGCTTTGTACTTTTATTATATTCCACTCGTGGCTGTGGAAATGCCATGTTGTAGGTGTGTCGCCTTGTTCTCACTCTTGGATGTAGCATGCAAAGCTTGCACGCCACACCCCGCCCCCCACATCACCCCCAACAAAGCACCCGCAAGCGACTGTCCCCCACATACTAGCAGGGATACCAAACAAAGCTACAAGACTCTCCACCCACAGACAGACCCGTCTTAGGGCCACCCAGCTCCACGCAGACTCCATCTCAAAGTTTTCATGCAGGCCAAGGTCACCATAATGGGCCCTGAACTGGAGATTGTGGCTATCTACGTGAACCCCGATATCATAAAGATAAGCAGAGGGAGTCACTGGGCGCCAGGCGCTGACGCTAGAAAGAAAGGCTATATAACTAAGCAAAGCATCGCCTCCTTGATGAGCGGGACGGTGGTTCACCGGGCCTCCCATATCACCCCCAACAAAGCATCCGCAAGCGACTGTCCCCCATCCACTAGCAGGGATACCAAACAAAGCTGCAAGACTCTCCCCCCACAGACAGACCCTTCTAAGGGCCACCCAGCTCCACGCAGACTCCATCTCAAAGTTTTCATGCAGGCCAAGGTCACCATGATGGGCCCTGAACTGGAGATTGTGGCTATCTACGTGAACCCCGATATCATAGAGATAAGCAGAGGGAGTCACTGGGCGCCAGGCGCTGACGCTAGAGAGAAAGGCTATATAACTAAGTAAAGCATCGCCTCCTTGATGAGCGAGGTCACGGCTCACCGCAGGCTGCAAGCCTGACAAGATATTGCCATTTACCGCTGCGAGTAACTTGTGGTTGGTGCCGTGGTGTGCAGCCGACTCCGCTTGCTCTCCAAGCACGCCAAGCCGCTGCCTGTCCCTCCTCCGCACGCCAGCCAGGGCTTCCGAGACACCACCACACGTTTGAAGTTCTCTCGAACTTGAAGGGGCTACGCACGCTGGCATCACCTGAGGGCCGCTGGTGCTAGCTCCTGCAAGCCCTGCAGCCCAGCCCACCCACCAAACCAGCCGCATTCGCTGCCACGCCTTTCGGCGTTAACGAGCTTGGGACGCTAGTGTACTTATCCCACTGCGAGACAGGTTGGCGATGAAACATACCTATTGCATGATCATTATACCTAACAGTATGGGATGTACCATGCAACAAACAGAATGCAAAACAGGCTTCTGGTTCAGGAGTTATTGCGATTTTGGGTGTTTTGCACGATGTGCAAACGGAGACCTAGTGACTTCGTCCCTAGGAACTTGAAGCTGCTTGTTGAAGTTGGGGGCCTTGGCTTCAGCTTTTGGAGCGTCCAAGGAGCTGCGAGCCAGCAACGAATACGGTGACGATGTTCGTCCTAATCCGACAAGCAGATCATATTCCGTCACCATCAGCAGGAGCGCCGTTACCTCTGTATGTCTTCCTCTGAGCACAGAGTACCACGTGCAGTCCAGCATGCCGTTTTCCTATGTACGTGGAGTACTCCTTCGTCTACTCGAGCTCCTTCGTCTCATTTGGGCTGAAGATTGCACGCGCAGATACGCTCATCTGCTCCTGTTTGCACGCAGTGCTTGCAAACCGGCTTGCGCAGAAGGCAGCACCTCCCAAGCTGACTTTCGCTACAATTTCCCAGTACATAGAGGTACTGGTTGAGTCCATGCCGACGAGGCCTTCAATGCAGGCACACCAGGAACTGCGAGCAAGCTGTGCTGGAGCGCCTCTTGCTTAGCGCTATCGACAGCATCGACTACTGTACTCACCGCCTGCGGAAAGACTCTCGAGAGGCACCTCCTCTCCCCCGGCCAAGACATCAATGATTTCCGTGCTCGCTCATTTGATGACGCGACGCCCAACGAGTTGCCCGCCACGCCACGTGCTGCGCTGCTACCCTCACTGCAGCATCGTCAGACGTAAGACGATGGTGATTGCCATATTATCGGCGTGGTCATAGACTCAAGTAGTTCAAACACTACTTACGAACATGCGCACGCAAACTGTCATATGCGTACCGATGATATATCTGCAGTGCAAGGGCCGTTGCAGACGGTTTCAAATCACCGATGTGCACATACATGCTCGTTCGCGTTCGCAATGCAATATGCACGCACCCAAGCAGCATTGTGTTGGCGATCTATGAATAGTTTTTTTCCCTGTGCACAAGAGGCGCTCGACGACGGCACCGCCGCCAGCTCGAGTTTTAAAAAGAGTTGAAAAATGTCTGCGAAAGGGCAGCGGTTGAAAATGTCAACAGACGGGGTCATGGGGTCCTGGTGGACCTGCACCAGACTGCGCACGCAGTCCCAGCTAGCGCAATTTGTACTTTGGTCATGCAGGCAGGCATTCGCGCAGTGTACAAGCGCAACTGCTTGATGGTGGTTATTGGAATCTCCCGCAACGCGCAGTTTCATATAGAGCTCATTTTTTAGCTCCCGCAAGAACAGCCGCAGAGCAGTTGTTTAGGTGATCACAACCCGCTGCACGAGTACGTGGGAAAGAGGTACAAGAGAGAGCTGCCTGGTATCAACGAGAGCACGCATTGACCGTCCCTCCTCGGCTTGCAGCCAGTTCTGGACCAAAAGGAAGTGTGGTGCGTGACCTCTGGCTGGCGGAGCCTACACACGAGGCAGATTGAGGCTTTATGCCCCCAGCGCCAGGGCCAAAATCAGAGAGCTGCTGAACGAGATGGGACTCAACGACCGAGGGCCACGTCGACCTGCAGACCAAGACTCGCCAAGCCGAGCTTCCAAGCGGGCCAAGCAGCCTCCAAGGTCCTCACAGAGGACCACAGGAGGCTGCAATCAAGTTCATCATCGAGACATCACGAAGACAGCTCACCCCTAGACCCTGGGTGCCCACATACTCGCTGCACAGGTCTCGAGGCGGTTGGTCACGCGAGTGGGTGTCAGGCAGCGTTTGGTTCTCCGGCGACGGTGGTTGCATTAATGCCGTCGATTTAAGACGGCACTTGCAGCCACGGCCGATGTACCCTCGTCTGGCGAGCTGATGCTTCCCACCGGCCAATTTTAAGCCAGCGGCAGCGGGGGCGACGATGTCAGGTAGATGTCTACTCGTTGATAGGCATCTGCTTGGCGTTCTCGTCTACTTGTAAGCCTGTGCCGAGTCCCTGGGGATGGAATTGGGAACCAGGAATTGCGGCGAGCGCGGGCGGTGCTGGCTCTGCGTCACTCGCAACCGCACCTGCTTAGCGCGCGCGTCAGCACTGGTCCCTATGGCCTTCGTCGAGTCCATGCATCTACTCAAGACCCAGACCCAAGACTTGGACCCAAGACTCAGACCCTTGTGCCAAGACCAGGGAGCCAACACCATCGCCGCTCAAGATCGACACCAAGGCCGTACCGCCTATGGCGGCGGGCACAAGGGGGGCTGGCTGCGCACAGCGCATTGTGCCCGCTTGCCCCCCCCCCTCCCTCCCCCTTTGCGGGCAGGCGCGCCGGCGCTTGGAGACTAACCCATGCAGTACGACGCGGCGGCGTTGCGCTGCGACTGCTTCTTGCTTTCCTCACGCAGGCATTGGTGACGAGCTGCGGGCGCGGTGCTGCTGCTGGTGCTGAGTCTGCCCCCTCTCGCGGCATACCCGGGAAACTGCCAAGGCGGCACCCGGGGACGCGGGTCTCTGCCGGGGGGGCAGGTCAGTTGATAGACTGCTACATAGCGCATGTTCAACTGCTGGAAGTACAACGTGTGCTCGCATCGGTGGTGTACACGTGCACTGCCTGCTTGTGATAGATGTAAAAGTTTGCTGGTCCTCATGCATGTATGAGAGTTCGACAAACTTCTGATTTGGCGTTCCCCCTGCCTCTGCCCCCTCCCCCCCTCCGCGCTCCGTATTGTCTTCCGCCGTGCTGCTTTCCTCTGCGTGCTGTGCCGAGGCCACCTACGCGTTGGAAGGCGCCTCGACGTCGACGCTATGCAGCCCTGTCTGTACGCTTCATTGAAAATCCAACATTTACGTGCCACTTACGGGCACGCATCGATACCTATTTGGAGCTATCCGGGAGGTTACGCATGGATGCCTGATTTCAGTACCCCCACGCGGTTAGATGTGCTGTGCGCGCACGCTAGTGGTCATTGCAGCAATTGGCAGCGCTCATTGAGGGTATCGGCAGCAATACTGCTGCGCCATAGATCTTGTTCTGTTGGACGCTAGGTCAAGGTTCTGACACCGCAATTGTGTGCTCACTGTAAATTCACGAACCTTTCCTCTGACAGTCAATTCTTGAGTTTTCCTTTTCGCCTGCTGCTGCTGCTGCTGTGTCGTGCTTGCTGTACTGCCTGCGCTGTGCGCATGCCTGCGTCGTTTCCATGCTTGCTCGTACGTGGTCATGATTGCTATCATATGTATACTGCAAGCATCAAACACGTCATACTACACAACAGCTGCCCGAAACCAAAACGTTTGATGAGTAGTCTGGATGGAAGTGCTGCATGCATGCACAAACAGAGTCAACATGCGGCGGCAACACATCACAAACAGATATATACGTGAATTGTGTTCGTATTCCGGAGATTGCTCTTTGAGCCGCACGTGTGACACTGCTCAACTGACCACTCACACTGCAATGTGACTTCTCTGTGCATGCGCCGGAATTTTTGTGCCTCTGATGTTGTACTTGTTGGTCGGACAGGAGCGGGCACAGTTGCGTGATTCATGGACGTAGTAACGAGCGAGAGCCTGACTTGGCTCGCTGCCCCCCCCCCCCCCTCACCCCCCCTTCCCCTCTTCCCCACACACCCAAACACACCCAAAATATTCTGCAGGCTCCATTGGCTGCAGTTGGCTTTGCTGCTGAACACAAAATCCCCCCAAACCCCTCAAATTCCCCGTTCCGCATGTGCTGGGTGGCAGCGACATGGCTGAACCACACGTACCAAACATGCCAATTACACACTCTCCACATTTGCCTCTGCACGTTGCTGCTCCTCTGGCTTGGTCTCACATGTATGCAAAGGATCGGAGACACATCGTCATGATGAATTCCCTCCATATGCCCTCCGCTAATCCGCTCCTAGTCACGTCCCTGCTCCACAGTTCTCCTCGTCTCATTTTGTGGAATGCGCACGCAGCGCTTTTGTTCAGGACGAAGCACAGTCTGATGCGTGACATGTAATCATGGCACACACACAGGGCAGGCGCTGGAGAATCAGACGCTGCCCCCCCCCCCCCCCCCCCCCCCCCCTTGTGCCACTTGTGCTGAGCATTGCTGCTGCACTGCCGTCGTGTCAGTGCTCCGCCAACGCCTTCTCTGCACAGGCTCAAAAAGCTCTGCGCACGAGCGGCCGGTAGCCTGCCACAACCGCAAATGCAGCAGCGTCGCCTGGCACGGCAGAGCCTCTTCGTTGAGCTCCGCCTCCCCCCCCCCCCCTCCCTCCTTCCGTGCTGCCAAGGCATAACTGTTCTTTCATTGGTCAACACAGGCACATCGCTCGGCGGCAGCAGCGCTCATGGCCGCGCGCTGCGGCGCACGCGCCGCGCGCTGCCGCTGCTGCCGCCGCCGCCGCCGCCGCTGCCGCCGCCGCCGCCGCTGGCAGCGCGCGTGCGTTTCGCAGGGACGTATGACGCTTCGCTGTCGGGGCTGCGCGATCGGCGGTTGGGCGGGTGAATGAGGTAGCGCGCCGCAACGGCGCGCGCGCGCGTGTGGCGGTGCTTGTCCTTGTCGTCGTGGAACTTCACTTTGACCTGAGGAGCGGCACGCATTTGGGGGGGGGGGGGGGGCGCGCAGCGGCTGCGAATGAGGGTAGGCATGATTGTATGCAGCATACATGCCCCGTGCTGCAGATCTCCATGAGTTACATGCGCACACATGCACTGTGTCAGAGTCACTTAGGGTCAAGATGATGTGGGTTTGGGATAGGGGCATGGGTAGGATTGGGAGCGAAACGGTTGAAGGCGTGTCATTGACAATACTGACCGCTGACGTGCAGCCATGCCATGGAGAGCGACGAGCACCTAATGAGATGAGCATTCTGGGGTACGTATGTGTGTGTGTGTGTGTGTGTGTGTGTGTGTGTGTGTGTGTTCACGACTGCATACGCAACGCAATCGTATGCTGATCGTTGTCGTCGTGGCAGAAAGCCTTGATATGCAGCGGCACCCCGAACTGTGCTGGCGCTGGACAGGATCGTATGCGGTGGCACTGTAAATTGCACAGTTGCAGTGCATTACATCGAAACAGGCGAGGGTCTCTGCAGCAATCTCTTCCGGCCAAGAGCACCATGAGTCTAAGTAGCAGAATGTAAGAATTCCCACATGAGGCACATGATGGATGCTTGCAGGTGGGGTTCAAGTGCCTATGCCGCGTACATGATCTCACATCACAAGAATACACAATTAGATGAAGACCTCCTATTGTAATCACGTGCACACCTGTGTGGCGTTAAAGTAGAGCAATCATGAGTAAACCCCAATGGCATTTTTTTCTACGTTCGTCCTTCAGGGAAAAATCGCATCGCGCAATGGCACCGGTGCCCCTGTGGGCAGGTTGACTTGCTGTGAGATGCTTTGGGCCAGACGACACTCTACTGCGTATGCCGCCTGATGTGAAGCGTGTGGGGATTCTCAGGTCTTGGTCAAAACTGCCATGAACTTCACACAAGAGGTGCACTGACGCGAAGTCCACGATACACATTATGAACTGCTAGTGTGCTTGAAGTGTCATCTGAACTGCCGCAAACTATACACGAGGGTACGCTGACCTCATACCCCGCCACTTCTGCGTCCTCCATCGCTCTCCTGACATCGTAAATAGTCACAGTGTAGAAGCTTTCCCTGAGAGCATGGTTCAACCTTTCTGAGGAGTACACCATGGTACACTGATGCGTACACAAAGTTACACTGAACTGTACACACGGGTACACTGACCTCATAGCCATCCGATCCCTCCGTGGCCTTCCTGACACTGTGAATTGTTGCCGAGTAGAAGCTGGTGGTACCGGGAAACACCGCCAGAACTTCGTCGCCTCTGGCAAGGCCCTTGAGAGTGTCCTCCAGTCGAATGACCTATCCGACGGTAGACGGTTACGTGACACACAAACATGCAATGAAACTTGGTTGAGAAACAAAACAAATCAGAAAGGACGTTCAGGATTAAGGATGGTGTTGCGCGGTACTGAATGGAGCCTTGATCCACTTCACAAGCGACTGTTACCGGAGACAATACTTCAAGTTTGAGGAGCCTGTAAGAATTCCCAATGGCATGGCCTGGGCGGCGGCCTCACAGCGGAGGGTGTAGTGATTCAGTACTTGAGCCTTGTAGTCACAATGCAATCAACACAAAATGTCCAACGTACGTGCTGCGCGGGTATACGATGAGCTGAGCACGCTGCAAAAGTGGGGCGTCACCCTCGCAGAGGCAGGCCGGGAACTGGCGCCATAACTGTGCCTTAGATGGTTGGTCACTTTTTTTACCATCAAAGATTATTGTAGAGTTCAAGTGCCCCTTTCGTGGTGGACTGTATGCTTGGAGTGGAGCAGATTCACCACATGCCCCACACACACGCCCTTCGCGCAGCATGTGATCATGTTGAGGTTTGCTCAATACATCCTGGTTGCCAGATACGGCCCAAGTACGCCACATTTGTGTGGCCAAATACGTTGTTGTGCAACCCTAGTGACTTATGTGCTGCGCGGGCGTGATGATGATGCTGAGCACTATTGCGGTGCTGGGGCATCACTCTCGCAGGGTCAGCATGCAAACTGGCATCAGTTAATGCAGCAAAACTTCAACTTACATGCTGTGCGGGCGTAATGATAATGCTCAGCACTATTGCAAACTAGGGCGTCACCCTCGCGGGGTCAGCATGCAAACTGGCGTCAGGTACTGCAGTAAAACTTCAACTTACATGATGCGCGGGTGTGATGATGATGCTCATCTGCTCGTCCTCATCGATGCACTCGTACACGTCTGCCTCCTCGTAGTACTGTGCGAGAGGGGGGGGGAGCGGGAGCGTCACAACATGCTGTGTCAGCGTCACCACATGAAGTTCACACCTGCAATGCACACCTGGAGGTACCTCCAGGCGCTAGTTGACATGGGGCGTGCTTCGCGCAAATCGTCGTACCGTATTACTTGGCCAGGAAAGCGGGAGCGCCATGCAATCGCAAGCGTCACCTGAAGACCACACGTGCGAGTGCACTTCTTGGGGGCGCTCTCCGGCAATGATGTACTTTTTATTAATTCTCGCTCAGGGCGCGAGAAAGCCCAGATGATGGTCTAACTTGATGCTGCTGTACGGATTCTGCATGTCGTGTGACTTTTGAAAGTGTCTCAATGATGTACATCAATGCTCCTTCGTATGGAGGTCACATCAACGCACTGCTAGTTGCCTGTCGAACGGCAGTGGGCACCCATGATGCTCGTACGAGCACTGTCACCTATTCAGTCATTTGTTCACGCACTGGAGAGAGCAAGTATCCTCGACACAGAGCGTCCCGGGTTATTTGAGCTTGACAGCCGACCTGATGGTCGATGTTGACATCGATGCGCTGGCGTCTCGACGCTCGCCCTGACTCCGCCTCTCATCCTGGTGTAGCCCTGACCTTGCCCCTGTTCAGTGAGTCGCATGATGAATTGATGACATCCACTGCTGCGGGCGTTTGAGCACTGCTGCGGGCGTTTGAGTACAGATTGTATCGGCTACATGCGCGCCAGCACCCAGATCTTGTCGGCGAGCACAGACTGTCCCCGCTGGCTGGCACTTACCTACATACCTATTGAAACCCCCAGATCTAGCCGTCGGGAACTGCACATCGTTCGTCATTGCCTACTTTGCCTACTTCGAAGTACATGTCTGCCTGATGCGCGCCACCACGCGAATCCCTTGCCGGCGAGCACTGCTGCCTTCTCGATGGCATGCCATAATGGGGTATACCTACATACCTGATGCATGTGTCAGCACCCAGCTGGTGAGCACTGCCACCTGCTGATTACTACTGCTGCTGATTACTGCCTACTACATGCTTGCTGAATGCGTGTACATGGACGCCTGCTGAACACGCGCCAGCACCCAAACGTCGTCGGCGAGCACTGCCACCTGCTGATGATTACCTACGTACCCGCTGAGTACGCGAATGATTGTTACCTAATGCCCGATGAATGTGCATACCTACATACCTGCTGAATACGCGCCAGCACCCAGATGTCGCCTGCGAGCACTGCCACATGCTGATTACTACCTACACACCCGCTGAATACGCATACATACCTGCTGAATGCGCGCCAGCACCCACATGTCGCCGGCGAGCACTGCCACCTGCTCGCCAGCGCGCACACGCGCGCGCCGCCCAGCGGGGGCGTAGGAGGGTGCATGCCACTGCCGAGCTGCCGCTAACAGTACGGCAACAGCAGAATGACAAGGGCTAGCTGGGTCAGTGCTGAGCGTTGTTGCCACAGCGAGACGCTCATGAGGGTAGGTGTGTAGGAGGGCGCACGCCACATGCTGCGCTGCCGCTGGCGGTACGGCAACGGCAGGTAGCGAGGGCTTCGTCAGAGCTGAGCGTTGTTGCCACAGCGAGAGAAAACTGAGGGTAGGTATGTCAGTGCTGAGCACTGTGAGGAGTGTGATTGCAGCGCCGCCGCTGGAGGCACGGCGACGACGACAATGAGGGCTGGGTCAGCGGTGAGCGTTGTCACCAGATCGATGGCAAAGTGATGCTGTGTAAGTGCTGAGCATTGGCATTTGTGTTGTGTGGTGCGGGTGGCACCTCGAAGCTGAGCGTTGTCACCGGCACAATGCCAGGAGCTAGGGCTAGGGTTGAGGTCAGGGTTAGGGTCAGGGCAATGGCGACGGCTCACGCCAGCGCTAAGCACTGATGTCAGCAACACGGCAACGGCTAACACACACCAATGTGAAGCACTGCCGATAGCAATGGCACGGTCAGGGCCAGGTTCAGATTATGGTCGCAGCAATGGCACACCGAGGCTGCGTCAGTGCTGAGCGTTGCCACTGGTGCGACGGCTGATTTAAACATAGAATTGACGTTGAAATCAAAGTCAGGTTCAGCATTGCAGCAATCAACCAACGAGTTGTGTATGCGCTCAGTAAGGGCCGCCCCTGGGCGTGGGGAGACTGCAAATGTCAATGCTGGTACATGCCGCACCGGACCCCGCAGGCGTGGAATGGGTATTGCGCTTGCTGTGCACATCGCTGAATCGGTGATCAGTGCTCAGCACATAACAGGACGTCGGTGCGCAACCAGTGCGTACGAGCGGCCGCGCATATACTTATCACGGGGAGAGCGCCATTTGGGCATGCATCACCGTGTTCTTCAAAGTATGTGCATCTAAATGAGCGGTGTGGCAGGGCGTATATGTGTACACGCATGTGTATCGCAATACCATGTGATGTGAAGTATACGCTGACGGTACGTACAGCCCAGCCAGCCATATGCGTGATGTGCTGGCGACGAACGCAACTGGCCACCCCTTTGTGCTTTCGATGCGGCGCCACACACGCGGCGCCCGCAGTTGTCCTAACGCGCGACCGAGACTGCCTGCAATGGCCGTGCCAGCCTGCGTACGCGCTGCGTGGTACTCGGCGCTTGTGCGACTCGCATACTTGATATTCGGACTTGTGACTCGAAGCTGTAACTCATACATCAGACGCCTGGCCGTGGCCGCACTGTAATGAACGTATATTGATTCTTGCTTAGGTCGTGAAGAAGCCCAGATGGTACATGGAAAAAGCCCAGATGGTACCAGAATGTACATGTCTATGAAAACTCGAAAATGTCTCAATGCGAACTGACAATCACTTCGGCACTGTACCTCTGTCCGCGCGCGCAGAGGAGCGCCCGGCGTCGTTGTCCCCTTGAGCGCTGTGCACTGTTGAGCGCTGCTGCTGCTGCTGCTGCCGCTGCCGCGCTGACGCCGGCGTGGCGCCCGGCTCGCCTGAGGCGGACGCTGGCTTGTCTGGAGTGCCGTAGCTGTTGGCGGAAGGCTGCGTGGCCTGTGGTCGCGGCAGCATGCACAGCATTGCTCAGTGTTAGCGATGCTCAGCATCATTCGACTTGCACGGCCTGCTGCAGCATATGGCAATCAAGCTGTGGTGTTGCACATGGGGAGTAAGAACGAACGCCAGACGCGTTCGAAGAGTGATGTGCGTTATAGATGAGCACACGCCACTCCAATGATAGAGCGGCGAGGATCGTGTGTTGGTCCAGTGATACTTCTCGGCCAAGTGCAGGTACCTGTACTTGTAAGTCACCGAGGACCTGCTCGTTCTGCACGATATATGCCAGGCACAAATTTCTGGTCACTAGTATGTAGCTATCTTCACTTGATAGCGTAACTTCAACTTGACAGCACCCATCTATGGCTCTACGCATAGGAGGGTGCGACCGGAAATGCCAGCAGCATGTCATCGATTGCTGAAGCGTGGCAAGCAGTCACCATCATGCACGTGCTAGCGATTGCATCGCAGCCCGCACTCCACAGGTATGTAAGTACGCATTTGCCAACCATGCATTAGAAAGGCAGCCAGTTTTCGCTTTGCTTACGCATGTCATGTCAAGTGTGCACTAGAAAAGGACAGCTTTGCTTTAATTGTGCATTTTAAAACCGAAAGAGTGCAAGGCAAGACCGTAGACCCTATGCCATGGCAACCAATTGTGCTGATACTATTATATGGCACATGAAACATGGGCGATTTAGCACTCTCTGTGGTTGAAGTTGAAGTTGAAGATTGCGCACCTTGGCGTCAGCGGCCGCCTTCTTTGCAGTATCAGCTGCGGTCTTGTGTAGAAAGTGAAGGACGTTGTTCTCATCGACCTGTGCACCAGGCAGCGAGAAGCAGGCAGAGGTTTTTTCGATCAGGGGGCATTGCAACCAGAGGGTTGGGGTGGGGCCTGCAAAACTGGTGGATATCACGTGTTCCGCCAGGAATTGCAGTGCAGCAATTGAGGGAAGACAAGAGCACAACAGTTACATCAAAGCATTGCTGTGGTGCATACACGCAGTCATGTTCCTTACCGGCAATTCCTCGAAGTGTTGAGCCACAGCCACTGCCAACTCCGTGCGCGTGCTGTCGTCTCGGACTGGGATGTTGTAGGTATTGGCATAGTTCTCCAGCGTGCGCCTCTGCAGCACAAATGACCGGTAGCAATCAACGTTTACGTGAAGTCACTGAAGTCTTTGAATCTTACGACGGCCAAAGGCAGTAGCAATAGCTGCGCATCTCAAAAACGCAAATCCACCGAGTATCTCTCAAGTTGCGGCATGTTTGAAGCCAAGCCACCCGGAAAACTCACCTCTAGCTTACAAAAAACTATCGCCAGCGTGGGCATATAGCGCTCTGTCCGATGGAGGGGTTGATAAGGACGCAAGGGCGTCTGGCCTTCGACACACATGATGTGTTTTCTCAGACGTCGGGAAGCACGAGAAGTTTCAAGTCCACCAGCTGATGATGATGCTTAGGTCGTAAATGGAGCGCTATAGCCGCCTTTCTTGCACCGCGACCGGCTCGCTGAGCGCTGGAAGGGTGGTCTTGTCAAGAGCGCCAAAATCAGTCGAAGATTGGGGCACTTCAAGTTCTACTTCACTCGAGACGCAATCTAACGCTGTGAGAGTAGCTGGCGTGGGTGGGCGTGGCGGGTGTTGCTGCTGAGCTTTGCATCGGCTGCAATCATCATGCGTCTCCTGCAGCGCTCTCTGTCCAGAGTTCAGCTGCAATGCAGCAGGCGGCAACAGCAGCCTCAGTACTCGAACGTGAGCAGCACCCCAGTGGCGCGCAGCACCAGGCATGCAGCTTCAAGCAGCCGGGCAGGCATCAACAGGTGATCATCTGCCTGCGCCACTGAGTTATTGAATTTGTTCTCAGTTTACCACACGCTGGGTTCGTGAATGCATTCACTACGTCAATCGTGCTTCTTGCTTCAACGAGCAGCCCGAAAAGCGCAGCCGAAAGCGCTGACATCCAAAACACAACCGTGCGGTCCTCCGCAAACGTCGCAGTAGTGTCTTTCTGTGATGTGGCTTGGTACACCCAATGACCATGTGCTGATGCCTCACAAAATGGAGCAGGAGTAGCGGCGCCAAGCAGACGAAGGATACGCAGACACCTTCTACACAGTTGCACCCCTACTTGACATCACAAGAAACCCAACACTGCATCGCCTATCAAGCATCTCAATCATCTACAGCACGTGTATAGAGATGGTGTCACAATGGCACCACAACCTGCCGTAATGCGCTCACCACTCACAATCACACGACATGGAAATGATTTACTCGTATGCAGCACTTCAATCCAACACGCCTGTCGTCATTATATGTACTGACCATCCCAACACGCCGCCACCTTGCCACTGCAACTGCCCCGCCCACTCCCCCCCCCCATCCCCCCGCCCCCCCAACCACACAGACACCACCCCCCACAATTCCCCCAGCGCGCCCCCCGACGGCGCTGCAGCACCACCAGCACCACCGCCCCCACAAAACCCAACGACAGCGCCGCAGCAACCCCCCCCATTGATAACGCCGAGGTGCTACGGCGCGTCTCCCTCTACCTAGAAGAGGACGATGCGATAGCGCACACGCTGGCAAAGTGCCTCACGCCGGAGAGTGCGCGCGCGCTGAGCGCTGCCCTGGACAGTACAGAGTACACAGTTCACGAGCCGCGGGCGTTGGCGCTCAGGAGGGTGGCGCTGCGCAGCGGCGTGCCGTTCGTAGGTGAGCTTGTTGAGTTTGCAGTTGAAGTTGTATGCTGCTGCTGCCGATCGTGGGCGGGGCTTTGCTGTGGTGTGCCTTGCATACGCGGCGGTTCCAACTCACTGTGCGCGATCAGTGAGGGGTGGCGTGTGCGTTGGTGTTGAGGCAATGTCGCTATGTATGTGGTGATGCCAATTGTTGGAGAGCGTTGATGTATCGCACGGCAAGCCATGCAGCGCCGTGCCGAGTGCACGTACGCACATGCGGTGTTGTGCACACATGTTGCTGTGGATGTTGCACTTGCTGCAATTCCGAGTTGGGGTATGTGCCAATCGCCACATCAAATCATTGCTGCTGGCATCATAGATGATCGCTGCTCAAAAGAGTTTTGGGGCACGATGCTTTGGTGCCGGTACTATGTGGCAGACTAGGGGACTCAAGCCGTATTCCAACTATCCCGTGCAGAGGCACACGCGTTGATGTTGTACTTCAAGTATGATATGTACAATGTCAAAAGCGACATGCCCACATGCCTGTTCACGGCTCACTGTTTCACACACGCACCATCAAATATCAGCAGTGCTTGGGTACTTCTACTGCGCAAGCTGCTGCAATCAGCAGAGACTCCTTGTAGTGCCGTTATCCAACCTGGCCTCTTAAACCGGCGGAGAAGCTGGTGCACCAAACTTCAACAATGCGTCCATCTCACAGCACCGCGCGCCGCCGTACAACGCTTTAGCGACGCCAGCATCACACCGAGCGCAGCAGCAACATGGCACAAGCGGCGACGTGCCACCACACTGCAAACTAACAAAATTGAACTCTCCCCAACCCCCCCTCCCCCCCCCCCCTCCTTCACCCCCAGCCTTTGGCATCATGGACAACGCCATCATGATCATTGCGGGCGAATACATTGACCTTACCCTGGGGGTGACCCTGGGCATATCAACCATGGCAGCAGCAGCGCTAGGAAACCTGGTCTCGGATCTGGCGGGGGTGGGTCTGGGGGGTGTGGTGGAGGGATGGGCCGCTAAGATTGGGCTGCCGGACCCCGGTCTGAGCAGGTATGCATGAAAACTTCAAGTTGAAGTATACAGCCGAACGCGCTGTGGGCAAGTGTGTGCGATGATGCGTATGGGCATGATATGAAAACTTCAAGTTGAATTACGTAAATGCGCGCGCTGCGTGCAAATGTGTGCGAGGACGCATTATGGACAGTGCGGCGCGCGCGTTTGCGACGCGCTGCGGTGTAGAAGCTGCGGCGCGCCGTGAGCGGCGATGGGCATTACTGAACGTACATTCATACCATGAGCGGAGGCGGTCACTGCAAGTCAGTGCTCGGTGCGCTGTGACTGATTGCGGCGGCGCGCCGTGAGCGACGAAGACCGTCATTGCGCATGTACATGCCCGATAGTTGATGAGCATCACTGCAAATCAGTGTAGCAGTTGGGTCGGGCGGGATTGCACTGCGCAACTCGCATAGCCTCAGGCACCTGGAGTCCTCATATACGCTGTGTGGTAGTAATGACCGCACTGCCCGGCACTTGCACCAATGTGCAATGACAACGGATCACCGCTGCAGTGCTGGCAATAAGCGGTGGTATTACCCCAGCCGTGCATGTCAACAGCAGTTTGCACTGCATGGAAGAGTTGAAGTAAGGGCAACCACGCTCAGCAACGGTGCCTGGTGCATGGTTTTGTGGCTGCCTTGTTGATTCGCCATGGAGGTGACGGAGCCAGTGCTCAGTGACTGCTGCAGCGCTCGTCGATGGCCGCCGCAGTATGTATGTATTGCATGCCAACATCGGAAACTACTGGCAGGGCAACTACGCTCAGCAACCATTTCTTAAGCATGGTGTGGTTTTGGTGGCTGCCACTTTTGGTTTGTCAATGCAGTGCGGAGTGGCTGCTGCCGCACTCATGTTAAAGCCTACGTGGGGGAGGGTCAACTGCAAGGCTGCTGCGGACCACTGACTCAGTGTCAAAGCAAGTCGAGTCTGAGGTCTGGGTCCTGAGCGTTGCGCACCGCTTTAAGGCGCAGCAAGGCTAGCCGCATGTCTACCCCATGTGTATCCCATGGCCTGCTGAATAGCGGCCTGCTCCACTCAGGGTGACCGCAAACCTGACCCTACGCCGCAACACTGTACCTTCATACCTTAAATCCAAATCCACAATTTCAACCCTAATTGACCATGGCGCATCTGACTGAGCATCATCGTATCGTGGCTGTCATGGCAGAGCTCAAATAGCCTGTGACTTCAACCCCAGCCCGCAACTTCAACCCTAATTGACCATGGCACATCTGACTGAGCATCATCGCATCGTGCTGTCATGGCAGGGCTCAGATGAATCTGCGCAGCGTGCGCACGGCAGGCCACATTGGCTGTGCCATTGGGGTCACAATCGGCTGCTTGCTGGGCATGTTCCCCCTGCTGCTGCTGCCGAGTCCCGAGGCCCTGGAGGAGGTGGGAAAAATTCTGGAAAACTTTTCTCATTCTTTCTTGAATTAGAGCATCGTGACTGCATGCAAGGCTCACCGATGCCTCACAAAACGCATCACTCAAAGCGCTTTTGAGTATGGCATTGCGGATTGCGAGGTTTGACATTACGCACAATGGCAGTGTGCACTGCTGCCAGATCCTGAGGCCCTGGAGGAGGTGGGGGCAGTTTTGAAGACCACTCTGCATATCAATCTCTAAGCATTGTACAACGTGTGACTTATCCATCTCCAAAACCTATCCTCTCAACAGCTCTCATCTACTGCATATGCGATTGCATTGGCACAACGTGTGGGCTTCTTCTGCTTCGGCTAGTTTTGTTTGTGCTAGTTTTGTTTGTGCTTTCGTGTCTGCTAGTTCGCTTCACCTGGTGTGTTAGCCAGCGGTGTGCGTCGTGTCATGTTGTGAATGCGTGTGCCGTCACAGGTCATAGCTGCTGAGCTAGTATGTCTCGAGTTAGTTTGCTCTTGCAATCGCTGGCATGTTGCGATAAGTCCCCTGCTTGCCTCTCTCGGAGTGCATGATGAACGTGCTTAACGATGTGCTGCATACATACTGATACCCCAGACAGCGCAGCCATGTAGCTACCCAGCATTGTTTGACTTCAAGTTGACTCACCTGCTGATGTGAAATGGTGTGTTAGTGTGCGCACATGAGCAGCTGCATGAGTGAGTGATTGAGTCAAGTGAGATGAGCGGAAATGGCTTGATGCACACGAGAGCGCAGCTAGCTGGCGGCATCTCATGGCGCAAGACTGGCTTTGGTGTTACCGCTGCTACATGTCCCTATGTGTGTTCAACCACCTCCACTTTTGGCGTATGGCAATGTTACCTCAACATTGCGATAACTTCAAGTCATCACTCTACCTATTGCGTCAACTTCAATTTATTGCACCACTTTTGCGGCGCTGCAGCCGTGCGCTCCTGGTACTGTTGCTGTATGCTGCACTGCTGCTGCGTTGCTCTCAAAAATTCCCACCGCCCTTACAGGCGCACCACCGTGGCTGTCTCATGTGCTTCTTCGTAACTGCCACTTTGCTGTAGCTGCCACTTTATCGCAACTGCCGTATCAGCTGAGCGATGCTTGCGCTTGCTTGCTCAACAGAAAAAGCGCATCGAGAAGACGGTTGCGCTGGTGGACGTGGTCATGCACGAGGCAACAGACTTTCTAGAGTGAGTAACGATAAGACTGACTAGAGTGAGCTTTTGCAATTCATGACCCAATTATCCTGGTTGTGCATGAATCTGAGTTGCCGTTTCATATTTGTGAAACTGGACAGGCAGCAAGCGCTTTGCGTGGCATCGCCCAGTAGATCCAGTGTTGCACGACGGAGCAGGCGCACTCCGTGTAGTGAGTACGTGGGTGGTAATTAGTTGAAATCGATTGACCCGTTGGTGTTGTAATGAAGTGCTGCTATGCTATCGGTGTGCTTCAACGCATATTGCAGGGCGCACTGATTCAATTGCTCTGGTATGGATTTCATGCAGTCCCTTGAGACCTCTCGTCCAAGTACACGAATGCGTGCCCATGGTTTGATGGACCCTGCCGACTCTGCCGGCTCTGTTTTGCCGTGCAGATTTGATGTTTGACGCCGTGAATTTCAAAAAAAGTTCATGACGTGGATCTGTGGTGCTGTTATGTCTCAATCCACTTGCCGCTGACGCGCCCTGCAACTGCAAAATGCCACCTTCACGTGTGTGCAGCTGCAAAGGCTTGACGCTCTTGATGCTTAATTCTGACCCAAACGCTTGGGCCACCGTCTGACCTCGCCCTTCAACTTCAACAATGAACCTCACGTGCGTGCAGCTGCAAAAGTGTGACACTGTTCATACCGTACCCTAGATCTGACCCTTGTCCCCACTGACTCGTGCCCCGCAACTTCAATACACCAACTTCACTTGTGCAGCTGCGAGGGTGTGACGCTCTTCATAGCGGATCACGACCAGCAGAAGCTGTGGTCACAACTGCGCGGCTACGACTCTATCAGGGATCTCACGCTGTCCTTCGATGAAGGCCCCGTGGGAAGAGTCGCCAGGGAGGGCAAGCCTCTAAACGTGAGTGCCACACAAAGATCAGTGCTGCAATTGGAGCACGCTGCGCATTGTCCATGTGCACGACCCCTCAATGTGAGTGCCACGCACAGTGCAACGCTGCAGTTTGAGCACGCTGCCAACTGTTTATACTTCTAAATATGCACGTCATCTGTGATGATCAGCAGCCCTATATATATCACAGTTTCTGTCAGGGAAGGCAAGTTTCGCAATGTGAGTGAGCGCCGCCCACAGATGCGTGCTGCGGTACTGCGGGTAGGGAGCAGAGGGGGCCCCCGATGAAGCTGGCGCCCAATCACCATGCATGTCAGTGCTCAGCACAAACAGATTGCAGGGCAGCATTGACCCCAACCCCAGTCCTGGTCCTCGTTGACCCTGATCGTTGGGGGGGGCGCTAATCTTCACATACATCCGCGCCCATATCACCAACAAGACTGGGCGCAGTGATGGCATACACGTCAGGGGATGATGGTTGTGAGCATGCTGACATCTGTCCGTGCGCACGTCATTGATGGCGTCTGTCCGTGCGTACGCCATTGATGGCGATGATCGGCACAGGCTGACGGCCTTTGCATATTGCAACTCGCAACATCACATCATACTCTGCCTCCCTTCTTGGTGTTCTTCAAAATACTTCCAGCTTGGCATATGTGAGATTGTTATCCCTGGCGCACAGGGGCAGTTGGTTCACTGCCCCCGTGCCCTGCTTGTTCGATTGCTGCCCTTGCGTTCGCCGCCGCTGCCTGCTGCCTACAAATGCGGCTACCCAAGCCGCTGCTCTGTATGCGCTCCCTGGCCTCACGCTACAAGCATCCGCAACATCAAGTCCTTGAGAGCACATGTTCTTCTGAAATACCTCCTTGTTGAAACACAATGAAGTCTCGCCATACATCCTCGTCACACGATGCTAACGCGTTGCTGGTGCCCCCCCCGTCCCCCTTCCTCATGCGTGCCCCCCCTCTCAGCTGCCCGCGGACGCCGCCACCAAGTCAGTGCTCTGCATGCCCGTGACGGACTCGCGCCACAAGGTGCGCGCCGTCGTGCAGGCCGTGGGCAAGCGCGGCGACAAAACGCCGCCGCCGAGCACTGCTGCAGACGATACTGATGTGTTGAGCGCTGCCTCCGCAGCGGCGTCGTTCACGGCCGCGGACGAGGCCGCGCTCGCGGCGCTGTGCTCGCACATCAGCGCGGACTTGGAGGCGTTGGAGCGGACGGGGGCGGCGCAAGCGGACCTGAGGCAGACGCTGTCGCTGCTGCGCTCGCATGGGGATCTGTCCCCCCTGGATTTCCCCCCTGCGCGCCGGTCGTCCGTCAGGCCCGTGGCTCCCCCTCCCCCACCTGTATAGGGATCGTGCCCGTGGGCATTGAAGGGGGGGGGGGGGGGGGGGGGGGGGGGGGTACGGTATGGTGCTGGTGCTAGTGGTTGTGGTCACGTAACGTGCAGCGACGGCGCATTCGTATGTGATTAGAGTGTAGGTATGTAAATAGCCCAGCGTGTGGTGTACATTACTTTGCATACTGGCTCAGGCTGGTGTGGGGTTCGTGTGCGATGTTTTGACTCCTGCTGTACTTTTATTATATTCCACTTGTGGCTGTGGAAATGCCATGTTGTAGGTGTGTCGCCTTGTTCTCACTCTTGGATGTAGCATGCAAAGCTTGCACGCCACACCCCGCCCCCCACATCACCCCCAACAAAGCATCCGCAAGCGACTGTCCCCCACATACTAGCAGGGATACCAAACAAAGCTACAAGACTCTCCCCCCACAGACAGACCCGTCTTAGGGCCACCCAGCTCCACGCAGACTCCATCTCAAAGTTTTCATGCAGGCCAAGGTCACCATAATGGGCCCTGAACTGGAGATTGTGGCTATCTACGTGAACCCCGATATCATAAAGATAAGCAGAGGGAGTCACTGGGCGCCAGGCGCTGGCGCTAGAAAGAAAGGCTATATAACTAAGCAAAGCATCGCCTCCTTGATGAGCGGGACGGTGGTTCACCGGGCCTCCCATATCACCCCCAACAAAGCATCCGCAAGCGACTGTCCCCCACACACTAGCAGGGATACCAAACAAAGCTGCAAGACTCTCCCCCCACAGACAGACCCTTCTAAGGGCCACCCAGCTCCACGCAGACTCCATCTCAAAGTTTTCATGCAGGCCAAGGTCACCATGATGGGCCCTGAACTGGAGATTGTGGCTATCTACGTGAACCCCGATATCATAGAGATAAGTAGAGGGAGTCACTGGGCGCCAGGCGCTGACGCTAGAGAGAAAGGCTATATAACTAAGTAAAGCATCGCCTCCTTGATGAGCGAGGTCACGGCTCACCGCAGGCTGCAAGCCTGACAAGATATTGCCATTTACCGCTGCGAGTAACTTGTGGTTGGTGCCGTGGTGTGCAGCCGACTCCGCTTGCTCTCCAAGCACGCCAAGCCGCTGCCTGTCCCTCCTCCGCACGCCAGCCAGGGCTTCCGAGACACCACCACACGTTTGAAGTTCTCTCGAAGGGGCTACGCACGCTGGCATCACCTGAGGGCCGCTGGTGCTAGCTCCTGCAAGCCCTGCAGCCCAGCCCACCCACCAAACCAGCCGCATTCGCTGCCACGCCTTTCGGCGTTAACGAGCTTGGGACGCTTGTACTTGCATGCACCCAGAGAACTTAGGAAAGATCCGCACTACATAACCTGGCCTTGGCATGGCGACTGAACGACCATAAGGTGGCTTTGGGTTGTGAAAATGCACAGCATGGCGCCTGAACGACCAGAAGGTGGCTTTGGCTTGTGAAAATGCACCATGTCTGTGTGCGACATGGGAACACAGCCAACTCTCCACAGCAAACACAGTAAATTCTCATTTTGAATCTCTGCCAAGTTTAGTTGTCGGGGTTCGCAGAGATGTGATCGTTGACATTGGGCACACAATTCTGCACACGCATTGTGCCGCGCACTCTATCTAGTGTTTTGAGTTCGGTGACGAAAACATTGTGGGTCTCGTCTTGGGGATCCCCCAGATTCCTGAACCCTAGTAGCAGGGTTTGCCGCTCCGTGAAAGGTTCGGGGCGCTCACCAATGAGAGATCGCTGACGATGTGTTCGAAACATTGCAGGCGTACTGAAGGCGACGGAGCTTGCACACACGGGGATACGCGTTCACAACACTACCGGAGCACAACAGCGTTGGCAGCATGTGCGCATCGGACACGGCTGCCGCGGCAGCACCGCGAAAGGAGGTCTTGATCATGAAGCAGCGGCACATGACTCTGAACCCAATCTCGCTGACAAGAGATACTGTGGCAGCATGTAGGCACCACTGGAGGGAGGGCACGTTCAACTGGCCCATGGGCATCTACATTACCCTGGTTCACGTGGCGGCCATCATCGGAGTCATGAACGTGCCCGCGGCGAGCTGGAAAACGCAGCTGCTGGCGTTCGCCTTGTGGCCAATATCGTGAGTCGAAACATGAAACTGATCATCATGTCGCGCGTGTAGTGGCCACGGTGCATGCTGCTGCACCAGCGGCGCTATGCATTCAGCTCGTGGCTGTGATATGTGAGTGCCCTGCAATTAGCTGTTGCACCAGAAGATGCGTTGAGCAAACCCCCACAGATGAGAGTCGAAGGCTGCTGTCATGCAACTCGTCGCTAGCACGGCTCATGGCTGCACAATATAAGCTATGTGTCGAACACCGACCAGCACTTCGTCAGGGAAGCGAATTTTGTAGAGCTCGTCGTCGCAAGAAGGCTACAACCCCCCCCCTTTGAGTTCTCTCACATCTATGTACTCATGAAGCCGAGGCACTGAGTGAGAGCAGTCCTCATGCAACAAATGCTCAATTGGAGCAGTGCAGATTTCCCATGCACACAGGCTTCATTGTTCCAAATTTGAATTTAAGTTTTACCTTTGCTGAAAATGCTGGCAGCACCGACCTTGAAGTCAAGCTAAGCAAGGGGGTTTACTGTCACAACTCTATTGGGCAACGAGCTGTTTATGCTACACACTCAAGTTTTGCTTCTTGCTTGCTGCTATATAGCTCATACAGTGGCGTGCTTTCTGAGTTGTTTTTGAAAAGATGTACCAGCTTCATAATTATGGTTCCATGCATGTGTTCATGCAAGGGCAATGCCATGGCTATGGATCCACGCAGCGAGTCGTTGTTAGAACGTTGCGTTCAAATGCGTTGCAGTGAGTACCAATCTATGATACCCGCCAAACTCCTAGCTATTGCCAGGTGCGCTGAAGAACTAGTGGCCTGCTGCAGAGGGGGGCGTGCAACAAGGACGGGAGGGGGGGTGGGGGGGGAAAAGGGGGTTAGCACGGCTTAACATGACCAAGGGGATGGGATGTGTGTGTGTTGGGGGGGGGGGGGGGGGGGGCACCTGCCCTCGCCCCCCTCTGCAGTGAGCAAACATTGCACTCAAAAACACGTGCGTTGCCATTACCCCCCCACACGGCGGACTTCCAGCGTACAGCATACCTACCGCTCCACTTGCTTTCCGCATGCGCCTTGCGTGTGCACACGCCATCATGCCCAATGCGTCACCCACACGAGTTTTTGCACTAAACGTACCTAGGCTTACCTAACACTAAGCGCCTCCACTGTCAAAGCGTATCCGTCCGGTAGTTGAGCCAAGTTCTACACGTGACGCTCCGCCGTGCGCCTATATCCATATTCATACCTACCCGTCATCCATCCATTGCACTCAGCATGCTCAGCATGCGCCTGTGTGCCCATACCAATGCCTACCCCTCTGTGTTTGTATGCCTCGCTGTAGCCTCGGCATCACGCGCAGTGCGCTCCGCCGGTACTCGTACGGTGCGCGCGCCTTGTATAAGCATGACGCGCCTTTATACCCATACCCCCCCCTCCCCCCCCCCCTTCGTGTGCGCCTCGCAGGGGCCTCGGCATCACCGGCGGCGTGCACCGCCTGTGGGCGCACCGTTCTTACGAGGCGCACTGGAGTGTGCGCGTCTTTCTCATGCTCATCAACTCGATCGCGAACCAGGGCTCCATCTACCACTGGTCGCGTGACCACCGCGTCCACCACAAGCACTCGGAGACGGACGCCGACCCGCACAACGCGCAGCGCGGCTTCTTCTTTGCGCACATGGGCTGGCTGTACGTCAAGAAGCACCCGGAGGTGATCGCCGCGGGGCGCACGCTAGACTTCTCGGACCTGGAGCGCGACCCCGTCGTCATGTTTCAGGTATGTATGTATGGCTGCATTGTGTTTGTGCATAAAAAGCATGTATATACAGTACATTGGGATAGAACGCTGCTGTCCTGGTGCGGCGGGGCGCACACTCATGGTCATGTTTCAGATACGTAGGTATGGCTGCGTACTGTGTGTGTAACGCATGTGTACAGTGAACAACACTGGGAGATGAGCGCTGCTGAGGCGGTGCTTGGTGGACCTCCCGGGCCTACCATGTATGCAATGTGCGGTGACATTATGCTGCAAGGTGTGCTTGTACCCCATTCATGCGGGTACCCCATTCATGCCGGCTGGGTAGGAATCCAGTGTCACATGCGTCAAGTGATTGTGTGTCATATGAGGATCCCACCCCGACTTTTCTTGGATGTGCATCAGTGTGCTCAAGGTGCTGAGTAACCGTTGTCTTCCTGCGCGTGTGTGATTACCGGTATGCTCAAAAGTCTTATGCTGTTGCTCAAACTGCCATGTTCCGCACCCACTGCAGCGTCACTTTCGGACTCGCCTGAAGTACAAACAGTGCCTCGTTCTGTGTGGCCCACGCTTTTTGACACCTTTCATGCCATCCACACAACCCCCTCTAACCCCCCTTACCCCCCCCCCCCCCCCTCCCTCTTGCAGGACCGCCTGGACCCCTGGTTCGCCCTCTTCATGTGCTTCTTCTTCCCCGGCCTCGTGGCCAAGTACGGCTGGGGCGAGAACTTCTGGGTGGGGTTCTGGGTCGCGGGCGCGCTGCGCTACTGCTGGGTCCTCCACTGCACGTGGTGCGTCAACTCGGCCGCGCACATGTTTGGCGACCACCCGTACGACAACTCGTGGCCCGCAGAAAACCCCGTAGTGTCGATCCTAGCCGTCGGCGAGGGCTGGCACAACTGGCACCACAAGTACCCCTTCGACTACGCCGCGAGTGAGTTTGGCGTCGCGGCGCAGTTCAACCCCACCAAGCTCTTCATCGACGCGTGCGCGAACGTCGGCCTCGTCTCCAAGCGCAAGCGCGCGACGGGCGCGTGGGAGAAGCTCAAGGAGCGCCGGGACGAGGCCGAGGACGGTTCCGCGGACGGTTCCGCGGCGCCCGTGAAGCTGTCGCCCGCGGCCGCCGCCGTCGCCAAGAAGGCGGAATAAAGGGCGCGTGCGCACTGGTTGGACGATAGTGGTAGTGGTGGGTGATGGTGGTGTCCCGTGGCGTCGACGAACCAAGCTCCTGGCTCTGGGGTTGGGAGGGTCAACCCTGCGGGTAGGGTTAGGGTGTGGCGGTGGATCGGCGGTCGTCCTCTGCTTATAAGTATGAAGCTCTGTTTCTCATTTGCCGCGGTGCGTTGTGCTGTGCAACACAATCACCGCCGCAAATTCGCTGCGCGCGCCCCCCCCCCCTCCCGGCACCGGTGCCGCACCCCAGCTTAGCCCCCCTTGTAGCAGCGCGTAAACTAGCCCTGGGGTTTGGGCTCAGACACCCGCACTCAGTTGGAGAGTAGTTGGGAGGGGGGGGGGGGCAAGGGCGGGCGTGATTTGCGCGCCGCACCGTGTTATCTGTCCATACATACAAAAAAATGAGCTGCCGCCCTCTGTTCTTGGAGCGATGCGAGGACGACTGTAGCCTGCGGCGCTCGCAAATCGGTGGCAGCGCTCAAACCATGCACTTGTCTGCAGCAGTGCTCAGAAGCTGCTGCTGCGGCGCTGAGAGGCAGCAGCGCTCAACGATGCCTGAGGCAGTGCTCAGCACTGTCTCTGCAGCGCTGGGGCGGAGGCAGCGTGCAATGCTATCGCACGTGCGCAATCCGTCCCCCCCCCCCCCCGCTGATCTGCTGCACGGTGGCACACTGGTACGGTCAGCGGGCATCGGATCAGATAGAACATAAGAGAGCAGCGGGCCCGTCACACTCGTGCTTTGCGTCAATGAAGCCAGTACATTGGCCTGCTTTGCAGCCCTGTCATCGGGCCTTGGCGCCGCTTTCTTCTGTCTGTTCCCTTCATGATGCATTCGTTGATTTGCACATGCACATACCTACTGCACTGCGTGTTCGATGACTAGCACGACCGCAAAATGACGCGCAGGCTCCATGTTGTGGCCAGTTTTACGAGTACGCTGCAGCACGACTATGTGTAGCAGCAGCACCTGTTGTGGGCACCATGTCGGCGAGCCAGCATGGGGGCGATGCTCAGCAATGGCGAGGATATGATCATGATATATCTATGATACTGCCCTGGGTGTCGTGTGACGGTAGCAACGCCACACTTGTCAGATGCGGCAAGTGCACTACTTTTGGGAATTATTTGCTCTGGCACTACTTCATCTTCATACCATCCGCGCATCTGGTGGCCTTGAGTGTCGACAAAGATCTTTCTGCATGGATGGTGTCGTCACTGTGGTGCCTGCAGGCGCATGCCTCGAGATGCTGACAGTTACATCTGTGTATACCCAAGGCTTTACATACACAAGCATCTATCTCGCTTATGGTAAGGCCCTCCGTGAGGGCGGCGGGTTTTTTTATGTTAAGTAGAAGCGTGAGTATATTGGTGGTAGGCACTTGCGGCTAATCATCCCTTGTCACCTAGAGCTCTACGATCTTTTGATTCGTTTTCATGTAGAATTTTGGAAAAGTTTGAGTGACAGGCAAGAGAGAGGCGCAACAAACGCTTCTTCTAAAATGTATATACTTCAAAGTACGCACTTTCAGAATCACGCAGAATGACATGTGTGGATCACCTGTACTTGATGACCCTTGTCAGCCCATCAGGGCATTAACTGTAACATCATACGCAAAGTCTCAAGGACGTTGCAGACGGCAGAGCCTCCAGCATTATCATTGTCTGAGGGTTCATTGATGTCACAACTCGGAGCTAGTTCAGAACACAATGCTGAGCGCTGCCTGCTTGCAATGCGTGCCGCCCTCCAAAGCAGCGCAGCAGAAAAAGAGCATGAGAAAATGGGAAAAGGGGCCAGTGGTAAGCGACCACTACTCAATCACTGCATCGAGCGCATACATAGGCCATGGCAGCTACAGCTGCAAACGACGTGCGCACTAGCGCAGCACACACCCCCCCACCAGCCGGCCGTGATTGCGCATCGATCACTGAACCTATCGCTACCGGCGGACTTCCTCTCACCCACGCCTGTGCTGCCAAAACAAAAAAAAAAAGCGCCCTCTCACGCACGCCGGGCTGCCCTAAAGAAGCGCCAGCCTTCGCACGCCCAGCTGCCTCCGCAGCCGCATGCGCAGCTCCTCGAGGCGCCCCGCGTGCGACAGCGCATAGTGGTTGAGGCATGCCTTCACGGCATCAGCGCTCAGCGCCTCGAGCTGCGCGACCGTGGTCCCGTGCGGCAGCTGAGAGGGGGCGTCGCCGCGCTGGTTGGGGACTGGCTGGAGCACCTCGTGAGGTTCCTCCCGGCGCTGGTTAGCGCGCTGGGCCTGCAGTATGGTCTCTTGCTGATGCAGGCCAGCTAATCTGCTGTCGATGCCACCGAGCCGCGTGTTCACGCCGTCGAGTCGCGCGCCTACGCCGTCGAGCCGCGCGATCATGCCGTCGAATCGCGCTTCAACTTCAAGTTGAACTTGCGTCAGCTGCGCCTCCATGTTCGCCACCCGGGTGTCGAGACCTCTGAGCTGTGCACACATCGGCGCGAGCGCTTCGGCGAACGCTTCGGCGATTGCGCTGCGGAGGGTGGCCTCAGTAGTAACGCATGAAAGTACTACTGGTGCTGCCTGTGTAACATCCACAGTAGCCCTGCCAGCAACGGCCCCCGACTCAATGTTACTGGAGCCTGGAACTACTACTGGTGCTGCCTGTGTAACAAGCGCAGTAGCCCTGCCAGCAACGGCCTCCGAAGCGATACCACTCTTGCACAGGTCCTGTGTGTGCTTGGCCCTTTTGGCCGGTCTCGCCACGATTTGCTCTAAATCAACAGCTCCGTCATCGGTCGCCATATGCACACCCGCAGCTCCGTCAAATGGTGGTGCGAACTGCATAGCGAGGGTGTGGCGCTGCGTCTGCCTTCCCAGCAGTACAGTACCTGTGAGGGCAGGGAGCAGCAGAAATCCAACATAGAAGTTTGACTCGTGGCCAATGACTGCAGCAGCGGCGACCACGGTTATTGGAAGGCACTTGCGGTTAACTAGAGCTCAACGATCCTTTGATTCGTTTTTCATAGTAGTACTAAAAAAACATTTCACGATGGTGGAGGGGGAGGCAATAGGCCTATCAGGCACCGATTCCGTCATTGGGGTGGCAATTTTGAAGTTGTGGGGTGGGGTTGCAACGGCCAACCTCGTACAGGACCGTTCCACCACAGCAGCAGCAGCAGCAGCAGCCAATATAGCACTATCTTATCACAAGCAACGCCGCCCAGTGCCAGCTATGATGCGCCATTCACGGCTTGTCGTGCCGAACGTGGTGTGTACAAAGATTGAGCTTATGTCAACGGTCTTCTACACTACAATGAGAGGAGCAAATCAAGGTCGCTCTGGATTCACCACGATCCTCACACTGCAAGGAGTTCGCGTCCTGGGTGCTTGCATTATCATGCGGCTCCAGTAGTATGATTCGTGTCGGTGTCATTCTGCTATGGTGCTGTGCCTGCAAGCGCCTACGAACAGTGTTCTCAACGTCTGGCTCACGACTTTGGTAGGGTGGTTTCCTCGCCCATATTTTCACGGTCATTGCACTGGATGATCTCTTGTGTTGGTACTTTCTGTGATCATGAGTCGAATTGGTGCTTCCGTACATGTCGGCAAGGTCGTACTTTCAGTATTGCTGCGGGCATTGGTGCGAGTGGGTAATCAGCATTCAGCAGGTGTTGCACACATGAGCAGCCGGGTCAATTGTTTGCTGCAGCGACAGCGATATCCACACGGTGTAGGTTTCAACCAGGTCAATAGGTAGCACAGACTGCAACTGCCCTACCTGGGTAGAAACCTCGTAGACGCACACTGTTCAGAGCAGAACAGCCGCCAGTACCGACGGAAATCAAACACACAAGGTACATGTTCAGCAACACCTTGAAACTCACGTCGTTGATGAGGGACGCTGAGGCTTCTTGGGTTTGCGCTGGCGCTCTGCGAGGAAAGCCCAATTTGCGCCTTGGTGGGGTGTCCAACAATGATCTGCCGCACCGCCCTTCCCAACGCTCCCCCGGGGCTGAGTCCCCTTGCTAAGTGCTAAGTACGCACCGAAGTGAAGGACGGGACTCTAATTTATTCTGGCGTCATCCCACCCACCCGCCCCCCGAAGAAGAAGGGGGGGGGGGGGGGGAAGGGGATGAAGCCCCCCCTTATTGCCCCATTATTAGGTGCTTGCGCCCTCACAAGGGGAGTGCTGACGAAGTAAAGTGGTCGCGAACAATCACGCACTCGCTGCGCTGTAGAAAAGGCTTATTGCTGACCGTGCCACATCCTTTACACTCACTCGCACCAGTTGCGGACAGCGCGCTGGAGCCACACACGGCATACTTGACCACGCATGGAGGCGCTCTGTAGGCGGCAGCTCAGCCAATGACGGTCGCACATCTGAGCGCTGCTGCCTGTGCTGAGCACTGCTCACTGCTCTGGTGCTCAGCGCCGCCTTTGTTAAGCTGCCACGTGTGCGCGCTTGCAATGAGGGGCGACGCAGCACAGCCAAAGCACTGACTAGAGCGATTCTCATGATGCAGCAGCCTGGGCACTCAACTGCCGCTGATCAGCTGCGCACTGCCACTGCTGTGTCGAGCGCTGTGGTGGACATTGCGCAGCGACAGCGGAGGAAGCCCTGTAATGTGATGTGATGTGACGTCACATTGCCGCAGGCAAGCAGACAACGGTTACATCTGCAGTAATGCTCAGGGCGGTGTGAGCGTCGCAATAGGTGCAAGCTGAGCAGCGCAGAGCGCCGCAACCACCTCGAACTGCCGTAAGCGTTGCAGTCCACCACAGTGAACGCCACCCTGGCGCATTCAGCGCTGCTGCGGGTGGCCGTAGCATGCCTCATCCCAGCGTGTTGGAGCACATCACTCATCAGCACCGCGCAGCACCACATCTACGTACCGCAGGGGTCTGGTGTCACTAGCAACGTCGCTCAACATAGACCACCAAAGCCCCGGAGCGCATGTGCAGCAGCTTCCGGGCGCAAGGTGTAATCGCTTTGGCGGCGGTGGCTGCAGTACGGCAGCGGTGAAATTGGCAGCGCGGCCGCACTCCAGAACTGCCGCCGCGCGGTCGCGCCGCCGCTGCTGCTGCCGCCGCACACGCTAGTGGTAGTCACACACAAGCCCGTGCACACAGCCATCTGTCAAGTGATGAACTGCACTCTCACTATGGGATGCTGCAATCAAATACGCCTACTGTTGAGCACTGCTACTGCATCCACGGCGTCGTTGTGTGACACGCGCATGGGCGCACACAGGCAAGGCAGGCATCTATGATAGATCAGTGGTGCGACAGCGACGTGCACGCGACGTGCGCGGTGTGTGGGCCACACATGCTGCTGAGCACAGCATAAGTGGTACGATATCTTCTGTGCGACAGGTTTGCAGCGAATGCTGAGACAGGTGCACTTCTCTGATACCTCGACTGATCAAGCGGTTCTCGCAACAGTGTAGCGCTGCATGCTGCCGCTTGCTTTTCAATTACTGAGACCGTTAGTGAGAGCATCAGTATTCGTGTCGTTGAGTATTGATGTTTTGGGGCCTCGCCACGCGCTGGGGCTGAACTTCAGCCGCTGAAGGCCGTGACGCTCTCTATGCATTCCTCAGGCCAAACTTGATTGCCTGTGATGTTCACCAATCCTGAATGTCGACTTTGATTGCAAGTGCAGGTATGTCTGACCTTAAGATGATGCCCTGGAATGTAGCACACACCAAGCGTCAAGTGAAGATTTACAGGCTGTGATCCCTGAAATCTGTGTGCCAAGTTGTGCCGCATCATACCTCTGAAATGAATCTCTCATGGACTCGGTGGCTTGTTAGGGTGTGTCCTGGCACGTCTGTGTAGCACACATCATCCACAGAACCTCACGACGGCGGTCAGTCACCCTGCCGTCTTTGACATACGTGTGCGTATTCGCTCCTTCTGCTAGGCGCGCGCATACCTATGCCTGCTGCCGCACCGATTGCGAGGCAAATTGCGCGCACGCCCTGCAAGCGACTCCGCTGGCATCCGTGTGTGTGGAGCGGGTGACGGCATCACGGATCGCATAGAGACAAAGCTCAAGTTGCCTTTCCGGCACCGTTCTCCTGATAGGCACACAAAGGATGGCGCACGAGGCAGGGGCTTCGCTGGGCTGGGGCTCCCTGGCAGTGGAGCTGCCTCTGCTCTTCAGCACGACCGCGGCATGGGAGCCATCCCAGCTTCAGCTGGCGGCTCTCTTGTCTCTATGCTGTCTGGTCGCGTTCTACAGCCTGAGGTATTATTCAGACGCGCAGGGCAAGCGGGTGGCAGCAGCGGGGCCAGAGGTCAGCAGCAGTGAGGTCAAGACGCCCTTTGCATCGCTGAGCGAGCGCACAGAGAGCTTCAAGGCGGCCTTCCAGAGCGCGCTGAATTACCCATGGGCGATGATCGAGAATCCCGTGTCGTTTGCCTTTGTGGAGTCGGAGCAAAATCGCACGCTGGTGGAGGCAGTGAAGGCGTGCGGCGCATATGCTCCTACGCCATGGGTCGTCAGTAGCATCGGTGGTCACATTCAGGTCAGCAGAGTGTTGTGCCCGTGCAGGTCTAGTCTATGTGTGACGCGTCAACGACAGTTGGTCTTTTCTCTTTCCTTGCGCCTGGCGCCAGGGCATGCGGTGCAATCGTCCATGCTACTCAAAAACTGCTAGCTGCAGCGCTCAGTGCTGCTGGCAGCGGTGGCCAATGTGTTGCTGTCATCGCTGCCTTGTTTTTGCCTGGCGGACTGAGTGGCCATCACGGCCGGTACAACGTGAGTTGGCGTGCACTGAGCTCGTCATCTTACGCTGATAATCGTCGACACATCAGTGGGCTCGGCGAGCTTGCTGTGCAAGGCACCGCAGGCGCTTTCGCTGTCGCAACGACTGCAGGTTTTCATCTTCTCGCCAAAAGGTCCTGCTTCACATCATGCTTTTTTTATCAGAGACATGAACGAGGTCGCTGTAATGACCCTCACTGAATATACACACTAGGCCGTCATCATGGCTGTGCTCCCATATACGCAAAAACATGACTCAACACCGCTTTTCTCTTGTGACCCCATGTCATCAGCCCCTGGTTGATGATTCTCATACCAGCATGTATGTCTTGTCATCCGTTCGTGCCCTTGCTGCAGAGCGCCGTATTTGTGTCGCAAGCACGCCTGACGTCGTGCTGCTTCCTCACGTCCGTCTCATCGTCTGCAGCTCTTGTCCGACATTTACTTGAAAGTGTTTCTACTACATGTCCAATTGTTTTGAACTCTGTTTGCTTGTTCTCAATTCTGCGTGTTGCAGAGCGCCATGTTTGCCATGTGGTGCCCGCCCAAGGTCTGGAGGCAGACGGGGAAGATGACGTGCAAGAAGGACCTTGTCAAGGTGCGCATGCATGTATGCCTGCAAGAAGGAGTATGTATGTATGCCTGCAAGACCGACCTTGTCGAGGTGCGACACACATACATATGTTGTTCGCACGCATCACGAATCATGATGTGTGACAACTCACAACTATGGTCATATTTTTTGTGCATCTGCATGTGTGTGTGCGTGTGCCGTGGAGGTCCAGCCACATCACGTCGGCCGCGCAACGTCGTGCGCATCACCTACGTACTCAGAATGCATGTCAGTCGTGCCCTACGTATGCAGTGCCGTGCAGCACCCTCTGTCGTATTGTTCCATGAACTGCCCCAAGCACAGCGGTATGCATCCTCAGAAATGGGCAGTACGACAGGTGAAGGCACTCGCCACGCCTGCCACGTTGCTGCTGCGCTGGCGCGTGTTGGAGCAGCATTGCCTTTTTCACTGTTCGGTAGTGCGGCGAGACACGACAGCAAGTTTAAGCTCGAGATTGTAAGCACTCGGACGATGTAGCTTGAGTCAGTGCTTAGCTTCACACGTTGAAGCCTATGGTCACTGTAGCAGGCGGTGACTCCCCTCTTATTTGCCGCAATTGGCCACTGCGCGCGCCGCCAGAGCTCGCGTTCACTTGGTAACTTCAACTGCGCGTGCGCCTCACAGGAGTAGCGCGACGGCGGCGCGTTTCGTGTGGTGCGGTGGGACGCGTGCGTGACATGACCACATCTGCCTATCATGTACTCTGCGTTTACGGCAGCGGGTGACGCACCCCTGCTGCCATTACCGCCTCTGCAGAGCTCTCGCGACGGCGGCGCGTGGTGCGGTGGACCGCAAGCACGGCAAGAACATATGTTGGGTTAGTTCGTGTATTGCATTCACAGCAGCAGCGACTCACCACACGCTAACTTCAACTGTGCACGCCCTCCCCCCTTCCCCAGCGCTCGCGCGACGGCGGCGCGTTTGGGGTGGTCTGGTGGGACGCGAGCGCGGCATGATCACACAAGGCCGATGTTTACTCTATATACACTTCAGCAGGTGACTCACCACACACACACACTTCAACTGTGAACGCGCCCCTGCAGAGCTCGCGCGACGGCGGCGCTTTCGGCGTGGTCTGGTGGGACGCAAGCGCAGCAGGCGCGCCGCTGCCGTCCACCGCGCCTGTCGTCATTATGCTGCCTGGCGTCGTGGGAAAGCCGGATAACATCTACCTCAAGCGCATGGCGCTGCACTTGGCGCACCGCTACGGGTGGCGCACGGTGGTGAAGGGGTGGCGGGGGCTGGGCACGGAGCTCACGACGCCGCGGCCGGAGACCTGGGATGACACCGCTCTGCAGGTGAGGTGACTGTTAGGGCTAGGATTAGGGTCAGGGTTAGATGGGATGACACGCTTCTGCAGGTTAAGACAACTGTGAGGGGGAGCTGGGGCGTAGGGCTAGGGTGAGGACTAAGGTCGCTTGTTCTGGCCGTGGCTGGAGACGTGGAATGACACCGCTCTGCAGGAGGTGACTGTGAGGGCTAGGGTCAGGGTTAGCGTTGGGACTAGGGACACTTGTTTAGGCAGTAGCTGGAGACGTGGGATGACTCGCCCTGTAGAGTAGATCAGATGCATACAGAATGTACACACATTTTGGCTGCTGAGGATTTCGCAGCCAAAGACGTCAGGCATTACCGGTTTACACCCCAGCGGCCTGCAGGTGTGTGGATTGCTGGTCAGGGTAGGGCCAGTATTAGGGCTACAACTACTCTCAAAAGGTGAGGGCTGGGTTTAGGGTCAGGGTTATTTTTCTCCAGATCCCACATGTGCAGGCTCAGTGTCGGTTGGTTATCTATCTACGCAGCTCTCCATGTAGGGCAGCATGTGTGAACATTACAATTGCTTGCCTTTTGATGTTAACGTTCAGTTTGCGGCGTTGGCCATAGCTCAACTTCAACCGTTATTCAACTCCTGTGCGCTCAGGACCTGCTGGATGCGATAGCGTACGTGCGCGGCACAATAGGCCCAGGCGGCCCCCGTGTTGGGCGTGGGGTTCATTCAGCTTTGGTGGAGCGCTGCTGGCAACCTCAACTTCATCTCATCAGAACTTGAAACAATCTATTACCTCGCTCCATGCGCTCTCAGGACTTACTGGATGCGATAGCGTACGTGTGCGGCACCGTAGGCCCTGGCGTTCCCATGTTTGGCATGGGCTGCATTTTTGGAGGAGCGCCGCTGACGACATCTAAACTTCAATAATCTACTTCACCTCCCGTGTGCACAGGACTTGCTGGATGTGATAGCGTACGTGCGCGGCACGATAGGCCCTGGCGTTCCCATGTTTGGCGTGGGCTTCAGCTTTGGGGGAGCGCTGCTGACAACGGCGGTGGGCACGGTGCCGCGCGCGGTGCACACGCTGTCCGCCGTAGTCAGCGTCAGCGGGTTGTTTGACTTTGGGTGAGTCGTGAGTCACAATTCTAGAGTCACAGACACGGGTCACTAGGTATGTATATATCGGCCGTGGTCAGCGTCAGCGGGCTGTGTTCGACTTTGGGTGAGTGATGAGTTGAGAGCCACAATCAAGAATCGTACAGAACAGGGAGGCAGTTCGAGGTTTGCTTGGGCACAAATTTCTAAATATTCAAAGAAGCTTGGATGATCTACATCTAAAATCACAGGAAATAAACGTCCTGAACTTTGATTTGTTTTTCTGATTACATGAATATCAAATTTTCTAGCGTCAAGTCCTATTGTGGCATAGAATCCTGAACGTTGTAGATCTTTGAGATGCACCTGTTGAGTGTGGTCTGTCGTGTTGGCCGTGCGCAGTCAGCGTCAGCAGGCTGTTTGACTTTGGGTGAGTCATGAGTTGTGCGTTGAGAGTCACAGTGACGAGTCATACGGCAGGGGGGCAGGCGGGGCGAACCTGTCATTTGAGACGCACACGTTGAGTGTGGTCTGGTGGTGGGGACATTGCTAGCTTGTGTGCTCGTTGAACCAGCAGAGAGTAATTTCTCATGTACTAAGTTGAAGTACCGGCTTCCGTGGTGGCTGGTCAGGTGACCAGCGGAGAGTCACTTCTCATGTACGAGTTGAAGTACCAGCTTTCATGGTGGCGCGTTGATGCCCATGGCTTAGGGCCATAGGCCCCTTGGGTGCAAGCCAGCAGTTTTGCGGCCATGGTCCTTTGCTGAATAGCATTGCGTGTGCATGTACTGTAGGTAGGTTGATGCACAAATGGACCTTAAGCCACAGCGGTGCCGCCGCGGTGCGCGTGCATGCACAGACATGCTCGGTGACAGGCGCTGTAAACGCGTCGCGTTGACCAATTATGACGATCGCAATTTTGTCAACAGTGAATACTCTATGTAGTGTGACCCAAACCCCAACTAAGTAGGGCACACGCAAGACACCTCCTGTGCCAATAGCCGTGCGAGCAATACTCCCCCCCTGACCCATCAAGCCCAACAACACCACGGACAGTCAGGCAGACCCCCTGCCTGTGATTTGTCATCGATCAACCTAGCCTCCCTCACATCACACTTTGTCCCCCCCGCCGTCGCTGCGCCCCCCCCCCCCCCCCCCTTCCCGCTGCCCGCAGGTCCATGCTCAAGCACGTGGAGACGCAGTGGGGCTGGCTGTACGACGCCATGAACGCCAAGGTCACCGTCGCCAACTACAAGCGCTTCAAAGTCCTGGACGTCGTGTGCACACCCGCGCGCTCTGCCGACACCGCCGCCACCAGCGCTGCGCACGCTGCTGCCACTGAGGGTTTCAGCGTCGACGCCGCCGCCGCCGTCGCGCTGCCGGAAGAGCAGCGGCGGCGGCAGCAGCAGCAGCAGCGCGCGGATGCCGCCGCTGCCGCCGCCAACACCGTCGCCGCCGCCGCCGATGACACGTCGCACACGGTGCTGGCGAGCGGCACCGTGACACCTGCCGGCGGTGACGTGGGGAGCAATGCTGCTACTGCTGCGGGGGAGCAGGATGCTGCGGCCGCGGTGGCGGCGGCAGTCGCGGCGGCGGCGGCGCCGGCTGCGAAGCTGCAGTCGGACGGCAGCAGCGACGACGACGCCGCTTCCGAAGTGGAAGAGGTGGTGACGATCAGCTCCCTCGGAGACATCGGCGGCAACGGCAGCGCTGCCTACAGCAGCAGCAGCAGCCGCAGCGCTGGCCCCACTGTCACGGTGATCGGCGATGGCGGCAGTGGCGGCGGCGCTGCGGTCGCCGTCAAGACGATACCGGCGCTGGAGGAGAGCGAGCTGGCGGCCATCAAGGGGCACCGCGACTTCCACAGCATCTTCACGGTGCCGTTCTCGGGCGACGCGTCCGTGGACGACTACATTGTGCGCGTGGAGCGCATGCACGCGATTGGGCGCGCGCGCGTCAACGTGCCCGTCCTCGCGCTGCTCGCCGAGGTGAGGGTTAGAGTTAGGATTAGCGTTAGGGTTGGGGTTAGGGTTGCGCGCGCGCGCGTCAACGTGCCCGTCCTCGCGCTGCTCGCCGAGGTGAGGGTTAGGGTTAGGATTTGCGTTAGCGTTAGGGTTAGGGTGGGGCGCACGCGCGTCAACGTGCCCGTCCTCGCGCTGCTCGCCGAGGTGAGCGCGCGCGCAGCCCTAACCCTAACCGCCGTAACTGCTGTAACTGTCGCCGTCGGGCGCGCGCGCGTCAACGTGCCCGTCCTCGCGCTGCTCGCCGAGGTGAGCGCGCAGCCTCAACCCGAACCGCCGTAACTGCCGCTCCGCGCCTGCGGCGTCGCCGGGCAAGCTGCAGCACTGTACGAGGGTGCTTTCGATTCTGTTTGCTGAAGCTAGCGAGGGGCCACTACGCTGTAACTGCCGTAACAGCCGCATGCATGTCGCCGAGTCGCAGTATTGCAGACGAAGACTCTGAGCCCTAACGCTGACTGCCCCCGCCCCCCTCCCCCCCCCCTGCGTGGCAGGATGATCCCCTGTGCCCCCCGCGAGCTGGGTCGACTCGCTCAAATCTGCGGCGACCAACGAGAACATCATCGTCGCGCAGACGCGCAGCGGCGGCCACTGCGGCTGGTTCACGGGCATGGCCGGCGATTCCTGGCTGGATGAGGCCGCGTCGCGCTTCCTTGCAGCAGCACTCAGCGCCGAGACCGCTAACAAGCAGGCCGGCGGCGGCGCGCGGCGCAGCAGGGCCGGCAGCAGTGGGAGCGAGCGCGCGGCGCGCAGCGTCAGCGGCGGCGGCAGCAGCAGCGGCGGAAGCAGCGGCGGCGGCAGCGGCGGCGCGGGTGGCGACGCCCGCGGCAGGGACGCGAGCAGCAGCAGCGCTGGCAGCGACAGCACGGCGGTCAGCAGCAGCAGCGGCGGCGGCAGCGGCGGCGGCAGCGCGGCGGGCGCGGAGCTGCGCACGGCGTGACGGGCACCGGCTGCGGCAGGCTGTTGACGCAGTGTGCGGGCGCGCTTGCATGGCGTTTCTGCACCAACACCAGCCACAAATGGTGACATATTGATGCGGCAGCGGAGCGAAGGGGGCAGTCTGGAGCCGCTGTGGCAGCGGCAGTGCCTGCAGCACTGCCGCATATGTGTCGGCAGCGGAAGGAGCACAGCGGCGGTGTCACTGGCGGCAGCAGCAGCGGCGGCAGCAGCGGCGGTGCTACCGGCATCGCGGCGATGGCGGCAGCGGCAGTGGCGGCAGCGCCAGAGCTTGACGCGTCAGATGTGCATCAGCAGAGCTGCGCACAGAGATGTTGCACGCGCCTGGCTCACATCACGACGACAGTCAGCTGATTTCCATGTACATAAGGCATCCCGCCCCAATGATACTGGGCGTTTGCTGTTCGCAAGGGGGGGGGAGGGCAAGCAGGGGGTACAACTTGCAGTGGGGATTGCATGCTTCTACTGCCGGTTTTTTGTTTATGTGGGTGGCTGTCGTGTTGTGGTAGAGTTCCGCTCCGGACGGGGGGGCAGGGGGGGTTGGGGGGGGGGGGGGGGGGCTGCTGTGCCTCGGCGAAAGTTGACTAGCACGACAGGGACAGAGAAGAGGGACACGGGGTATGCAGTCACAGGCATGCATTTGCCGTGCCGTTCCATGTTCCATCACACGCACGTTTTCTGGAGTGCTGTTAGAGCATCAGCGCTCAACCAGCAGCAGCGACGATGCAGCAGTCACAAGCGGTGGCTCAGATGTTGAGCGTAGCCATTGTCCCCTCCCCCCCCACCCCCCCCACCCCTTCCGTGACAGCCTGGGCTTGTTGCTGAGCGCACCTGCATTTCTATTCTTTCCACTCCTATCCACACGTGCTTGGAGTATGGTAATGGGTGTTTTGACGTTGCGCCACGGGGACGGCTGAGTGGAGGGTGGTGTGCAGCTGTCAGAGGCGCCTGCCCCTGTGTTCTTCAAGTTGAGGTTTGCGTAGAGAGTCAGAGAGTGTGAAACAGACAGCATTGGCTCAGAGGGCGGTGCGGGAACGCGCACACACATGTGCCGCCTGTCGGACTGGCGGCGCGGTGCGTTTGGGCCGGCGCTGTGCCACTGACATTCATACAAGTGACACGCAACAATGCACGAGCAGACATCACTTCTTGCACCGAACGCCTCATGTTCTGTAACATTTTGTCGTCGTTTGGATGTTTGTTGCATGCGGGTCATGTAGGCGGCGCACTTTTCGCGGTGTGTGTGATCATGATGCCCAGCGAGCAGCACCATGCTTCTAAGGTATGACATGCTTTTAAAAAACACAGATCTGCGCAAATAGGAGTAAAAAAGCATCAGCACAAGCTAGGGTTAGTGTTAGCGTCCTCGTGTATTGTAGCAAGCACTGATGTAGCAAGTACTTTACACGCATTCCGGGTGTCTGCCTGCTTCAGGTAGGACATGCGTTTGGAAGATCGGAGCATGTGGTCAGCACAAGTTAGGGTTAGAGTTAGCGTCCTCGTGTTATTGTGGCAAGCATCTGGTACATGACATGCATTCCAGGGTGTCTACCTGAGCAATACATGACGTCGCGTGTGCAACAGACATAGGGGGCCTCTGTAACTTTCAAAAAAGCCAAAATGCGAGCGCAGTGGCAATGCAGTAAAATCATCGCGCATGCGTTCTCAAGTGCATGACATTGCCTTGTCTTGCTCATTCTTGCAGGTAGCAGTAAACATGCGCAGTTGGCGAAAAGTCTATTATATATTGTTCGGCGGCGCACGGTCGTGCTGACACTGCACCAGATATAAACGCGCACTATTTACAGCCATGCAGAGCTTGTGTGCGATCTCTAACGGAGGCGATTCAACATGGAAGTCAATGCGCAACATCCGCCATATCTACATGCTTTCCGGCCACCTTGCTCCAGCCCTTGCGATCACATTTCGCAGGGCACATTCTGGCACACACTCACACACCTCGCGATCTAGCACCAGCGACTCGCCCTGTGTATCGAACATCGCGCCCTGGACTGCTGTGCCACGATACCTTCTCTCTGCAGCTCTGGAAAGAAGCTACACGCACGCGACAGCGCTCAAACACCACCACGCGCCCCTCAGCAGCAGCGCTCAGCGCCGACAGATCTGGCTGATGTCGCGCACAATGTGGTCTCCGAAAAGAAAATACCCACACGACAGCGCTCAACACCAAGCGTCCCTCAGCAGCAGTGCTCAGCGTCTGCAGATCTGGCTGATGTCGCGCACAATGTGGTCGCCGCCGGCGTTGGTGTGCCCGCTGAAGCCGCGCGGGCCGCAGTTGACCGTGTCGTCGTTGATGCGGCCGCCGGCGGCGCCGCCCTTGAACCTGCGTCACCAACAAGTGTTGAAGTTTATGTTTACGTTTGAAGGTGAGGTACCGTCGTGTTTTAAAGGGCGCGCGCAACACAGCGCCATGCGTCAGTGCTGGGGGGAAGCGTGGTGATGTGTGTGCGCGTGCTTGGGGAGGGGAGCGTCACTGCCAGCGTTCATATTTACACATGAAGTGTGAGGCTCTGGCGTTTACTGCGTACGTGCAGAGGGCGCTTTGCGAAGCGGTTGCAGTTGACGCTGCAAGTTTCTCTTTTACCCCAGTTACGCTCGCTGCGCTGACCGAACACGCTGATCAACCACAAGATGACCAGACAGTGAGCATCAGCAGCATTGCGGCAAGCGCACACTTGCTCACCACCTACCTCCAACAGTGCTCAGCAAACACTTGCTCAGCGGCGTACCCATCTGCTGTCGTTTCAGACATCAAGCCCGCCAGACTCAATTCTCTGATTCACATTCAGGCTACAAAATGCACACTGCAGTTATGATCGGCTGCTTTCAACTAATCCCATCAGACTATATCATTTGCATAGCAGTTTTTCAAGCTTGTTTCACGCAGGTACTCAGTTGATCTACGCAGTTGATAATACACACATTGGTTGCTGTATCACAATGGCAACTTTGTCTGAACACCCCACGACAGAGAAATTCTTGAAGTATTTGTTGAAGTTTCACCTCTCCGCGTACACGCCTGTGTACGAGTTGGTGTTGCACAGGCGGTCGTACACGCCGCCTGCCCTGTTGGCAGATCCCGCAATCGTACCCCCAGCAGCACTCAGCGACGACTTGCGCTGCTGCTGCTGCGCCGCTGCCGCCGCCGCGCCGCTATCACGCCTGGCGGCGGCGCCGGCGCTGCTGTCACGGCGCGCGCCTGCCGCGGAGTCGCGGCGGATCGGCGAACTTGAAGTTGGTCTGAGCGCTGCTGCTGCTGCGGCGGAGCTGCTGGAGCGTCGCCTGTCATCAGTTGAAGTTCCGGCGCGCCCGCGCAGCGCTGGGAGGGGGGAGGGGTTGTGGTGGACGGCGGCGGGGGGGGAAACGTTGCCTGCCAGCTGCGGCGTGGAGGGAACAGGGGGGGGGGAGAGGGGGTCAGTGCTGATGTGAGCCGCTTTGATGCTTCTGAAGCTTCGAAAGCCTTGAGTGCTGATGAGACTTGACAAATGCGTCACTCGGTTACAGTGATTCAGTTGCGAAGTGTGACAGAGCGCTGATGCGGGATGGGCGGGTGGGGGGGCTGAGGGGGCTAATGCGGAAGACGCCTGCCAGCTGCGCAATTAGATGCTTGCCGCTGGTTGGTGCTATCTTGCTTGCACTTGACCTTCAGAGTGTTGCCCTGTTACATACCTCAAGTCTGTTGCCGAGCACGCCAGGTCATGCGACCCTGAGGACAGCACTTAAACTTGAAGATGGTACGGCACTGTGTAACGACAGCATCATGGGGTCACGGCGCCATAAGAATAAAGGTATGCCAATCGCCAAACCTGACCGCATAGACACGTCGCATGCTGCTTTCCCCCGTGCAAGGTCCACTCAGCCAACATCTGCACATATGTGCGGCATCTTGCTGTACAGATCAAAGCGAGGTGGAACTCCTCAGAGCGAGGTCGAACTACTCAAAGCGAGGTGGAGCTACTAGTATACTGCCCGTGAACTGCTGCGTGCTTGACACGGGCATCCTTCTGAGCTGTCGCCTCCCCCACCCCCCCCTTGCATCCTCCTTCAATTGTCCGACAAGTCATGCTGTGGCCACTGAACTGACGGCTGTGCGCTCTCGCCCCATGCAGGCTGAAGCGCTGCCCTGGCGGCTGGGTGTAGCTGGGGCCAAACGCGATGGGAGTATAAACATCTCAGCTCATTTTCCAACCGCGCAGTGCTCAACGCACCAGCATCGCGTCCCTTTTGATGCCGCGGACGTTGGCGTCGCTGCGGTCGGCCAGGTTGCTGAGCGTGATCACGCCATCAATGGTGGTGGGGCCGCCAACGCCGTGCGTGCCTGTGTAGGTGGTCTTGTCGTCGTGGAAGCGCACTGCGTCCGGCACCGTGCCTGCAGTCACAATGCGTGACATACGGTAGGTATATGAGTGCAGTGCACAAAGGCAGCATCGTTTTATCAGTGAAACGCGTGCGTGTCAGCACTGGATAGTAGCCTTGCCGGTGAAGTTAAAGTGCACCTCATGCGGCACCGAGGCTGCAATACAAGAGTGCGTAACATGGGGAGGTGAGTTTTGCTGCTGCTCGTGCCGATGTATGGATTTAGTCATCAAAGCGCATCCGGCACCGTGCCTGCAGCAGACAGCGCATGATTGAACGTCATCAGACAGTACAGATACAGACACCTGCACCCGCTTTATTTGCCAGTTGTTTTTGTAGCATGCTACATACATATGGAACCCAGTCAGCGCCAAATGAGTGCAAAGGATCAGGTGCGTGCAGGTGAGGCGCGGTGAACAGCGCATGTAGGCACGTAGAAGTGAAGGCAAAGCAGGCATGGTCGCCACACGTGCCATAACATCTGGGGCAGTCGCCATAGCAGCGCACCATGGTCAGGTTCAGGTTTAGGGTTATGGTAAGGTCAGGCACCGTGCGGCGCTTAGGGTTAGGGTTAGGGTTAGGGTTAGGGTTAGAGTTAGGCTTAGCGTTAGTGGGCGTCGTTGCAAGGATACACACTTTGCGAGGCACAGCAAGGTAGGCATATAATGATGTCAGCATCACCTATCCACTTGTGCCCCAAAACCTCGACCGCAACCCCTACACTTCACCGTGCGCACACTGCCCAGCGAGCCCGCAAAACCGCTGTACAGCATTGCGTGCAGTACGTGCATTGCGTGTGTGGGGCACAACATGTAGCAATCGCATTCGCAGCTTACTGGCCCCTGCGGAGATGCTACCCCCCCCCCCCCCACACACACACACACATAACAAAGAACTCCCCCCTAAAAACACGCACCTGTAGAGCTGACGCACTGCACCGACGCGATCGCCGCCAGAACGCTCTCCTCGGACACGTTCTTGCCATCCGCTACATACGGTATCGCCTGCGCGCGGAAGGCGGCCCAGCCGAGCCTCTTCTGCGTCGCGGCGCGCGTGAAGACGAGGTCGCACTGCGTGCGCCCGAAGCGCGCGTCGATGAGACGCGCGTCAGTGCACAGCTTGAAGAAGCGCGCAGAGTCCAGTTCCGAGGAGGTCTGCGGGGGACGGGGGTAGGGGGGAAAAGGGGGTAGATTAAGAGTTAGCGTGAGGGTTACGGGTATGGCCAACATCCAGGTAATGGTTGTCCTTAGGCTTAGGGTGTCAGGTGAGACGCGCGTCAGTGCACAGCTGAAGAAGTGCGCAGAGTCCAGCTCCAAGGACGTCTGCGGGGGGGCGGAAAAGGGGGGGGGGGTAGCGGGTAGAGCTGGTGCGTCAGTGCACAGCTTGAAGAAGCACGCAGAGTCCAGTTTCGAGGACTTGAAGAAGCGCGCAGAGTCCAGTTCCGAGGACGTCTGCGGGGCGCAGAGAGGGGAGAAAAGGGGGTAGAGGGTAAGGGGTAGAGGAAGGGGTAGGATTAGGGTTACGGGCATGGCCAGCATCAGGGCAAGGGTTATCCTTAGAGTGAGGGTTTGGTAGGGTTAAAGTTGAGGTGAGTGTTTACAAGGGTAAGACTTGGGCTGAGAATTAGGCTCAGGGTTAGAAGTAGGGTGTGAAGTCTGCGGGTCGCGGAGAGGGGGGGGGGGTAGGGGGGGGGTAGGATTAGGGTTACGGGTATGGCCAGTATCAGTGACAATGCACGCATCAGTGCTCGGCGTGATGGCCTGCACGTTGCGTGTGCTTGCTGCACGCGGCAGATTATTGCGCGGGCGTACGCACACGTAGTACGGCGGCGCCATGAGCAGCGCAACTTCAACGACCAGCGTTCACAAACTCCACATCTTGAAGTTTGCCTTCAAGCGCCAGAGTTTTAACAGATCCTGAGCGCGGTAACTTCAACATGCGCCCTGCAACCTGTCAGCAAGCTCAGGCCCAGGCTCTAGGCTAGCTTCACCAATTAGGGTTAGGGTCAGCGTTACCCCGCCCATGCACCTACATACCTTTGCGGCACTGGAGCAGAACGCCACAAACACATCCGCGACGCGTGCCTCCACATCCGCTGCCGCCGCCGCCGCCCCTGTGACTCTCCCAGGACTCGGCGACCTCGACTCAGACCTTGACTCGGTAACGCCAGACGGCCGCCGCGGCGACGCCTTCGCGGTAGGCTTGTCCATCAGAACCTCGCGATGCGCGGCGGTGGGGTCCAGCGCGGGGACCTTGATGCCGCGCACGTTGGCGTCGCTGCGGTCTGCCAGGTTGTCGAGCGTGATGGAGTAGTCGTTGGTGGTAGGCGGGCCGCCGTGCGCGTGGACCTGCAGCAGCGGCAGCAGCAGCGGCGGCGGCGGCGGCGGCGGTGGTTGCGTCGGCGGCGGCAGCAGGCGGTCAGTTGCCTAGAGGGCTGGCACTAGCGCAAGCAATGTAAGTGAACGGACACGCGGCCCTTGCAGTGACTTGTCACTCATGCTGACACAGCACACGTTGAGTGTGTGCCGTATGTATGTGGCACTGCAGCGACAGCAGCGGCGGCGGCAGCGGCAATGGCGGCGGCGGCGGCGGCGGCAGCAGCAGCAGCAGCAGCAGCAGCAGCAGCGGCGGCACAGGTAGCGGCAGCAGGTAGCCGCAGCTGCAGCAATGCTCAACCTGGCGTATAAAGCTCATGGTCTCTGCATGGTGTGTCATGACAGTGGCGGCCATCTTACACCGTTGGTGGTATTGGTGCTGCCTGGTTATGTATGTTTGCACCGCGCGTGATGAGCGCTGTGCTGCCATGCCCCCTACGTCCATGCACTTGTCAGATGCTGCAGGAGTGAGCACCTGCAGAGTTCGGAGCATCTGTTGCTGCCGTGCCAGAATGACAGTACGTGTGCAGCCGCCACCGAGGTTGTGCAAATTGCTTCTGCGTGTCCCGCACTCTAAGCAGCAACGCGTAATGGGGACTGCTTGTTCTTGCCGTGTCAACTGCACTCTGGCGGTGACATGCCGCATTGGCTTCATCAGCAGCGACCACAGCATGCAAGGTTGCTGAGGCACGAAGTAGACATCCACACAAGCGCTCTGGTGTGATGTTGCCAACATGCTGATGCCATCAGCGCGTGCATCTTGTGCAAGGACGAGAGCTCTTGATGACGCACTGCTGCCACGTGAACTGTTGAAAGCACTACCAGATGCATTGCGACACTAAGTGCTGCAAACGTTGGGCAGAGCAGTTCTGTTCTGCAACAAACAACACAATGCGAATTTGCATGCATGCCCGTCGCTACTCACCCCAGTGTAGGTAGACTTGTCATCGTAGAACCGAGTAGGAGCAGCTACTGTTGCGTTGTCGACGCTGGGGCCTCCAGAGGTAGCCACCCTGCGTGCAATGGCGTCGTATGAAGTCCCCTTCTTGTTCGCTATTTCCTGCAGGGCAGCCGAGAAGCCCCCGAAGTCTACACGCTTCATGCCAGGAGCCTTGACCTTCGTGAAAATGAGGTCCAGGTCCGTGGTGGACAGTCTCTTGTCTACGAGGCCGCTCTCCTTCGCCATCTTCTGAAACTTTGCGCTGTCCATCTCTGCCGACCCTGCTTGTCCTGCGCCGAAGGCGCAGTATCTGCAGAATTCATTGTAGAGCTGTGCTTCCATGGTGTGTACTGTCTGTCGTTGACGTTTGTGCTGCTTGGTGCTGCTGCTGCTGCTGCTGCTGCTGCTGCTGCTGCTGCTGCTGCTGCTGCTGTTAGTCTTAGCACCGCGGGTTGACTGTCCTGGGCACTTGTAGCCTCACTGCGGGCTTGGCAATTAGTGCGAAATACGGGCTCCGTAGGTGTCGCTAGCTCTTTCAGAAGAGTCACCAGGACCCCGATCAAGCAGCGGTTGCCGACCCCCCCACTCCCCCCTGCGTGCGGGGGGTCGCAATGCAGTGTTCCATTACTTGCACTGTGTGGCTGTTGTGCGTCCCACCTAGATGCACTTTGACTTGCAGAGCTCAAGCTGGAAGCGAGGCACTTTTTTGTGTCGTATCATTTCCTTCGATTGTCTCCCTCATCAGGGATCTTAGTAGAAAGCATATCATTGTCGAGGCAGGCAACGTATCCCGGGTTCTCCTGTGTTTTCGCCCGCTGAAATGCATTAATGCACTCCAAATGCGCTATAGGACCATTTTTGTTTTTTTGTTGCTCGTAGCAGCAAGGCGCGCTAAAATCGCTCGACTGCAAGTGCACCAGAGATGATGCAGAGAGCGCATGATCAAGGCATTGCTTCTCACACACAGGGCCATTGAAGCGTGCTTCGGGCGTGGCCACCTGTAATATTCTTCAACATCACACAAAAGAAAGTGTGAGCAAAGCACCCATTCAGTGCGTAATTCCATCTATTAATCCATAGAAACAAAGGGGCGGCCAGCGCCCGATACCAGGCTCTATGTGGCACAAGGCTCTCTATGTAGCCTGTTTACAAAAGCGGCGAGAGGGGGAGCCCAGACGGGGGCAGCGCTCGAAAGCCGCTGCCACAACGCTCAACAGCACTGGAATGCTGAGCGCTGCTGCTGCATCATTGCTCAGCCATCGCGCCCAAGGAACGCTGGCTGAATGACCGATGCGCAGCGCGGAACGTGGTGGGGGGGGAAGAGAGCCACGAAACGCGTCTGTGCCACACTTTGCACACGAGCCAGCAGAGCACCCACGTCCCTGTGGCTGGTGCTTGGCTTAGTGTGGGACACAAGGATCCGAACACGCGAGCGGGGGGGGCACCTGTCGCGAAGATGCCCCAGTAATCTCTCTGACCACAGCTAGCAGCAGGGTTCCACCTCCTGCTGTTTTCCGCGCACCTACCTACACATTCACACGCGCAGTTTCCCAAAAACCTCCTCCGCCTAGCAAAATTAGTAGCGCCTTCACATGAAGCTCCGCAACGGGCGCTGCTGCGGCCGCGGCCGCTGCTGCTGCTGCTGCTGCTGCTGCTCCTGCCGCGCATCCGCCGCTGCTGCTGCCGCCACGGGCTCAGCCCCCTTTGCCTGCCCCCCCCCCTCCGCCCCCTCCTCCGCAGCGCCGCGCGCCGACGACGCCTGCGATACGCGCAGCGCGTCACGCCGCACGCCTTTTGCTGCAGCCGCAGCAGCAACCGCGGCGGCATGCGCGCCGCCGCCGCCGCTGCCGCCGGCGGCGCGCGCGCGCAGCGCCCGCGGGTCAAAGAACGACACATTGCTCAGCGACTGGTCCACTTCGCAGCCCGGCTTGTCTTCCATGGCGCGCCCGACAATTTTGGCGGGAACGCCGGCGGCGGTGGTGTGTGCGGGGAGCGACATGAGGACGACGCTGCCGGCCGCGATTTTGCCTGCGGAGCATTGCCACGGCGGGTGCGGAGCGCTGTGGATGAGTGCGTGTGAGGGATGGCCCTTGCGGAGCCACTTGAGTCAAGAGCGGTGAATGTGCTGTACGCAATGTATGTGATGGCGTATGGGATGTCGCCTGCAGAGCCGCTTTAGTCAAGAGAGGCGAATACGCTCAAGGCCATGTACGTTGACACTGCGCATTGGCGCGCGAGCGATTGACGCTTGTACCTTACCTCACTGCTGATTAGCATGTTGGCAGCATGCTGCATGTGATTGCTTCACAACTAGTTTAGGTTTAGGCTAGTAATTCCCTACATGACAAAGTTAATATTTTTGTAGCAGTTGACATCATGCCCCAACAGACTGATCCCTGGTACTTCTGTTTGTCAGTGCAGTCCAGCAAGGCAGCCCACGAGATTGCAGTTGAACTCGCAAACATTAATTCAAGAGCGACTCCTACTTCAACACTTCTGCTTCCCAACATGCACAGGTGCGTGAATGGACTGCAGTTGCGCTACAGCCTAACAATTATTAAAACAAATGCTTTGATCTGTGAGTATGAGCTGTAATGTAACCCCAATGTCGTTTTCAGGAGATGAGCAACAAAGGAGTTCAACATCAAACTTCAAATTCAACTTCAATCCGTGTGCGCCACCTCTCACTCACATCCATCGCCTATCCGTATGTTCCCCAGAATGAGCGCCCCCGCCCCTATCAGAATGCCGCAGCCCAGCTTAGGGTGTCTGTCGCCACGGTCCTTGCCGGTGCCGCCAAGCGTAACGCCGTGCAGGATGGTGCAGTCATCGCCGATGACAGCCGTTTCGCCAAACACCACACCTGTGTCGCGCCGCGAAAAGCACAAATAGTGGCCACGTCAGTCAGTGCTTGGATGCATACGATGATGTGAAACTTGTCAGGAAAGCGCAGTCACATCACACCGGTGCTCAGAAGTGCGTGCTGATAAAAATTGTATTTACTTCAACAGTACATCCCTGACCCTCTGGTTCCACCTGCAATCAGCGACAAGGCAGACGTGAAAGAAGTACTTGCAGTAGGATGAGATGCCGGGCACTGACGCATGACGTCACGCTAGTGTCCGCTCCTCACCTTTTTATATCAGCATGTATGCATCCCAGCGGTCAATGCCTCATGTGACATGGTGCATTAGTCGCTGGGCATCTGTAAGAAAACTTCAGTATTGGAGAATACTTCAACGTTGAAGTATGAGGCGTTGAGCGCCAGCGACTGCTCGTGTCGCTAATGACTGCACCTACTGCATTTACAAGAAAATGAGTGCATTGCGCATGAGGCACAGCGCGTGTGGTGCCACTTGAAAAGCATGCAACTAACGGGCTAGTTTGCAACAATGCTCAACACCGGGTCGTGTCACCACTTTGATTCGTTGAGCATCACCCCACGGCCGATGCGACTTGCCGAGTGAGCTTCACACTTGAAGTTCATAGCGCCTTTCTCATGGCCACATCCACTGTGACCTCTTGAAGCATGAATCATGCCTACAGCGCGACTACTTTTACCTCCTCAAACGTAAATTGCCAAGTATCATGACTCACCAGTAGCATGGTCAATCATGACGCGCCGCGGCTGGTGCGCCACTACCAGCTGAACTCCAACATTGAACTTTTGAAGTGCCTCTCTTGCACATCATCCTACACTGACCTGTGCAACCACAACGCCATGTACCATGCCCGCTCACTGCACTGTCGACTCCTCAAAAGTATACTGCAAAGTGTCATGACTCACCAGTAGCATGGTCGATCATGACGCCGCGGCCGATGCGACACGCAGGGTGTATGTCCATGCCAAAAATCTCGCTCACGCGCGACTGTATTGCCAGCGCCAGCGAACGCCGCTTCCGCAGCCACAATTCATGCGCCACGCGACTCGCCTGCAGCCCTAGGTAGCCCTGAATTAGGGTTAGAGACAAGGTCAGGGTGAGGGGGGCAGGGTCAAATGCAGGTTTCATTGACCCTGAGCCCTTTGCGGTTTGCGCGTGCAGCCTTGGCCATGCCCAGAGGGTCAGTGATGATGCATGATGCCATACAATGATTGGCCGTACACATCTGTGATCGTCTTGCCAAAACGAGACTGGATGGTCATCGCTCACATTATTCACACCAGCACGCCCCCATCTATGTGACTTTCATAGATAAAGCAGTTGTGTGACATGATGGCAATGATGCGCTAGATAGGCGATGATATACCATACCATAGGTAACCCGGTTCGCGGTCAGGATCAGGGTAGCGGTCAGCGAAAGGATGTGGTTCTCTATACCATGTATCACATAGCTTGCCTGCAGCCCCCACGTAGCAGGCACATTCACCAGCGCCAGCACTGAGCATTGGGCATGTGTGAACTTCAAGCATTTGCTTCACACCAACCTCACCAAGTACATGAATATGCTGAGAGCCGCTAGGCAAGTTCCTACACCGATGTTAGGTGTTGATAATGATGCTCATTACACGCAATCAGCCCTCCAAACAAGCCTCTTGTTGCACTAACTAGTGAAGTGAGGCTGCTCAGTGCTGCAGAAGGTATACCGACGGTAGGCAGCACATCTGGCATACATGCCCCCCGCCCCCGCACGCGAGGCCACTCGTCATCATTGTCTGCAAGTCTGCGCGCGTTTCCCCAGCCGTTGCCTCTGAGTAGACACAGGCGCAGACGCTGCCAAACGTGCGGCAGAATGCGCTTACCATACATACCTCGGAGAGATAGATTCTGCTGCCCAGTGCGCGACAATGGACAGACAATTGTATGTGGGGTGAATTTCACTGCCAACACCAGCGTACATATTACCATGCTCACCTGTGAATTTCATTCTACTGCCGTGTAAGTGTTGACAGACCTCAGTGTATGTATGCAAACAATTTTTGAGGTGTGAGCAGATGCACGTTCACAGCTGGCTGGAGGTATGTGTATGCAGAACAGGATACTACCACATTGAAGAACTACCTATATACGTTGTAGTTGAGCAGTGCTGCGCCACATGCAGGGTAGCGCGTCACGATCGCCTTCAGGTCCACCGCAGCGCATGTCATATAGATGCGTGTGTTCAGAAGTCCGCATTGGAGTTTCAGTAATGTATAGGACCACCTATATGCATTGTAAAGGAGCAGTGCGTGCGCCGCGCCTTGCGCACATGAATGCATGTCATGATTGTCTCCAGGTCCACTACAGCTTTTGTATGCCATATAGAAGTAGATGCCTGTGATTATGTATGCACGTATGTGTCATGTATAGGACTGCCTGCATACCTTGTAGTTGAGCAGCGCCGCGCACGCGGGCCCTCGCACCCGTGATAGCGCGTCATGATGTGAAAGTCCACGTCAGCACATGTACGTATTCATATACGCATACATATACTATACATACCTTGAAGTTGAGCAGCGCATGCGCGGCGCCCTCGCACGCGGGGTTGCGCATCATGATCCGTTACAAGTCAGTGTTAACGCATGTCTGCATATGAATCATATTATATATACATATACCGTGTATACATACCTTGTAGTTGAGCAACGCGTGCGCAGCGCCCTCGCACGCGGGGTCGCGCGTCATGATCGCCTGCAGGCCCGCGCGCATGAGCATGTAGGTATGTATACGCGCATACATATGCTATACATACCTTGTAGTTGAGCAGCGCGTGCGCGGCGCCCTCGCACGCGGGGTCGCGCGTCATAATCGCCTGCAGGTCCGCGCGCATGAGCTCCACCAGCTTCCCTCCGCACGGCTCCCGCAGCACCCCTTCCAGCAGCTTGTACCACTCCCCTGACCCCACGCTATCGTTGGCGAGCTTGTTGGAGAGATGGTGCACTAGTGCGCAGTCCAGCGAATCGTACTGCAGGATGGTGTTGCGGTAGTAGCGCCGCAGCGCAGGCTCCTCCGCCGCCATGTCCTGAACCTCGCCGCACATGCGCCGCCATCTGCATGGGGGGAGTCACAAGTTGAAGATTGGGCGTCGTTACTTTCAACGCCTGGCGCTAATGCCTTGTCTTGCCCCTCGCCGCACAAGCGCCACAATCAGCACAAGTCGCCATTGAAAGTTTTTGAAGGTGCAGTTGAGGTGTTCCTACGGGCTCTGCAGCCGTGTGTCTCCCACTCCTCGCTAGTGACAATTATTGAAAGCAGCAAGCCTTCTTTGTTGAGCAGCTGGCTGCCGCGCTCGGACAAGTACCGTTTGCAATTTTTTTGAAGTATCTGTGCAACTTGCGGCAGCATGCAGTTTCATCGGCAGTGCGCGCAGATTCACCCCGATTTCTTGCAGCAAAATGCATCTCTGTGAAGGCAGTGCGCAGAAGGCAGTGCTCTGCGCCTGAGGCTGCCAGAACAAAAAAACTGCCTGCAAATTTGAACATTGACTTACTCCAGGAAGAATCTTCAGACGTGTAATGAAGCTACGACACCCAGCACAGCCCTCTCAATGGTCATTGCTGAGAGGACAGTGCAAGAAAGGCAACATCGACTCGAATCACGCTGCATAAAATGTCAGCCTGCGTGTGCTTTTCCCGCAGATGTTGACATACTCCCTGCTGGGACGTTTGGCACGGTCTAATCATGCTTAGCAAGAAATTCTAACTGTTGTCCAACCAAACAAGCGAAAATTTCGAACTGGCAATCTTGCAAAACGTAGTGTAGCAAGGCTGCTGCTTCCGGTAGCATTGGTGTGGAGTGTTACAAAGAACGAAACCCTTGTTGGACAAGAAGAGCTTCCGAGTAAGCAATGCGGCATGCGCGGTATGGAGACAGGGTTGCACAATTCATTACGCTTTGCGCGCACACGTCATTCGTGTTGATTGCGCTTCGAGCAGGGCACAAGCCCTAACGGGAGACGGTTCTACATGCATGACGGAGTTCTGCGCAACAGTTTCGAGGGATGCTAAACGACAGAACAGAACAGCACACAAGTGCGTAGAGGCCTCGCAACTCACAATGGGTCATCCGCTGTGTCGTTGCGAAGGGCGAAGATGCCAGTGGGCCCAGCGTTCACCATTCCTGCCTCGCAAAAGTCCAACAACCGCTGCGTCCACACACACGGAGGTTCGCTGCTCTGAATCAGGACTCGTCGATGCTCACGTAAGCTGATCCGCCACGCACGGACCCTCCTCTGCAAGCGCTGTGCAGGCCGTTATCCCAGGGCACCGAGGCGGACCGCTGCTCACGAAGCGCGTGATTGCAAGTGCCGAAAAAAAAAAAAATCGCTCACATTTTGCAGTAGACGCGCCGACTTGAAGTACCTCTGCGTTGGAGAATATACAGGTTCTCAAGCAGCTTTGCAATCACATGAGGCGATGCATGCTGGCTGGCGTTCTTTTAACGGCAGCATTAGATGTCCTGTCGGCACTCCATGCGGGGCTGCCTCGGGTCCGCCTGGCACGGTCGTCAACTCCTGTAATGATCCAGGCGTCAGCAGATGCTGACTCGAGCAGCATCACGGCCTGCGGGATGGACCGGCGGCAGCTGCTGGCTGTCTTACTCGCACAGACCCTTGTTATACTGCCACTTGCACAGGCCAGAGCTGAGAGCTCTCCAAGTGTGGCCAGCTTGGTGGCGCAGTTGCCGCCTCTGGCACGTGGCAACAAACGAATCTTCCTGTGCCGGCATGGAGGTAAGCACTGGTTTGAAATCAGACGTCCGAATGGTCGCAACTTTCGCATATCGCAGCTACAAACTGCAGCCCTATGCAGCAGATGCGGAGCCGGCACAAGCAAACTATTCCAAAAGTGCTCATGAAACACACAATTCTGAATTAAGCACTTCAGCAAGATACACGCATGACTCACATAACTCTTGACCTCTGCACCATCCCACCGCCGCACCCCACCCGCCAAATCCCAGAAACCCGCTTCAACGCGCAGCACATCGTCCAGGGCCGCCGCCTCGACCCAGACCTGGACTCTACCGGCACGAGTCAGGCAGCAGCGCTCGGCGCCGCCCTCTCCCGCGTCCCCCTCGTCGCCGTCTACAGCAGCCCCCTGCTGCGCGCGCGCGTCACCGCGGACGCCATCGCGGCGCGCCAGGCAGCGCCGTCGCCGCGCCTTGTCAGCGATGCGCTGAACGAGGTTGACTTTGGGGAGGTGGATGGGGTGCGGCAGGACGTCGGCGCGGCGCTGCTGGCGCGCGTGTACGTGGCGTGGGCGGCGGGCGCGGAGGGCGTGCGCGCGGGCCGCAGCGGCGAGAGCCTCGCGGAGGTCAGTGTGTGCATGGGGCTTGTTCAAACCTAGCCTGGAAGTTGAAGTTGATGATTGCAGCTAAGCGCCGCATGAGGGGCGAGAGCAAAGATCAGGACAACAGTGGCAGGCGCGGAGGGCGTGCGCGCGGGCCGCAGCGGCGAGAGCCTCGCGGAGGTCAGCGCGTGCGCGGAGGCTGTTCGTAGCTAGCCTGGAAGTTGAAGTTGATGATCGCAGGCAATTTGGCTAAGCGTCGCGAGCAGCGCGAGGGCAAAGATCAGGATGACGACGGCATGCTGTGCACGACGTTGATGACAGTCGTCTCGCGTGCGCACCTGCTGTTTTCCAACCGGTGTCCGTGCCATCGTGACACCTTCAGCTCCACCCCCATGTCCTGCTCAGTGCCAGCTCATGACCTGGGATTTCACATTGATGATTGCAGCCGTTGCTTCAGCATCGCATCTAGAGGGGGCCAGGATAAGATGGAATGCTGCACATATGGGGTAGGGTTAGGGTTAGGGTTACCTAATCCTAAAACAGACAAGTGTGAACCACAGCGGCGAGAGCCTCGCGGAGTCAGTCTGTGTGGATTAACTTTAAGTGATGCAACGACAACAGTCGTCATGCATGCGGCCCTGCTGTATAGCGCCATTCGCGCTGGTGGTGGTCAACTCCACGTCATCCTTCAACAAATGTTTCTTTATAATCAAGCGAGTCAGTGCTCAGCCGCCGATGCGCCTCGCGTCGCTCCACTGATCACCTCCGATCTCCTTTGTGACCACGTGCGTACAGGTGCACGCACGCGCTGACGGAGCGCTGGCGCAGCTACTCTCTGCAGCATCGATCAGCAGCAGTCTAGATAACTTCAACTACAGCATCCACAGTGACGCCCTCAGCTCCCCTCTCACCAACACCAGCACCAGCAGCGGCAGCATCGCTACACTCGCCAGCAGCGTCAGCTACACTGGCAGCAGCGGCGGCAACAGCGGCGGCAGCATCAGCGACAGCAGCGGCGGCGGCGGCAGCGCAGTCGCCGCCGTCTCGCACAGCTCCATGATCAAGGCGACGCTGTCACGTGTGCTGCGTGCGCCGCTAGAGCGCGTGCGCGCACTGGGGCAGGACAACTGCGGTGTCAACGTGCTCGACTGGGACGCCACGACAGGCGTGGTGACGGCCATAGCGATCAATAGTCGCCCGCTTCCGCCGGGCTGGCGCGGCTAGCCTAGCCCTAGGCCTGAACCCTTGTACCCAAATAGGGCTACAGTTAGGGCTAGGGTTAGGGTTGGGTCTGGAGTTATGGTTAGGGATGTCGCGGCCAGCCTGAACCTCAACGCCTTCTTAATAGCCAGTCACCTCTACCCAGCTGGCTTGGCTAGTCTCAGTCTAGCCTATGCCCTGATAGCCGCTGCCGCCAGGGTTGCGCGGTGAACAGGTCGCTGGATGATCTGGTGCTGCAGTGTCGCAAATGGCGCTAGATAGCTGCAGAGACGTCGTGCTCACGTCCCCACGGGGTGCCTCTGGTGCGGCAAAGCGGCTCCGTTGCCTGACTGCACCTGACAGCGCCACCAGTCAACTAGCAGCTCACCAGCAATTGACAATTAGAGCTGTTGAGTGCACGTGAAAAAAAATGGTGTTGGGGTACGGGCCCACGCTGACGCGCCCGCCTCATCACGTGGCACGCTTCAGCACGGCCGCTGTGCTTAGGGTTAGGGTTAGTCTAGGGTTGACCCAACTCCACTAGACACACTGCAGCGCGGCCGTTGCGCCCATGTTCACAGGCGCCCGCACCGCCGTCGCAAACCTTGCGTGAATCGCAACGGACGTGTGCGCGTTGCGTCAGGTTCCTGAGCGGTGCCGTGACCGTGCTGCGGGTGCCCTAAGCGGAGGCTGGGTATTTAAGTAGGTGTGGGGGCGTTGTGCATGCGTGACGCGCTGCACGCTGCTGCAGTGGCCTATGAGCCCGGCGGGTGAATGCATGCGGAGCACGCTTCACATTGCGCGGGTGTGCTGCGTTGCGTAGATTGCAGGTGGGGCCTCGCTGTCGGTATGTTGGCACATTCGGGTCGACAGCGCATGATCGCGGCTGATGTATGAGCGGGCACCTTTGCGTAGTTAGCCGCAAGGCCTGCAAAGCATCGTCGGTGCATGTTGGCATGGTATGACCCAATCATGGCACACGGTATCTGAGAATATGGTAATTCTTGTCACCCTGAAGTATCGCTTTGATAAGTACGCCTCAGCTGTGTATTGCACATGAAGTTGCAGCGCAGGCGTACTTCATGTGCCAGGCGTGCTGGTGCACCAAGTAAAAATCATGACAGCGCTCAGGAACGATGTGAGTTGTCTACTCTCCTTCTTCTTCATTTCCGTGTGAGCCGTGTGATTTGATTGGGCTTTGAAATGTGTGTGGTCTTGCGTCATGCACGCAGCGTACATACCACTGCGTTGTCTCCGTTGACGTCACTGCTTTTCGCGTCCTTCAGCTTAGGGTGTCTTGCAGCGTTGTTACTGCAACTGGCATGGTGCAAGACATGTAGGCATGTGCCAAATTCGAAAAGGCGCACTCCAGACAGCAATTGTGCACGTTTGCTGCGGGCTCTGTCGCAGTTCACTTTAGTTCCTTGCGCACCACCAAGCGTGCCTGTGTTGCACCTGAATTGATTGCTGTGAGCACAAGTATGCACATCCATATTATGACATTGCCACGGCATGCATTTGCCCTATGATGACTTCAGTCACGTGAATGTTGATGCTTTGCTTGCAACAATGAAGTCAAATGGTGCTGTCATCATGGCAGAGCTGCTGAGCATTGGGTGTCCATCTACAGCTCACTGATAAACCAACGACCTTCCAACTTGCTGACATGGTGCACTTGCCGCGCTCTAGAGCCCTCCTTGAAAGCACAAAAGCAAAATGTGTGCTGAAACAGCGAGCAGATGCGCTAGCAGCGCTCTCCAGATGCGCAATGGACCATCTCCAACCGTGACCCTAACGCTAACCTTTAAGGCACCTGCGGCGTTGGAAAGACAGTGGTGAACGATGGCACCCATGGGCGCAGCATACTCTCTACGTTCAAATGCCCAAAAATCTCGAGCAAAGCCTGGAGCCACAACCAAGTCAGCAAAACAGCGACCGTCAATGGATGTCCTCAAAAACGGTGTACGATTGTGATTTGAAACTTCCGTGTGTTTGCTGCGGCTCTGGGCAGGCGTATCAGCAGCACACACATCAGCGCAGAAGTGTGCGACAAGGCACACGCATAGCGCGTGCCGAATCCGAAACGGCTGTAATCCGCGTAAACGACATCATAGCACCCTGCCTGTGTTCACTGGTGCAAAGATCGCACCAACAGCGATAGGCGCACCGCACCATCGGCGGCAGCAGTGCAAGAACTGGCGGCACACTAGCACTGATGACACGTGCCACAGTGTCACTGCAGTTCCCCCTAATGTGACAGCTGAGCATGGCTGACACCGCACTTGCGCTGACACCCCCCCCCCCCCCGCACCGCACACTCCTTCCCCGCCTGCCCTGTGCCCCTCCATGCTATACATCAAACTACAACGGCAGTGCACAACATCGGGTGAGTGACTCATTACACGACTTGTGTACGACTCATGGCGAGCGCTGTCACGCTGACCCCAGCTCGCCGTACGACACGCGCTTCATGAGGTGCCGGTGTCCACGATCTCTGGCACCAAGATCGCGAGCCACGCGTATAAGGTCGGCAAAGAGCGCTGCTGCGATGGCGCGCGGCCCCCCCACGGGCCCCCGCAAGATGAGCGGTGCTGCCTCTGTCATGCGCTCCGTTGTGTAACTGTCGGGGTGCAGAAAGGGGGGAAGGGGGGGAGGGGGGGGGGGGGGCACGAGTCGAGGGTCAGAATTGTCGGCGATGGAGGCACAGCATGCGCATCAGCACAGCATTGGGCACTTGAATGAGTTGCAAATGGCGTTCACGTTGATAACCTAACCCTGACCCTGGCTATAACCCTAAATGCGGCCATGGCCTTGCGCACACGCACGCACGCCTGCGGACTCATGCTGCTAATCGGTACAAGTACAACTTAGCCTCGCTCGCACGACGACGGACCTTGCAAAGGACTCTAACCCTACGCCTCGGTTGCACGGTGACGGACTTTGCAGAGGACTCTAACCCTAGGCCTCAGTACTTGAAACCCTAGCCTTAAACTGGCAGCATCTTCATGATTGTACGCCTCTTGTCAATATGCCCAGCCCACGGCTCAGCGATGACCACAGCCTCACCCTAGTATGGTGTGCTCGTGATGATGTCAAACTACCATGACACACGCGCGCTCACCCGACAACACGTGCAGCTTGCTGTCAAGCGACATGTGAGCTGCTCGTCGTTTGCCGCCAACGCTCACAGCCCGAGACACAGCAAGCCTAACCCTAACCCTAACCCTAACCCTTGCGACAACGCAACCGCAAACAAGCGCGCGCGAGAGCACCCACCGAACGCAGTACGAAGCCCCCTCAAGCCTCGCCAGCGGATCTTTCAGCGGGACCTCCACCAAGCCCGCCTTGGCCTCCCCTGTGCGCGCATCGGCGGAGGCGACGTAGCGCAGCACAGCGCCGTGAGCGTGCGCGCGCGCCGCCGCCGCAGCGAAATCCGCGTCGCGCGCGCGCAGCAGCGCCAGCAGCGCCGGCGGCAGCGCGTTGCCCTCCAGCAGCTGCATCGCGCCGCCGCTGCCGCCGCCGCCGCTGTCGTCGCCGTCTTCGCTGCCTGCGCCGCCTGTTGTGTGGATTGGCGTTTGGCGCAATGGTTGTTCGTGAGAATGGTCGTCCGTGAGTGAAGGTGAAGTGCGGCTCTCGCAATGGTGGTGACGAGCAGCAATCATTAGGAGGGGTAGGGGTAGGGTAAAGTGTGCAGTGGGCCAAGCAGGGCTCAGCCTTGGGGTACCACCATCGCTGGCTGTGGCAGTATGCCCTAACCTAACGCTAACCCTAGGCTTTAGCTGACCGTACCTCACACCATCCTTTGATGTGAAAACCTTCAGGCTGGTGGCTTCTGCTTTATTACCAGGCGATGAAATCACCGGCACATCAAATGGCTGCTGCTGCAACTGTAAACAAGGTTGGTTTCTACCTGACCCGCCACCTCTGCTTGGTAAAACGCTTGAGAAACACTCACTAAAGGTGCACCGATGACTTCATCAGTTTCAACTTGAACGTTTTCACCCAACATCATCGCCCAACGTAACGGCTGGCTCGACCGCCAAGTCACTCGCTTCCAGCTCCATACCCAGTTCCTGTCCCAGGATAAGCAGCCGCCACGACACAATCAACTTCAACTACAAGTTCAACTGTTTCACCCACCATCATCGCCGAGCGTAACGGCTGGCTCAACCGCCAAGTCACTCGCTTCCAGTTCCATACCCAGTTCTCGTCCCAGGATGAGCAACCGCCGTGACACGTCAGCACACGCCAGCTGCTGCATGGGGTCACGAGTGTCGAGAAGGCCTTCGGCAGCTGCCATCGCGCATGCCTGTTCATGAGCGGGGGGGTGGGGGGGGGGGGGGGGTAGCTAAGTTGAAGTAGGAAGTTGAAGCCAGTGGGCAGGTGCGTATTTTGAGACCCGTAGGCGCACTACTGCTGCGGCAGACGCAAGGGACTTCAGTCGTCGCAGCCGCGCCTGCCTGGCAGCGCAAGAGGGCGCATGCAAAGCGGACGCGTCGTCAAGGCACGGCAGTGCCCACCCCCCACGTGCTGCGGGAGCATGACCTGGTTGCCTGTTAGGCATTTTAGAGGGGCAGCAGCGGCACAACAGTGCTGTGCAGCAATGAAATTGAATGCGCCGCTGCAATTATCGGCAGCGGCGCCGCCGCCACAGCGTCCGCTGTTAACCCTAACTCTAGCCGTAGCTCTATGCTGCTGCCGCCGCCCCATGCCCTGGTGAAATATCGCATTCAGGACGCGGCTGACGAACGCGCGCGCCATTGACACGATCAACGTAATGTTAGGAGCGTCACATCCCCTCAAACATCACCACTCTGCTGAGCATCACCGCGGCCGCATGCATCTCCAGGAACAGCGGCAGCGGCGCCACACTATCCTCTTTCGCTTCCGCTGCCGCCGCCGCCCCCGCGTGCCCCGGCGAAATCGCATTGAGAACGTGGCTGAGGAACGCGCCGATGACACCATCAATGTGGTGCGGAGCGTCACATCCCCTCAGACATCACACTGAGCATCATCGCAAACGGACGCACCTCCGAAAACAGCGGCAGCGGCGCCGCCGCCGCCGCGCCCCCCTCTTCCGCCGCCGCGTGCCCCGGCGAGATCGCGTTGAGGACGCGGCTGAGGAACGCGCCGATGACGCCGTCGACGCGGTGCGGAGCGTCACCCGTTGACTGCAGCGATTGAAGTGTGAGCAGCACGGGCAGGCCGCCGCCGATGGTCGTCTCGTACTGGTACGAGTTGCTGGTGCGGCGGCGCTGGTCGAGGAGCGCGTGGTAGGCCGCGAGGCCCGCGCCCATGGCGCGCGAGTTGTTGGAGACGACGTGCGTGCCGGCGGCGAGCCAGGCGATGTGGCGCGCCGCGACGGCGCGCGACGGCGTGCAGTCGATGATCACGCTGCGCAGGCATAGAAAAGCACCATTGATTAGCCAATACTAATCCATTGGCCAATAGTGATGAAGTACGTACTTGGGGTTAGGTTGAAGGCAGTACATGTGACAGGCGAGCCACGCGATGTGGCGCGCTGCGACGGCGCGCGGCGGCATGCAGTCGATGATCACGCTGCATGGGCATGCACATGCCAGCGCCGCGAGATCTACGGGAGCAGAGCTGAACTTAAACTTCAAGAAGTGACGCACCTGTGTGGCACATGACACGGCCGCACGTGCGCCGCCAGCGCCGCGAGATCGACGGGCACGCCCTGCTGGTCCAGCGTTTCGCGCCAGCGCGATAGATCGATGGGGGCATCGCTCAGCACCATGCGGCGCGCGTCCGCGATGGCGCGGATGCGCAGGTCGCAGTTGTAGCGCACGCGTAATGCATCGAGCTGCCGCAACGAGGGGGGGGGGGGCAATGGGTCAGGGGCCAGGGTGGCGGGGCGCTGGTGTTAGTCAGGGTTAAGGTGAGGGTTTGGCGATGGCGCAAGCGCAGGTCGCAGTTGTAGCGCACACGTGATGCATCGAGCTGCGGGGAAGGAGGGAGGGGGGCAAGCAGCAGGTCTGGGGTTAGACCTTTTGTCATCCTGAGTGTGCGTGTTCAGGAGGGGCCTGAGTGTGCGTGTTGAGGAGGGGTCTCAGTCGAGGATTGGGGGTGGACTCGACTCAACTGGGGTATCAATGGGGTCGGTTACGGCTAAGAGTTTGGTGATGGCACGGATGGTCAGGTCAAAGCTGTAGTGCACGCGCAGTGCGTCAAACCCGCCGCAAAAGAGGGGTAGGGGGGGGGGGGGGGTAGGTCAGGGTTTAAAGGGGCCTGCGCACGGCTCCTGAGGGTTAGGGTTAGGTTATGGCACCCTTGCCATGGCACGCTACACATTGGTGCACACAATACGATGACGGACACAAGACATGCACATGTAAACTTGGAGCATACTGCAAGCATGTACTTCAAGTATACCAGTCAGCGGCAAGTATTTGTGCGTGTCACAATCGGCGGTGTTGCCGATGCACAGCTGATTGTTCTTTAGCAGTACATGGCAGGTTTAGCGGTGAAAGTACAAGGGCAAGTTGCAAGTAGCAATTCAAGTAGAAAATCACAGCAGCAGGGCTGTCGCCGCCCGCCGCAATGGGTGCAGCCTCGCATGATCCTTACAACATGGCAGCTTTACAAGACTGCAATGTACTTACAGTATATTTCTTGAAGCTGAAATACACAGCAGCAAGGTACATACCTGTTGGTGCACGACGTCGAGGAAGCAGGCTCCAACCTTGCCAAGGCCCACCACGGCGGCGCTGATGGTGAGGTGGGACAGCAGGAACGCCGCGTGCACCGTGCGCAGCGCGCGCGCTGAGTCGATGGCGTTGACCACGCATGAAATGTTCTGCGACGTTGCAGTGAAATATCAGACAATTGGAATAATCAGCTTACTCGCATATCACGAGTGTGCGCAGCGCGCGCGCCGAGTCCATGGCGTTCACCACGCACGATATGTTCTGCGATGTCGCACAGTGATGTCGAACAATTGGGATTAGCAGGTTGAGACAAGCGGTGGCGCGCGCAGTGAGTACGCCAAGTCGGCAGATATGTTCCGCAAAGCCATCACAACAAAAACTGCGACAGATCAGAACTTGATGATGCAGCACCTACGCTGCTAGCCGCTATCTGAGAGCCACATAACCCAAACATGACCATGAGTACATCTGAAGGTTAGAGTTGGGGTCACACAAGACCTACATACCCCTAACCCTAATCCTAAGCCCCTCACACTCATCATTTAAAAGAGAGGGACAGAGCATCCAGAAGCACGGGCAACACTTGGCACACAGGACGAGTGTCCCGCCAACCCAGCAGAGCTCAGCTTATCCGCTCGCTGCAGCAATGCAGCAGCGCTCGGCACTCACCCACTCGCTGCAGCCCTGCGCGATGGATGGCGAGTATCGATCAAATGTCGACACCGACGTCCACCGTGGAAGAAAAGCGACCCGCACAGCAGTGCTCAGCAACCGGTACTTGCCCCCATGTCACTGCGGCAATTGTGTGCCAGGGTGTTGTCATACAGGTACCGACATGCGTTGTATCGACAACACCTGGGCGCACACAATGCGCCTGACCTCTCCTTGCTGGCGAGTACATTTGATGCCGGCGGCGCCCAGTGCGGGGAAGGAGCAGGCAGTGCTCACCGCGGGGAAGGAGCGGTGCCATACTTCTAGCAATGACGCACTGCAGCAGCAGGGCTCACCCTCTCGCTGCAGCACTGCGCGGTTGATGGCGGGTATTGTACCAACCGATCGTCGATATTGGCGGTGTCCAGCGCGAAGAAGAAGCGGGCCGCATCATGCAGCAGCGCTCAGCGCCAAGTACTGCGCCCTAATCCCGTCAATGGTTCACTGCGGCGTCAGCGCTTACCCTGCCGCTGCGATGGCGAGTATACTGATGCCAGCGCAGAACAAAAGCCGCCGGCATCGCCCGCGGTCTTGCTCATGCGATGTCCGCAGTGCTCAACACCAAGTACTCCACCCTTATGCCACATCAACGATGCACTGCAGCAGCAGCGCTTACCCTTTCGCTGCAGCCCTGCGCGATGGCGAGTATGTTGATGTCGGCGGCGCCCAGCGCAGAGAAAAAGCGGCCCGCAACATACAGCAATGCTCAGCGTAATGCTATACTTCTATTATTGATATAATGTACTACAAATGCTGCGGCAGCAACACTTACCCTCTCGCTGCAGCCCTGCGCGATGGCGAGTATGTTGATGCCGGCGGCGCCCAGCGCAGAGAAAAAGCGGCCCGCAACGCCCGTTGTCTTGCTCATACCGTCTCCCACCGCGGCGACGATGCAGCACGGCGCGTGGCAGTCGACGCTGGTGATGTGGCGCGACAGCAGCTCCTTGTAGAACGTGTCCTTCACGCCCGCCTGCACAAAGTAGTCATCGCGCAATGCATCAGATGTGGGTATGAAGGTATGTATTTCAAACAACGTTTGATGTGGAGCAAGTGCTGCATTTGAGCTGCTGGTGATGTGGCGTGAGAGGAGCTCCTTGTAGAACGTGTCCTTCACGCCGGCCTGTGAAGGGTAATCACCGTACAGCGTACATGAAGATAGCAGTATGTACGACAACAACTGTCACAGTGTAGCCTTGTAAAGGCACGTACATAGAAGCACACATTCAAGGGTCATCATGCCGGTAGTGTGGTACAACAGCAGATGTGGCGCGAAGGAGCTCCTTGTAGAAAGTGTCCTTCACGCCCGCCTGCACAACCAGCGGGTGTCGTGCAACGCATGTAGACATGGGTATGAAGCAATGTACTTTCAAGTGTGTTTGGGGTGGAGCAAGTGCTGCATCTGAGCTGCTCGACACGCACCGTTTGTAGAACGTGTCTTTCTCGCCGGCCTGCGAAGAGTATTGGCATGCGAATGCGACTGCATGGGGTATGTAAGACAACAACTGTTACACTGTACCTTACAGTGTGTCGTTGTCAAAAGCGCATACATTGAGGCACACATTCAAAAGTTATGCTAATAGTGTGGTACAACAGCAGCTGCTTGTAGAGTCCGTCACGCAGGCCCGGGACGGGCAGTCGGTGTGGATATAGAGGTTTGTGAGCACAGGAGTTAGGAGTATGAGTTTGCGCTTCCAGGTCAAGCGCCAATGGAGCAAGCGCTGCATCTGATTGGATGCTGGTGACACGGCTTGACAGTAGCTTCTTTTGGAATATGCCATTGACAAAGGCTCAGTTCAGCTCATCCAGTGATGTGACCATGCAAGGTATGCAAGGTAGAGAAACAGCATGCACGCAAAGGCACGCCAGTTAGTTGACCAGGTGTGCCAGATTAGCAGGGCATGCTTGGTGTCACTGATGGGCTGCTCTGTAATGAACGTGAAGTGTACATCAAAAAATTGTTCAGTACTTCAAATGTACATGTGTACAGAACGTATAATATGCATGCTACATGTGCCGCTGCCGGTGCACTCGCAATCAGCCTGACACCACTTTGAAGTGTGACGCAAATGTTGAAGTTGCAATACTAAGCTTCAGAACATGCATGTACTTCGAAGTATACTCATAAAACACAAACACACAACATGCATTGTTTGCCAATGCAGCAGTGGCGTATTTGGCATCAATTGCAATGTGCTACTGTGTAATTGACCTCATGCAAATACTTCAATGTGTACATGCGATATTTACGGCGGCATGTATGAATACAAAAGCGCATGAGTACTTCTGCAGGCATAATACACTTTGCAGTGTACCATTTGCGACAGATTACACATGCATTTATTAACGTGTTGCGCTTACCAAGGCAGCAGCGGCGTGCTTGGCGTCGATGGCCACGCTGATGGAGTGCTCGCTGCTGGCCTGCGAGATGAGAATGACGCTGATACCCATGCGGTGCAGGCTGCCGAAGAGCCGCTGCGCAACGCCGGGCACGCCTATCATGCTGAGGCGTGATGCACACAGACAGTACACAGTACACAGTTTGCGGTACAGGGTTACTTGAGACCAAGTTGTTGAAGTACAAAAAGCCGCTGCGCAACGCCGGGCACGCCTATCATGCTGAGGCGTGATGCACACAGACAGTACACGATAACACAGTACAGATTCACTCGGAAACTATGTAGTTGAAGTTAGAAGAGCTGCTGCGCGACGCCAGGCACGCCTATCATGCTGAGGCGCGATGCACACAGACAGTACACAGTGCACATTACAAAAGTACTAGGAAACTAGTTGAAGTACGAATAGCCGCGACACCGGGTACGCCTATCATGCTGAGGCATGATGCACACAGACAGTACACAGTACAAAGGTCGCAGTATAGAGTTACTTGGATATTATTGAAGTTCAAAAAGCCGCTGCGCGACGCCAGGCACGCCTATCATGCTGAGGCGTGATGCATCCAAACAGTACACAGTACACGCTTACTGGAAACTGATTGAAGAACAAAAGTGAAGTGATTGCGCATTGAGATATTTATAGGTTTTCACAAGACACGTAGATTCTGCTAGCACCTAGCAAGCTGGACATCCAGCATCTGGGCTTTTCTGCGTCCTAAGCGAGAATGAATAAAGAGCAAAGAAATGTATCTGCCCATGTACAATGTGGCGTGTGGCGCATGTGACGTGAGCGTTGCGCCACTGCTGAGCTGCAGCACAGTGCGCAACACATGTGTACACCAATGTACTGTAGAAGTCAGCAGTACACGGTCGAGTACAGTGCAAGGCGCACGCAGCAAGTACACAGAGCAAGTGCCGCACACAGTGCCACACAGAGCAGTGCAAATACACAAGGCGCGCCGCAGCGCGCAGGCGGGGATAGCTGCCAGACAGCCGCCGTGCGCCGGTTCTGCTGCGGAGCATTGCACGCACCATGCCATTCTCGCGTTTTAGTGTACATTATGATATGCAGTACTGTGCTGGCGGTATTTGCGACACAGGTACTGACTGATCCAGCTGACTCGGCCTGAACCAGACACATGATGAGTTTTTGTTGTTGTCTGCTGTGCGTTAAAAAAAGTATACTTCCGAAGTATGCGAGATTTGCTCACCCTGATCCTTCGATGTTCAGCAATGCTATGTCGTCCACAGTCGCAAAGCCGCACACGCATCTGCAACACAGAACACAAAGCAAAATTGTCAGTTCAAACCAATCAGTGTGGCCCCAAGCCCTAACCCTAACAGCGGGATACTAGCAACCTAGCCGGCGTGCCACAGTGAACACTGCATTCTTGGACCGGCCATTTGTACTTCTAATGGATTTGCTGCACCTCTTGAGCAACGCTTTCCACGTTGACAAATGCGCCATGTCAAATGACATTCATCAAATGCAGCTGTAGCAGGCAAGGGAATTCATGATTAGGAAATGCATGACACCCTGGTACACCCCTGTGCTCCACCAACGCAGAGCCTGATCCTGTATTGAAAAGCTGTGCAGCTGCCTTGATGCAGATGTAAGTACTGTAGTCCTGTCTAATGTTTGGCAGCATGGAACTGCACGTCTTCTGGTAGTGAACTTCATGTTGGATGTAGGATCAGATGAACTGCGCTTCCAAACAACCTCAGGCACTGGCAACGCACCTTAGCCTGTCTTGCAGTGGCTGCGCTGCTGCGGAAGAAGTATTTATCTGCTTCATAGTTGTACAGATTTTCAAGTACTGCGGACTCATGAATATACAAACACATTCTGAAGTGTTTCCCACAATACTTGTACACTGTGTGCGCTACAGGGCAACTGCTTCATGAGCTACACTGGTGCAAGCTGTATGTACTTCGAAGTACATACTTTCAAATACTGCAGACTCATGACTATACATGCACATTCTGAAATACTTCCTTCAACACTTGTACGTTGGGCACGGTATAGGGCAAACCCTAACCCTAACCCGATACCTAACCCTAAAAACCTACTGCAAGCGCACCTGAGCCTGTCTTGTGTGGCTGTGCTGCTGCGGAAGATGCGCGTGCCGGGAAACGTCGGGTTGAATGTGTTCCTAATAAATATGGGGATGCCGGCCTCCACCGCTGGCAGCATGGTCTTGGGGTGTATGACCTGACACGGATGACATGCATACAAAGTGACATAAACAACACTATGCAAACGGACATAACCGTCATGGCAGCATGGTTTTGAGGTGTATGACCTGCCGCGGGATGACATGCACAGTGACTTGGACATGATGCAAAAGAGACACAATTATCATGCAAAGTGACATAAATATCAGGTGTCATGACCTGAACTTCACTCAGCATGATAGTTGTGCAACATTCGATTTAAAAAAGTAGATGAGCATGATTGACGGAGGGACATAAACATGATGCATCGCCATGTAACCGTCCATGCGCGTGGTGACCTGGACATATGCGGCATGACTTCTATGAGTAATGGGACATTATGGCGCGCTCAGCAGCTGTGCACTCTTCGTGTAGGACAGGCAAACAATCGGTAAATGCTAGAGTCGTGCGAGCCACCGCGTACACAAACGCGCAGGCATTGCTGAGCGCTGCTGACTGAAGCGAAATGCAACCGTGATGGTATGCGTATCTTGCACAACCTGCATAGGATATTTCATACTTCGAAGTACCTTGGCACAGACGTGCAGGCGTCCCTGAGCCCGGCTGACAAGTGAACTGCCAACAGTGAAGGTGTAGGTGTATTAGGTATGTGACACTGCAACATACCTTAGCACCAAAGTAGGCTGCGTACTTTTATTCAAACCAGACACTCGACCATTGAGATATTCTTGAATCGGTAGACTATAAGCCGCGGCATACACAGACGTGCAGGCCTCCCTGAGCCCTGCCGGAAGTACTGAACTTCAATAGCGACAATATGGGTATCTCACACCACCTGCTTATACATACCTTGGCGCCAAAGTAGGCCAGCTCCATGGCCTCGTTGAAGCTCACGTCTGACAGCACCTGAGCGGACACACGCAGCAGAAGGCACCTTGAGGTTGATGTTTGCGTTGAAGTTGAGGTTGCACTGGTGACAGTTGGGTGTCGAGACCAGGCACGCTAAAGTGCGTACTTTTGTGCAGCAGTAAGTGGACTTGGTGGCAGCAGGGTGAAGCATGACGGTCTGATGTGCTGCATGCAGAGCACTGCTGCTTGGGATGTTAGCTCAAACGCTGGCATTTTGGTGGTGATGAATCAAGTGAATGAGTCAGGTGATGAACACTACGGTAAGCCTGTGGTAAGCCTGTAACTATCGCTGACATTCAATACTCGCAACACTATTGATAGTTGGGATGCCTCTCACGTGAATTTCCTGTTGTGCGGCCATCTCGCGCGTTCAGCTTATACGCTTGTCGCTACCATTTCATGCGACAGCGCTAATAACATGCTGGCACCTATCCTCCTGTACCACTGTCACAGCAGGCGTTACTTAGGGCTAACCCTGACCCTAACCCTAACCCTAATCCTAGGGTGCCACCGCTGAAACGCTGCATAGCATGCCGCCAATAGGGCTGGGGCTGGAGTGGGCAAGGGTCGGGTATAGGGGCCATGCACACAGCCGCAAGCCAGTGTGTAAAGCAGACGCTGACTTTGACTTTGGGCATTGGTGTACAGTAGTTTTCGCCTCAGTGAAAATGGCTCAGCAGTGCGAGGCAGTGGCAACGCGCCACTGTGACTCAGACTGAGACTCTACACGTTGTTGCCCAGTGGACGGGCAAGTGTCCTCTGCACCTCAGACTCAGAACCTGCACCTTAATGTCGGTGCAAGTCGCAGGTCCGCAGACATGGCGCCGTCCGCGCGCAGAGCCTACTGCGACTCGGACTTGGGCTCCTTACCTTGGCCTCCGGCACGCTCCGCGGATCGGCGGACATGACACCGTCCATCTGTCCCCACTGCGACTCAGACCCTGACTCCTTACCTTGGCTTCCAACGCACACGAAGACTACGCTGTCCACGCGCACTGCCTTCTGCGACAGACGCTGACTCCGTACCTTGGCTTCCGGCACGCGCCTTGGGTCCCAGACCGTGACCATGGTCGCCGCTGTAGCCCTAACAATAGCGCTGAGAAAGCTTGATGGCACGCTAAGCGCCTGCCGTGACTCAGACTGAAACCCCCTACCTTGGCTTCCGGCACGCGTCGCGGGTCGGCGGACATGACGCCATCTACGTCTGTCCAGATGTTGACGGCGCTCGCGCGCAGCAGCTTGCCGAATATGCTCGCGCTGCGGGGGAGGGGAGGACAATGGCAGGGGGGGCAGCGCTCCGCATGTAAGCGCTTGCAAGCGACGTTAGGGTTAGGTTTGCAGGCGAAGTTACTATTAGGGTTAGGGTCAGCGGAGTCTTGCCGAATATGCTCGCGCTGCGGGGGGGGTGAGAGCCAACGTCGGGGGGGGGGGGGGGCAGTGAACAGCACATCAGCGGCTGAGGGAGACATGGAGTCAGGGTCAGCGTCTTTTGCAAAGGGCTAGGCTTAGGGTTGTATTCGCACATGCCCTGCTCGTGTAATGATACTAACGCCGGATATGCTGCGCCTTTGCGCAGGGCTAGGCTCTATTCGCACATGCCCTGCTGCTGTATTGATACTCATGCCGACTATGCTCGCGCTGCGGGGGGGGCGGAAGCCACGGGCACGGAGGATAGCTCTGCATGCGAGCTGTTGCGGGCACAGTGGAGTCTGGGCTTAGGGGTAGAGTTAGGTTAGGCTGTGGTGTGCAGTATCAAACATTTTGCAGAATTGCCAACTACGCTGCGCGCAAGTATTGCCAAGATAGAATGCCGCAAAACGTGGCACTCAGCAACGCGCACGTGTTGTGTGGGTTAATTTCATGGTAAGCAGGGCTCTCAGGGGTTCACCCCACTGAGGCCTCCAGAGACAGAAAACATGAAACATCGACTGTGGAGCAGGGCAGCGGGCAACAAGGAAGGACGCGTGTACGTGAGGTGCAACCTCAAGCACGCAACTTCAAGTAGTGACGCACCTGTAGTCGCTGCCATCGCGCTTCAGCGTCGTCGCGACGCCGTCAACGGTCGCGGCGATGAACCCCGTGATGACGAGGTTCTTGTCATCGCCAACTTCCTGCAGTACAGCCGCAAGCTTCTGTTGACAGACGTCCCAGACGATCTCGGGGCCTGTTGAAGCGACAGGCGGCGGCGGTGATCGCGCATTTGTTAGGTGCGCCTGCAGATTACCGTTACAACGCGAGTAATGCACTCATTCATCATACAGAATAACCTATTTCTTGGCACACTCAGTGTGGGCGAGCCCTAGGGATGGAGCTAGCTTGCGCTAGGGGTTTTGCTACTGGTGACAGGCTGTCCCAGACGATCTTGACGCCTGCGCAGGCGGGCCGGATGCAACGGTAACATCGCGCGTTCCTCGTCAAGCGCCATTGCAATCTCACCTCAATGGCCTGCGACATGCACCTTAAAGAGGCAGTGCTGATGCACATGAGTTGTGCGCCCATGCCCACTCAGCATGAACACGTGCGCCATGCACTCATTCATACCCGTGAGTTGGGCATTGCGCGCAGTGCCCGCACACGCGCCCGTGGGAATCCTAGTGGTACCTGCAAGCATGACCTGGCGAATGCGAGCGCTGCTTGGGCTAGGGTTAGGGTTAGCCGAACACGAAGCTCAGTCACCTAACTCTTACCCTAACTCACAAACCACAGCTCATACTCACTGCGCAACTCACCCAGCCGCTTTCGTTGAGCAATGGGCACAGGACCTACAGGTTGCGCATCTGCGGTAGCCGCTCACGAGTTCGTACAGGAGCGCATACGGAGAGTAAAGCATACAAGCGCGTATGTCAACTGACATCGAGTTATCTCGGGTGTCTCCTCAACGGCGACAACACGCCTCCTGCTGAGTTACGCAAGGTCCTGGCCCGAGAGCGAAATATTGTATGAATAGTATACATACGGTATGTACAGGTATATCAGTGCTCATACTGACCTGTTTCGGGCGTTTCATCCACGGTGACGACTCTCCGCGCGTTGAGGTACGCAAACTCCTGGCCCGACGCGTTGAGCAATGCGCACAGGACCTGCGAGCTCCACGTCTCGCCATAGCCGCTGACGAGCTCGCGCAGGCGCTCGTTCTCGTGCTGCATGAGGGACACCGCGCGCAGCAGGTCGCGCAGGTCCGACATGTCCTGGTCGAGGCACGCCACAATGTTGCTCGCCTGGCCCCAGCTCAGATTCAGGTCCGCGATTGCCTGTAGTTAAATAGAGAGGGGGGCGGGGAATGGGAGTCAGAAACCCAGCTCAAGATTCAGATCTGCAATGGCCTGTGCATAGATAGAGAAGTGGGGGGGGGATTAAAGTCAGAAACCCAGCTCGAGGTTCAGATCTGCGATCGCCTGTGCATAGGCGGGGGTGGGGACGGGTGTGTGGGGGGCGGAGGGTGAATGTGGCGAGCCAGCACACCAGTTCAGGTACAGACCTGCAATTGCCTGTGCATAGAGGGAGGGGAGGGGGGGGGGGGTCACGGGGGGGTCGGCAACCCAGCTCAGGTTCAGATCTGCACTTGCCCGTGCGTCAGTAAGGGGTGGCGGGGCACATGGTGGCGAGGCAGCAATAGATGATCAGAAATGTTCATATTCCTATGCAGAACTACAATAAAACATAATCAGGTCCATCGATCGAAGGGGGGCGCGCAGTGCCATGTTGAGGCCGGGCTGCCCTAGCTCAGGTTCGTTAGCATCTTGCCCATGCGACGCCAACAGGCGTCCGCAAGGATGTTCAGCGATTGAGGTTTGATTCAGAATCATTAGCGATGCACCAGCTTGAGACTGGAGCGTCCTCAAGTCGGTGCTCAGATAAATAGTTAAACCCAGCGCTCAGCACACCTGCATTGATGTTCTGAAAGTGTGAGCTCACTTTTGACAGGCAGTACATCAAATGACAAAACACTGCTGCCCGTGTGGTAATTAATTACGCATCATTGTAGACGGAAGACTCTGAGCACTGCTTCCGTCAAACAAAACTTGTCACATGCATACGGTGTGTGTAGCTAGGGGCAGGGGCCCTGTGCCACCACCATAACCCTAATTCTAACCCTAGCTTTACCCCCGAAGCTGCCGTGGTACCCCAAATTGCCATATGTCGAGCCTGGGATCTGAGGGGACGAGCCTCGTGCTGCACACAAGATCAGCATGGGTCAATTGCGCTCTGCCGCCGCACTAACCTAACTCTGACCTTGAGCCGAACCTTACCTCTAACCTAACCCTCAGCCGCACTAACCCTAGCCGGCTGGGTGCAACAGGACCGTGACAGTCCCCGACATCACATGTGGAGCACATATAAGAAGTACTGGTGCAAGCTGTAACCGCAATACTGACCAGCTGCAAGGTGTGCTCGCTGCACTGTTAGGCGCTCCTAGTGACGGCCTAGCATCCATCATCAATTGTCTTGTAGGAAAAGTTTTCACATATCATTGTGCCATGATTTGCGCTTATTTGAGTGTGCTGTAGTGACGTGCACGTGTGATATCAGGAGCCTCCAACTTCATGTCACCGCGGCAGCCAGCAGCTGCGGCTGTCATTGCGCCCTGCTGCGTTGCGCAACTTCAGGTTCAACCTCAGTATTGCATGCAGGCACGTCACCACAGGTGTCTCACTGTCATGATAACAGGGTGTCCGATTGTGAAACCAACAGGTCGTCCAAGCTGAAAGTTCTATGTACCAGCAAGTGATTAGTTCAAGCAGTGATACTGGCTACCGTCGCCGCATGGCATCTCTATGATGCCAGATCATGCGCGCGCCCAAATTGCATGCCCATTCTTGACCAATGTGACAATTACGCCAACCAGCAGTAGAGCTCAAGGAAACATGGTGTGCATGCTATGCAAATCAGCAGCAGCTCTTGCTGGGTGTTGATTTGCCAGCAGCGCACTGGTACCGCTGCCTCCACTGAAAAACCGCGCAGCAGATTCTGTCAGCTTTGGGAAAGTCACAAGCATCTCAGATGAGGCACCCACTAACTGAAAAGTCCTTCTGGCATTGTGGTCGCTGCAAGCCTCCCGATCCCACAAAAATAACCGTGGCTTAAAGCGTGCATGGACGTATGTACGCGCGTTCAGTGCACTCAATGCTGCCCACAGCCCTAGAGTTGTGACGGTCAATTGAACTTAACCTGACACACTGTTGAAACTTTATTGAGTGCAAAGACTCTGCGCGTCTGTTCATGATCAGCACAGCCTCAGGGTGCTCTGCATCAGGAAATTCAAGTGCTCCAAGCTCATGTGAGCGTGCGACATTACATATGCATGATATCATGAGCTGACTTGTCAACGAGTTGTGCTGCCATAACCGCAAACCCCAGCCAGCACCTCGCTGCCATCAACAACCTATGCAGCGCGCTGCAGTGCCCTTCAAACTGCACGCCTGATGTTGTCTAGACGACTAATAGACATGCCCCTTGAGAGAGGTAGTGCCTTGTTCATCAGTCAATCTAACAGCAATTGGCTGCCAGCATCGATTAAAACGTAGAGATCCAGCATTATCGGATCTGGAGCTGTACCTGTGTGTGCTTGTCCCTGATCTCCTGCAGCACTCGCGCGTACCCCTCGTGATCGCCAGCAGCAGCCAGAGTCACCGTGCTCAGCAGCATATCCGTCACCTTGGGTTTCCCACCCATCGCGCTGACAACAACAGCCATTCGGCCACTGTTGTCTCGCCCGTTCATCTCGGCAACGATGATGTCCCTGGCTCGTCTCATGGCATCAGCATTGGCAACGCTGGTTCCGCCGAACTTATTGACGGCCCAGCCTGACTGCGCCATAGCGTTCGGATCCTCTATCACCAGGTCCAGGTGCTGATCGCCCATGATGGCTTGCGTAACGAGTACCCAACACACACCAAGAACGACGAACTTCAACTGCAAGTTTGACATTTGAAGTTGCTGGGTGCTTGAAGTTGTATATTATGTGCTTGAAGTTCAGAACTTGGACTTTGTTTTTGATGGCGGGGACAACGTGTGCTAATCTCTGCTGATCGTCTGCATGAGGACTCGACGTTCATGCGCACATGAGCGTCGCAGCATTGCGTGCGTTGGTTGTCAAACCGAATATATGCCTGCACTCGCTCGATTCATCTGCAACAGAGTATACATAGAGGGGAGCCATTCAACGGCGTGCAAGAGCACGGCAGAGTGTGTGTGTGCACGGGGCTCTGCAGGGGGGGGGGGGAACTACTCGAGACACACAGTTAAACCTTCCTAAAATCGCCGAGCACGCCATGACCATGCAGAACTCGCCTTGTGGAGGCAGTTTGTTTGCGCGTCGGCATTTTACGCTGCTGCCTCCTGCGCGCGTGTGCACAGCCGCAAGCTACGGTAGTAGTAGTAGTGGCGCTGCTAGCGCTCGGCGAGGCCAAAGGCAGCGCAGTTGCAGCCGACTGCAGCCCTGGAACAATGGTGGAAACACTCACTTGATTGCGCCGGAGGCCGCGGTCGCAGTGTGATGGCTCAATGGCGACGGCCACTGCTAGTCCTTGCAGTAGCGGCCGCTGTGCTGCTGGTGGTAGTATGCAGCAGCACTGCCGGTACAGGCTCTCGTGCGCACCACCCATCTGCCGCTACAAGGCTGCTGCTGAACCAGGACTTCGACGACGTGCCTACGATATCAGACATCGGGGGCTGGGATGTGGTCGCGCTTGTATTCATGGGTACCTGTCTGGCTCTGGCAAGCGCGGGAGGCGTGGGGGGTGGCCCTATGCTGGTGAGCGTGCCGCCAACCTGTGTACTGGTGCTTCTTGTTTAGCCGGCACGCACTTGGGCAAGACTATGTGTGTTGGCGTGAGCAGATCATTTCGTTTGTTTCGGTGGTCCTATAGTGCACCAAAATATTCATAATGGCTGCAGACGGTCAGTTCAACGTGCAATAACTTCACCAGTCAACGCTGTCACCAACTTCGCGTGTCAACTCGTAATTACTTTGCTCACTGTTGCACTGTCTGAACGATGGCTCGCAGGTGCCCATCCTCACCGTCTTCCTGAACTTCCCTCTCAAGCGCGCCACCCCACTCAGTAACGTCATCATCATCGGGTGAGTGGCGCACCAGGTTTAACAAGCCAATTCTGTCATCACGCAGTTCAGTGCTGCTAGCCCATGTACTTGCCATGTGCTTTGCCTGAGCCTGGCTGAACGCCAACATAGCCTTGACGGCATGCATGCAACAACAGTCATGTGCATTTATTTCTCGCATGCGCTGACACCTGGTGCCATGCGCGGCCTGCTGCTTCCGTGCTGCAGAGGTGGCATCAGCAACTGCGCCTTCAACTTCATGCGCGCCCACCCGAATGACAGCAGCGGCCCTGTCATAGACTTCAGCCTGGCAACCATGATGGTCCCCATGGTGAGCATGCCTTTTGTGCCGGCACACTGAGTGTTTTCACAGGTGCGCTTTGCCTGGTCTCGCCTTGTCCAAATTAGAATGTGTGCATGCGCTCATCTCATCATGTCTACAGAGTTGCATCGAGTCCAGGCATTCATCGATCGACCCACACCCTAGGGCATGGCGTATGCGCCACTGTGCAAACAGGCGGATTCTCGCTCGCAGTGCGCGCCAACGTCAAGTTTGAAACTCGCAGCGTGCGCGCCAACGTGGTGTCCATGACCAAGCGGCCCGCACTTCTTGTGATCGCAGACCATTCGTCGTCTCCTGCTTTTTTCTCTCGCTGTGCTGCTGATTGCTGCCACATTGATGCCGTTGTCACCACTCAACTTGGACCCACCTTACAGGTAGTGGCGGGTGCGGTCATTGGCGTCTTCTTCTCCAATTAGCTGCCTAGCTGGGTCACCGCCATCCTGATGGTTCTCGTGCTGGGCTTCAGCGCGTACAAGAGCATACAGAAGGGCCTGCGCATGCGCGCAAAGGAGAGGGCCGTCAGGAGCGCATCCAAGCAGGCTCAGCCTGAGCAAGCCGCCACTACTGCTGTGCCGCAGCAGGCTGTGGTGACAGGTGGGTTGAGCAGTGTTGAAGTTTCCTGGAGGATTTCTTTTTGCAAGTTCTTGCACATTCTTGCATGTTCTGGCAGGTGCTGGTGCACAGTGCAAGGAAGCAATCCCATCGCCACTTCGGGCATCATGTCGATGCCTTTGCTGCCTGTGCATTGCGATCCTGTCAGGCGTCAATCTGCAACTGCGAAGGTGAGGATGGCAAACTTGTACTGCTGCCACAGGCTGGCGCACTGTGCGGTACACGTCAACAGAAATAACGTCATGGCGCGAAACTGCGCATGCAGGTCATGTCCTGCTTGCTCGCTTGCTGACAGTGCTCAGGCGACGCTCTCATCCTCGCACTTCTCCTGCAGCGGAAAAGGAAGCTGGCGCACCGGTCGACACACTGCCCGCGGAACAAGCACCACCCGCCGCTGCCCCTCCTGCAAAGAAGACGGCGCTGAGCGGTTTCTTGGCCGCCTGCAGCCGCACTCCATGGAAGCAGGTGCGCGCTCACTGCTCTGAACTCGAGTGCACGCTTGGCACCATCCCTTGCTGGCAGTCATTTTGCTGCAGAACACACATGGTGCGGCAGTGGGTGAGGCGGAACACTGTGCCCGGCGGTGCGGTGTGGTTAGGGGCGAGGAGAGGGTTGCGTGCGGAAGCACATGCACGCTCGCTGGCGCAGACGTGCGCACACGTCCGGCATCGTCGCATGCATGCAGAATGGGCAACTGGGCAGCGTTGTGGCTACGCATGCATTCATGGTGTACTGTACTTGCACGCGCACTCTGTGTATATACATACACTTCTAGACTGTTCATACTTGCTGTTTATGTTCCAAGTTTGTTGTGTGAAGCCATCATGCCGCAGCGGCTGCGGAAGCCGCCACTGCCTGTGCCATGATGGAGGGGCATGCAGTCTGACCACTGCTGCCTCATTGCGCTGTGGTGACTCAGGTGACATTCCTAGGCGTGTGCCTACTGGGCATCGTGGCGCTCTCGCTGGCGGGAGAGGCCACTGACTGCGGCTCTGTGGGGTACTGGATCCTGTACTGGTTAGTGGAGTGGAAAAATCAAATGTGTACAGGATTCTGTACTCCCTGATCAGTGCTTTATTGCAATACCAGTTCAAGCGCTCACTGCTTACAGTTATTGCTTGCAGGCACTGCTTGCAGGCACTGCTTGCCGGCACTGCTTTCAGTCAGCGCTTGCAGTCATCGCTTGCACACACAGCATGCGATGCTTGCAGTGCCATGGCAGATGCCGAGTTACCGAAACCGCATCTGAATGCCTCGGCTGCCTTGCTATTGCCGCTCTCTCCTGGGCAGGACGGAGGTGCCCTGGGCCGCAGCATTCAGCTTGTACGCCACCATGGTGATAGAGAAGCACCACCGGTAAGTCGCGCTCACTGTGCTCCCTGTGAATCTGGTGAATCACTTGAAGTTTGGTGTCATTGCTCCACGCAGTTGACAGCATTGGTTGGCCGAGCTTTCGAAAAGGATTCAACATGTTTGCGGTGCTCGGCCAAACCCTAACCCTAACCCTACCCCTCGTTTGAATTGCGGCCGCAACTCGTCAACAGTATACATGTAGATCAACTTGAAGGATTGCCATTCCATGCATATGACGTACCGTGCAATGCGTTCCATGCGCGCTGACGAGTGCAGGGCCAGTTTGGACAATCACACGTGAGCCCATCTTGATGTTTTGCTGTATGTGACACACCATGTAATGCTCGTCTGCGTGCTCATGTATGCAGGGCCAAGTTGGCGGCGGGCAGGATTTTGCTGAGGGCGACTATGCGTTCACCCCGTCCAAAAGCGCCCGCTTCCTGGCGCAGTGCATGTTTGCAGGTACGGCGGCTGTTGACGTTGAGATATTGGCTGAAGTTGCTGTGGTTGCCATTGCCAAGTGTCACCACATTTTTCATGATCGCTGTGCCAGAAGTTGACACCAGCAGTTCCACAAAGTAGTCTAAGCATTAAGATTTGGAGTAGCAACCTGTGTAATCAGGGCTGAAGTAGTAACCTGTATTCAGCTTTGCTGCTGTTGGTCTCAATTATCATCAGCATCTTCTGATCAGCATGTTCTTATCGGCCAAAAGTTGCTGATGGCGTTGTCCTCACCTGAATCTTCAACCATCGCACAGCTTGGTTAATGTGGCCGTCCATGCCTGTACGTCTGTGTTCATGATGGAAAGGTGCCATGGCTGGCCTGTTTGGCATTGGCGGCGGCGTCTTCATCGGCCCGTGAGTACCATTTATTGACAGTACTACCATTGCTCAAGATGTAAAAACTAAGGGTGGTCCCTCAATTAGTTTTACAAAAAGGATTTTTTGTAGATTAGGAAGCATCAGGCGCCAACGGCTGCCAGCCGTTGATACTCAGCTCGTGCATTCTATCAGTTCCCGTTCAGCGAGCGGAATCTTGAGCCCGTTCTTGGCAGCATTGCCTGTGATGTCCAGGGGGTGCCATGGATGCAGGTGTGCGGCAGGCCGTGATAGTTGCTTCACAGTGAGGCCAGGCTTGGTGCATGTGTAGGGCAGGCAGTGGCATTTACTTCACAGCGAGGCCATGCTGGGTGTGTATCCATCATCCTTGCTCGCATGCGCGCAGTATTCAGCACAACTGCGCAGTTAGTTGAAATGAGGATATTGTGGTGCTCGCTCTGGGGCAGTGTTGCTGTTTATGGCCGCATGCGGCAGTGCTCAGTGGTCGTCCATAGTAAGCCCCATGCCAGCCTATTGCTTGGCTTGCCTCTGCACAATGCGCTTGTGCGACCCAGGTTCAGATGCACCTTTTGTTGTGCAGAATCATCGCTACTTGCTGTGTGTGATGCCAAAATTGCTAAGTTTGGCAGTTGTTGGAAGTATATGCACTCTGTTGCCGTCCATACGAACCTTCACACGCCGCAGTTTTGGTGTGCATCATGGCAGCATCACATGTTGCAGACGGCAATTGTCAGTGCATGTCGCCCGTTGCGCCTGGGCTCATTCAAATTTTGTTCGTTCAAGGGTTCACGCATTCGAATGAGTGTTCACCCGATTCATTCATTCCATTCATTCACTCCCGCCATACATTCTGCGACGCCACCTGCCCGTGCAGCCTCCCCGAATGCGCTAATGCTGATGCCACCCGCGGCAATGCACGCGCCGCCGCATGCGGCCGCCATCACATTTAACTATTCACTGATTCATTCGCTCACCCATCCATTCATTCATGGACGCGCCTCATATAGCCCACTATGCCACCTGCCGCGCAGGCTGCACATGGAAATGCGCGTGCTGCCGCATGTGGCCGCCATTACAGCCAACCTTCATTGATTCATTCGCTCACTCATGCATACCCCTCATATATCCTGCGATGCCACCTGCCGCGCAGGCTCCTGGTGGAAATGTGCGTGCTACCGCACGTCGCCGCCATTTCATTCAACACACATTAATTCATTCGCTCATTCATGCGTTCAGTCATTCATTAACGCGTCTCATATCCTGCAATGCCACCTGTCGTACAGGCTCCTGGTGGAAATGCGCGTGCTGCCGCACGTCGCCGCCGCCACCACAGCAGTGCTCGTCCTGTTCGCGTCCGCCGCCGCGGTGCTCAAGTTCTCGTTGCAGGGCACCATCGAGTACACGTACTACACGCTGCTGCTGTTTCTGATGGGTCTGGTGCTCACATTCGCAGCGCAGAAGCTCATCATGGGTAAGTGCTTCAAAATCGATGAGATGCAGTATGAAAAGTTGAACTGGGGGAGGGGGGGGGGGGGAGGCGTAGCGAGTGGAAGTCACGGGGCTCACAACAAATCCATTTACGCACCTACTTGTTCGACAATGTTTGTTGCGGTGTTTCAGTACTTGTTCGTAAAGCATCGGTAACCACAGCTCTGACCCCCCCCCCCCCCCCCCCCCTCCTTTTTAGTTGCCTTCAAACGTTACTCCTGGCATCGCGCTCATGTATGCACCTTGTCCCTGCAACTTGCTCGTGAGCCTGTGCTAGCTGTAGGGATCACCCACACATAGCTAGCACTAGGTAAGCCCCAGGCAGCGTCACTCCATGCAATCCATGTTTCGCCGCTCTGCAAAGCTGGTGACCGCTTATCGATGCCCTCCGGAGAAGGACGCCTTGCCTCATAGCATGTGGGCCACTTGAGCTTCTTGAGCTTGCTAATTATGCTACAAGAAATGAACTTGCATACCCCTGTGTTCACACTGCCAACCCTACTCTGATGCAAATGTTGACGCTGTGTACTCTCTGGACGTGTCGCCACTTGTGCATCCTTACGCAGGCTACGTGCGCCGCACGGGAGCAGCGTCCATCATCGTTCTATGCATTGGCACAAGCATCGCGCTGGGCAGTATGCTCATGGTTTATCTCGCGGTCAGCCTGACTGTCTCCGACGCCGGCGACGGATACAGCGCGGAGTTCTGCATTTGAAGTCGTACGTCAATCCTACTAGTCTACCGGGCGACTGCAATCTCAACTGTGGAGTTTACATTGCTGCACAGTTGCTGGCCCCCCTGCAGTGCCCGAGAAGACATCCGCAGAAAACTCCAACTCGGGTTCTAGACCTCTTCTATCCTCGACGCTAACCCTACAAGCCACGCCGCACACGCACAGCAATGGCATGTATAGTGAACATCCTGCCCGGCGTGTTGTTGAATTATTCGGGCCAGAGCTGGTGACGCACTCCTTCCTCCGTACCAGCGGCGCATGATCGCCCAGCGTTGACATGTAGATGCATCCGAATTACTTGGGCTCACGCACGGTTTGAACATCATGGGACTGCATCGCCTCAGAGTCCGACACCTGCCTACATTGAGTGAAGGGGCTCATGCAAAGCCCATTGCAGGCCTGCTGCCTGATGTGGCTGCTACACATGAACGCAGTGTGAGCCTTGCATTTTTTTTTTGCCGAAGGCTGCATTGTTGTTTGTTTCGTGTCCTCGCATTTCGTATGCATTGACATACTACGTAAAGGTTTTGCCACAGCTGCAAGTACTGCGTCACGCCCCGTTCACCATTGGCAGCGTACATGCATGAACGCCCGTTATAACTTGTGAGCTCTACATTCGACTACATGAAAAGCGGGTTGAGGGCTGTTGCCATTCCGATGATCCACATGCATCGGAGACATTGCCCTCGGACGTCACATTATCTCATCTACCGTAGCCAGAAGTTTTTTTCGTACACGAGTCAGGATTGCATACATGATGTCATGCAAAGCATGCCCAAGCCAAGAAACAGACAAACAGAAGAGCAACAAAGTGCTGTAGTATACTGTAGTCAAGATATTGGCATTATGTATGGAGAGGGGAGGGGGGGTTGGGTATACCCTAACCCTAACCCCTGCCGCCCCTAGGATCCGACCCCCGAGCGTGAGCCCGGTCGCCGACTCCAAGAAGAACCCCCCCCTTCCCCGCTCCTCCCCCCGCACCTACTCTTGACGAAAACATAGGCGTGGGTGGGTGGGTGTTTTCTCGTTCCGTGTTAGCTGGCTGTACTACGGTGGCCTGCTTGATAACGCACACAGTGTGATCAAACGCAGGGCCACCAAAATTGTGTGACCGCAGTGACATCACTGCAGTTCAACCGAAACCGATATGTTTATGCAATCGCTTATGGCTCCCGAAAAACGGCCTGCCTCTCCGTGAACTCCGATGCACTCCGACCTTTTTACACCTTCTTCAAGGAGTGACGTGCCTACATTCAAAACTTCAACATATTTTACCGCGTTTTGAACGAGCGTCATCGTCATCGCAGCAGCTTAAGCCACTGCAGTGTCCCGACTCTTGTGGCATAGCTGCAGCAGACAGCTAGCAGCACCATGGCCGCAGGAGCGCAATGGGATGGCAACAGCATGACCCAGGACGAGATGATGATCAAGGATCAGGTGATCGTCCTCGACGATGACGACAACATCATAGGGCAGGGAAGCAAGTGGGAAACCCATAGATTTGTACCTGGCCAGCCCCGAGGCATCCTGCACCGAGCCTTCTCTGTGTTCCTGTTCAACGGGGAGGGCAAGCTGCTGCTGCAGCAGAGGGCAGCGGAGAAGATCACTTTTCCAAATGTCTGGACCAACACCTGTTGCAGCCACCCGCTCACTGGCTTTACACCAACAGAAGTGGACAGGCCGGAGGATCTGGCTGACGGGAGCGTGATGGGGGTTAAGCGAGCTGCGGTGAGGAAGCTGGATCACGAGCTGGGGATACCGGCGGAGGCGGTGCCGCTGTCGGCGTTCAAGTTCTTGACGCGACTGCATTATTATGCTGCGGACATTGTTACTCATGGCAAGCACAGGTGAGAAAGTCAGCAAGTGCATTATTTTTTCATGTGGGGGGCTCTGCCGCCTTTGCGTGCCATTTAAGCGACGAGAGATGTGATTACAGCAGTGCTCATCGCCTGGACAAGCAGACCATTCAAAGCAACGTTGCATAAATGCTTGGCAAAGCAAATGAAGCAAGTGGCTGTTGCGCCATGCAGCGCCAGCTCTCGTGTGGTTGTCCCCGCGCATGGCTGGTGTCAAGCTGATGAAGCAAGGAGGTTGAATCTTCGCTCAAACGCCTTCTGCTGTGCTGGGCTACTAGGCCCTCACATGTAGTCAAGTACAGTGCACTCACTTAGGGTTGGGGCGAGTGCTACGGTTATAGAGTTGTGCAGGAGATGCAGGTGTGCACCTGTAGGTACGCAGGTTGAATGACCGCAACAAGTCAGTCAGCACGCAGTGCGCATCTATGACAGCAGCTGCCTTCCTTCATTGTGAAAGTGCATGCAGCGGTGCAGCTATGAATATGCGAGAAGATGGTCATGTGCGTTGCATGTCTTGGGCATAAACAATACAGTACTGGTACGTGGCAAAACACATTAATAAACGGCATTTGCTTGCAAGAATTTAAGCAGCAGCTGCTGCTGCCGCCGCTGCTGCTGCTGGTGTTGCTGCTGGTACCAACGCTGATGCTGCTGCTGCCACTGCTGATGCTGATGCTGCTGCCGCTGCTGCTGCTGAACGCCCGCAGCCCGTGGGGAGAGCACGAGATCGACTACATCCTGTTCATCCAATTAAGCGCGGAACCCGCCATGAAAGCGAACCCCGAGGAAGTCAGCGACACGCGCTGGGTATCCGCAGAGGAGCTGGTGGCGATGATGAAGGAGCCGGGACTGCTGTGGTCGCCGTGGTTCCGGATCATTGCTGAGCGCTGGCTGCTGCCGCTGTGGTGGAAGGACCTGGGGGCAACGCTCAGCACGGACGTGCACGTGGACACAAAGCAGATCAACAGGTACGCGTGGAGCTTTGTGTGCAGCGGGAGTGTCACTTTAATGAGGCGTTGAACTTGAAGACCGTGGCAGTTTTCGGATGCTCAGCACAGATCAGCATCTGGGCACAAGGCAGATGCACACGTTATGATGGTTCAGGTGACGGTCACGGCATTTTTGGAGGCAGGTCCTGAGCATTTTGTCTTTTTCACAATCTGCTAACACATTGTGCACACCTTCACGTAAGGCTGCTCAGCACTTCAAATGCATACTGCAAATGTGAAGTCATGCTTGTGCTGTCACCAGTGCTTGTGCGCCAACTTGATGACCGCCCCATCACTCGCCAGTGCTACTGTAAGCCGCACTTCGCAGGGGGGATGGGGCATCATGTGCCAGTGCTAACTGATGCAAGCCACACTTCTCTTGGGGGGGGGGGAGGGCGGGCTTGGAAAGTTGGAAATTTGCAATTTATGGGCTTTTGAGGTTGCATTGGCAAAAACGTTGCAGCACTTCAGCAAAAGTTCAGCTTGCTGAATTTCATTGTTGTCTGTGCTTGTTGCCACAGGTTTGACCCCCCGCCGGAGCACAGGGGCGGCGCAGGCGTGTGCGGTCTGCGCGATGAGAAGGACGCTTCGAGCTCAAAAAAGAAGCAGGTACAGTGAATAAATGGAGAGGGCTAGCATGCACTGCTTCAATTGTTTATGATGTTGCAAGTTTTGGCGGTAGTTGTCTTGTTCCTACAAGTTTTGGCGGTGGCTGTGGCGCCATCAAATGCCATTGCGGCAGCACCAGCTGCCTGGGACCTGACAGCCAGACGCAGCAGCAGCAGCATCAGCGCTCAGGTGCAGCAGCAGCAGCAGTGCTCAGCAGCAGCAACCTCGCGCTCTCTGGGGGCCGCAATTCGTGCAATGAGGCAGGCAGAACTGACGCCCCAGCACCTGTGCAAGTATCGCCTGCAGCGGCAGCAGCAGCGGCAGCGGCGGCGGCGGCAGCGGCGGCAGCAGCAGCGGCAGCGGCGGCGGCGGAAGCGACGGCGGCGGCGGCAGCGGCAGTGGCGGCATTGGCACCGCCATTGCATGCATGTGGCCACAGTGTGGTGCGCCCGTGTGTGCTGGTGCACCTGCTGCTACGGCGGCGGCTGCTGCTGCAATGCGGTGGCGAGCAAACGGAATGGAAGCCATTGCGATGCCGCTCTGACTACTGCCGCAGGGCGCGGATGAGAAGTGGTCCTAGCTCAAGCACAACTTCACCCCCATTCATCAACACCATGAGCTGAACGAACCTCTGAGCCATTGCGCTCTGGCTGAGTGTTGCTGCAGGGGCCTTACGAAAAGCCCCCCCCCTGACGCTCTAAACACAATTCCAAACAAACCCTTGAATCTGAATTGCAGCGATGCTGCTCTGCCCGATTCGCGGCTGCAGGGGGCGTACGGAAAAGTGCCCGTCTTTGAGGAGTCGAAGCTGCGGCAGCTGGCACGTGTGGACGAAGTGTTTATGGCGCTGGCATATAAAGCGGGGTACGGGGGGGGCGCGAGCAACGTGAAGATAGGGGCGGACCTGGGGGGGCACAGGGCGTTCTGCGATGACATGCTGGGGCGCGTGAGCCGCTCTTTCGCGGCAGTGATCAGGCAGCTGCCCCCTCAGGTACATACGTACCCCCCCATCGCTGCCAGTATGTACAGCAACTTTACGTAGAATTACATGGCGTTCGGGGGCCGCGTAGCCGCTCGTTCGCGGCAGTGATCAGGCAGCTGCCACCTCAGGTACATACATACCTCCCATCGCTGCCACTCGGCAAATGGTGAAATGCTGTTAAGTTTGGCATTGTCCTTCGAGTATTTGACAAGTATATGATGTGCTGGGGCGTGCAAACTGCTAGTTTGCGGCAGTGACCAGGCAGCTGCCGCCGCAGGTGTGTGTATGCATGCATGTAGAACATGCCCACCTCTGCTAATGTTTTCATGGTTGCATTTGTGACATTTGAATGTAATAAACTCCAAAGAAACAAGATATGGTGGGGCGCGTGAGCGTCTCGTGCGTGGCAGTGATCGGCAGTGACCGCTGCAGGTACAAACATACCCCCCATTGCTGCCAGTTGGCTGGGGTCTCATGCATGTATGACAGCAATTTTGCGTAGAAGTATATGGCATGCAGGGACCTGGTGAACCGCTCATTCGCGGCAGTGATCAGGCAGCTGCCGCCGCAGACACCTACATGCCTGCGTACCACTGCCACTTTGGCAAATGCAGAAATGCTGTATTCTTGACATTACGCCTCAAGTTTACGACTTGACCGGGTGTGCGCAGCTCATTTGCGGCGGCGCTCAACTGGCAGCTGCCGTTTGGGGTCAGCATTGCGTTAGGGTGAAGACGAGGGTGAAGGTCAGGCTCACCTGCGCACGTATGAACAACTCACCACCCCTTGACTCTGTGACTCTATGACTGGCGCTGTGACTCAATGACTCGCTCGCCCTCGCAGCTCTGCATTGTATGTACTGGTCACTCCATCATGCTGCGCCCCCCTGGACACCTTTGAGGCCCAGATGACAGCCCCCCCCCCCCCCCCCCCCCCGTCTCCCCATAAGCATGGCCATATAACTACACAACACGCGTACGATGTGACACAGCACAAAAACACAGTTCACCTCGCCCACACACAAACATGCATCTCTCGTGCCTCTGCAGCTCTGTATGGACGTCCTGGTCTTCTACCTAGTGCTTCGCGCCTTGGACACCGTCGAAGACGACATGACGGCATTCGGCTCCCCGGAAGACAAAATACACTGCCTGCGCGCATTCCACGCGACGGTCCTCGTGGGCCTCACGCAGAACCTGGGGAGTGGCGGGGGCAAGCAGGGGCGTGCATCGGTGGATAAGTTCCTGACGGCGAATGGGATGGTGGGGGTGGGGGAGGGGGACGAGAGGGCCCTGCTGGAGCAGTTCATGCGCGTGACACAGGTGTGATATACGTGCGCATACCTTCTCGTATGTTGTCACATTGACCATTGCACTAATGCATCGGTCGTATATGACCTTTGGCAAGTTACCATCATCATATCCATGTTATTCCAGTAGTCTGTGGTCTAGTTCCTTGACGGAACATGCAATGGTGGGGGCGGGGAAGGGGGGCAAGAGGACCCTGATGGAGCACTTGACGCGCGTTATGCAGGTGCATTGGTCATTTGCATACTTTCCACTGTAATCGCATTGGCCAGTGCGCTGCATTGGTCATATATCGTATTCAGCAAGTTGCCGTATAAATGAGAGGCGTCACTTAGATTCAGGGCATGTTAAGTGCAAGTTGAAGATGTAGCATGGCAAATTCAAACACCTGCAGTCAGGCTTGGCAGGTCTAGACACTTGGGGGGGGGGGGGGGGGGGGGGGTCAGCTTGCAGATTGTTCCCAAAGCACTGCTTGCAAAGTATCATCAAAGCACTGTACTGCAAGACCACGGTAGAGAGCTCAGCGACAATGCTGCTCTTGGCGTGGGCTTTTGGATCCTGACTGTGATGGGTAGGAAGCAGCTGACGTCCGCACATACACTCTCTGATCTATCACTTCCAACAAAATTAATGTATACTGTGATGCATGGACGCCCTTATCAAGCCTGTGTATCCATGTACTACTACCATCATCATACATTCTTCAGGGCCTTTATCGCTGCACACAAGCTGTGGCCCAACTCTCTGGTCTCGTTCTCCACCTCTCGCCCCCCCCCCCCATTAACAGTTAGAAGTATATGGAAGCTTGAACGTGTACCATTATTCGCGAGATCACGCGCAACATGGGAGTACCTTTCATCACTATCATACACACATCTAGTGCTAGACTCCAAGCTTGTTGTACCGCTAACCCGAAGCTTCTGCGTTGCTTTCTGCACCTCTCTGTCCTCCCTAATTAACAGGTATATGGAAGCTTGAATTCTGGATCGCGCACCGTGATTCGCGAAATCACGCGAGACATGGGAGCCGGTATGGCTGAATTTGTGTCCAAGGACCTGGGTCAAGGCACAGCAACACTGGAGGAGTACAATTTGTACTGCCACTATGTGGCGGGACTGGTGGGACAGGGGCTCAGCCGCCTGTTTGCAGTTACACAGGTGAACACCCAGTATGAAGCAATTGTAAACGTGGCCAATGACTGCAGCAGCGGCGACCACGGTCAATTGGTGGAAGGCACTTGCGGCTAACCATCCTTTGTCACCTAGAGCTCTACGATCTTTTGATTCGTTTCCATAAACAGTGACACGGCCATAATGATATGGGACAGGGCTCTGCAACACGAGAGGAGTACAATTTGTACTGCCACTTTGTCGCTGGCCTGATGGGACAGGGGCTCAGCCGCCTTTTTGCTGTGACACAGGTGAAGTTGCTGAAGGAAACTTGTTGCAAACAGTTACAGAACCGTTACAGTATGGGGGCAGGGCACCAAAAACAACACCAGAGGAGTACAAAGCGTAGTGCCAGCAGGTGAAGTTTATGAAGGAAATGTGTTACAAACAGTTACGTAACTGGTACAGCACCGTACTCACCCAATCTGTGGCTGGGCTGGTGGGACTTGCGGTGAGCCGCCTGTTTGGCGGGACACAGGGTTTGAACGACTGTTGCAAAGCAGTTACATCTGGGAATAAACGCTGTCACGTTGGCTGACGTGACGACAATGCGAGTTGGAGGGGGAATGCTGCTTGCATAGTTGCGATGGTCATGACACAAGTTGAGCGTGAGCACCCTCTGAGGCGGTGTCAATGCATTGCGCAATTTGCATCCATGAGAACATGATGCATATATTCAGATCTCTATTTTTTGTTTGCCTTTTTGAACGTTGGTTGTTTTTAGGAAGCATTCATCTTATCAGCAGCCCTAAACAAATGCAACGCGGACCGCGAGTGATACTGGCCATGTGCCATTCCGTCACAAATGCTTTCACTGCCCAGCTTGAGCTCTCATTTGAGGTGTGGTGAGTCACTGCGTTCAAGTTCCAGGCTGGAGACGCCCGGCAATTGGGTCCCTTGCAGTTGACGCCGTCAGGCGATTGCATTTTGCACACGCGCTCTTCACACATCATCTCCCCACCCCCCCCCAAGTGTTGTTGAAGTATGGTCGTTCACTTCTTGAAGTTGATGTGTGTCATGTGACGCTCCAGGTGGAGCTGCCCGGCATCGCGTCGCGCATGGACCTGGCCAACAGCATGGGCCTCTTCCTTCAGAAGACAAACATCATCCGCGATTACCTGGAAGACTACGTGGATGGGCGCGCATTCTGGCCAGCCGAGGTATGTAGGTATAGTAGTGTCAGAGTTGAGTGGCAATGGCCAAGCTATGTATGTAGCGTCAGAGTAGTGGCAAAGTTGAAGACCAAGGTATGTAGGCCAGCCGAGGTATGTAGTGTCAGCGGTGTATGTGCCGTCGAGCAAGGTTGAAAACATTTTCTGAAGAAAACGAAGGCACCATGAAAGTCTTTCAGTTCAAAGGTATGTATGTAGCGTCAGATTTCAAGGCCAAGTTGTATGCCAGCCGAGGTATGTAGGTACAGCAGTGTCAGAGTTGAGTGGCTAAGGTATGTACGATGTAGCGCCAGATCTCCTAGATAAGTGTCAGAGTTGAAGGCCAAGGTATGTTTTCCAGCCGAGTTGTTCTCGGCTGAGGGAAAAGTGTAGCACCAGCGTTGTGCGCGCTGTCGCACAAGTGTTAAAGCGCTTGAGAAGGAGGCATGAAAGGAAGTCCACTAATTTCAGCAAGGAGAAAATTGCTACTGTGACCTACTCCGGGAATGCTGATTTCAACAATCAGGCATATCCTGTACAGACAGCGCGAGCGTACCCGCTGCGCGCCTGGCGAGCACCGGGCTCTGTTGATTCCGTGTAGACGTGTACGCCATAATATGTATACAAGGAAACGAATCAAAAGTTCGCAGAGCTCTAGGTGACAAAGTGTGGTTAGCCACAAGTGCCTTCCACACATAACCGTGGTCGCCGCTGCTGCAGCCATTGGCCACGAGTCAAACAGTGCCACCATATCCACAGTAGTCAAAGACTTCTGTGGGCAAGCTCTTTATGTATGTTTGCGGAGACATTCCTCAGCTTCATGCGGTGCACTGTTGACCATTTTTGCCGGCTGTCCTAAAAGGAACACTTCAGGAAGCGTGATTCCACTGCTACATGTTGAAGGCTGCTGAACGCTCAACCTCCACCAGAACATTCGGTCTGTATCTTGCGGTGCATCTGGACGTAGTGCGCTGAGCCATGCCCTACCCAGGGTATGTATATGTAGGTATGTATAGTATGCCTTACACAAGCTATGCAGGCATGTGGCATGCCCTGCCCCACATACCCAAGGTATGTAGGTATAAGACATGCCCAACAGGGATTTGAATCATTCGACCCTGCAACAGCAGCGCTCCACTGCGGTTTTTTAAACTCCAGCAGCCCTCAACCATACATATCTTGCACCGTTAGCTCTCTACGCACCCTGTGATTGATCAGGTGTGGGAGAAGCACGCCGTAATCACAGCGCTGCTGCAGTAAAAGCGCAAGTCCATGCAGTGCTGGCTGCATGTTAGCAACACTCAAGTACAGTCAGCGCTCAACTTTGAAGCCCCCCTCCCCCCCTCTCTCCACGCACCCCGTGCTCAGGTGTGGAAAAAGCACGCCGTAAAAACAGGGCTACTGGGCAAACTCGCGCTGCCTCACTGTATCACGATCACATGACAACATGACGACATCATTGTGTATTCAACTGCACGTCAGCAACGCTCAACCTTCAAGCCCCCTTCCTTCCTCTTCCTCTCTCTACGCGCCCTGTGATCGATCAGGTGTGGAAGAAGCACGCCATGAAGACAGGGCTGCTGGGCGAACTCGCGCTGCCGTACTGTGTCACGATCACATGACAACATGACGACATCACGATGTATTAACCGGCATCAACTGTGCGACAGCAGCACTCCACTGTGACTCTTGTACTTCAACAGCCCTGAACCATGAAACCCCACCTCTCTCTTTCTCTACGCACCCCGTGTTCAGGTGTGGAAGAAGCACGCCGTAAAGACGGGCCTGCTCGGCGAACTTGCGCTGCCACACTGCATCCTAACCAACTGACAACATGACGACAACATTGAGTATCCAAGCGCCACTTACTGCACGGCAGCAGTGCTCAACTTCGAACCCCCCGCGCGCCCTGTGATCGATCAGGTGTGGAAGAAGCACGCCGTAAAGACGGGCCTGCTTGGCGAACTCGCACTGCCGCAGAATGCGCGTGCCGCGCGCGCGTGCCTCAACGAGCTCGTAACTGACGCGCTGGAGCTCATCCCCGACTGCCTGGAGTACATGGACCAGGTTCTGGATGACGGGGTCTTCAAGTTCTGCGCGATACCACAGGTAACTTCAAGTTGAAGTTGCACCGCTTGCGTGAGCGTGGCGCCGTGCGCCTTACAGCTATTGCATGATGTTCACAACTATACTCCGAAGTACATATGAAGTGCTTGTTATGCAGAAGTGCGGACATACGTAGAAGTACATCGTATATATATCGTGGCCAATGACAGCAGCAGCGGCGACCACGGTTATTGGTGGAAGCACTTGCGGCTAACCATCCCTTGTCACCTAGAGCTCTACGATCTTTTGATTCGTTTTCCATACAAAGTACATATACTTCCGAAGTACACGACAGCTGCATACACTTCGAAGTACACGACAGCTGGTCGTTGATGTCCGCAAACCCGTAGCTCTACCTTCACCCTGTTCTCTGAAGCAGGTCAACCCTGGCCCAACCACTTCCCCCCTGGTAAACCCCAACCCCTGTGACCCCCCCCCCGCCCCTCCCCCCAAACCCTGTTCCTGGCCTCAACTGCACCGCGCGCAGGTCATGGCGGCGGCGACGCTCGCCGAGGTCTACGACAGCGAACGCCTCTTCCGCGGCGTCGTCAAGCTGCGCAAGGGCCGCGCCGTCAAGCTCATCCTCTCCAGCGGCACGCCGCACGGCCTCGCGCGCCACTTCCGCGCCGCCGTGCGCAGCATCGCTCAGCGCGTGCCGCGCAACGACCCGTCCGCGGAGCGCACGCGCGCGCTGTGCGACCGCCTGCTGGCCGCGCTGGCGCCGCGCTGCGTGGCGCCGCGCGCGCCTTTTGCCGTTGTCGTCTATCGTGTGGCCCTGATTGCGCTCGCGTGCCGCCACCTGTCGCGCCACCTCGCGCCCGCCAGTGGCGCGCCGCTCGGTTATGTGATAGCGCCGGGGGCAGCGCTCACCGTGATGGACGTGGTGATGGCGGTCATCTCGCTCATGACTTTGGGGCAGCTGTTCGAGTGGGCGGCGACGTTCGTGCGGCCCGCGGCGCCCGCCGCCGCTGCGAAGCCTAAGCAGGAGTGAGCGGCGGCGACTGCGGCTGCTGCGGCGGCGTCAACAACGGCGGTGGCGGCAGCAGCAGCGGCAGCAGCGGCGGTGGCGGTGGTGGCGGCAATGGTGGTGGCAGCAGCAATGGTTGCGGCGGCAGCAGCGTCGGCAGCAATCGGCAGTGGCGATGACGATGCCACCGTCGGTGGCGGCGGCGGCAGCGGCGACGATGATGCCAGCAGCGGCGGCGGCGGAGGCAGTGACGGCAGTAGCAGCAGCTGCAGCGGCAGCGGCGGTTGCGGCGGTGATGGCGGCAGTGGCTGTGGTGGCAGCGGCTGCTGCGGCAATTTGAGTTTTGGTAGCTAGAGCGGCGGTGTCGTGTCCACTTTGAAGTTGTTGGGGGTATGCTTGGCTGCAGGGTGTGTGTGGGGGGGGGTATTGTGTGGCGCGGGGTAGCTATGGGGGGTTACTGAGGCATGCTTCTATTGGGCATTTACGCAGGGGGGCCTGCCGTGTGGTGTCCGGCGTATCCGCAAGCATTGGTTAGGATCGATTGCACCAAGCGTCGTCCAACTCGATTAATCCCATTACGTTTCCCCGACTTGCACTCTCGCTTCCCTCGTTGATGCTCATAGTTGTGCCCACACTGGGCTCTATGTTGCGGGTACTCTAGATATTGGATGGCTGCATTCTCACAATGTGAAGAAGGGCCCACGAGTAGCATCCTGGTCCTCCAGTTGGCTCATTGGCTGATATGTGGCTGCATGCAACTCCGGGCCTGGCTAACCCTAACTCTAACCCTACGTGCTGACAAGAGTCTCACGCTAGCGCGGTCACGATGCTTCACTTCCCGCAATAGCCATTGACACAAGTGTTCCAGTGGTTCCGTACCTCAAACGGAAGTCAATCATGTGCTCGAGCAAAAATGCAAACGATCGACCATAGCGCAGCTCCCTCCTGCCTGGCCCGCTTTTATGGCGGTGGCACAAGCGGAGACATAGAGACAGTGCAATATCAGGCGTTGCTGTGCAAGACTAAAGAGCATGCATGTGCGCCCCGCTCCAGCGGCAGCGCTGGCGGAAGGCGCTGCCGCATTGCGCAGCGGCGGCGGCGACGGCGGCAGCTGCTGCTGCTGCAACAGCGACCAGCGTTGCACAAAGTTTGTGCAAATGCATCCTGTCACATGCCAGGCGTGCCAGAGATGCATGCTCCGGCTTGTTGTCTGGTGTGTATCAGCATGCTGCACAAGCGCTTGGACAAATGACATCTACTGTTGATGCTGTTGACAGCCCCGTTTAGATCAAAGAGCGCACAAACACCAGCAACAAAAACAACAGCTCACGTGACGCATTCAAACCAGCTTCTCAGAATGGCTTTAGTTCATTGGGCTTCGAGGCGCCGAGCGCTGCCACGGCACCTCTGCAGCAGCGCTCCGAACCTTGCCGTCCGCGCACGCCGCCGCCGCCTCACCACCTATTTGCCTCCCCTCAGGCAAATCGTCACGACCATACGCGCCAGCTTTCGGCGGTTGAAGGCCATACATACCATCTCTGTCCGACCCGTCCCACGCATCGCCGACGCCGTTGCACGCAAATGCCTCATCATATGATGCGCACAGTGGCGCCGCCGCCGCTGCAGCGTGGCGGCCGCTGGCGTGGCTGCTGCGCGCGCTGCCGGGGCTCGCGTCACCGCTTGAACTTTCATCGTTGAAGTTGACGCCGGCTGCGTCGCCGAAGTCGATGTCGTCGTCGGCGTCTTCCGCGACGGTTGCGTCGTTGTTGTTGTTGAGCGCTTCCCCAGGGGGGGCGCGGCACGGCATCGACTTGGCGCGTTCAGGGAGGCAGCTCTCCTGGTGGTGAAGCGAGAGGGCAGCACAGAGCGGTGTGGACTGTGTTAGAGCTTTATGTTGATGTTGAAGTGATGGGGTGTGGCGCGCTCTGAAAAACAGCCAACAGTTGCATCGACTTGGCGCGTGCAGAGGCAGCTCTCCTGGGGCAGCGTGGAGAGGTTGGGACTGTGTGTGAGCACTTCAAACAGATGTTGAAGTGCTGCTGCTGTCGGCAGCAGTGTGCGTGACTTGGGCGACAGCAGCATGGCTGAGGGACGGTGTGAGTTGTGCCATGCAACTTGAATGGACTTGCTGAAAGAGGTGCCCACGTGAGTGGTGTTGGTAAGCATGCAACTTGAATAGAGATGTGGAAAGAGGTACTGACACGAGTGGTGTTGGTGAGCATCAGCGGTGATGAAGCGCGGCCCACACATGCAGACTTCACGATTGAATGTCTGTTGCAAGCACACTGCTGCCTAGCCGCAAACTCTTCATGGTCATGCTCAGATGAGACATGCCTCACAATGGCTCATCCAATGTACAGCACGGCTTGTGACTCACTGCCGTGACTCATGACTCATGCACTTCATGGCGATGAGTCACTGTCAGACTCACCATGTGTTCGTACTCGTCGTCCCTGCTTTTGAGATGCACATACTCTTCGTTGCCAGACTCGTGTAGCACGACGTCACCGTTGAACGTTTCCGCCGCTTCAAAGTCGGTTGTCTGGATGGGGTGGGGGGGGGGGAGGGGACGCCTGTTAAAACAGACTCTCATTATTTGATCAAAGCCTTGAGCAATTTGAATTTAGAGGCTATACCATTCGCGAAGAGGGTCCACGCATCTTCATAGCATAATTTTGTTGAATCCCCGTCTGCGCAAACCCAATGTGTCGGAGTACTTTTTTTTCAATTGCCTGGCTGTGCATAAAGGGAAGAAATGACCACTTTAGTACATGTATTTGAGGGTTGACTGTGAGCAGTTGCGGCCGCGCACTTAACACAGCTTCAAGCGCAAGTCAGCCCAGGTCAGCTCTGCGCTCAGCTCCATTGCATTCCTTTCGAGCACAAGCGAGGGAGCTCGGCTGCAAACAGGAAGTGGATTCTTGCTTTGATGAGCCTCTGCGTGGCCCTTTATGGCAGCAGAACAGTGGCCATATAGGATATTGGTCAAGCAATACCACTAACTCCGCCAGCACATCTTTTTATGCCGGCTACGTTAAGCTATGCCAAGCTGCCATGGTGGCCAGTTTGCTGACAAGTGTGTGATGGCAATGACCTCCGGAGCCTTCCCATGTTCACCGTAATGCTCTGTGTCGTTTGCGTTTCTAGCCCAGAAGTTAGTGTATAAAACTAATCTTCAACTGCCATGTTATGACATCGCAAAGTGCAATACAGCTTACTACACACTGCACAGACGTTTCAAGATATGGTTTTGTATGGGATTTCTACGCACCACAACGCATTGATGTTTCAAAGCGAAAGAAGTTCTTCAAGCCTGTCAACAAACGTCAATGCAGCCAGCCGGGTACTGTAGTATGTGCCAGTTGCTGCGTGTACACCTGCATTGGTGCTTGCCGAAACAGCGGATGTCTGTCCTGTGTGTATGGCTACCACACTCGATGGCCATCTTGTCAGGTTGGCTAAACCAAACCCTAATGCCAACCCTCTCATCCCCGCCCTGGCACTTCTGCCTCAAATTGTGTTGTCCACCTTGTGCGCTTAGGGTTAGGGGTAGGCGATCAGGGTCAGCTCAACCTCGCCCTACACCTAACCCTAACCCCCCTATCCCGATGCCTCGTGCTAACCTCATACCTATCCCTAACCCTACCCCTTCCTGTCTGTTGGTCGCTCGCTACCACTGCCCCTAACCCTACTGTAGCCTCATTTGCGTGTGAGTCACACTGGCCCTTGCGGCAGTGTCCTGCAGTTCACCCTGACCCTACCTTCAACTGTGACTCACCTCGCGGTGCGCAAACTCCCCCGTCTCCCTGCACTCCATGTGCACCACGTTGCTCATGTGCCGCTCCCTCTCCGTGAGCTCCTGCCGCCGCCCATCCACATCAACCGTCGTGTAGCACACAATCCTCTCCTGGGATGACGCAGATAAAAAGTGAAGACAATTGCGATTTATCATACTTTGAAGTATTTATAAAAGATGGTCGTACAAAAACAACAAGTACTATCATTGCATGTCAAACATCGACATGGCATATAATACATGTACTTCGAAGTACACATTGTTTGTACATTCTCATGACCAAGTTGCGTAGCTAGACACACCTGCACATGCACAAGGAATACATGAAATCATACCGCCTTTACACTGGTTTGTACCTGAATGATGGTCTCTGACTTCTGCCAAATAGGGTGTGGCGGCCGCGTGCGCCTGTAACTGTCGCGTAACTGCAAACTAAGAGCGGTCCCCCGGTGCGGCACCATGGCTCCTTCCGAGAGCTCCTGTTCCGCTGAATTAATTAGTGCTGGTAAATGAGGCACACATTTTGTAGCTGGCACGGATACAGCAACAGCTGCTGCTGGCGCTTGCGCGCTGTTGTGTGCCGCTGTTGGCCCTTCCGCTGCTATAATTGGCTGCCCTGTCGCCAGCACCGCCTCCCCTGCAGCTGTTGTGGCAACATCCATTCCAGTGCCCTCGTGAGGTGGGCATTTTTCATCTACAAAGTTGTGCACATATGGTGCTGCCGGCGCCATTTGTGCAATGCCAATGCCGCAGCTGGCCCTGCTGTTGCCACCACCGCTCCCGCCACCGCCGCCGCCACCATCGCCACCGCTGCTGTCGTTGCCACCGCCGTGTTTGCTGCCGCCATTACTGCTGCTGCTGCCACTGTTATAGCTTGGCCTAGTGTGGCAGCAGTCGCTGGCACTGCTGCTACCAGTGTACGCGTGTTGCAGATGCTGCTGCAGCGGCAGCGTCGGCACCACCGGCGGCGGCGGCCGCGGCGCCGCCACCTTGAGTCTGTACGACGGAGGCGGGTCATTGACACACGCCAGACTCGCTACGCTGGCGCTCTTTTCTACGTGCAACCCTATTGCTGCTGCAGCACCTGCTGCGGAGGCCTTGGGCTGCGGGCTGTAACAACGAGCTGACGATGACGCTGCGCTGGCAGTTTCGGTGGAGCATGTGCTGCCGCTCGACACATTGCCCTCATCTTCGCCTATCCACAATTTGCCAGTGCGCACGAAGCGCATGAAAGCGTCGAATGAGACTGTCGTGTCGGCGCTGCCTAGAGCATCGTCCAGAAGCCTCGCTATTTGGGGGGTGGAATCGAGGTTCAGTGCTTGACGGATGTCCTCCTTGGTTAGGTATGCCATGCCCGTGGCCGAGTCGATGCGCCTGTGCCGGGAGAACTGCTGTGCCAGTGTGGTGCCGCTCTTGCGTGCATTGAAGGCCCTGATGATCAAAATTTGCCTGCAAGTTGACGTCATCACAGGGACATGAGCAAGGTGATGAGAAGAGAGGAGCATGAGCCAAGAAAGGCGTCGGGCGAGATTGAAGTGCGCACGGTGACCCACCACCCTGAGCAGCGACGACACCATGCTCACTCAACAGGCGCGCATTTGTAACAATATTTAACAGAGGGCCGAGTTAGACACTTTATGCTTGAGTTGGCGAACTTGGCTTGAGCAGCTGGCTCACCTGAGCTTCTGCGGCGAAGGCCCCGACAGGTCTACGGTACATGTGTTGAGTGGCAAGCTGCCGGAAGACGCTCCCGCGCCCATGATGCAAGCGCTTACTCTGTGTGATGGCTCTCACTTCTTACGAGGTTGTGTCGCGTGCGCACTGTGTGATCAGCGAGTTGCACATGCAAAACTACGGGAGGCCAACTTTCGGTTACGTAATGGGGGGACGCGCCAGTTTCAACTTGAACTTGTGGCAGGTGTTTCTATGCACACCGCTGCAGCGGAGGCACTGCAAGCAGCACAGCACAGAGAACCTCCAGAGCATGACGCTGTATGCATCATGCGATCACGCCAACAGCTGACACACAGCTCAGAAGTGGGAAGACGTGCCTTGCGCATTGATTGACAGTGTTGATAGTGCGGTCGTACAACAGGTTCCGTCACACCCCCTCTTCCAAACATCTGACGGTGCTGCAAAGCCCAGAGATCGCAACATCAGCCAGACAATGCTGCTGTGGCAATGGCTGTGATGCAGCAACCCAATGGGCATGGCAGCGGCTGGCTGTGTGTGACGACACCTGCACCAATGACATGTTGCCGCGGCATCAGCCCGTGCACGTAACTGCACGTCGCGCACCCCACCATTGTCGCTGACTGGTGCTGCATCTAAGAGCGCGAGGGGCGCTGCAAGGTGAAGTCAACAGGGCCCGACCTCAATGCGCAGCGGTGTGTCCACGTTCGGCATATGCGCCACGCCTGATCATGCGGATTGCTCAGCAGCTGCTAGCAGTGGTCAGCCAAGCACGGCAGCCACGTCAGCAGAAAGTCTTCAGGTGGCAGTGGTTCCGTCAGTTGGGCGCTAACAGGGCTGCCAGCAGACGCAGCAGTGCGGCACAACCTGCAATCTGCGGTGCGCTGCCGTGCCGTCGCGTCCGCGCATCGCCGGCAGACGAGCGCGCCGCAGCAGCGCAGGCGCCGCATGATGACGTTGCCAGTTGACGCACAGAGTGGGCATGCGCCTCCAACATTAACTCTGCCATTGGTGGCAGCGTGTCCAGCTGGCGCGGCGCCTAGTGCAACTGCTGCTGATGGTGTTGCTGTTGCAGCTGCTGATGCCGCTGCCACCGCTGCCACTGGCGGTGCTGCCGCCTCGACTTTCAGCGTTGCTGGTGGCGGTGGCGGAAGTGGCGCCGCTGCGGGTGTTTCAGCTGCAGCTGGCGATGGAGGCATTGCTGTCTCCCCCACTTGACGTGGTGTGGTCGCACTCGCTCGTTCACTGCTGTTTTGACAAGTGTTTGTTGCTTGCTGGCGCGCTACGTCGCACGCTGCGCCGCTGCTGGCAGCACTGGGTTGGCACGCTGCAATGAGACGCTGCAGTTCTGCCTGAGCCACCGGTTGACATACATCTAGTGGCGTCAAGCCGTTTGCATCTGGTGCATCAGCACCGGCACCAGCAGCCATCAGTAGCCTGGCATATGTAGGAAGGGCGGGCAGGAGGCGAAGAGCGAAGAGCAAGTCATGCGTCAAGCGCAAATAGCCAAAAGATGTACTGGACACCACAGGGAAGCGGATGAGTTGCTCATGCTGCGTATACTGCTGCCCTGCCATTCTTGATAAGCCGTTGGATATACACACAACACTGCACTAGCGCTGCGGAAACAGTGATGGTGGCATCCTGTGCAAGGCTCCGAACAAGGATTTTCGCGCAAAACAACTCATTTTAACCTTGTGTTGGCGATGTGTGATGCCAGTGTGGTAATGACAAGTGTTGTGAGGCAACCCTATAGGGTTAGAGGGGGCTATTTAGCCATATTCTGCCACACTGGCTTTATGCCATATTCTGCCACTGCAGATGCTTCATGCTAGTCACTGACACCTGTAAAACCATGCTATAAGCCTTAGCGCCTTCCTCTGCTAATGCCGTACAGGTACCGAGATGCGTTGCGTCGACAACACCTGGGCGCACACAAGCAAGGGCGTGGAAGCCGCACAATCTGTTGAGCACGTCCATAGCTGCGGCGCTTAATGCTGTTGTCGCTTACTTCTGTGAGCAGCATGGTTGCTAGCCACATGTGTGTACTGCCTGTATGTTACCACCACACGCGGCAGCCAGATCTGTTTCCGCAACACCGTGCATAGCCGTCAGATGCTTTCAGCTGGCGACCGCACGGCTATTTTCACAGTGTGTAGTGTCAAGCATTGCAAAGGACTCCACAAATGCAGAGGAGCGCTGCTGCTTGTGGGGCGTGTTCTGCATCAACTGATCTGCCGTAGCTGTACGACAGCCCTGCTACTTGCAAATCAGCCGCCTGGCTGCATGTTGTGCAGTGCAAGTGCACTGTAACATCTCACAGCGCATCACATATTGACCATTGAGGTCCCTGCCATGTACCAACATGTCATAGCATTCATGCTAATTCCTTGTTCGTGGCCTGTAACTGAATTCATCTACTTGTGCAGGCATCTGATCGAAGTACAAGAGTATGCCAGAACTCTCTTGAATGTATGCATGGCTCAAGACAAGCATGCTACAGTTGATTCATAGGACGGCAGTGCTGACCTAGCAGGTTCCTCGTGAGTTACAACATCGTGAATCGTACCAACACCCATGGCTATGCAAGTTACGATTGTACGTCCATGTGCAAATTAGGCCTGGTTTGCCACGTTTGACGCACTTCATGAGGGGAGGCATCAGTCAGGCTCACAGGTGGCAGGGCTCACCTGGCGGAGTCCATATGCCCTTCGCATGCAGCTTTGTGAAGCGGAGTCCTGGATGCATGCACGCAGCGCAGGCAAGACATGCATCAGCTCGCTGCCATGATAGCTAGGCAGTATTGCTGAGTGCTGTGCAGTGTCGTAGGACGACACCACCAGGCTGCACCTTGTGCGTTAAAAGTAATTAATCGCTTTTGTAGAGAATTGAAACAGGAAAAAGAACACATGGCGCAGATACACTGGTATAAGCGGGAGCACCATCCATTCCAAGCATTTAAGGTACGACCTACCCAAGGTCAAGTTGCTCAAAGCCACCTTGCATCGCTGAGATTCAGCCTGCAGTGGCTCAAATCATCATGGCCTGTTGATCTGTGGGCAAGCAAAGGCAGCTGGCACAAGTTTTGCATCCGTGCATTCACGAAACTGTGGCCCTGATTTGCATAAAGGTATGCGTGGCTTGTCAAGTAAAGTCGGAGAGTCACGTCCATCGAGAAGGTGATTATGTGATCAGCATCAGCAGTCTCACCTGAGGTCTCCATACGATGCATCCTGAGCACTGACGCTTGCGCCAGCTGCAAGCAGCAACCTCACCGCTTCTGTCTCGCCCCTGCCCAAAAGATGGCAAACAAGTGTGCGTCATGAGCCTACTGGTCTGCAGCACTTGAGGGAAGCGCTGTTGAAGCAAGCACTGCCCTCAAATCCTAAATCACTGAATTGCCATAAAATGAAGTACATGAATCGAAGTACTTCTACGTAAATTTGTTTGCTCTCAAGAGTATGGAAGTAGCATGCCCTCATCGCTGATGTGACTAACCCTGTGCGAGTGCTGCCACTAAGGATTTTACCAATCCACTCATAACTTCACTCAGGACTAGCAGCCTTTGCTGCTTTGTTGCAGAACGGGCTGCTGCTGCGCGAGCTGTCATAGCGCAGCTATTGCTGCACTAGCTTCCTAGCAAGAGGCTAGTGATGTCGAGCAGATGTCAATATTACAGGATTAGCGCAATATTGCACCTGCATTGCCATGACTACTCTGGATTGAGTGCATTTGATAAGGATTAGATGGCGTGCAGGGAAACTATGAGCATCAGCTGCTGCCTTGCCTTGGCAATGACACCGATCAGCCTCAAAGGTGGACTACAACTTCAAAAGATAAGCGTAGATGCCCCAACTGTAGCCCTTCAGATCACCATCGTTTACCGCGAGAGTCATGAGCTGAATGCAAAGAAGGGACATCGCCAATAGCTTCAGGACAACGTGAGCAATCTGAACAACTGCCACCACAACTGCTGCCAAATGGGCCAAGATGCGTGGGCGCCAGGGCAGCTTGCCAAGAAAACAAGGCAGCACATACGCCAGAACACAAGAAATTTGCACTTATGTTGCTACCCTCGTTGCATGCTGCCTGACCGTGTGAAGCTCACTTGGAGCAGTTGCTTCTCAAGCATTGCCCTAAGATGCTGCTGACGTCAACGCAAGATCGCGCACAGGCAGCAGTGCACAATCGTCAAGTATGTTAACATGCAACAGCAACTCACCTAAATGCAGCTCGATGAAGCGGAGTTGCCCCGCAGCCTCCCTGCACGCGAGAAAAAATGATGGTAACAGCAGCCATTATTCGTGTCAGCAGCAGGCCACAAAATACACTGTGTTGTGCTTCAAGCAAGGTTCGGGCATGGGACGTGCATCACACACAGTCAGTGCAGCGATGTGCGGTAGCACCACCTTCGCAGCAGGACTCGTAACATTGATCATGTACAGAAGCAGGCAGCGACGAATTGCATGGTTGCTGAGACTCGGCAGGATAATGGGCGCATCTTGCTGACATGATTCATGAGCGTCAACGGTTGTTTGTCTTGACTTCGGAACAGCGCACAACCTATGAACACCACTGCTCTGCCATTTGCCAGATTTTGACGACACATCTGCAAAGGCCTCGCCGTGTTCTGAACGGTGTTTGAAGCAGTTGGTAAAGTTGCTGAAGTGCAAGGCAGTTTAGCATTGTCGTTGAACTCTGGCACATGCCAGAGGTGGCACCTGGAGCGTGGATGCACTACCTTGACGTTGCATATATACAGTCGCATTAGGGCCTGTATCTACTAACTATGTGGTTGAAGTGACAAGAAACGATTTTCAACAAGGAGGTAAATGCGGGTATATGCACTGGAAGTGGTACCTCTTTGCTGCATGCTGTAGGTCGCCTTCCGACGCGTGCAGTGGCGCAAGGGGTGGCACCTGATCCCCCATGGTGTCAGTGACACATACGCATGCCCTACAACCAATAATGCGGTAACCATGCATGCAGTCAAGGCAACATGTCCTTCCTGCATGCCGTAGGTTGGTGGGTTAAGTCGTGCACAGTGTCGTGGTAACAGTACCTGATCTTTGGGGAGGCCATCCACCCTTGCCCCTGCCTCCAGCAGCAGGCGCATCACATTCAGTCTGCAGTGCGGGAGGGTTTTGAAATGAAGGAAGTGTAACCCCCCTGAAACGCATCAGCCATACCCCAAAATAGGTACTGGTAGAACCAGGTACAGGATGACTGGTCAATGAGTCTAAAGTGCTTCAGTGACATATGATTCAAAGATTCAAGCGGTCATGCAACAAGCAGAAGCAGCGTCAGCATCTTAATGCAATGATCTGCGTCCTGGATGTCCTGCGTTGAGGTGTCTGAACTCTTGCATCGTACTTGTAAACTCTATTGCACATTGTCTACCATGTACCCCGACATTTTTCAGACAAAGTCAAAGAAACTGTAGAGGTCTTCAAAACTCTCAAAAATGCGCCCTGGAGCAAAGCTTGCCAATACGCTGGACATGCAAGCAACACCCAGGCAGATTTATTGTTACCTGAGTGCACTGCAATGCATTGGCAGACAAAGATCAGTGAAGCTCAAGAGTGGCAGCATACTGACGGCGGTTTTGTGAAACTTGATTCCTTCGCTGATGCACGAACGCCTGATGCCAGAATTGGCTCATGCCGGTGGTACAATTCGGTACACGAAGAGGGGCGACACTCGACAATGCCAGGCATTTTCTCACAGCTGAATAGTGCTATGGTATGGAGGAGCGTGCCAGCTTGGACTATGCACAGCAACCGGAGCACTGACCTGCCATGCTGGCTTGCGAAATGCAGCGGCGTGTAACCGTACATGTCCACACAGTCAGCCTTTGAGCAGTCAGCCTGTAAAAATCGCCAGGTGGCACCGGCAACAAGGGGGTCAATTGAGCGGCACCCGTGTACTTTGGAACAAAATCTTTGTCGTAAAAACTCATAATGTGATGTACATATTTAAAGCTTGCTGTCTGAGCAGTTGCACTGAATCACACCAGCACTATGCAGGTTTCTGGTATGTATGCAAATCAGATTTTATGGATGAATGCATGCGTTCGATATCAGGCAGCTCGTGGTTCACAACAAATCAAGGCATCACAGACATGAGGCGAGCTTGAAGTTGTCATTTAGAGAACACATATGCTACAGAGGACAAGCAGCGACTAGCAGAGCTTCTGACCTGCAGTAATTGCCGAAGTCGTTGCTCATCCCCGAGCTCCGCGGCTGTAAAAATGCTAGCTCTTGTAGTGAGGCGCCTGCATGGACAGCCTTTGCTGTTGCCATGCGTAGGACACAGCGAAGACAGTATGAAGGACATGGTTGGCTCCGGTTGCTTCTGTTTGCTCTACTATTCTGTTGGCCGCTGATCACATTGAAGACAGCACCAAAGACATGCTCTGGTTCGTTTGACTCTGATCAAGTACGACAAACCTCACCACCAACTTCAACGTCAAGTTGAGGTTCAGTCTTTTTGCTCACCCTGACCCGGATTAAACATTCAGCAGCAGCGCAGTGCTCATTGCAGGAGGACCTCTTCTGCAGCAGCACCATGCCGCACCTGAACAGGCGCAAAGCACGCTACCACCGCCCCGCCACTGGGAAAAGCGAGATGTGAGTGTGTTTGGCGCGCGCCTCTCACCACGAGCACAAGTGCCGCAGCAGCACCAGCACCAACCAGCAGAGATGAAAAATGGAGAGATTGCACCTAGCACCATGTTCCATCATTGAAGAGCGCAACACATGACTGGGTCATCTCGCCATGAGCGCATGCAACCTGCCCGGACAGTGCAGGCCTCAGGTTCTCTGTACGCACTGCTGCGTTCAATCGCAATTGCAAGACGCTGAGCAAGCATGCCTGCATTCTGCTGCGCGTCCAGGCAGCCCGACAACCATCGTCACACACAAATGCCACACTCCTCAACAGGGAAGCCACATTCTCACACACTTCCCTGCCTCTGCCACTGCAGATCGAGCATGGACTGGAACCATGATCTCCTACCCGCGCTGGTGCTAGAGTTCCTGGTGCCCCGCAACGGCATCCAGGTGATGCTCGTGAGCCGGCGCTGGAAGAGCGCGTACGACGTCAAATCTGGCGGCGTGACTCGCACGCACATCGCAGAGATGGTGCGGTCCGTCGAGCTGCTGCGCTGGGCTCGTGCCGCAGGATGCCCATGGGGTGCCAACACGTGCCACTGGGCGGCGGCGGGCGGACACCTCGAGGTCCTCAAGTGGGCACGCGCGGAAGGATGCTTGTGGGATGAGGACACGTGCTACCGGGCGGCGGAGGGCGGGCACTTCGAGGTCTTCAAATGGGCGCGTGGCGAGGGGTGCCCCTGGAGCGTCTACACTTGCTGGGGAGCGGCGATGGGCGGACACCTCGAGATCCTCAAAAGGGCACACGCGGGAGGGTGCCCGTGGAATGAGGACACGTGCGCAGGGGCGGCGTCCAACGGCCACCTTCATGTTCTCAAGTGGGCGCGTGCGGAAGGGTGTCCGTGGACTGCGCTCACGTGCTCCATGGCGGCGGCCCACGGTCACCTGGAGGTCCTGAAGTGGGCGCGCTCTGAGGGGTGCCCGTGGGACATGTACACGTGCGAGGCGGCTTCGAAGAGAGGGCACCTGGGAGTCTCAGAGTGGGCGCGCGCCAACGGCTGCCCGGACAGCTGTGACGTGTGGTGGGTATAGTTGAGACTGTGCTTACTTGGGGGAGCCATTTGGTCTGTTGGGCTAGTATCAGGGCCAGCTTCCGTGCTTGTCTCTCAGTCTCCAAGGCTCCCAGTAGTAGTAGACATGCCACAAACGTGACATACATCAAACCCATCACGACGAGGACGCTGAAGGTATTTCTGCAGATCTCAAGTACGTTGTCATTTGTGTGCCATCTGCCTCGCCAACAAGCCTGGCCTTTGCAGTACTTCAATATGACGCCGCTCGCAACACAGGGACAGACGGGAATGCAAGCGTATCAATCTCAGCAAGGCCTCGGCACGCAGGGAATGAATGTTTGCAGACGAATCAACAACCCTTGTGTGTGTGCCGACGTTGTGGCGCAAAGCTGCATGCGGGTGCTACATACGTGCTTCACACTGGATACTTACTGTATCTCTGTCCTTGCAAAAATGCAGTGCGATGGACACCAGGCAGTGAAGCCAGACTCTTGTGTGTACGTCATGGCAATGCGTGCGTTCAAGTCTACATGCCGTCTGCAAACGCTCATAGCATATGCGTAGGCCTTGCGCAGCTCTTGCAGACACACCCTGTATTATAATGTCTTCAACGAAGATGCAAACTTCCGAGGCCCTACCGAACTCGGGCATACCAGCCTACCCCACCTATTACGTTCCCCACCACCTGGTTTGCCAGAGATGGCACGCATTTCATCGCAATCAGCGAATGGTTCCAACGGATCCGGCATTCTAGGCCGTACATGCATCAAAGTCGCGCGCGTAGCACGACATCACATAAAAACCGGCACCGAGCTTGCCCGTGCAGCTTGCCCGTGCGCTACGCAGGATCAGGGAGACATGCAGTTGCTACTTGAAGTTGACGCTCCGTAGTGCGTCATCGCAGCACGGCGCGTGTTTTGTGGTACGCCGAGAGGGGGAAGGGGGCGGCACGCACAAAGGCGTCATAGAGCGCTTATCCCATGTGGAGTCAATGACTTAAGACTCCATGACTTGAGACTCCATGACTTGCAACTCCATGACTTGTTGTGGCGATTGCCGCGGGTCCGAACAGTCGCGGACGGAAGCCAGCGGCGGCCGCCCCCCGCCGCCGTGACTGGAGCTGCTGACGCGTTGTCGAGCGCTGCTGCTCCAGCTCTGCGCCTGCGCAGCGAGCGCCGGCATGAATGAGGCGAGGTTTGCGCATGGCGGCCGTGACTGAGCGTTGCTCCAAGTTGAACATCCAGGCAGTGCCGCCAAACAAAAGATGTCGTCACCAGTGCTACCTCAGCATTGTTCTGCGGCACAGCGGCTACCCATCAGTACACTGGCAATCTACGTAGAACCAATTTGGAGCCTCAGTCTACTGAGCGCCAATTTGGTGCCAATGCGGCGACGGGCAGGTCGTCATGCGAGAGTGTGCTTTGTGACATTTCGCTCAGCGAGAGTGTACTGAAACTCTGAGAGTGTACTGCCAGAAGGTAGGCACAAGGCACATACATGCGTGAAACCGCAAGTACGCTGCCACACAGCGCACTGCACGTCGCCTCAACACCTCCTCAACTGCCCCCCCCCCCTCTGCGGGAGCGCTGATCAAACAGCGTCACCACACACTGCAATGCAAAATAGCAACGCCACCGCGCGCACCTCTAATGAGCTGATCGATGTGACGGACGTCTGCCGCGGGGCCGCGTACGTCGGCAGCACGTTGCCCCCGCCCCCCGCGTCCCCCCCCGTCCCCCCGCTGTTGGCGACGCACAGCGAGAGGAGCGTCACCCCATTGTCCAGGATGCTCAGCCCCAGGGTGTACGGCTGGTAGATGACGCCCGCTTGGACGAGCACCGCCACGACCGAGCACGCGAGGGTGAAAGACACGCTGAACGCCATGGCCAGTATGGCCCTGTAGATGAGCGTGTGGTAGACCCTGCTCCCCCTGCGCACGACAGTTGGCGCATTTGACGGAAAGAAAATTAAGTCTTCAGCAGGGACCCTGGTCTGCATACGCTCGCAGTGGTCATCAGGGTCAGGCCGTGCAAAGCAGCTACTTGCTGCTACACACACTTCAATGACGTGTACACTCTCTCCTATTTGCCATCATCTCTGGCCCGCCCCTCTTTGATCGCTCTGCTCATTGCGGCGCCAGCCCCTCCCCTCATGGTGAACAAGTTCAAGAGGCAGCGCCTCGCGAGGCATGCCTTCCAAGCAGTATACACTTGAAGTTAATACTTGAAGTAAGAATTCCTACTACGACCTTTAAGCACCACTGGCCTCAATCAAGACCATGCCTCTAACTCGAAGCGCACCTGCAGCCCCAACCCTCACCAACCCCCATACATACGTGAAGCAAGACGACCAACTTCGAACACACCTTCAAGTCCAGGTGACGTCGTCATCTCCGACCGCCGCCCGCCATCTACGCTCCCCCTCCCCCCCCCCCCCCCCAACCCCCGCGCACGCCAATGCCCTTCATGACGCACATGTTGCAAGCAGCCTGACTCGCAAGCGTGCATTTGTCACCTCTTGGCAATAAATACTGGCAGCAAAGAACTTCACACCTTAGACGACAGGTCGCGTTCACGACAGGGTCGCGACGGACTGTCGTGAAACGACAGCCAAAAGTCCTGTCGCGACGGTCCGACGGACCCATCGCCACCTTCCTGTCGTCTAGACGACGCCGTCGCGACAGGTCTCGCTGACGTCATGTCGTCTAGACGACGCCGTCGTGCAATGGAACCACTTTTACTGTCGTGTCCTGTCGTGTGTTACAGGACGCACATACAACTGCTACAGGGTCGACAGCAAGGCTTAAGAGGCATGAGGATAGCTGACGAAGCATAGCGCAAGCTCTAACACCATTGTTGGCACAGGCGCTAGGCTGAAAGATGTGACGTTTTGCAATCGCACTTCAATTTCTGCTTGAAGTTTGATCTGTCGTTCCTGTCGTGAACGAGCTCGCAAAACCCCTGTCGTCTAGACGACGCCGTCGCGACAGGCCGGCGCAAGTTCCTGTCGTCTAGACGACACCGTCGCGACAGACTGGCGCATGTTACTGTCGTCTAGACGACGCCGTCGCGACAGGCTGGCGTAAGTTCCTGTTGTCTAGACGACGCCATCGCGACGGACTGTCGTCTAAGGTGTGAACAACTTCCCGTATGCATATGCCCGCTTTCTGGCGATGGTCAACTCCAACCACTGCTCCCCCCTCCGTGCCGTCCCTGCTCTACATGTTTATAAATGTGAATACACGGTACCTCTCTTCAAAGCTTGAACTTGAAGTTGCACAACAAGTTCAACTTCAACTGTATGTGTACTCACTTTCAAGTGGCGGTCATCTCCACCTGCCGCCCCTTCGCACTTCCCCTGCGTATATACATTAGACTGACAGTACCTCTCTTCGACGCAATATATTTGAAGTGAAACATGTGTGGACTCACTTTCTAGCGACGGTCATCTCCGCCCGCCGCCCCCCCTCACCGCCGTCCCCGCCGCCCCCCTGGCGGCGCGCGAGCCCCGTCCCCTTCAAGGCGCGCACGTGCGACAGCAGCGGCGTATACTGAAGTACAACTTCAACTACAACTTCTCGAGTATATGCGTACTCACTTTCTAGCAACGGTCATCTCCGTCCGCCGCCCCCCCCCCTCACCGCCGTCCCCGCCGCCCCCCTGGCGGCGCGCAAGCCCCGTCCCCCTCATGGCGCGCACGTGCGACAGCAGCGGCGTATACTGAAGTACAACTTCAACTACAACTTCTCGAGTATATGCGTACTCACTTTCTAGCGACGGTCATCTCCGCCCGCCGCCCCCCCCCCTCACCGCCGTCCCCGCCGCCCCCCTGGCGGCGCGCAAGCCCCGTCCCCCTCATGGCGCGCACGTGCGACAGCAGCGGCGTATACTGAAGTACAACTTCGACTACAACTTCTCGAGTATATGCGTACTCACTTTCTAGCGATGGTCATCTCCACCCGCCGCCCCCCCCCCTCACCGCCGTCCCCGCCGCCCCCCTGGCGGCGCGCAAGCCCCGTCCCCCTCATAGCGCGCACGTGCGACAGCAGCGGCGTATACTGAAGTACAACTTCAACTACAACTTCTCGAGTATATGCGTACTCACTTTCTAGCGACGGTCATCTCCGCCCGCCGCCCCCCCCCCTCACCGCCGTCCCCGCCGCCCCCCTGGCGGCGCGCAAGCCCCGTCCCCCTCATGGCGCGCACGTGCGACAGCAGCGGCGTATACTGAAGTACAACTTCGACTACAACTTCTCGAGTATATGCGTACTCACTTTCTAGCGATGGTCATCTCCACCCGCCGCCCCCCCCCTCACCGCCGTCCCCGCCGCCCCCCTGGCGGCGCGCAAGCCCCGTCCCCCTCATAGCGCGCACGTGCGACAGCAGCGGCGTATACTGAAGTACAACTTCAACTACAACTTCTCGAGTATATGCGTACTCACTTTCTAGCGATGGTCATCTCCGCCCGCCGCCCCCCCCCTCACCGCCGTCCCCGCCGCCCCCCTGGCGGCGCGCAAGCCCCGTCCCCCTCATGGCGCGCACGTGCGACAGCAGCGGCGTATACTGAAGGACAACTTCAACTACAACTTCTCGAGTATATGCGTACTCACTTTCTAGCGACGGTCATCTCCGCCCGCCGCCCCCCCCCCTCACCGCCGTCCCCGCCGCCCCCCTGGCGGCGCGCAAGCCCCGTCCCCCTCATGGCGCGCACGTGCGACAGCAGCGGCCACACAAACAGCCCCGCGAACACCACGTGCGACGCGAGCTGCGCGGCCCACATGAGGAGGAACGTCACCGGCGGAAAGATGACGACGCAGCGCACGCCCGTGTCGTAGCGCTTCGGCGTCAGCAGCCACAGGCTCGGGACGAGCACGAGCAGGAGGACGTTGGCCAGGAGCAGCAGCGCTCCGAAGGCGCGCCAGCGCGGCCAGCGCGGGTTGAGCGCGTTGGCGGCGTTGGCGCGCAGGAAGAGGTGGAGGAAGGCGAGCGCGGAGCTGGTGGTGCGCATGATGCCCCAGGCCTGCGGGACGCGCGCATTCAGGCGTCAGTGCTCCGCGGCACACATCCGGCACTGAAGTTGGCACAGTGGCGTGCACACGTGATTGGAGGTGTGTGTATGTGTTGGAGCAAACATGAATAAATGTGTACTCAAGTACACAAAACAGTGCAAGTAAGTAGCGGCGATGCACATGATGCCCTAGGCTTGCGGCGCGGCGCGCGCACAGGCGTCAGTGCTATGCATGGCGCATCTGGTACTTCAAAGTATTTTTTACAAGATGATAGTGTGCATACGCTATATATGAGCTCTACCATCTTTTGATTCGTTTTCACAGGTGTATATGACTGGAGCCGTGTGCAGACAAAACAGAAGTGTGAGCAAAGTGATCGGAGCTGGCCGTGCGCATGATGCCCCAGACCTGTGGCACGTGTGCACACGGGCATCAGCGCTCCATATGACACACTTTGTAGGTAGGATGGTACAGTAGTGTGTGCATACACGATCGGAGGTGGCTATGTACACAACAAAAGCTTGTGCACCCATGATCAGAACTGGCTGCGCAGGTGATGCCCAAGGCCTGCGGCCCGTGATGGCGCAAGAACCTGCGTGGCATGTCCACCACATTACTCACGACAACATCATTATGCGCATACGTGAACAGATTATGGTGTCAGCGTAGTTGTGAACAGCAGCAACTATCTTTGCTTGCACACACCGGCACATACCATTCAAGTAGCTTTGAACTTCCGAGCGCAGCATCGGGGTGGAAGGGCAGGGCGAATATTCAACACATTGCAGATACACGTTGTATTCGCATGCTTGCACATGGGACACTGGCTAACAGCTGCTGGACACCCGGGGTGCCTACGCCCCCCTGTGCGTTGAGCATGAGTCAACGACTTGAGAGTGAGACTATGACTTGCGAGTGAGTGAGTCCATGAATCTTACTGGACGCACCCGCAGCGGTACTGAAAGCGATCCTGAAGGGCCTGAGCACAAGTTCTGTTGCAGCAACAGCTGGACACCGGCATCTCGTGCCAACACAGGAATACAGGGGATCAACACTTATCACTGGGTCATCAACTTTGCCAGCACAATCACCTGGCAGTGCATCTGATGCGATGACAGGCGACCTTGGTGGCACGCGCACTTGCGCCTGTCGCTTCTGAAAGGTTTCAATAAAGTAAAAGCCGCAAGCTCAGGCTTCCGCGAGCTGTAGCTTGTGGCAGTGGCACAGTGTTGAGTCGTGACACTTGTGTGGCATGCAGTACAAAGAAAGGGCTGTTTTATGCCCTGACCACAGTACTTGCACACTTAAAGTGGTTTGTCGTTGCTCATGGAAGTATTGCAATTTGAAGACTATTATAGAAACTATCACTGGCGCTCACTACTGGCCGTGGCACTCACATAGCCTATCTTGCAGATGCTGAGGTCGGTCATCTTCCCGAGGTGAAAGTACGCCAACTGCCACACCGTGTTGAGCGATGACAGAAACGCGGCTGCGAGCGCTGTCACGGTGATGGCATTGCGCTTTCTCATCACCAGTGTGCGCTCCGCGAAGAAGCACAGCGTCTGCCATACACAGGCAACGCGCATAGGGGAGGACTTGAGAGAGTATGCAAGGCACTGCATACAAATGCAGTCTTGCACTGCGTATGGCAGCATGAGCGCTGTCACAATGAATGCGACTTCACTGCTGCGCCAATCATGCATGGTGCCTGCAGTTGCAGGCGGCACGCAATGTCAGTGTCAACGGATGCATACTTGAAGTGCAGTATACTTGAAGTACAGTAGGTTTCTAATGCAGTGCCCCACTACCACTATGGCCAAGGGCCACACTGGTCTGCACAAAACTATGCGACGAAAGACACGGCCGTTCACGATGGCAGTGCCGCCAGAAGATCAGCCTCGGCGAACGTCATGTCATTGTTCTGCGTATCAAACCCCCGCTGCCCACAGGTATTTGCGGAGTCAACTTCAAGCCAGGAGCGCTGCACGACATGAAACCGTGAGGCGCATGCTTCTGAGTTTGCGACAGGCATTGAGAAACCATTCTTGACTGTGAACGCCTCGGTGGTGGCTGACTAGAGAGGTCATGTCGCTGTGGGCTGCACTACGGGGCGAGCATGCGAGCCGTTCTGGTGCGCTCGCATGCCAAGGGCTGATGCCCTAGCGCCTTTGAATACCTGCATCGCTGGAAATTTGATTACTGTGGCGTTCATCAGGGCTGTTGTCTTCGCCCTCTGATGTAGTTTGTGTCAGCGAGGTGTGTGTCGCCGCTATGCATTCACATGGAAGTTGTGGTACGTACTACCGATAGGTCTGTTCAAAGCACAAGCTATGTACTGATGTGCTACGTGCACAGCTTGCCTGAAGGGAGAGTACGAGGGACGCGGTGACGCTGGTCACGCCAAAGAAAGCGCTCGACACCATCGGATCCAGCCCCATGGTCAACACTGGTCTCCAGTGCTATCGCCAACTGCGCTCAGCACAAGCGACGCGCGTGCATAGCGAGGTATACTCCCACTGTTGTCGTAATTGTGTGCATAACAGTTGCGTACAGTTAGTATCAATGATCCACACGAATTCAGTTGAACGTCCAAGATAGCGCAACACGATCTGGAGCACGCAATGACCTGCGCGAGCGCGCGCAATACGCGCAACGCACAGGCTAAAGAACATGGTGCGAACTTCGTCACTACACTACGCTGCAGTGCGCACGCCCACGACGCAGCAACAGAGTAACAACACTAGCTCGCTTGTTCTGAATTGAAAAACTCAGAACGTAGAGGTGCCATGCCGGGCATGATCAGCGACCCGCGGCGCGGCCCTGCCAATCCCTCGCACTCACCATGCAGCGCTTAGCCTCCTCCCTGCGCGCGTTGTTCGCAGCTACAGCACAAGGACAGTGACGGCGGGAGGCACGTCTCGAAATCAGTTGGGGAAGTTCATGTGCCTGTTCTGGAAGGTGTGTGTCATAGGGGGGCTGCTTTTTGTGGCCAATGCTGAAGCTAGAGCACACATACTATCAGAGGCTCATGCGCTCATCGCATCGCACTTTACAGTGGTACTACTAGGCTAACGCGTGCACGACACCGACACACAATCTGCAGTTCACTAACAGTCCATCGCGTTTTTTCAAAAGTACACTCTGAATCACTTCTCTCTGAACTTTGAACTGCGTGTCAAAGCCATCAGCAGTAGGAGCGAAGCGGAGGGCAAGGAGCTGCAAGAATGGCAGATCGAGCCTACAACGTGGGAGCATTCAGCGAAGAGCAGCAGGTACGTGTGAAATCTCTCCAAGAATTGTAACGAATCTCTGCATGTGCGCGCCTGATTGATACCACACTACAGTCAGGATGGGAAGACCGCGTGTCCGCCGACAGCAACATCACACTACGTTCCCATCAAGTCTGTCAGCAGACCGCTGGTGGACGTGTGTTGGCGCTGCATTGCGCTCACTCGCTTTTTTCCTCGCAAGGTCAACGTAGGTCTCATCGCCTGCCGCCTCTGGTGTGTAGCCGGTGCTGGTTGCGCCTGCTGTTCAGTTCAGCCCCATTTCTTATGATGAGCGACGTGACTTGCTGGCTGTCTTCAATATCATCAAGTTAAATGTGTGTCCTCGATGCGGCCAGTGGGGGGCCTTTCTGCGTTGTTGTGGGGAGAGTCGTTATTGCCAGTGCTCTGTTGTGTACAGGAATTATTCGTTCAGCAATCGCACTGCCAATGCACACCCTTTTACGGCCATGGGCTGTCGTGTGCCTTAGCACTGAATCCCCTGCAGTCGAGCATCCCATCAACTCACTCAAGATTTCAAAACGCTCACACCGCTCAGCTTCATGGCTGGCGCTACTGTAGCTCCCATGAAAACATCAAATCGCTGCTATTTTCACGACCCATCATGATCGACAGTACGACTCAGGATTTGGTAGTCACTTTCTTCACGCAATATCATGTCCATCAAGTCCATTTGGCGATCAGCGTGTCGGACGTCAATCACTGTTGAGCAATGCCACCTCGCGAGCAACAGCCACCCTCACAGGGTACCGCGCTTATCAGGCCTATGCTCTTCTCTGAAGATGACAACGCAAAGCAAGAAGAGCTGGAAGGCTGCAAAGCACCAGATCATCGAGAACCCTCGTTTAGATCTGCAAGGCAAACCTCAAGACCAGCAAGCACGACGCCTAAGCAGAAAAACCGCAACAACACACAAGCACCACCGCACCCCCACAAGCTACTACACAATGCAAACACCGACAAACCATTTCACATCTCTCTTGCGCTCTCAGAACCAGCTGGACCCCCACAAGCCTCACGACCACTGGGTCCCTCCCAGCGATGAGCAGCGGAGCACCAATCGCAGCGTTCCCACCACCCCGGAGAAGCCCAAGCTGGCGGTGAGGTCGCCGGAGCTGGCGCCGGGGCCCAGCCCGCACAAGGAGGCGGGGGCGCAGAAGCCGGTGAGCGGTCGCGCAGCGCGCGTTGAGCACTGAGACAGGCTCTGTATGCAAGTTGAAGTGGTAGGAGAGGGGGCTGCGCATGCGTTCTCGGCAGCGGTTTGTGTGTGAGGAGCGCAGTGTCGCGCACAGGGACCAGCGTGGTGGTGCGCGTCTTTTTGTTCAACTGTGCAGGTGAACAGCAATTCCTGTGGCGGTGACCGCCCGCGTGCACACTGCGTAGAGCACGCCTCTCACCGAGGGCAGCCGCTCAACTACGACGTCGCCGAGCCTGGCCGAGGCCGAAACCGCTCGCGCTCGCACAACCGCCCACCGGTGCAGAGCCACGACCGGTCTCGCATCTACCACCAGCGCGACGATGATCACCAAGGGCAGCGCTGCCACCACCGCTCGGCGCACAACGCCGCGGAGCCTGGCCGAGGCCAAAACCGGCCCAAGCCGAGGTCAAAACCGGCCTAAGCCGAGGCCAAAACCGGCCTAAACCGGCTGCGGCCAGGCTCCGCTGCGTCGTGTGCAGAGCGTTTGTCACAGGGCTGCCCTCGGCGATGGTAGTGCTGGTGGCAGTTGCGCGACCGGTCGGGGCTCTGCACCGGTGGGCGGTCGTGCGAGCGCGAGCGGTTTCGGCCTTGGCCAGGCTCGGCGATTTGGCAGTTGCTCTCATCGAGCGGCACTCCAGTACTATGACGCCGCTGCCCCAACAGGAGGCAACATTGCTCAGCGGTTGCAATGTTGTGTCATTTGGCGCTTTGTCTCGTTGTGCGGCGGTGCGGCACCATGGCAAACAGGCGGAGATGTTCCTCTGTGATTGCTGATCCCAGTATGCGTCATGGCAATCCGCTCCGCGCGGCCTGTTCAATGCACATATGGAAGACACTTCACTCCTCTCAGAGCAGCATCAAGTTTGAAACGTTCAACAATCAGCATGCGTCAATTGAACATCTCTGCGTCTTCCCCGCAGCAAGCAGGTGTTTGAAGTGATTTCTCACGCTTGAAACGTACCTGTGCTTCATGAACACGGTCGCCGGTCTCTACTTGCGTTTCTGCAGACTCAGTATTTGAAACTGTGTTAGCCAACAACACGACTGTGCTTCTGCTGCAGCAGTCCTGTTGCGGCTCTAGTCCTGCTGCAATGCCTGTTTTGAAAGAAGCCACCTGTCACCTCACTCCTCTCAAGACAACATCAGGTTCGAAGCGGTTTACCAAGCGTGCACAAAATTGAACCTCTCTGTGTGTAACCCGCACGTAAGCAACTGTTTGAAGCGTTTTCTCGCGCATTTTGTGTTCTTGTGCATCGTGAGCATGGTCGCTGCTCCCTTCTTACTCGTCTGCAGACGAGTACTCGACAAACGCATTCTGCTTTTGCTGCAAGCAGTCCTGTTGCGCTTCAAGTGTCATGTGCAGCAGCGCTCATCACTTCATAATGAAAACGCCCTGTTCCGCAGTGCTTTTAGAGCTTGCTGTAAGTGGTGTCACATTGTGCTTGTGCAGAGGTGTGCTTCTCTAGTCATTATACGTCATCGTTTAACCGTGCTGCATGCACCTGTGTTGCCCTACAGATAAGGATGCCCAAGAAGATATCAATATAGCTGCGTGCAACAGGTAGCTGCGCGCAACAGGACAGGAGGGGGGGCAGGGGGACGGGGGACAGAAAGGCAGGGGGCTGAGTCTAAGATTGCGCAGTGAATATGTAAATGTGCATTTTGAAGCGAATCAGAGGTAGCCATGTTGGAGAGAGGAGGGGCGTGTAGGAGGCAGTGTTCAGCTCGTGCGCTCCGCAGGCCTCAATGGGGGCAGCAGTAATGATTCTGTAGTGAAGTCTATAGCGTCCTACTGTACGCGCGGCACACATACACAACACTCGTGCCCCATGCGCATTGCAGCGGTCTGCTGCAACCGCAGCACGGTGCTCCCTACATACAATTTCCCCCCTTGCACGCACAGTGCTAGTGCTATGCTTTCAGCGTGGCGAGAGCCACACACACAGTGAATGATAGACGGTGTAAAACATGCATCGCGGCGTGGTATCTTGCATTTTCGTGTGCTGCACTTGTTGCTTCAAAGTTGGATCGTTGATAATTCGGCCGAGGTGTCAGACAAGAACGAAGACAAGAAGCACTGCAGGCGTTGTTCAGGCGTCATGCTTTGACGTTGCTCTGTCATGATCTGCTGCTTTAGGTGACGTAATGTTGAAACAGTATCATTACGCACACGTCAGCTCCTAGTGTTTGCTCTATCTGAGTACGGTAGGTATGGACGGCAAAGTTGAAGTTCTAACTTTTGGAGTGTGCAGAGTTGTTTCCTATAGTGAAGTCGCTGCTGCCGTCCGTGCAGCGACACTGCAATCTCAGCGACTTGGCCCACCGCCGCACACCAGCAGCCATGCGCTGCGTACGCAGGCAGGTGTGCGCACGCCTACGCACTCGCACCACATTCAACAGCAACAAGGCGGCATTGAGCTCAAGCACATGGCAGCCACAGCAGCAGCAGCTGCAGCACTGGCAGCAGTGGCAGCAACAGCGGGTTTTGAAGCGGCAATCTCACAGTGACATTGTCGACTACAATGGACTGGTCAGTCCGCCAGGATCGCAGCTGCACAATGCCATCATGGACAGCGCTGCTCTCAAGCAGACAGGAGTGAGCTTGAAGACGCTCATTGACACAGGACGGGGGGAGCTGCTTAGCGGAGACATGCAGTTTAAGGTGAGAGCAGCGAAAGCAGACGTGCTTTACACTTCTCTGCAGGCCTACAAGGGCTCCTGAGCCAGCTTCAACATGGAAATTATCACTTGGATCGTCGAGATGGAGCTTGGAACCTAAACGATCTCGTGCTGTTGACATCTCACTGGTGATCTCTGCCTTTGCAACATAGGTCATGGTGAAGTAGTCATGCACAGTGGGATTGACACCGCCCCCCTGAGAACATTTACTGTAGCTCGGGGAAGTGAGACACCGCGACTCTGCCGCGGATAAGCCCCCGACTTTGTCACTTACAACTCATGCCGTGTTCTATGATTGAGCAGCACAATCAGCAAATCTTGTTGCCACAAATGTTAAGCAAAATGTTAAGCTTTAATTCAGCAACATGCGCCAGTCACTTTAGCAGCCATCCATCAAAACTCCCGTACGTTAAATAGGTACCCATCTTGCTGCCACCGGAGCAAAAGCGGCGCATCATATATCATTGGTTCCATTGCACCCATAACAGGCAGTGGCAGTGTCACCGTTGTCATTCAGTGCATCTGCTGTAATCATTTGTGCTACCACCTCCCTGGTAGGGACATGTCAGAACAGCATTCGCAACACCAGGATGTAAATAGCAGTACGAAACGATAATGAGATCATTGCCAGGAGGCCGTCATTGCTGGCATATTAATATCAGAGCCTGTGTATGTGACACACAAATAGTCATAAGGCGCTGGATGCGCATGTCTTTGGGTATGAATTTTGAAGTTGACTGCGCTACAGAAACTGCTGCGCACAACTGCAGTCATGTCAGGGTGTCCAGCTTTTTTCAACGACTGGTTTCAACTATAAACCTGCTGCGGACTGTAATTACGCAAAGACTGATGCGTCTGTACGCAATATTAACACTTCTATCACAGTTTTGAGTTTCTGACAGCCGTAATTTTCAACAGCCACCTTGTCAAAGCCCAACAAACCTCTACACTGCACCTACAAAGTCGACTTGGGGCACAAGTCAGCATGGACCTTTGCACAAAGACATGCAACTTGAAGTTTATAGAGCATGCTCATTATAAAGAGCACCAAGAGAGGATGGCCGGTTTGCGCGCGCGAACCAGCAGCTGTCGGTTGCTCTGACAACGTGAGGCCTTCATGAGGCTGCGAGCAAACTTCTCACAAAGAATGCTCCATGACGTATGTACCTATCAGAGCTCCAAGGGAGACCGTCCATTTGCGGCGGGAATGCCCGCAAGCAGCAAGCACACCAGAGCCACAGTGTTATATCAGCAGTACGGGCTGTTTCTGGTGGCCGTTCAACACAAACAGAGCACCTAAAGATTGTATGTTGTTGTGATTTTTCAGATTCAGCTGTGTCTGCGCTTTTCGACGTGTTCATTCACCAGAGCGATGAAGTCTGATATGAACAGTTGAACTGCAGGGTTCACTGGTATGAACACACAACGGTCTGCGGCGGTATGCTGGTTTGCAGCTTGCAGATGGGTTGCACACGGTTGGCGGGCATGCTAATACAAAATTGTGTGACTGCCGCTGCTTTCTTTTTCAACGATGGGAATGGTACTTCAGGTTTGAATCACTTGAAGTACGACATAGATATTGTTGAAGTTGGCCTCCTCTGAGCCTGGTGCAGCAATAATTCCTCTGTGTGTGTCACCTGAGCCTTCGTTCCAGCTTTTTCTTAGGTAGCAGCACTGTCAACCTGACTAAAATAATCAGAAGTAGTAAAATTGAAGAATGTGGCTGATACAAATCGCCACACCGCAGCAGCACGCTTCATGGAATATGACTAGTACACTCTGACATCTGTACCTGTCTAGCCCTTGGTATCACAAATACGCAATCAATGCCACAACAGACGATGCAAAATTAACCGCTTTCGGCCTCCTCTCGACACATTCACTATTCAAGCCGATCAGAGGTTGTTTGTGTGAGCCACAGTGACAGCCTTTATGGACTTCAGTGCCGCATTCATTGTGACATCTGTAGCCCTTGTGTAGTATGTGCAGTCAAGCCATGCATGCTTTACAAGATAAGGAAGGATGGAAATGTCAGCATCTTGTCTAGGTTCACACCACCTTCACAGTTTCATGCAGATCTCATACAGTTCCAATGTGCTTCTCTCTTTCTCTCTACCTCCACTGACTGTGGGGTGCCAAAAACGACACAAAACAAAGCTCAACCCTCACACATTGCGCATGCGCATTCTCTGCACCGTGCTGAACACTGACAGGAACGGGACCTCAATATACGCGACAAGATGCTGATACAGGTGGCGTCGTTTCTGCACAGGGAGCTGCCGATACGTCTGGCGCACAGGTGCAGCGCTGCTCAACAAAGCTTTCACGGCATTGCTCAGCACAGGCACAGCAGCAGTAAGCGACATCTTTGAAGCAGCTCTCAGAGCACAGGCAACATCATTGTGCGCAGAATAAATTGGCAAAATTACAGTTGCAGCAATCCTCAACGCTGTGCAGCATGGCTCAGTCACAGTGGTCGTGCTGGGGTTACGGTAACGGGTATGACCAGAGTCTGCAAAGGTGAGTCATTTCAGATCATTCCCCCGAGTGCCTCGCTTGTCATGTGGCATCATGTGGCTGCGCGGTGCTGATTTTGATCGTGATATTGTAAGCCACAGTGCTCATCCGCTGCCGTTGCCCTCAACAGACCACAGTAAACAGCCACAAAGCAGCTAACATCAGAGGGCAGGCAGAGATTGCTAGTTGCAGTGGAAAATGCAGGGCTGAGATGCACTCACTTTCGTGAGATGCCACACAGCAAGTGGTGATGTGACGAATCAGCAGCCGCATGTTTGCAGCATGTTTGCAATCGCCACCTGATGGAAAGCAGTTGGCCGCCTAGTCCTCAATGTTTACAACTTCAACTGTTGAAGTGCACCCACCCCCCGCTTCAGCAGTTACATGAACGCATCAGCAGTCACATGAGAGCTTTCCGCGCTACTGCAGGGTGCGGGACTTGGAGTCGGTGCCGGAGATGCTGCAGCAGAAGAGCATACAGCAGGTGAGCGCATGATGTTCACATGTAGCTGTGACATGCGCTCTGCCGTTTCGCCCGCGACGGGTATGGCAGTTACACTCGGGCCATAGGTCCATATACTTCTGCGGCTCACGACTAGCGTACAGTCGAGATGAACACATTTTGTATGTGCGCATGACGGACACTTGGTGTTGATGGACTGACTGCGAGATGTACTCCATTCGAGGTGGCGAGTAAGTAAGTCCCAAGATGCCCCACAGGTTCGCAAGTGATACAGTCGTACGGCGACTTTCCACAGTGCCCGCCGCTGCGCACGCATGACGCTGAGGTGCCATGTTTATATACTCCAAGGTAAGTTTTCAAGCTGAAGCTGCAGTTAGTCTGTGATCCGCAGGTTTGCGAGTGGTACACGCAATCGCACGATGATGTACGCCAGGCGCTTGCGCAAGATTTTGACTAGCACTTAGCCTTTTTGCAACATGGTATAATGTACTTCAACATGAAGTTGCATGCACTCTGTGATGTCCACGCAGGTCCGCGAGTGGTACATGCAGTCGTATGATGATATACGCCAGTGCCCGCCGCCGCGCACGCGCAAAGCCGAGAAGCACTTGGCCTCAGTGCTACCAGCTGCTGTTGTGTGCAATTTTGTACTTTTGTACAAATGAATCAAATCCTTGCGTAGGGCGCGAAAAGCCCAGATGATTGATTTGATTTCACAGCTCATAGTACAGAATCTTCGTGGCATTTCTGTACTTTCGGTGCTCTTTCGCTCAGGTTCGCGAATGGTACGTGCAGTCGTATGACGACATACGGCAGTGCCCGCCGCCGCGCACGCGCGAAGTGGAGAAGCACTTTGCCAAGCTGCTGCACGACATCTACTCGCGCCACGCGCCGGTGCTGCTCACGATGGCGCGCGGCGTGTGGGAGCTGCGTGAGAGCTTCCGGGCCAGCGGCGACAAGCACGCGCGCGATCACGTGAGGCTTTATGTTGTGTATTTCAACTAGTGACGCCCCTTAAGCACTGATGTTGCGTCAGGGGCAGTGGGGGCAAGCACACGCGCGGTCACGTGAGCCCCTGTGTGCCCTTGTGTGGTCAACCTTGTGACGCTCTCAGTGAAGCCCTTGAGCGCAGTGCACTTGACGGATGGCTGTCGTGATGGTTCATGTCTCACAATTATTCTTTCAACGTGCGAGAGTTGCGCGAGAGTTTTAGGGCCAGCAGCAACAAGCACGCGCGCGATCACGTGAGCTCCCGTAGGCTTCTCGCGCCTCAGACAATTGATGGTTCCGAGCACAGTGCTGTTGGCAGATGCTCTCATCACACTATCGACTTCAGTTGACAGATGATTGGCAGTCCTGGTTACAAGAGACCTGCCTGCCCCTGGCTTGAGCAGTCCCATGACTTCAACACTGCCCATGCAACTTCTCAATCACCCCCGCCTCCTCCCCCCTCCCCCCCCCCCCCCTCAGTTCTACGACTTTGACCGCCTCCACAACTTCCTGGATGGCTTCTACATGAGCCGATGATCCCACAACTTCAACACTGTTTGTGCAACTTCCCAACCCCTCCCCTCCCCCTTTTCCCCCTCAGTTCTACGACTTTGACCGCCTCCACAACTTCCTCGACGGCTTCTACATGAGCCGCATCGGCATTCGCATCCTCATCGGCCACTACCTCGCGCTGCGCGAAGGCCACCCCGGAGGCGGCGCCGCCGGCGACGACTGGATAGGCATGGTGTGCCAGACGACTAGCCCCGCGGCCATCGCGGCTGCCGCGATTGAAGACGCGAAGTTCGTGTGCACGCGCCAGTACGGCGACGCGCCAGATGTGACGCTCCACGGGCGGCTCGACCTCACCTTCTCCTACGTGCCCAGGTGATGCGCTGTTGTGAAGGGTACATCAGATGGGTTCTGCGTTTTACGTCATGGGAGAGTGCCTTACAGTTCACGTTTTCGACGTCGTCATGGTGAACAAAGAATATGCGTTGATGTATGTTGGTGACCATGCATGGGATGTGACGCTCCACGGGCGGCTCGACCCCACCTTCTCCTACGTGCCCAGGTGATGCACTGTTGTGTGCACCATTGTGCAACGTGGTCTGTGCGTTTCACATTATGGAACTGTGCCTCGGAGTTCGCGGTTTCGTGTTGTTGTGGTATGGAAGGCATATGCCTGACGAATGTTGCCTACTTGTGTACAGTCGGGACGTGACGCTTAACGGGTGGCTTTGACCTCACATTCTTCTATGTGCCTAGATGATACACGGTTGTGGATTGCATGCTTCGACGTTCGACATGTATAGTGGGGCATGCGCATAGGTGTGCACTGGACGTAGATTGTGTACTTCACCACTACACAGGCCGGGTGTGACGCTCCACAGGCAGCTAGGTAATGTGGCGATGCGCACGGCGTGAGACGCTTGCTTTGCGTTGTACGGCATAGAAGCTTACCTCAGCGTTCACGCAACAAGGTGTATGCTCGATGTACCTACCACCATGCACCAGATGTGACGCTCCATAGGCGGCGTTTCCGTTACGTGCCGCAGTGATGCAGACATTGCGCACGGCGTACGGCGCATACTTGATGCAATATCAACTGTTGAGGGCTCAACTTCAACAATAAAGCTTGAACTGCAGTCAGTTTGCACGCTGCTCCAGGACACACCTCAATGGATTGCACCTTGGGTCGCTAACCCTAGCCCTAACACCACCCCTTGCATCCCCCGCGCAGCCACCTGCACTACATCATGATGGAGCTGATCAAGAACAGCATGCGCGCAACGGTCGAGTACCACGGCCTAGACGAGATAGACATGTACCCCATACGCATCGTCATTGCTGACGGCGAGGAGGTGCGTCACCTTCTGTAACTGTTATGTACGGTAACTGTATTTGGTATCAGTCGATCTTCAATTGCTCTGGAACCGGTCTGTTTCCAGTCATGAGCCGAGTTCCACGGTGTGAACAAGATAGATATACACCCCATCTTCATTGTCATCGCCGACGCGAAGGTCGTGCATCATCGATTGTGACCGTTCGTTACTGTAGCCGGTCTCTGGCAGCACTGCAGGACACCAACAAAAGCACTCTTGGAAGAGCTCGTGATGGTTCACCAATGTGTGCACGAGATCTAAGGGTTATTGGGGTTAAGAGGTGCGCTGCCTCTCGACTTTTTTCTAGCTGTTTTGGACACAATGCAGGACCGTTCATCGGCAGTATCGTAACGGTAACCCAGTTTCCTCGCTGGCGGAACACGATGTTCCATAACATCCTAGGGGTAGGGTTAGAGAAGGGACATGCCCTGCATTACGCCAGCCCCTCCTTAGCTGGTAATGCACTGCTAGTGTTATTACAGCCACAGCCATGACAAAAAGACCTCGTCTCATTGCTGAGTGTCCTTATTAGACCTCGTCTCGTTTCTGAACTGTCATCACTGGGGTTTCATGGCGTAAAAATATGGAGGGACAAATTCGAGACTGCTTCCTTGTTGCAGAACAGATACAGACATGAGTCTGTTTGCACAAGTCATGCTAACCTGAATCCGAACCCCAAACCTGATTGCAGAATGAGGATGTCGTCATCAAGGTTGCCGACAAAGGCGGCGGCACCCGCCAATGTTTTCTGATGATTCAGAACAAATTCAAGCAGCGTCGCTCACCATACCTGTATTGATGTATAAGTCTCTCCTTGTTATGCGCCCTTTCCATTTTTCGTGCGCCTCCCACTAGCCTTGAACCAGCTGTCATTGCTACTGTGACTGCAGAACGAGGATGTTGTCATCAAGGTCTCGAATGAGGGCGGCGTCATCCGCCAGGTCCTCGACTCTGTATGTACACATCATTCAGCGTCGCTCACCAATTCTAGACACGAGTCTGTTCACGCACCTGACACTGACCCGAATCCAAGAACCCTAACCCTACTTGCAGAATGAGGACGTCGTCATCAAGGTCGCGGACGAAGGCGGCAGCGTACCGCACATTATGCATCACTCACCAGATCTAGACATACATCTGTTTGCATACCTAACGCTAACCCGAATGCAAACCCTAAACCTACTTGCAGAACGAGGACGTCGTCATCAAGGTCGCGGACGAAGGCGGCGGCATCCGCCGCTCCTACATGAACCGCATCTGGTCGTACCTCTTCACCACAGCCGACCCCGCCGTTCAGAAGGGCTTCATCGAGCTCGGCGAAGTCGAGAGCGACCACGCCAAAGAGTCGCCCCTGGCGGGTCTCGGCTATGGCCTGCCGATATCGCGCTCGTACGCGCGCTATTTCGGCGGCGACCTCAGCGTCATGTCGATGGAGGGGTACGGGACGGACGCGTTCGTGCACTGCAGCAGGCTCGGGCACCACTCGGAGCCGCTGCCGTGAGGGCGGCAGCGCCCCGCAGCTGCCTGCTCGCTGCTGCTGCTGCTGCTGCTGTTTCGCGCACCTATCTGCTTAGGCATCTGGTGTCGTGCAGCGGGCTCGGGCACCGCTAGGAGCCGCTGCTTTGACGGTGGCGCGCTCTGCTGTTGAGCGTTGCTACTGCCGCTGCTGCGCGTACATACCCGCCTTTCAGGCATCAAGCGGCAGTGCACTTCAGCCGGCTCAGGCATCAATTGTGGCTGCTGTCGTCGGGGGCATTAGCGGGCGCCGCCGCCGCGGAGCGTTGCAGCTACGGAGCGTTGCAGCGATTACTCATACCTGTTTAGGCATCTGGTGTAGGGGTGGCAGAGCCGCTGGGTGGCGGCGGCTGTGCGTCAGCATGCGCGTGGCAGCAGCGGCAGCGCTCAGTTGCGCCAGCGGCGTAGGGTGGCAGCAGTGTACATGCGCCCCATTGCGCCATCACAAGACGGAGTTTTGTTGCATGGAAATAGACGCGGACAATAGAGCGAATCCTCCTTTGAAGATTGCGCATTGATTTCGCACGTCTGTGGGTGTTGCTGGTGTGTTGTGACAAACCTGTTGTTGTAGAACACAATCATGGAGGGAGGGCTATATTGTACTGCTTGCCGCTTGTCCGGCTGCTGTGCCAGCATTCACCATGTAGCCGAGCAAACAGACCAAAAGTAGACGAACCAAAAGTAGAAAGGTCGTCGTTGCTCAGCACCACCTTGTAAACATAGTTTTTCTTTTAAAAACGGTTGTGGACATGTTGTCTCGAGATGCTATCTCGATGCCAACGATCTGCCGCCTCAGCTTTGCCTGTGGTTTGATGTGTGTTGTCGCATTGACCCCTAGCAAGACTGCTGTTTCGCGCTGTTTGCTCGGCCCTCGAACCTCAAGAGCCGTGCGAGAAAGTAAAGCAACCTCAGCATGCGCGTGGCTTGCCGCTAATGTGTTCAAGTGCACAGCCGCAGCGGCGACTGCAGCGCCCCTTCGCCCTCCGCTTGCACCAGTTCCGCCCCCACCTGTGCAATAACATACGGGACCGCAGCTGGAACATATATGGACAGAGGCACAGCCGGCGCAGCTGCCGCTGCTGCTGCTTGCGCTGCCTCGGCTGTTACCGCTCCTGCCGCTCCTGCTGCTGGTGCTGCTGCCGCTGCCGCTGCATTGTTCGCTGCCGTCGCGAAGTAGTCGTTGCTGCGGCTGCGTTGCCGGCGGTCGCAGCGGCTGCTGCTGCTGCTGCTGCTGCTGCTGCCTCTGCAGATACCCGTCCCGCCGCTGCTGCTGTAGCTACCCTGATACTCTGCTCGCCTGCTGCTACTCCGCTGCCGCACACGTCCGCTGGAACTGCCTTGGCACCAATTTCTGGCGCCGCGTCTGTACAACACGCCGACTTTGGTGCTGCCGCTAGCACGTGCGCTCTCGCCGCCGCTGCTTCCGTCCTATCTGTCTTAACGTGCTGGCGCTGCTCCTTCAAAGACAAAGAAATCACGCGCATGCGCGCACTGCCTGCCCTCTCTGGCGGCCTCTGCGGCAGCCTGCCTTGATGCGCTGCTGCTACTGCTGCCGCCGCCGCCGCTTGTGGCACCGCCTCCGCCGCCGCCGCGGCTGCTGCTGCTGCTTTCCTCTGTTGCGCCGCCAGGGCTGCCGCCGGGCCGTGACGCACCGCTGCCGCCACTGCTGCTCCCGGCATATCAGCCACCGCCACCGCCGCGCGCTGCGCGTGCCGCAGCACCGGTGCTGCGGGCCCCGGCAGCGGCGGCTGCGACTTCAAGTTGAACCTCACCGAGGCTTGGCCCTCCGGCGCTACGCTGGTCGCCGCCTCCGTCGTGCATGCCGTGGCACACGACACGTACGTCAACGCAGACGGCTCCGCCGCCACCGCCGCCGTCGAGCCCGCGTGGCAGCAGCAGCAGCAGAGCTCGGCATTGGCGGCGGCGGCGGCGGCGGCGGCCGCAGCGCGGCGCGCCAGAAAGCCCAGCGCCACCGCGCGCTTCCGCTCCGGTGCCGCCGGCGCGCGGTGAGCGACGCTGAAGATGTCCGCCGCGGCGGCTGCGCGGCCGATGGCGGCGGCGACGGCGTGCGTGCGGCGCGCGCGCATGCGCGCCGCCGTCTCCGGGCGCCGCAGCAGCGCACTGGGGGCGGCTGCTGCGGGGAGCTCTGCCGCAGCTGTTGGCGTGAAGGAAGGTGATGCGCTTGCATGATTTGGTGTGGTGGGTGCTGTGGTGGCTCTGTGGCTGCGAGTGTTGTAGAATGCCGTCCCTCTGAGGATTCCTGTTGGCAGCCAGACGACCTCGGAGCCGTCGGCGATGGCCTCGGGCGGGGAGCAGTACTGGTCCTGGCTTGCATCATCCGCAGCGATGGAGTCACCTCGATGCTGTAGCTTTGCCCCCTGAATACTGCTCGCTGGCAGTGTGCTCAGACCACCATCATCGCCACGGGCCATATACTGGGCAGATATTGACAAGCACGTTTGTTGGTCCTCCCGCCTTGCCTCCTGCTTCTCCTGCTGCTGCTGCTGCAGCTTCCGCTGCCGATGGCCACGAGCATGCTGCCTTCTGCAAGGGGGCCTCTGTGGTAGTGCTCCTGTTTTCAGTTCTTTGAGAGTGCAGCCTGGCGACGCTGCGGAGCTCGCGACGTTCAGCACTCCTGTGGCCTCACCCCACCAAGTGGGCACTCTGTTTTCCGGTCGCCAGGCCCCCAGCATCAGGTTCAGCGCCATATTACGCGCTGTGCTGCCTGGCGAGCCGTTTGCTACGCGGTGCAACCACCACTTCCAGGATGTTGCCAGCCGAAGCCGAATCGCTCTCAAGCAGCAGCGCATTTACATCGAGCCTTGCAGCAACATACCACATGCTGTTGCGCCAGTCTATGACCCATGTTGCCTGGGTACCAGCAGACCGGTTGAATGTCTACAGATGTCATGCAGGCTGCCCTCGGGCCCGCGGCGGCCAAGTTCAAGTTTTCAAGAAAATCGTTACTATGGAACCGTTTTGAGGAGCCCGTTTTTGCAGGGTCATGCAAGGTCATGCAAGGCACTTTTCTAAGCAGCGCACAATTGTGCAAAGATCTGATACACGAATGCTTATCCTATCCATGTCCTGCTACCTAAAGCTTTGGTGCAGAGATGCTTCCCTCGACGCAATGGTGGAGTTCAGAGGCTGGGGCTCCGGTTCTCCTTCTGTGTGCCTGCGTTTAATGCTCTCTCACAAGAGGATACAGCACAATATATGATCGATTCTGTGACATGTTACACATATGTACCTGTGCGCTTGCATGGTCCACTGCAGGGCCACCAACGGGCTGGTTCAAGCTGGTGAATTGGCAGCAAACCCCCAGACGAGGACCAGCCAGTTAACAACCATCGGCAAATCAACACTCAAATGAGCAGGTTCAGCGGTATGAGAAAAACGACAATTGATCAACAGTTTTGTACACATTTACACACTGCTCCAACCACACCAGGTGGGTGAACAATATCTGCGCGTGCTAACAACCATCCTCAGCCGCCACTACACCAGCACCACCTAATAAACCTACAATATACCAACCAGCCCCCCCCGCCCCCCCCCCCCGCGCACACGCGCGCAAGCTTCGGACTCAGACCCAGGGTTCTATTAAACCTCAACCCTAGTCCCAACCCTAGTTGCACGCGCGCAGACCCCCAGGTGCTATTTCCTGAGATCCGCCAGTCGCTGCGCAAGAGCGTCAACTTCCTGTGCAGGCTGTTGCTGAGCAGCGGGCACGGTCGTGCCGACTCTGCCAGCGTCGTCGAGCTTGGAACCGACCTCCAGGCCGTGTTCGTCTGCCACCATCTGTATGAGGTTGTCGACCTGAGGGGTGGGGGGGGGGGGGGGGGGGCGTGTTGCGCAGCAGCGTTCAGACGCAGGTGGGTGAGTATATGCGTGTTCAGTCTAGATATGCCAGAGCGTGGGGGGTGAAGGCCGCTGCAACACCTCACAAAGGTGACATCCATGCAGCTAATTCAAAGGTGCACCTCAATATACCTATATACGGCAGATGAAGAAATAAAAGCAGCGCTCACGTGTTTGCGCGCGCACGAAAAGGGGCTCTCAGCCAGGCACATTTGTTGGCAGTGTGGGGGGTAGGCTGGTCAGACGGCCTAGGGCTTGCAGATGTCAGTGGCAAACGGTGGTTATTGGGAGTGCTCATCTGGTGCGACCATATGCATGCTTCCCGCTGCATTAGAGCGTCAGCTACTAAGCTGCGCCACAGCAAACACAACTGAGGATCATCGCTTCAAGCCGGCTTACTACTCAGGAGTGGGACGGCAGTGCTCGCCTGGTCCGGCGGTAGGCACGTTCATTGCCGTGGTGGAGTGTGGTGGCAAAAAAAACTGAACTTCAAGATGGCAGGACCTTGAGTGACAGTGCTTGGCAACAGTATTCACGTGGTCCGGCGGCGTGCGCATGGCTGTAGTAGAGTGCCAGCCACCGCGTTGCACGGTTCAACTTCACCCGGCACAAAACCCAAGCTCTACTTCAAACAGTGAAAGTATGTCTGGCAGTGCTGACTTGTCGTGGCGCGCCGATCGCTGCAATAGAGCGCCAGTCGCCACGCTGGCTGCGACGCAACTAGGGCAATCAACTTCACCATTTCAGACCTTGGGTGCGATAGAGCGCCAGTTGCCATGTTGCTCGCTGCAACACAGCTAGGGTCCAAAACTTCAACAGTTTAGACTTTGGATGCAGTGCTCAGTGACAGCGCTCACCTGGTCCGGCAGCATGCTCATGGCCATTCTTGTCCAGACACAACTGAGGTGAAACACTTTCAACATTTTAGACTTGGCGTGCGTAGAGCGCCATTTACCACATTGCTCGCTGCAACACAACTGAGGCGCACACTTCAACATTTTTGACGTCAAGTGACAGCGCTCACCTGGTCCGGCAGCGTGCTCACGGCCGTTGTCATCCCGACGCAACTAAGGTGAAAAACTTGAACAAATGACAATAAACTTCAACTTCTAGGTGAAAAACTTCAACATTTTTGACAGGTGGCAGTGCTCAGCGATGGCGCTCACCTGATCCGGCGGCGTGCTCATGGCCGTTGTTGTCCCGACGCAACTGACTCACCTACAGTGACTTGCAGGTGAACACCTCAACATGATCCTCTTCAAGTGGCAGTGCTCAGTGACAGCGCTCACCTGGTCTGGCGGCGTGCTCATGGCGGTTGTTGTCCCCATGGAGTTCTCCATGTACCCCGCCACAACGTCCATGTCCTCAAACTGCTTCTCAAACTGCAAGGGTTGACGCGCAGCACGGTGGCACGGTGATTTAGGCACAATGCCACGATTACGAAAATGACGTCATCAGCGATACATGAGAACGAAAATACTGTACCACTACCAAAGCATGGCAGCGCAAGCCAGAGAACACGCACAAACCTCTTAGGCCTCCAAGTTCAAGTTCTGGGAAGGCTGGCTCCTCTCGGAACTCCCTGAACTCCACGGAACCTCCGGAAGTACATTGCGGTCCCCATGGTTACCACATCAATGCTGTCTGCACAGCCTTTTTTCCACTTCCGTGGGGGCACTAGCGGTTCAACTAGATGCGCCTCATAGTTCAAGTGACCAGCAACACACTTCTAACATAACCCTACTTATTGTCGGCAACATAACCCTAGCCCTACCTACCCTTAAAGCTAGGGTGTTTGGTGTAACCCTAACCCTACACCTAGGGTTGCAGGCTAAAGTAGTCGCGACCCTACTTACACTTCAAGGCAACACCTGAATTTGCGCTTAAACCAGGCGTGTGAGCTGCTGCAGCAAGCTTACGGTACTGGCAGACGTGCTTTGTGACGTTTGCGCTTGTTTTTTAGTTCCGAAGGTTCCGGCTATTACAGCCCTAGCCATCGGCCCCGGAACTAGTTGCAGAACTCCAGAGTCAGAACTGGGAGGCTTGTGCGCGTACTCCGGCGCAAGCTACTAGTGCAGCCAGAGACAAAGGCTGCCAAACTGGGCATGCTTACGTCACAAGTGTTATCTGACGGAGCTGAACCCTATGTTAGGGGTAGGGTTAGGGTTAGGTTCCCTAACCCTAAGTGGGGAACCTAACCCTAAGTGTACTCTGACGAAGCTGAATGTCACGGGCCATGGCAACACTGCCCTACCCACAGACCCAGAGAGGACACAGAATTACAGGACACTCACAAGCCACACCTCATTCCTGCAATGGCCAGTGAACTGCAAAAACACAACTAGAGCACATGAGGTACTGATGTTGCCACTTGGCGCTTGTACAGCCCCCATGGCGAGGCCCCGCACCACCCCCCAACACAGAGAGCGCAGGCAATAGAGTTAGGGTTAGGGTTAAACCTGCTGGGACAGCAAAACGCAAACCGCAAAACGCACGCAGCGCATCTGTGCCCTGTAGCCCACAAATCGACTTCAGCACAGTTGTACACTCAGCAGAAGATTGCCGTGCAGGGCATGCCACAGCAAAGCGCGACATTCCCCGCTGCGCAAATGGTCGCATACGCACACGACCACAAGCCTGAGCTGCGTGGTGCGCGTACTGCAGCTCCTCCTCAGAAAAATGCCATTTGACTTTGACTACCGTCATGTCGCTATCTAAGCTGGCCGGTCACCTAATTAAAACAGGCATTTGTTTACGTCGGACAAGCAAATCGAATCAAGCCTTTGTATCCCCAGGCTTATGTTACGTTGACCTCTATAAGCCACCCCTTACAGGCCACACAACAGGCCCACATGGGCGCGCGATACAGAAACAGCGTTTAGTTCAAGTTGTTGTTGAGTTTTGCATGTTTTTTCGGCGCGGCTGCGCACGAAGCTGAAACAGGCTCAGAAGTGGGCTGCAGACGTTGGAGCGCAGCATTGCATCACAGATACCTTCAAGAGGGCACCCTGAGCCACTCGTGCAGGCAGCAACAGCAACTTCAGTTCAGCGCGCAGGCAGCTAGCTACACGCACCAACTTGTGCAGCTACACGCACACCAACTGCGGGTCGGCTTATATTGAATCCAGCGAATGTATTACCCAGCCTTAAATAGTTTTGGGGCCAAATATCACTTTGATTAGGTGTCCGGCCAGCTTAAATAGCGACACTACGGTACTGCAGGGAGCGCGATGTAGTGTGAACTTCAGCAAAAATGCCATTGACTTTGACTACTGCAGGGAGGGCGCTGTAGTGTGAAGTTCAGCAAAAATGCAATTTGACTTTGACTGCTGCAGGGAGCGCGATGTAGTGTGAAGTTGGAATTGAAGTATGGAGTTGAAGTTGACGCTCACCTGATCCATGGTGGAGCTGATGCGCTCCACGTCCATGCTCGCCAGCGCGCTCTTCATGCCCTTCACCACCCCCTCCATGCTCTTGTTCATCTGCTTGGTGCGTATCGCGGTCTCCAACCGCGATGAGACCGCATCTATGCGACTCGATAACCGCAAGTAATTGAGCGCCTGCATGCCTCAGCAGGAGGCGCCAAGGTCCAAGTTCGATTTAGTGAATGCCTAACATGCAATAGGTAACGTGTTGTGTATCATGCAAGTGGTTGAGCGGCTGCATAAGCCTATGCAAAAGGAGCCAGATTTCAATACAATTGGTGAACGGTGACAGGCCAATACCATTATTTGTGACCCGCCGCGGCCATCAGATCCGTGAATTGCAGAAGGCAGGGGCGTCGCTGCTGACCCGCTTTGGATCCAGTGTTACCAGATGACGCGTGTACGCATGCACGCAACTTGAGCCTCAAGCATAGATTGGCGATATGACTCTTAAAGAAATAGATTCCGCTTCACCCTCCATTGAACTCTGAAGCGCATCGCTCAGGAGCAATATCAGGTGTCTAGGGCTAAACGTCAGGTCCTACGAGCTCAAACACTGCATTACTTGAGGAAAATGACGTATCGGCGGTCGTAGCATGTCAGACTGTACGCTCCGACTTCATTGGTGTCCACATAAGTACTTCACAACCTGAGTGAATCCCACCTGATTTTTCTCCCGAATAGCATTTTGCGCCTCAATCTTCGCCCCCTCCATATTCCCCTTCTGTATGGACAGCTTGACACGATTTTTGGCAGATGCCTCATTCTTTTCGCACTTTTTACTGGCGCGCTGCATCTGCTTGGATGTCAACCTGCGAGCATCAGCACAGTAGAGATCGCGACAATCATTTGTCGCTGTCAAATCAGCTTCATTCCTGACTTAGCGGCAGATCAAGCGGACAACAACGTTACCGCAAATTCGTGCATGAAGGCCTGCAGGGAATAAAGGTATCCTGAACCTGCGTCGAGCATCTTGATTGCGACGACACTGACTGCAACTACACACAGGTTGACAGGACTCAAGAGTACATGGGTGTCTCAGGGCTCCTTATGACGGGCGATGGCAGGCATAACGCACAGCTAGCCACCAATGTCCTTGCAGGTGTCATGCAATACAAGTGACTGTGAAATCAGACCAAGATGCACGGGTTGCTCTGGACAATGATTGGCTCGCTTGAAATGATTTGACGCGTTGCTTTATCTGCAGTATATGGGGAGGACTGTGAGAAAGGCTAAAAATTTCATGCTAGCCAGAAAGCAAGAATGATTGCTTCATTATGGCAATTGAGAAAAATGGTCTTGTACCTCATGTTGATAAGCTCCTCCTCGAGTGAAACCTTGTTGCCCATGGTCACGTGATGTGCTCCGCAGTGCTAGTGAGACCCTGCAGCAACGGCAGAAGTACAGCAAAGCCGGCAGAATTGAGGTCCGTGAAAGTTGTCGCAAGATTTGATCAGAGGCAAGTTCATGTTGGTGACCTTGAGAACACTCGACCCGCAACAAGCGAAAAGTGAGATGTATGTGCTAGTGATGCCGGGCGTTGCGCAACAGCTTGTGCTGTGAGTACGCGCGCCAGGGCAGCTGCAGGCAAGCAGAACACAAGGAGAAAATTCTGGCGTAATCAAGTCTGTCACCTTGTGTCCTGGTGAAAGGCGGGACCGCTCCGTCGACGAAAGCCCTCGATGTGCCGTCTGTCAAACGCAGCAACCCCGACTCACGTGGGCTAGCTACGCCTTGTTACGACACGGGGACTTTGGTAGTGTGCCTTCGAGAAGAGCCTTCTTAACATTTCAACTTCAATCTGTAATTGAAGTGTTGTGAAGAAAGTGTCGAGAGAGAGACCTCTAGGCGTGACAGCAGAGACGCAGCGGCGGGATGAAGGTCAGGAGCGCACTGCGACGAGTATGCAAGGACTGCTACTTCGTGCGACGCAAGGGCGTCCTGTACGTCTACTGCAAGCGGATGCCTAAGCACAAGCAGAGGCAGGGCTTCCACACCACCTGCCCTTGCTGCGCACCTGCGATAGTTCCGACTGGTGTCAGCAGTGGCAGCGCCTTGTGGCAGCAGCAGCAGGCGCCAGCTTCAGTGGTCTACGCAGGTTTCAATCAGCCTCTGGGAACGGGCTCGCTGGCGGCCGCTTGGCGCTTGCCAGCACAAGCAGAGGCGCAGCGATCACTGGCGCAAGGTGCGAGGGCTGCGATATCATGAGTCTGTTGCATCTGCTCATTTTAAGAGGACACGGCTGTTTCTCACAGTGTGTTGTCAGGTATGTCACCCCCCCTCCTGTCGGCTGAGGCTTGCTGCCCTGATGAACGCAGTGCCTTCCTTTGCACACACTCACCTGCTTATAGCAGGAAATCTACGAAAGATGGTTGTGTATGGCTAATTTTTGCCGATAAGTAACCGGTGGTGCAGCTGCGATAGCGCTTGCCCCATCGCTGGTGCTCGCTGATACACAACCTCCCAAAGCCCTCTAGGTTGACAGTTTGAAGGTCGACATGCCGTTGCAGGCAATGCTCAGGTGCTTCGATGACCGAGGCACCATCCACTTGGAGCAGAGCTTGACTCGTATTTGCTGCCCAGACTCACATTCATTATAGTCTAGCCCCCAGTGCCTGTGAACAGCCTTGCCAGTGTTTTGCACACATGGAAGACATAGGCGCAGCAATCTTGAACTGCTGATGCACAAAACATGGCATGGTACCCAGCACCATTTGCGACTTGCAGCAGCACCCATACATTGAACTAAAGACCAGTTAATATTCGCTTTGTGCACCAGACGGTCGTTTCTGTGCAGCTTCATGGCAAGGCTATCGCGCATTGTGGAATGTGTGCTGCGGCGCATGAGCTGTCACATCTTCGGGCTCTCTCTTTCCCAATCTTTACGTCCTACCAGCACAGCTGTGCACATCATCAATCCTGTTCAACAGTGCGCACCACGAGTGTCGCTTACTGAGCGAGAGACCCTGTCATCAGCACAGCATCTTGGACTCAAAGTCATCAACTCGACTCGTTGATTTTGACTCACTGCCTTGACCAGTCATCACTTATTGTTTGCTGTGCATCATTGGCTTCGCATGTGTGCGAAACAGGTCTGCGCGACATCATCAATCGGCCCTTCGCAGCGTTCATGGCCTGGCGCACCTTCAGCACATAGCTACCTACCTTCATACTGCCACCAGTCACAGTGCATAATAGAAGTACGACAGAACGCGCCATTTATATGCCCTGTTGGGCGATCTTCGCGCGTTTGCTGCCCTGTTGTGCGGCGCCTGTGCGGCAATTGTCTCCTGCTCTCGCTGCATTCGTGCATCAACAGACATGCCGCTCTGGTGCTTCGTGTGATCTAAAGAGCCTGCCGCAGCTGCTGCCGCTGCTTTGACTTTGGCAACATGGAAACGAATCAAACGATCGTAGAGCTCTACAGTACAAGGTGTGGTGAGCCGTCAAATTGAATGCCTTCCACACGTTGTGCGCTGCATTTATCGATGCTGTGTGCTGCATTTACGCACTTGGCAACATGTTCTGTGCTGCATTAACGGACGCTGTGCTCTGCATTTACAAATTTGGCAACAAGTTGTGCGCTGCATTTACGAATGGCTGTGTGCTGCATTTGCGCTGATGGCGCAGCGAGGCCGGGTGTGGGCAGGCTGGCAACATTCATCCGTGTTTGTCACCTGTGCGTGCACGCAAGCTCGCAACTGCATACCAATCTTGGGTTCTAAAGGACCCCCTTTGTTTACTCAATGTTGCAAGGACATCACGGATCAACATGACCCGCACACAGCCGCTACTGTGCCGCGCTGCCCAGCCTCAGCCGCCAGCCTGCTGCGCACCGCTGTGTGGCACTTGTTCCGGTGCTGCTTGACGGTCACCGCTGCAGTAAGCCATCAGCCGGCATCCACAGCACATAAGCAGCACTGCAGCTGCCGTGCTGGCAGCGCCGCTCAAACTCCTGCACTGCGGCGGCTGGGCGGCTGTCCTGCGGGCATGTGGCGGCCTTCGCGTCCACGCAGCGCGGCAGCGCCAGCAGGCCCAGCAGTACAGGGCGGACGACTGTCACCGACGCGGGGACCATGTGCTCACGCTGGCAGCGGCACATAGCGCACCAGCCATGCGACCGCCGCGGCCCTCTTCTTCCGACTGAACGCTGCTGGACCCCCCGACCGGCGCTGTTCCCGAGAGGTGAATGTTGAACAGTGCCAGTTGGAAACCGAATGCTCACGCGCGCGGCGCACGGCGCCGCGGCGCCGCACGCTGCCCGCCGCCATGCAGCCCGCGAGCCGCAGCCGCCAGAGGTGGAATGCAGTGGCACCCTGCAGCTGCCTGTACACAGTATTGGCGATGCCGAAAGCCGAACCCCATATTTGGGCCAGCCTGGCCCAAGTATCTCGTGGGCCAGGTAGGCCACGTCATCCGCTGAGAACTGCGCTGCTGCCGCACCCCGAAGAGACACTCATTGTGCCCCAGCAAAGCGCCCCTGGTGGCGTACGACAGCTACTACACCAGCAGAGCGTTGGCGGATGGGGCGAGGCCTACAGAGCACGTTGGAGTCATCAGGTGATGCCTGGCAGTCGCTGCAGCTCTCCAGGTGCGGCGTCACGCGAAATGCACCTCTCACTGCGCCAACCGCACTACTGCTTGTCTGTGTGTTCACGTTGGACAAGTTGCTTGTGCACCATTGAGTGAAGCACACAGCACCAAGCAACGCATCAAGTTACGTACATTTATAAGATGCGCTTTGATTCTGCGTGAGCACATAACGTATTCGCTTTTGCTGAATTCAGTTCCTGTTGTGGCGCCACAGATCCTGAGATGGAACAGCTCCAGGAGCTGTCAGCGCCTTCGTTATAGACTGCTGCGGTCCACAACGTGACAGACGCTGAGGTACGTGTCTGGGTCCTCTATTAAGGAGTGTATATACCTGTCTGTAATGCAATACTTGCCTTGATCTGTACAGCATCCCTGCCTGGTAGCTTTGCTGTTTTCTGCCTCGCCATTTTCAGGTCTGTGCTGACCTCAACAGCAGGCTGTTTGCAACCCGGCAGCATGCCATCGATGCGGTGCAGACGTACGCTGCCAGTGCTGGCTTCAAGGTATACTGCAAGAGCAAACAACGCAGCCCTCCTCCGTTCTGGATTATCTGCCATTGTTCTGGCAAACCACCTCGCAAGCGCTCAGAGACGCACCCAGAAGCGCAGCGTCGTGCAGTCGCAAGCACATGCATCAAGTGCGAGTGCAAGTGGCTTGTAAAGCTCAGACAACAGTCAGTGTCAAAGGAGCAGCACACAGCACCAGATGAGAACTCATGCCAGAATGCCAGCCACGAGCCACCATGGGTAATTTCCCAACTCACATCATTCCACGAGGGCCACACTCACGCGCTGAGTGCCATGACTGAACCGGTGGCGCCACCTGGTAATACAGGTCGCATCATCACCAGGGAAGACCTCACAGATGACATCATCCAGAACGTCATGATGATTCACGACAGTCTGCTGAAGCACCTTGCCACTCATAGTTGGTGCGGCACTCCAGTTCCTGACGTTCTGGATGATGTCATCTGTGAGGTCTTCCCTGGTGATGATGCGACCTGTATTACCAGGTGGCGCCACCGGTTCAGTCATGGCACTCAGCGCGTGATTGTGGCCCTCGTAGAATGATGTGAGTTGGGAAATTACCCATGGTGGCTCATAGCTGGCATTCTGGCATGAGTTCTCATCTGGTGCTGTGTGCTGCTCCTTTGACACTGACTGTTGTCTGAGCTTTACAAGCCACTTGCACTCGCACTTGATGCATGTGCTTGCGACTGCACGACGCTGCGCTTCTGGGTGCGTCTCTGAGCGCTTGCGAGGTGGTTTGCCAGCACAATGGCAGATAATCCAGAACGGAGGAGGGCTGCGTTGTTTGCTCTTGCAGTATACCTTGAAGCCAGCACTGGCAGCGTACGTCTGCACCGCATCGATGGCATGCTGCCGGGTTGCAAACAGCCTGCTGTTGAGGTCAGCACAGACCTGAAAATGGCGAGGCAGAAAACAGCAAAGCTATCAGGCAGGGATGCTGTACAGATCAAGGCAAGTATTGCATTACAGACAGGTATATACACTCCTTAATAGAGGAACCAGACACGTACCTCAGCGTCTGTCACGTTGTGGACCGCAGCAGTCTGTAACGAAGGCGCTGACAGCTCCTGGAGCTGTTCCATCTCAGGATCTGTGGCGCCACAACAGGAACTGAATTCAGCAAATTCGAATACGTTTTGTGCTCACGCAGGATCAAAGCGCATCTTATAAATGTACGTAACTTGATGCGTTGCTTGGTGCTGTGTGCTTCACTCAATGCACAAGCAACTTGTCCAATGTGAACACACAGACAAGCAGTAGTGCGGTTGGCGCAGTGAGAGGTGCATTATGGGGTTCGTGCCGAAAGCATCAGCACCATGTAGACTCCAGGCTGAATTGGGTTGTGACATCATGTCCTGCAGCGTTGCCGAGCCGCGCGTCGCGATGGACACGGTATGATGAGCGTGCCGCGGAGCTCCATGCACGCACGCATCTCAAGCCACCACAGCTCTTCAATCACGCGCCTCCCTGCGCGCCAGCTGCGCTGCCAGTCGCGCTCACTCGGGCGCTGCTTCGCGTGCGGCGTTGCGTCGCATGCACCTCAGTGCCACACCGCATCTTCCAGCTCTGGCAGCTCACGCGCATGCGGCGGCGGCGGCGCAGATCTCGGCATGACCACGCCTTCGGCGCAGCGCAGGCGCTTGAGGCAGTGCGTGGCGTCAGGCCCTGAGCACTGAGCACACGCGAAGATGCGGTCCTTGGCGTCTGCGAGCCACGTCCAACGCTCCAGCGTCTGAGTTAGCATGCGTCGCTGTCCGTGACGGCAATGGTGATGGGGTCCCCCTCGGCAAAGGGGGCTCCGCGACGTAATAGCTTAAGTGTTTTGTAAGGGCTGTAAGAGGTGGAAAAGCAATTGGGGCATGCGGCAGACAGTGCAGTCACACAATTCAGAAGGCCCTAGGAACTAGGAGCAGCTCCTGCCTGCATTGGTCAGCGCCTTGGGCATCACAACTTGGGAGGTGTAAGCTTCAGCCCGCCCACTACTAAATTGCGCAGCGTGAAGGTGCATGGAGCTTGCCAATTTCGAGGACAAGTATTTGAGTACTTGTGTGGTGCCGCTGCAATGTGCTGTTTGTGAGCACTCTGACGTGATTCAAGTGTAGCACCGCACTTCTACATCGATGCACGTGGCAAAATGTTACAAGATGCGGAGACTAAGCAAGGTAGCCTAGTTGCTTTTGAAGTGGTGTATGGTGGGGTGGCGCCAATGAGCATAAAACATGCGTGATACAGAACAAAGGGAAGGTTACCATCGCCTTGGCACCGGTGTAGGCTTTCCAGTGAGTGCCACTTAGCTCTAGTTGCAACAAAACTTGAGTTTTTGGTGGGGCTGAAGCTCTAGACGTGCAGTAAGAATAGGTGCGCTCTCCCCTTGTTGCACTCTCTACATGGCTGTATTGGCCGCATAATGAGATGTTCAATAATGATTGACATACGAAGGCGAAGGGAAGCAGGTGGCAACCGCAACTGTGCCTGCGCGTCCCAGCGCACCAGCTGCATCAAGTTAGCGTATACGCCATGGTCGTTGGCAGAAGCAGGCATGCCTCTAGATCCAACTTCAGGCAAACTTACATTGCGCTGTACAAGCCAAACCAGGTTTGCTCAAAACGCAGAACGTTTTAGAGGCACAGCACAAAGAAAAACATGCCTGAGGCACTAAGATCTTTCAAGAAGGGAACAACACACACCAGGATGTACATTCAAAAAGAGGGAGGCTGCGTGGGCTGGGAATCCGCATATACTACTCATGTGGCATGCCCAGCCACACACCAATCTATGAACGGGTTGAAAGCGTAAGCTGCTCTGCACCTCACTCTAGCTGCTGCTGTAAGTTGTAATGTACAGACACAAATGGTGGCGGCCGGCGGTGGCAACCCGCATGTGTGGAAACCTTTTAGGCGGATAGCAGAAGGCACAAAAGCAGCTTCATATGGGTGCTGCGCGCTGCTGCTGCTGCAGTACCTCAGGGGGCGCTCAAAGGGGGGCAATTCTCAGCAGAAGTAGCACTCTCTCACTCTTTCGCCCCTACCAGGCCCCCGCAGTCAGCGCGGGGGCGCGGAAACCCAGCCCACACTTCACTGCAACTTCAACAGAGCACCTACGCGCGCGCCTGCTGCCCGAGCCCTCGCCGCTCATGTAACGCTGACGCAGCAGTGCTCCTCGTTGCGCATGCTGAGCACTGATGCAGATTTTGTGTAGTTTACAGCCGCTTGAGGCTCTCTACGGGGTTGGAGAACGGCCGGTCGGGGGGGGCGGTGGCGGCGCCGCGGATGAGCGACCCTATCGTCCCAAAGAGCAGCTTGATGTCCTCCACCGGGTTGTTGCCCTGGACCTTCTTGTACAGGTACGAGTCAAAGGTAACCTTCTGAACGTACTCGGAGTCGCACATCTCCACGAAGGCCTCACGCGCGCCGTTGTTGGAGTAGAAGACGCGCTGCAGGAGGTCCAGCACGATGTACGTGGGCTTGTAGGCCTTGTCGTACTTGGCAATGTACGTGTCCTTGATCTGGGACTCGGTGGGGAGCGCGCCGTTGTTGGCCTGAGAGAGAGACACAATTGACAGTTTCGCATTCAGCCGTCAGAAACAGGTTAATTGTAGGCTTTGTCGTACTTGGCAATGTAGGTGTCCTTGATCTGGGACTCGGTGGGGAGCGCGCCGTTGTTCGCCTGTGCAGGTGATGCAATCGACGGTTTCGCAAACAGAAGTCAGACACAGGTTGATGTGTGTGTGTGTATGATTCTCTTCACGCAGCGCTCGCGGTGAAGCATGGATTCTCGCGTCATGGGCTCGGTATTGCAAGTGCACAATAGCACCGCTGTGAGGTGCGAGGGGGTCCAGACAGACTTGTGTTGTTGCCTTGCTGTACCATTAAATTAGTAAGGTTGTGGCAGCAGGTCATGTGCACTCTTGCGCTTCAAGCAACAGAAAGAACCATTGAGCATTGAGAACTTGTACCAGGTGCTACAAGTCTGATGCCGGGCACAGTGTACCGACGCTTGCGCTGTTACGGCACAACAACACCAGACTCAAACTCAGTGCGCGACTCGATCTCAGTGCGCGATTCAATCTCAGTGCGCCTCGTTGCTGGTGCATGTCGCCTGCAGTACCACATGCTTCTAGGAGCATCAAACTCTATGATCGCAACAGTCTCTTTTGCCTGCTTCACTTCTTTGACTGTACCCGTTGTTTCCAAGTACTGTGCCTATTGTCAAGTACAGGTACGTGAGGTTCAGTCTCATGTCCACATCATGTCAGACAGCAATTGACAGTCAGGAGCGTCACCTTCATGAGCGCTCAAATCTGATCCGCGGCCACGCGCCCCCTCTCATTCTGCAAACTGAATACCCTCACCTAGCATCTGGAAATGCACCACACCCAAGGTCTACGCCGCACGTGTGCCTCTTTGCGCCCACGGAGGTTGGGTCACGACGCATTTGAAGTAGGAGCGTCACCTCAATCACCTCCACCACCACGCGCCCGCTGGTGACGCCCTCTTTGCACCCAAGCAGGGCCTGTGCACATGTGCTACTTTCGCACCATACACCACAGGTCAAGCAGCAGATCTGCCATCGCGACATAGCACTTGAAGTAGGAGCGTCACCTTCATGAGCGCCACCATCTCCTCCGCCGCCATGCCCCCGCTGGTAACGCACTCAGTACACCCAAGGCCCACGCGCATGTACTTCTTTTGCACCCATAAAGCTCAAGCAGAACTGTCACAGTGACACAGTTGAAGTAGATCACGACACAGTTGAAGTAGGAGCGTCACCTTCATGAGCGCCACGATCTCCTCCGCCGCCATGCGCCCGCTCTTGGCGGCAAAGTAGATGCCCTCGCCGGAGCACTTGGTCACGTAGCCCGCCGCATCGCCCACCAGAACCATGCGCCCAACTACGCGGCGCGGCCGGTAGTGCTCCGGGATGGGGTGCGCCTCAATCTTGATGATCTTGCCGCCCTCAATCTTGGCGCCGGCGCGCGCGCGCATGGCCTTCTGGTACTCCTGGATCGCCGGCCGGTTGATCACGGTGCCTGCGGAAGCGGTGGATGCAAGCGCGTGTCTGACGAAGGCGAGGGTTGCGGGACAAAACAAGAATCCCGATGCCTGCCAAAGCGGTAGATGCGGAGGCAGCGGTTCAGCGGCTGTGTGGCGCGCGTCTGATGCAGGCGAAGGATGCAGACAGACGGAACGCGAGTCGCACCTCCGTTGCTCCGTTGCCGGCCAGCTGTCGGAGACCGCACTGCGACATCAGGTCGCTGCAATGAGCGTCACCTTAACTTCAACTTTTCCAGCTCGGCCACGAACAGTCGTACGACTGGGGGAGCACACCCAGTCGTAGGACGTGCCTGAAGCCCATCTCGATGGACGCCGCCCTGCCATGGGCATCTCGCCATGTATGAGCACCGCCACCACTAGAACCCATCGCGCGCGCACAGTGACATGCCTGAAGCTTAGCTTAATGAAAACTCGCTATATGACACTTCAACTTCGACGTCAAGCTCACTCGCCCGTGCCCAGTATCACGTTGTCGCAGCCCCCCGGAGTAACACTCTCCTGCAGCGCAGCCACCTTTTTGTTTATTGAAGCAATACACGGCAAGTGCGCAAAGCTGATTTTAAACACATGAAAATCACCCCAGCTGCAACACATTCAGTCCCCATGCCTGCCTGAATCTTGTCAGAGGGTGTGCCGTGAGCAACTTCAAGTTGAGCAACTCTTAGTTGAATGACTCACCCGTGCCCACAGCGACGTGGTCGTACTTGGGGAAGACCCAGCCGTAGAAGTCAGGTGACACGTCGTCACCGACGCCTTCTCCGCAAGCTCCTCATACACCTAACCCTAACCCTAAGCCGTAGATGAGTAACTTCAAGATGAACAACATCAAGTTGAGGTTGACTCACCCGTGCCCACAGCGACGTGGTCGTACTTGGGGAAGACCCAGCCGTAGAAGTCAGGCGACACGTCGTCACCGACGTACATCTCTGCCAGCTCCTCGTACACCTTCATCTGCTCGTCGTTCACGCGGATGCGCTCCTGGAACGCAATCGCGTAGTTGTACTCGCCAGCATCCATGGCCTTGGCCACCCTGCAAATGAATGCGTGCATGTGTTGTTATGTTATTATGCGTACGCAAGTTGTTATAAATGTCGCCTTTGAGACTTTGATGAAATATGTAGTAGTTTCAGTGCAATTGCGTAGTTGTACTCCCCCCGCGTCCGTCGCCTTGGCCACCCTGCAGATTAACGAGCGCATGTGTTGTTGGTACGCGTGCGTGTGTTCTCATGTCGCCATTGACACTTTGTTGAAATGCATAGTGGTTGTATCAGTGCAATTGCGTAGTTGTTCTCGACCGCGTAAAGTCTACCACATTACCACAACATAGTAGTTCACAAAGCCACTTTTGTAGGGTATGTTATAACGTTAAAACAGCCGTCATGTATGCGCACGTGCTATTAGCGCCGTCCGCGCCGACAATCAGGTCCATCTCAAAGTGATGGTGACGATACACAGTAGGGTGCGATCACGTATTCTTCGCAAGGTAGACTTCGATGTAAACTTAATCACTCACTGACACAGGTGCCACTTTGAAGTACACCATCAAGCTTCACATAACCACAACACCCATCACGATCATGTATTGCGCACCTGCTGTTGGCGCCATCCGCGCCGACAATCAGGTCCACCTCCATCTCCTCCTTCGTGCCGACCTTCTTGGCCCCGTCGTAGTTCTGGTACACAATCTTGTACTTGCCGTTGTGCCCCTCGGGCACTTCAATGTTGGTCACGAGGCCATTGATGGGCGTCGCGCCAAACTCAATGGCGCGTTCACGCAGGTAGCCGTCGAGAATTTCACGGCGCACCATGCCAATGTACTCGTTGGGCTTGAGGGTGTCGCCGATGTCGACCTCGCGGTTCGTGGGGGAGATCATTTTCATGCGGCGCACCTGAGGAGAGGGCGTGAGAGGGGGGGTGAGGGGTGGGGGGGGGGGTTGGCTACATGTTAAGGATGCACTTGTACAATGTACACCTGGCGGTTCGTGGGTGAGATCATTTTAATGCGTCGCACATGAGAAGAGGGGGTGATTGGGGTGTGTGGGGGGGGAGGGTCAGCCGCATGTTTTTGATGTGCACGCACAAGGCATACCTGGCGATTCGGAGGCGAGATCACTTTCATCCAGCGCACCTGTGAGAGGGGGAGGGGTGCCGGCAGTATGCTCTCATGTGTTGCCGAGCCCATGGGGGAAGGTGGGGGTTATGGGCATCTGGCGAGCAATACGTACCTACATACTTGTCTAATGGAGACACCAGCTGTACTGGTTTGCTGAGCTGTGCTGTCCTGCGCTACCAAGCATTGACAGAGGTGTCAATATCAGGTGTTCTGACCGATGTCAGATCGGTACTGTTTCCGCAGGACCATTTGCTTTCACTGCTACGGACACCGCCGATGAGCTTGCTTTACAAACAACTACACAAGTATCCCGGAAGTGCATGCACAGCGGTTGTCGTTGAGACACTTTCAGACTGTCACACGACATGTAGATTCCGTACAGGAAGCTTCAAGTTAGATGCCACTCATCTGGGCTGTTTCGCGCCCTGAGCGCGAATTAATAAAAAGTACATGCACATGTGTTTCACTGTGCGAGACGTCCGGATTTGTGCACAATGCTGCATGTCTTCCTGGACTCCAGTTCCCAGATCTGATTCATGCAGTATAGTGGTGTTCTTGCATTTGAAGCGGTGATCGCGGGTACGCGCGATCGGCCTGAACCCAGAAAGTTCAACTGAAAACACTGCAATACAAGACTTTGAAGATAGTCACGCTTCTCCCTTGGAGTCATTTCTGTGCGCAAGCTAGAACTGAAGGCAGCACGCAGCTCGCCCTGTATCACTTTTGCCCACCATGCACAGACACAAGGCGATTGATGTCGGTCTGTGTAGTCCACCCACATCATGTGACTGTCAATTACTCCGCACGCCTCTGCCAGCGCAGCCGAACATTATATGACACAGAGCATTGTGAAGTCACTCCATATTCAGAAGGAATACTTCACGTTGTATGTTCAGAATGTGAATCTTCACAAAAAGTGTGAAACTCACCTTGCGGTCAATGAGCGTCTCCGGCAGCTTGAACTCGTCCACCATGCACAGGGGGATGGCGCCACCTGCACGCACGCGCAACAGGAACAAAAAGGAGAGCGTGGTGAGCGTTGACGCATATTGCAAGGAAGAACATGCGCAGAGGATAGCAATGCATGCTGTCGCATCAGCACAGCAATGTGTCTTGTCAATTAAACTTCACATTGCCAGTGCTCGCACCATGATTGTTTTGAGTCTCACAACTGACAAACTCGCAATTGAGTGCGGTGGTCTCAAATACCCGTGCAGCACCAGGCACCGGACGCTTGATGCTGCAGATGCACATTGGACCAGGTATGTACTGAAGTATGCCTCTTGTAAATTCCGCGTTCCACGGCCTGTGCACATCGACAATAATCACATGCGAGGTGGCGTTCACAGCACGTGTGCAATTGGTGCAAGTATGTGATTCCAGCGATTTGCAATGACGATGACAAGCAATGCCTTTTTGAAAAAATCTGCTGCGGTGCATCACCCGGGACACCACCATACTTATTTTTCAGGAGCCAATCACAATGCGCATATAAAGGTTTTGTGTTGAGGCCGATTTCAGACACTCTCAGCTTGCAGCGCCCGCACCGATGGAGGCAAAATACATAATCTGCAACTTGCTCGCAAAGACAAAGCACTGCGAGCACTAACACTCGCAACACAAATTTGTGGTGCGCTGGCCAGCAACAAAAGATTCGCGTTGCATCATGCAATATTTGAAAAAATGTTTTGTTATTTGATTGGCGTTCTGCTCCTGGCCAACGCAGCACATGGGCTTCGCCATTGCAGCATTGCACATGAAGCACCAGGTGCAACCAGAGAATTCGCCGGACACTCACCGCAAGGCTTGGCGTTGTCCATCTTGCGCTCGAAGATCACGGTCTCCACGTCCCCGTACTGTGCGAAGATCTCGGCAGCGCACGCACCCGATGGTCCACCACCCACCACTGCTACACGGTACTTCATGTCCATGCAGCCTGCCACCGCAAATGGTCGAAAGCAGGGCTTGAGCATGAAATTGGGCGGCAGGGTGGTGATTGCACGGGCGAGGGCAAGCCTGCAGCGCCAAAGCATGGATGAAGGCTGCTCCTTGTAGACAGCGCTATCGCTGTGAAGCGAGTCGATAGGACACCATCGAAAGCGCAGGATGCATGACAATCAGCTGTGTATATCTAACTTGGTTTGAAAACCGCAAAAAAGGAATCTCTTGCTGCGCTGCGAACACCGCCACCTACGTGGTGATTGACTGACCATCAGCAGTATTTTGTGACACCTGCAAGCGCATCAATGGTGCTTGACGTGCGGTTATGGCCCCGCGTTCATTGTATGCACGGACATTGTTTTTCAAAATCTCGTAGCCTCATGTCAAGATCGTACACACCTACACACACATCACGCGAATGCTAAAGCAGCAGCTGCAGGCTCTGTCAGGCGCTACGGCAAGCGCCTGCTGCGTATGGCCAGCGCTCGCAGTTGCTGTGTCTAACCTGCAGAGCGGCGGCTGTGCCGGGCGGACATCTTGCTTCCCGCGAAGGCCGACGGAGCAAAGGCATGCGTGCTGGCGACGCCAGCGGTGGCGAACGCCAGCGCCACGGCCCGGGACCTGTTGCAGCTGTGCGGGGCCATCTTGCTGCACTTGCTGAAGCTGCAGAGGGTGTGTGAGGCTGTTTGGTCCAAGCAAGAGCCAAGGTTCAACCAAAAGATGAAGCGCACATACAAGAGGCCAGACCTATGTACGCTACATGTAGGGTTCGGTGGATGCAGCAAAACACAAGTGTGGTTCACCAACGTGGTCATGGATGACTGAGTGTTCACTTCTGCGACAGTCTTTGTAGGCAATTCTCAGCGTGGTACAGTACTGAACCCCTTCCACGATCAAGTGCATTTCTGAAGAAACGCTGGTGTTGCGCCCTGAATCGTGCTGTGTCTTGCATGACACGCGGCAGTCTTCAAACAACCAAAATGTACTTTATTAATTCTTGATCAAATGTACTATCAACGCGCTCTCCCCCTCAACGAAAAAAGGTAAACTGACTTTCAGCCCCCCCCCCGCCCCCCCCCCTATGACCCCTCCACTCGCCCCTCTACCCCCCCCTCGTCCCCCTCCCCCCCCACCCCCCTCTCCGGCACCCAGTACGGCCCCCGCTTCCTGTCCAGCAGCCGCCACGCCGCCCCCAAAAACCTGCCCACGAACATACCCGTGATTCCCCACCACACTCCCACGACCCCCGCCTCCGGCCGCAGCCGCCCAACGGCGAGCACTGCCGCGGTGCCGACGCTCGTCGTCACGAGCGTCGTCGCGCCGAGCCAGCGAAACTGCTGCGCGCCGACCAGCAGGCCCTCCATGAGCAGCGTCGCCGCGACGAGCGGCTGCTGCAGCGCGAGCAGCGGCACGAGCGCGCCGATGCGCGCCGCCAGCGCGGGGTCGCGCGTGAACGCCGCCGGCAGCGCGCCGCGCGCTGCTGCCAGTGCTGCGCCCAGCAGCGCGCCGCTGGCGACGGTGAGGGCGACGACGCGCGCCGCCATGGCGCGCGCCGCGCGCAGCTCGCCGCGGCCCAGGTAGCGCGCCCCCAGCACCTGCAGGGGGGTAGAAAGTTTGATGTGGAAATGGGGGCGGGGAATGGGGGGTGTGATGGCCTACGTGATGTGAGGGCGTGGGTGGCGGGAAAAGGGTCTAGTGGAGGTCATTTGGTGTCTGGCGCACGTGCTAATGCTTAGAGTGGCGCGCCGCGCCTGACTCTCCACACCCGAGGTAGCGCGCATCGAGCACCTGTCGGAGGCGACCGTTGGGTGCCGGCGCATAGCTCAGCACATAGGTTGGGCCCTGCTGAGCACTGACGTGCCTGTTCATGCAGGTGCTCGCAACACATACACCACAATGATCAATCCAGTACATACTTCTATAGACTATACTACCTATCAGGAGTAGCGCTCAGCCCATGACAATTCCTGCGTGCAGGCACACGCCGCTGCTGACTGCTACAAGAACGGTACTGCTGATGCACCTTACAAGACCCATAAGCATACATTTGCAGCTCAAATCATGTCTACAATACCTACATACCTGTGCAGCGATCGACGGCGCCTCCGCGACCAGCGCCAGCAGCAGCCACACGGACAGCGCCACCTGGTGCGCGCCCACGTGCACCGTGCCCATGCGCGTGGCAACGCTCGTTGCAGCCGCCCAGCATGCCTGCAGCCAGGGACAAATGATCAATTGTCGATTAAAGAAGGACGCAGATTCATTGATGATGTTGGTTTGCATAGTGCACACCGCCGGTGTGTGCCGTCGATTATGTTAGCAATGCACTCTGATACGGGACTAATACCATCAGGTGTAATTTGCCTGACTATGCGTGTGTGCAATGCTCGTCGCGGCCGCCCAGCACGCCTGCAGCACAATGACACGTGACCATTCTGGTGACGCAGTTTTGGAAAAGGTGGTTTGCATCCATGCACACCAAGAGCATGCGCTGTAGTCAACATGGTGAATGCCCCCGGTGCAGGACCAGTTTAGTGCACGATATGCATGTGGCAGCGCTCGCAGCATACATGCGGCAACTCACAGGCGACTCCTAAGTTGCGCAGCTGCCACACAAACTCACCCGACCAGCATTATTGAAGATAAAGCCAATGACTGCAGCAGCGGCGACCACGGTTATTGGTGGAAGGCACTTGTGGCTAACCATCCTTTGTCACCTAGAGCTCTACGATTTTTTCATTCGTTTTAATAAAGCAGAGCCTGCTGCCCTGAATGTGCGCATGCCATCACCAGCAAACAGCCATTGAGGACACTGCCCTCCACTACTTTTAAGACAGTCATGAACAAAAAGTGCAACATGGACGCCATGAACGACGTGGCAAATGCGCCCGACGGTTGGAAGTGCGCTGTGCGCATCAACGTCTGAGCGCTGCCGCTCCGCGTGTGCACGTGTGCAGCATACCTAGCATACCCCACAGAGGTCTGATGAAGAGTGCGCTACGCATGCAGCATACCCCAGTAAACCCCACAGAACCGCCTGATGTAGAGTTCGTGCGCCACTACAACGATCCAAAATGAGCCCATGCGGGACCAGCGCTGGGGCGTAAATGACAGGGCATGGCAGTTGCAGAGCTCCAGTTGCACTTCCGCCTGCAGATGTGAACCGGCGCTTGACGACAGCACGGTGATACCTATTATATATGCGGCACGGCCAGTAAAAAAGTCTCCGAATTCATCTGGGCATGCTCGTGGCAGCGCCAGAATGGAGTCCTTACGCATCAGATGTGCACTTGATGCGAAGCAGCAGTACCCTATACCCTACTAGCGACATACATACCAACCCTAAGCATGTGCTTTGTGGCTCATGCCACCGGTACAACAGCGCATACGAATGTTCGCTCTTCGGCGCTGCGCGCCCCCTGTCTAGCGCCCCATGCTCCGCTCTGAGCCAACCTGGCGGCTTCATCCCTGGCACGACAGCGAGCTGCGCTCTCGCACATACACGCTTACTCATGGTCATACTTCGAAGTACATGACTATTTATGGCAGCAGCGCTCACCATGAGTGAGACGGTGCGGACGAGCATCGCCGCATTTGCAAACAGCACAACACGCAGCAGCTCCAGCCCCCGCGGCGCCCCCCCCGCCCGCCCTTCCCCCCCCCCTGCCCCCCCCGGCGCCGGCTCCTCCTTCCTGCCGAGCGCTTTCGCCAGCGCCGGCAGCCGCATTCTGCCGGCGCGCACGTCGCGCGCAATGAAGCCCGCATACGTCGCCAGCGCCAAGTACTGCGCGCAGACCGTCGCCTGAGCTGCGCCCCGCACGCCGAGACCGCACTTGAACATGAGGATCGGGTCTAGGATGAGGTTGGCAACGGCGGCCAGGAGGGACGCAATCGCGGGCGTGCGCGTGTTGCCTGAGAGTGGAGGTGCGGGGGCATGCGCAGCAGCGGCGGCGCGCAGGCATATTGGTGATAAGGAGACTTGAAGCAAGGGCCGTGTTATGGCGCCGTAGCGCGCACACGACTCTCTGACAGAGATGTATTCATGTTGCCTGGGGGGGGTGCGTGGGCATGCACAACATTGGCGACAAGGCCTTGAAACAAGAGCCGCTGCGCGGCGCCGTAGCGTGCATATGGTTTTGTGACAGAAGCGCGGTCAGCGAGAGAGGCGCTTTGCGGCGTATGACAGACGCCGTCTGCACGAAGTGCGCGTTGAAGTCCACAATTGTTCAACTTCAACAGCTAAATCTAAACAAGCACACAGTGTGCTCGCAGCAGGCCCTCGCAGACTGTCAGCAGCAGCGTCGCCGTCACCACAACCGCTCGATTTTACCTCCAACAGTACACTGCAACTGCACAGTGCTCACCGTGCCCTCGGAGCGGCCCTCGCACACCGTCAGCAGCCGCAGCGCCGGCGCCGCCAGCGTTCTCACTGGTATGTACAAGTGCGCATTGCTGACCACACCGTGAACTGCAGCAAGTATACTTCAACAAGTCCACGCAATGCTCATCGTGCCCTCGAAAGCGGCCCTCGCACACCGTCAGCAGCAGCACTGCCGGCGCTCTGATTGATTTGAGCAGTCCCTTCGAGCCCTTATTGATACAAGTTCATAAGTACACTTCAACCTCACAGCGCTCACCGTGCCCGCGGAACAGGCCCTCGCATACCGCCAGCAGCAGCACCGCCGGCGCCGCCATCGCACTGATTACTTTGAGTAGTACACTTCAAGTACATGGCGAGAATTAACGAGGTGCTCACCGTGCCCTCGAAAGAGACCCTCGCACACCGTCAGCAGCAGCACCGCCGGCGCCGCCAGCGCGCGCGTCGTCAGGTACGAGTGCGCGTCGTTGTACAGCACGGACCCGGGCCCCGCCCCCATGAGCGACAGCATGGGCCTGGCGCGTGTCAGCAGCAGCGCTCCGACGCCAAGCCCTAGCACTAGGGCTAGCAGCATGGACTGCTGCGCGACCTCGCCCGCTGCCTCCGGGTTGCCCTGCGCCAGGTTCTTGCTGACGAGGCTGGTGGTACTGTGTGTAAGCGCCCTGAAGGTGTTGAAGCAGAAGTGAAATATACTCGTACATGGCCCTAGACTCGCGATTGAGGTGGGTCCCAGCCGACCAGTGTAAGCCGTGTCGACCAGACTCAGCACCGGATCCACCAGCAGTGACAGCAGCGCAGGTGCAGCCAGAATTGCTATATCTTTGTCGTGCGAAGAGTAGCACCATGAAGGGAGCAGCCGCGTCTGCGGTTGTGCATCTGATGACGATTCGTCTGGCGGTCCTGGCGGTCCAGATGCTGCTTGCAATCCAGCAGCCTTCAGAGGCCATCCGATGGGCCTCACAGCTGACAGTATTCTGGGTTTACTGACGCTGTGACTGCATGCTGTAGTGGGATACTGAAATGCGAGTGCACAATGGTATTGCTGCCGTAGGAGGCTGGCAATTGCCACTGAGATGACGGCATGTTGCCGCATCGATGGCGCAGTAGACCAGGCACAAACGAGATCTCACGCAGCCGGCGACACAGAGTGCAAGTACAGATCAGCCGAGGGTCTGGAAAAACGCTTGAACATTGATTTGATTCTTCTGTTGCACAGGTTGAGTGTTTGTTGTGCGAGTTCGGCCAGAAGCCCTCATGATGGCAGCGGACGAGCGGCAAATGCAAAGCCTACTACAGTTTGAAGCTCCTGTGCTGAACACTCCTCCGAAACCAGCCAGGAAAGAGGATGCTGTGCGGATGGCAGTGTCGCCACTGACCACAGAAACAAAGCCACACAGGCCTTCAGCTCCATGGTGGTGTCGGGCGTCTGCGCTTCCACGGCATCGCACGGCCCCTTCTGAGCGCAAGCGGTACGAGCGGCCCCCTGCCACAGCTCTGCACCCTGTGCTGACAGCCATGATACCGAACCGCACCTGGACAGACAAGAGCGGGCGGCAGTGGGTACAAACGATAAGCACAGCTCAGTCAGATCGAGCTGATCTCATAAATCTGCAATGCCGCATGGATGCCCAGCTTTCCCATGCGCGCAGCCGCCCGCAGCCCATCTGCGCAGGTCGCGCAGACATCCACCGGGAGCTGTTTGACGAACTCATTCGGCAAGTCACGGTAGAGTGCCCGGAGAGGGGGCTGCTGCTGCTGCGCATGCGCGACGAGGCGTGCATGGGCCTGGACACGTGGGCCGAGCTCGCCAGAGATGGCGTCGAGTTCTCCAGAGTGCACGCGGATGCTGCAGCCGCCGGCATCGTCGAGGTGCAGCAGGAGCTCACGGAGCTGCACGACGCCATAGCAGGGCTGCAGGTGCAGCTGCAGGGGCTGAGCGTCAACCACAGGGCCATAGAGAGCGGCGTCGCGCTGACGCAGTCGCTGCAGCGCGAGGCGCGGGAGAGGGAGACGGCGGAGGCGGAGGCGGAGCACGCGGCGCTGGAGGCGTGCATACGCAGGGTGCAGCAGCAGCAGGCGCAGCTGCTGCAGGCGGAGCAGGAGAAGCAGCAGCGGCTCAGCGCCGGATACTCGCGCATAGAGTCGCTCAGCGATGGCGCCGCGCCGTGACAGGGTGTGCTGTCAATGAACAGATTGTGCAAGTGGGATGGTGCATTAATGGCTTGGCGCAAGCACTGCTTTTTTTATCTGTGTTCAGGTACAGAGCTACCATGTCGCCACCAGTGTAATCTTTATTAATTCTCGCTCAGGGCGCGAAAAAGCCCAGATGAATGGCATCTAACTTGAAGCTTGCTGTACGGAATCTACATGTGGTGTGACAGTCTGTACTTCAAAGTTGCATACCAGGCTTAGGTGTTGTTCGCCTGGCACCACTCAGCACAGTTTGCAAGTGTACACGTGCCACTGGCAAACGGTGCAGAGACCACGCTTCAAGCAGCTTGGCTTCACTGGTGCATCGTTCCAATGCAGTGAGGTATCAGCATGCTCTGCATGAATGAAACACATGACAGCATCGTCAGTCGCCTTGCCTGATGCAGCACTGTGACTGGCACACGCAGCTCCTCTACAAGGAGTTTTCACACCCTGTCGCTCCCGGGTGGCAGTTCAGCTTCAAGTCCATGTGACAAGACGGTGGCCGCTGCAGGTACACAGAGTTTTGTGCAGATAATACCAGCGCAGGCGATCAACAGAGGTACATCAACAGAGGTACAGTGATGTATGCAGGCACAGCTGCTTGTCAACGCTGAAGCCGACGCGCAGATCAACACAATCACCGCAGCAACAACGCAAAAAGGTCCGGACACCACCAGATAAGTCATGCTGCACTCTCATGGACGATATTGGTTGTGCAGCGCGGCTTGCAAATGCATGGCAGCGATTGCAGCAGCAAACGGAGCTTCGCGTGCGTGACTGCAGCCGGCACTCGCCGCGCCAGCCGGCAGCAGTGCTCAGGGCTCTTGGGCATGCATCACCAAATGGCCGCGCCTCTGGCGACATAACAACATGGCAATACTGATAAACTTACGAGCACGCACACTTGCGGAGCGCGGCGCGGACACGTATCGTCGCCGCTGGCACCGCTGCAGCTGCTGCGTCGGCGCCGCCGCCGCTGGCGCCGCCACTGCAGCTGACTTCGCTCTCATCTCGCAGCACGTTGCAAAGGCAGCGGCGACAGGCACGTTGATTGATGCCGTAAATACTTCATGGCGCGCCGCATGTCGCCCCCTCTCCTGGGCCGACATGGACAACAATTCCCCCCCCCCCGCCCCCGGCTCTGACGAACAACGCCATAGAATCACTACACCGGCGCTAGTCAGCTGCCGCCATACGTAGCTTGCCTGATGTGCTTGCCGCATGATACGCACACGCGCTTAGTGGGCGGCAGCAGATCACGCACATGGGTGGACGGTGGCAGCGCTGCACGAGCAGCAGCGCTGCCAACGCTGCGCGCTCCGCAGCGCATCACGCGACAGCGCTCGTAACGCGCTGCACCTCCTCCGCGCCCCACCGTGCATCGAGCCCTGGCCGCTGCAGCCGCGCCGCGTACGCAGGGTGCACCTGCGCCGGCGCCACCGCCGCTGCTGCCGCCGCCGGCGCCGCCGCAGCCGCCGGCGCCGCCGCGGCCGCTGCGGGCGCGCCGCCGGCGGCCTCCAGCGCCTCGCTGAGCGCTGCCATGCGCGCCGAGTCCGAGAACGTCATCCGCGCCTCGAGCGCGCGCGCCATGTAGTCGGAGTACGCGCCGCGCACCTCAGCGAGGTCCGCCGCGAGTGCGTCGGCGCGCGCCGCCGCCGCCTCCGCGCGCGCCGTCAGCCGCGAGCGCTCCGTCCCGACGCGCGCCGCGTACTCCGCCAGGTAGGCGCGCAGCTCCTCCACCTCCGCGCGCAGCGCCGCCGCCGCCACGCTCTCGGACGCCGCTGCGCGCGCCGTGGTTGAGGGCGAGAGCAGGTCGGGCACGGCGGCGTCCGAAGCGACGGTCTCCACGCGCACCACCTCTTCGCGGCCCCAGCGGTCAGCCCAGCCGGGGCGGCTCATGCGCGCAGCGTAGGCGGGGTGCTGATCCGCTGGCGCTGCTGCTGCTGCTGCGCCTTCGGTGCCGGCGATGCGCTCCGCTTCGGACGCGCCCCAGCGGTCCTGCCAGCCCTGCCGCTGCAGCCGCGCCGCGTAGGCGGGGTGCTGCGCCGTCTGCGCGGCGGCAGCAGCAGCGGCGGCGGGCGCAGCAGCAGCGCTCGTGCCAGACGTCCGCTGCACTTCCGAGGAGCCCCACCTGTCCTCCCATCCTGCGCGCTGGGTGCGCGCGAGGTACGCGGGATGCACTGCCGCCGCCGCTGCCGCCGGTGCCGCCAGCGCAGCCGCCGGTGCCGCTGAGGCCTGCAGTGCTGTGGCACCGTCGCCAGAGACCCGTGCCACTTCATCGTCCCCCCAGCGATCTTCCCATCCCTTGCGTGTGAGCCTGGCGGCGTACGCAGCGTGCACCGACGGCACTGGCACGGTGGCGGTGTGGGCGGGCACCGCGGCGGCGCCGTTGACGGCCTGCGGCTTGAGTGCTGCGATCTCGTCCTTGACGCTGGCCGCTTGAGCGTTGAAGGCGCTGTCCAGCTCCTTGCGCAGTGCATCCATGCTGTTGAGCCTGGATTGCTGGGCGCTCAGCACCAGGTCCGCCATTTCGCTCCTGTAGGCCTCGATGTTCTTGCCGCCGGCGCTCGGCGCGGGAGCTGCAGCGGAGAGCCCTGCCTGGCTCGTCAGCTGCTTGATTTGCGCCTCCATGGTAGCAATGCGAGACTCATACTCTTTCGACACCTCCGCTTTGACATGCTCAAGCGCTTTCAGCTTCTCTGCCTGGGCCCTCACGAGATACTCCTGGAGCATGGCGGCGCTCTCGCTGGAGTCAGAGGCTGCTGACATGGACATGGCAGAGCTGCTGCGTCTTGCCAGGCCAGTGCCGGCTACGGGGGAGAAGAGGGAGAAGGCATGGATGGCTCCAGGTTGCGCCAGCAGCAGCAGAAGCGCCAAAGCTGCGGTTCTCATGGCGTTTGATTTTTGTAGCACGAAAGCACGACGCACCAGGCTCTGCGGCTGCTGCTGGCGGAGTTCAAATCAGCCGCCGGCAGGCAGCTTCAAGTCAGCTTGCAACAGCGGTCGCCAAAAGCGGGGCGGCGGCCTTTTATCTGGCAGTTCAATTTGCAAGGTTTTGTTGATCTCGAGGAAGTTCAGATGGCATCGAAACAAGGCAGTTTAGGAAGGAAGGAAGTTAAGTTCTAAACAAGGCACTTTCAGAAAGTGTCCTTCCCGCATGCTATAGCTAGCGCTGCGCTGCGATCGTGGGCCAGCGAGACGGTGTAGCGGCCGCGATAAAGCTTCTGGCGTGGTGCCTTCAGGCGCAGCAGTTGAGCGGCCCTTGCAGAGACCTAGTGGGCAGGATGGCGGCGCTCACGCGAATGATTGGGAAGATGGTGAGGGAGACAGGGCAGGCGCTGGAGGTGCTGGGCGTCATCGCTGGCGATGACAAGATCCACCAGGAGTACTGTGAGTGTCACTTCATCGCCGTATGTGCGTGTGTTGAGTAAGGTTGTTGTAGCAGCAGTGGCGGAAGGAGCCATCTGTCGCTGCGGGTTGCAAGTAAACCTTACTCCGGACCTCATACAGCGCCATATTTGCTGACTGCACGGTGTAAGCATCAACTATGCCTGCTGACTGCACGGCGTAAGCATACATCAGGCCCGCCAGTGACATGAGGCTCTTGTGCATCTTTTCTGCCACCTCACGAGGACGCTGTTGCGTCCTGCACCTCTGCTCTCGAACAGCCACATGGTGCTAGCTGTAAGACTGAAGCAAATTTGCGACAGGCTTGTCAGGATAGATGGCTTGTCATTTAGCGTCGTCAGCTACCATCACGATGAACCATGGGAAACACAGCTGCTGCTGCGGCAATTATAGGTGCCGCATAAGCGCCGCTAATGCTGCTACTTGTGTCACACCACCCTCGCCACGGCCTTCGTCAACATGACGATGGCATTAACATGTCCGATTCCACCACAAGGCAAGGACTAGAAGTTACAAACGGGTGCACATGCCACGCCAGCACTGAATTCTGCCACGCCAGCATGTATGCCTGATGAATACATTAGTATGATTTGGATCCAGGCTGCCTCAGGCTGAGAGTCGTCGCTTTCAACTGCAGTCTGTCGCTTGCCAAAGCACCATGACCACTCCAGTGTTACCGGCAGAGCGAGAATGTCATATGGCGTACGCGCTCGCTGCATGAGACCTTGCAGGAGATAGCAAGACCCCTCGCACGCGCTTCAGGTCCGATTACAAACATGCCCCTGTCATGGCGCGGCTCGCTTGACCAGAGTCCGGACCCCTCCTCTGTCTCCCCCTGCAGTCACCAGGCGTCATCATCTGTCAATCCTGTCAATGCAGAGGTGCCAGTCGCTTCACGAGTTGTAAATATACCCCCCGCCCCCCCCCCCTCCTCTTCTGCAAACATCAGCCATCGCCCGTTATCGCAACAATGCCGCTCGCTTCACCCGCACTCCGTACAACCCTCCCTGCGCACGACAGTCACCAGGCATCGGCACACACCATGCGCACGCATACTTCTATGAACTGCACCTACTCTCGCCAGCACACCCCCACACCCCCCCCCCCCCCCCCAGTCACCGAGCATCGGCACACCATGCACTTTCCGCTACATCTGCACAGTGCACGTACCGTCATGTGCCTATTTAGGCCGACCGGACCAACATTTGGAGCGTTCCGGGCAGCGATCCTAATTGTGCCTGGGTATTTTTTTGGGCATTCCCAAATTAGGCCCGGTGGCACAATTCGCGTGTCGACCTTGTTGTTGCCTGGCCCGATTGAGTGCTCGCGTGGTCAACTAAATGAAGCGGAACGCCATAGCAGGCAAGCAGATGGCGACTGCCATGCTCACGAGTGTCCTGATACTGGTGCACAGACTATTTGCAGCCGCACACTGATGGCCTTCCCCGTTCACGACACACCGTTTCTGATTTTCGCAAACCAACTTCACCTGGAAGTTGAATTTTGTGTCGAAACTGTTTCAGATGGACATCGCGCTCATGGATGGTCATTGTGTGCTCATTTGGGGTGTTGCTGATGCTCTGTCCTAATTAGGCCTGGTGCTTTTTTCGCGTGATCCTATTTCAGTGTCCGAGTGCTTTTTTCGACGATACTTAATGTTGGTCCGGTCGGCCTAATTAGGCACAAGACGGTACTGACGCCAGACCCCCCCCCCCCCCCCCCCGGCAGTCACCAGGCATCGGCACACCATGCCCCTCGGCGCGAACGAACCCGCGCTCGCGCCCGGCGTGTGGGTCGCACCCACCATGCACACGCATACTTCTACATACTTCACATGCTGACGTCAGAACCCCCCCCCCTCCCCCCCGCAGTCACCAGGCATCGGCACACGATGCCCCTCGGCGCGAACAAACCCGCACTCGCGCCGGGCGCGTGGGTCGCACCCACGGCCAGCGTCGTAGGCGACGTCGCCCTCGCCACCGACGCGTCCGTCTGGTACGGCGCCGTCGTGCGTGGCGACGCTCAGCGCGTAACTGTCGGCGCGCGCTCCAACGTGCAAGATGACGCAGTGCTCAGCGGCGGCGCGGCGCTGGGGGAGGACGTGACGGTCGGGCACGGCGCGATCATCGCGGGGTCGACCGTGGGCGACCGCTGCCTCATCGGCATGAAGGTATGTATGTAATGGGGGTTGTTCTCGTGTACTTATAGTCGAGCTCGTATGTACGATCATACAATGGTCACACATCATCACAATTGGGGTCGACCCTGGGCGACCGCTGCCTCATCGGCATGAAGGTGTGTACTGGTAGCCGTACTTGTGCACTCATACTCACATGCGTGTACTCACAGAGAGACAGGTTAAAAAAAAAGGTTTAGGTGTAGGGTGTGGATGATGCCCTACCGCAGCCCGTGTGTATCCTCCGTCCCGCCCCCCCCTTCTCCCCACCGCTGCACCCGACAAACTCTGTACTTCAACTTCAAGTACTTCAAAGTATTGATTCGCCGAACCCCCCCCTCCCCCCCCCCCATCCTGTGCAGGCGGTCCTGGACGGCGCGGACGTCGCCTCCGACGCACACCCGACGAGCTCTGTACTTCAACTTGAAGTACTTCAAAGTATTAATTCACTGAATCCTCCCCCCTCCTGCGCAGGCGGTCCTGGACGGCGCGGTTGTCACACCCGACCGACGACGACGACCACTATACCTCAACTTGAAGTACTTTGAAGAAATTGATGTAACCGATGTGGTAACCCCCGTTCCCCTGCGCAGGCGGTCCTGGACGGCGCGGACGTCGCCTCCGACGCCATCATCGCCGCCAATGCCGTCGTGCGCCCGGGCTCCAAGGTCCTGTCCGGGCAGATGTGGGCGGGCAACCCCGCCGTCTTTAGGCGCGCGCTCACGCCGGACGAGAAGGCGTACCTGGCCAAGTCCGCTGCGTCGTACGCGGCGCTCGCCGCGGCGCACAGGGCGGAGGACGACGCGCGGCGCGCGCAGCTCGCCGCCATGTAGGCGCTGTTTGTTGCTCGCCTCGGTGGTGACAATTACAGTTACGCACGTGTGTAACTGCCGTCGCTGGCTGGCGCGCGCGGCAGTGCTGGCGCCCCGTGCCGCTGCGCGCGCGAGGGTGTCGATCCCCGGTGGGCGAGCTTGCTGGGCGTGCATCAGAACGGCTTCGAAGATGCTGAACGCTGTGAAGCTGTTGAGCGCTGCTGCTGCCAGCAACTGCAGCCCAGTCACGAGCGCTGCTGCCGCCGCTGCTGCTGCTGCTAGGTTTTGAGCGTTGTTGCTGCGCTGGTGGTGACGTGCAGCTGAGCTGTAGATGCGAGGCGCGCGGTTGCATGAGAGAGGCGCGGGGTGACAGGGGGTTTCAGGCAAGTCTAGGCGATCGTGTAAAGAGGTGGTAGAGGGCGTGTAGCTTCATGTGGCCCACGAGGTTCTGCAAATGTACTACTGGTTATCCATCTGCATGGCATGATGAGCTCACATGCCCCTGCGTTTCTGCTGTTGGAACTCTTGGTGGTTGATGTTGATTGGCTGTGTCACCCATTTGTGCCCCCAGGAGTTGTCGGCGCAATATCATACAGGTACCTACCGCTTGCGGTGTACTGTGATCGACCAGCGTGCAGTCACAGTTTTACGGCGGTGATGGCGCTGCATGCGGCCTGAACTGCTTGCACATAAAAGCCAACAACATGTTTTGAAGTTGTGCTTGCAACGATCAGGGGCACAATGACACAATTCGAAAAGATGAGATACTGCCTGCCTCATTTGCGTGAAATGATGCGGCTTTGCACTGGCTGCCGTTCGGCTTGCACGTAAGACAAGTGGCTTGTTGCGTCCCAGCTTCACGACTTCTGTAGCGCGCGAAATTCAAACTGGCAACGGCTGAGAGTTGTGCCGAAGAAGAAGCAGACTTAATCTTGAGCTGCTTCGACTGCAGCAGGAGCCACTTAACATGGTTGCTGGGCAGGCTGACCAGCGATAGCAGGCGTGGCGACTCACTATGACGCAGCAGCAGCTCCTCTTTGGGCTCTATCAGGGCGGTCCTGCTGTGGAGCTGCTCTCGCCATCTGGAGCTGCCCCAGCGCAGGGCTGGCTGGTGTCTGGGGGAGTGAAGAAGCTGTATGACAAGAGCGTCAAGGGCTATGTGCTGGGTGTCGATGGGTCCTCCACGTACCTGCAGCTACCCAAGGCGCCCAGTAAGCAACGTGAGTGCTTTGCAGACTAGAAAATGAACGTGTTCGGTGTGTCTGTGTCAAGTTGGAGTTGAAACTTTATAGATCTTTGTATATAGACGTAAGCAAACTGGATTTCTAGCCAACGCATGAGACCTTTGTCGTCATGTTGACTTCTGCAACAGGTGTCTTTGCAGGGCGAATATTGAAGCTTCCCTAGTGCTCGCCGAAGGGCCATATGCTACCAAGCATGACGGCATTTCCTGCGCATGGCAGGGTCCAACGTCCACATGAAAGCCGCTTACTTTTGCAGTCACAATGCGTCAGCAGCAGCTCCACATGCGCTGAATCACTCATCAACCCCTGACAACCGAACTGCAGTACCGTGTAAGTGCCTAGCCTTGCCAAACACGCTTAGGCACAGTTCAGTGTCAGCATGCCTCAACAGGCATCCGTGTGCAGGCGGCTTGTCGCTGCAGCACGCTCTGTGCGCTGCTGCACTGCGCAGCATCATTTCATATACACCATGTGCTGCTGGCAGTTTTTGAAAGGCAATGTCCACTTCGTGGGGAAGCGATTTACAAAGTCGCTGACTCTGACTCTTGTGCATGACGCTGTGTATTCCGTGTAGTTCATTCGACAGCTGGCCTGCATGGTAATTGCAGATGCAGATGTACAGAGTGCTTTCGGCAGATGCGCTTGTACGTCAAGTATGTAGGTTCCACCTCACAATAGCCAGAGTTGACCGGGTGTTGGTCTAGACCAACGTCACTCAGCTCATGCAGGAGTTCCTGGTGCTTCAGATGAGCGAGTATTGGTTCGGACGTCAACTTGAAAGACGCTCTGCAAATGTGGCGTGCTGTCTTAGAAGTATGTAGGTTAAGTTAGGGCTGAGGATTTCAGCGGGGCACGCGTGCACCGGCGTGGTCAGCACTACATGGACGTTGGCCGTGATGCTTTGATACCTTTTGTATGGCCCATGCCACGCTGCTATAAGAAGTGCCATGCTCATTGGGGCTGTAGAGACCTCTGCACTGCGTACGCGCGGTGGACCCCATGCGACCACACAAAGCTTGTGCCGTGACACAATTTAACTCACAAACACGTACATCAACTCACAACAGTGACATAGGGTACATCAGGTGCCCGATCGCCTACAAGATGGGCTGCCGGTAAGGGACCTTTACGCTGGTGATCATTACGTCGAGGTCACTCTGCCAGTGGGGGCTCATGTCAACTGTGAACTTTGTAACTTGAAGTTTGTCTACACTTGCACTTTTCAAGTTCTGTGCTTTTGCTCCGCGCGCCTGCGCTGTGCCCCGCGCTGCTGGACCGCTGGATGCACTTGAACATGAAGTGTAAGTTCAACTCAAAAGCACGATGACAATGTCTTGAATTGACCTGATCCGCTTTGCGTGCGCCGCAGTCAAGTATGGAGACAGTGTTTTCTGTACTTCAGCTTCAACAGTCCGCTCCTGCGTTGTACCAGACCTCATGCTGTTGAGCCCTGTAACGCAGTTAAACAGGAAGTAATTTCAGCCTAAAGTACAAGATCAACTGACTCTTCCGTGGCGGCCCGCTTTGCTTTGCGCGCCCCGCAGCCGCAGTGGGCCTCACGACTAACCCTAGCCCTAACCCTGCACCCTGTCATGCTGTGCGCCCGCATGTTGTGGACGCAATGTCTATCGACATTCAGGCTCACAACACTCCTGATCGTGAAGCTCAAGTGCAGAAATGATGGCGACGTGCAGTGACTCACCCCATGGACCGTCCGCTGTGCTCTGCGCCGCACTGCAGTGGGGCTTACGCAGCGCTTTCTGGCCCTTCAGCTGTGCCTCTCGCTTACGGCGAGCAAGCCGTTCTCACTGGAGCTGGTGGTGACGGACGCACAGGGCACGCGGCGGAGGCTCAACGTCAGCAGCGGCTTCAGAGAAGTGCACGCGACACCTCTGGTGGGTCTTTGTATGACGTTGTTGTGTACCATATTCGATGTCACTGAACCTCTCGCCAATATGTCTGCATGTAACTTTAGACGCAAGCCCTTGTTGTAAGTAGAGTATGCTGATGGTGAGTGGAGAGTCAATGTTAGCAGCGGCTTCAGAGACAAGCACGCGACGCCGCTGGTGTGTGGGCCTTCGCACGGCGCAGCATTGCAGCGTATGCTTTGTCATTGAACCGCTCTCCACAATGTCTTAGGGTCAGGGTTAGGTTAGGGTTAGGATTAGGGTTGGGGTTAGGGTTAGGGTTAGGGTTAGGGTCAGTGTACTGCAGACGCGACTATGTCGTGAAAGCATCATGCCGTCTAAGGTGTGTAAGCCTTTGTTTCTGCACAACGTATGCTGGTGGTGAGCGGAGGGTCAATGTTAGCAGCGGCTTCAGAGAAGTGCACGCGACGCCGTTGGTGGGTGGCAAGCGCACATCATTGCACTCCCGCCCTCTAAGAAACGCACGCGACGGGCACGCAATGCAGAGCTTTGCGGCACATGTTCGTTGCCAACCGCTTTTTCAGGCGCATGCACGCGGCGCGCATTCCATTGCGTTGTGTTGGAGCATTCGGCGGTTACATGCGCATTGCCGTTCGCAGGCTTGACGGTTATGGCAGTTGCACTTGCCGGTACACAGACCACAATGCAAACACTTCCACCAGACGACCGGCGCCAGTTGTGTGCTGCTGGAAGTGAAAAGAGACGTGAGCGTCCGCTTTTGCCCGGGCTGTGACCCCCGGACCCACACCCCGCAGAGCAGTGTGCTGCTTGCCTTTGCGCGAACTGTAATACCACTTTCACTGCAACTAGCTTCAAAGCCGAGTTGGGGCTAGGGTAAGGGCAGAATCAGCAATAACGTTGGGTTTTTTCTTGCAATGACACTTATGCAGAGGGTTAGGGTCAAAGTCAGCGGCAGAGCTGAAGTTGGGGCAACGGCCCGGTGTTGAGGTTTAGCGTCACACTGCCACGACATCTCATGTGCAGCGCTGACTGCTGTAATGTCTGATGCTGTTGTGCAATCCCTGCAGCATGCGCAGATACCGCTGCCGGGCATGGAGGAGCGGCGCGGCGCGTGGACAACGCTGTTCCTAGGTAGGTATATGAAAAACGAATCAAAAAGATCGTTGAGCTTTAGGTGACAAGGGATGGTTAGCCGCAAGTGCCTTCCACCAATAGCCGTGGTCGCCGCTGCTGCAGTCATTGGCCACGAGTCAAACAGTGCCACCGTAACCACAGTAGGCAAAAAGACTTCTGTGTGCAAGCTTTTTAGCGTTCGAGGCATGGGTGTTCAGTGTGGTATGTGCCTGACAAATAGAGATGCATACCCCTGCACCTGGGGCATTCAATCAAAGTTGCTATTTGATGCAAATTGACCGTGTTGTTTGACACCGCTGCCAACCCTCGGCATATGCTGTTGCGGTTGTGTTAGAGGTACGAGGCACAGTGTGTTGAAGTTGTGCACTCTCGATGTGCAGAGGCACGAGGCATGGGCGAACAGTCCGCGAGAGGTGCGCCTTTTTTTTTTTCTCGTCGCATGCAGCGTGCATGAAGCCCCGAGCACGCAGATACCATTGTCCATTGCGACGCGCACATTACCCGCATGTTACAACAGTGACTTTTGTCAACATTAAATGGCTGCTGCATGCACTTGCATGTGTTGAGCGCTGCCGCACTGCGTGGGACAGCGTACCATATACATACCCCTCAAGCATTGATTACGCATGAGGTCTATGGCATGCTGAAGTGCTTGTATGTTTTATTTGTACCTCATTCAGGTCGCGAAGAAGCCCAGACGGCAGATGTCCAGCTTGCTACCAGAATCCACATGTGTCTTGTGAACACTTGAAAATGTCTGGATGCGCATCGACCATCACTTCTAAACGGCATCGGCAAATGGCACCTCGCCCCCTTCTGCGCGTTCTTCAATATATTTTGCAGTACATCTTGCTGACCAAACGTATGATGCGTATGCGCTGTTGCAGACTTGCACGATGCCGTCAGCTTCTGCTTCAGAGCGGCGCCATTCAAGACGCTGGAGTTCATCAAGATATGCCCTAGCGTTAGGGTCAGGAAGGTAAGAATACCTTTCGCGGCTAAATGACCCCTGGGAGTTCGTACAGTTCTGCGCTAGATCATCGTGCGCTGCTCCGTGGTGCTCTCTTCCCTAACTTGATCAAAGCGTGTTGAGCCGTTACAAGTTCAAACCATCACAATAGAATGCATGACTTTGTTGACGTGCTACTCATTGTCACGCATCTGGCAGGATGGCCAAACTGAATCAACTTCGAACTCCGCCTGCACAAACTCAAGCCTTGTTTGATCTCGCTGTGTAGAAGTCTCACACATTGCTGTCTTACAAAAAGTTCAGAATATCATACTTAAAGCTAGTGCTGAATGCCATGATTCAGACTGCAATGTTGGTGTGTGAAACGGTGGCATCCATGGCGCATGTAACCTGGGTGGCCACTTCCAAGTGTTTCATTTGCCTTCAAAGCTTTTCCAATCCACCGGGCACACTGATAATCGGGCCGCCAATGACCTGCCCATGTCGGTGATTGTCCCGTGCTCCATTTCGTTTGCCCCCTGTATACATACATGCCTCCATTGACCACATTCCGTGCTCCATGGCGTCTGTATACCCCATATACTTACATACTCTGAAGCCTTATCTCGTACTCCTCGTTTGCCGCCAGAATTTCACGCGTGGAGTTTCATCCAACGCGGTAAATACAGTTCAATCGTTGCCCGCTCATAATCTACCCGTTGGAGATGTGCCTCGCTCCACATCGCATGTATACATACCCCCATGTGCATACATACCTCGCAGCCATACCTTATCCTTTCATTTCTCATTTTCTCATTGCCAAGCCTTATCTGCGTCGCATTCATTCGCCGCCAGGTGTTCACACTGCGCGGAGTGCCATCTGATGCAGCGAACACAGTTCAACCATCGGCTGCTCGTGATCTTCCAGTTGAAGATGTACCGCGCTCCATGGCGTACCCACTGGGGGTAATGCCCCTGTCCTGGCTGGTGCGCCCTTCTGACATGGCCCCCGTGACAGTGCCGCAGCAGAAGCAGCCCCAGGTGTTGATGAGCTGACTCATATTCAAGCATACTTCTCAGTCAGCCTGCAGTATGATGACAAAAAGAATCAGAGCCCATACGGGTTCCTGCACCGCGCTGGCGTACCTGGTTCAGTAATGTATGTGGCGGCACCGCACAGCACAAGCAGCTTCAGGTGCTGGCAAACTGACGCATGAGGGCATGGTTGACGATAGACTAAGTCTGAAGCTTGACGATGGGCGTACATGATTTTGGTTCAATATGTAGGTCTCTACTTCAAGTAAATACTTCCATGGCGTGTCCACTGGGGGTAATGCCTAGAATAAGCGTTAGAGTCAGAGTTCTTGTTTGGGTGAGCGTGGCCCTTCAGACATGGCCGCAGCAGCAGCAGCAGCAGCAGCGGAAGCAGCCTTAGGTAATGACGAGCTGAGCTGACCCGCATTCAATCATACACACATGCTCCATCAGTCACAAGTATGGTAATGCCGATACCTTTTTGCAAATTAGAGTAGAGAAGGTTTCAGGCCACTGCTGATTGACCATGATCCTGGGTGCATCATGATCCCATGCAGAGGACTGCTTATACCTGCAAATACTTGTGAATGAGTGCATACCTGTGGAGACACTTCTACTCCTGAATGAGTGAGCCGAGCATGATACCTCTGCAGCTTTCGTTCACAAAAGTAAAGTCTCAGAAGCTTTCTCATTGTTTTGATTACTCACTCTAGAACGCTGTCTCTCTGGCCTTTCTGCAAACAGCTAACGGTGTGTCCATTGTCAAATCATTTGAAAACATATGCTCGCATGTATTTTACTTTGACAGGCAAGGCGGCACTCTACCGGCACCGTAGCCGGCACGGCCGTTGCTTTTGGGCAGGGCGTTGTGACGCGAAAGGGCAGCCTGGCATCTACTGCTCAGCCGCAGAGCAGGTATGTGGGTATGTATGTATCAGAGTATCAGAGGGCCGGTGTGTATGTATGATGTACGTGGGTATGTATGGGAGGGCAACTTGGCATCTTCTGCTCAGGCACAGAGCAGGTGTGTATGTAGTGATGTAGTTGAAGTACATGACAACTTAGCATCTGAGTGCGCCACCACCAAGCAGATATGTATGCATGTACATGATAACTTAGCATCTACTGCTCAGCCACAGTGCAGGTACAGTATGTATGTGCACGATAAACTTGCATCTACTGCCCAGCCACAGTGCAGGTACAGTATGTACATGACGACAAAAAAACTGCATCTACTGCTTGACCACCACGCAGGCATGTGTGTCTTGGCATCTACTGCAGACTGGCATCCGCTCTTCAATCATAAAACGGGTGTTAATGTACATCGACACGCGCGTTGTGGTCGGTGTCAATTTTGCCTCAGCTGCACAGGTACAATGCAGGTATGCATGTGGTGACGAATCTGCATCTACTCCTCAGCCACAAGAGCAGGTCTGCAATCATGAGTCGTCGTGTGGCATCTGCTCTTGTGATCCTCACTGAAGCACCTAATTGCCCCGCTCCATACACGAGCCCTCATTCCACCCCCCCCCCCCCCCCCCCCCACTCGCCCAGTCACGCCATCAAGCCCTCCCCTGCGAGATCCGCCAGCGCGACGCCGCAGCGCAGCGGCAGCAGCGCCGCCGCCGCCGCTGCCGCCGCTACTCCCACACAACAGAGGCGGCAGCTGTCTCAGACCACTGGTACCCCCCGCCAGACAACTCCGCGCTTGAGCACTGCTGCTACCATGCAGCAGTTATCTCGCAGCGGCTCGGCAGGCAAGGGCACGCGCGCTGCTGCTGCTGCTGCTGCGGCGGCGGCGGCGGCGGGCGCTGCGGGTTCGCCCACGCCGGATAAGCACTGCCTCAGTCCGCCGCTGCAGCAGCAGCAGCGCTCAGGGGCATCGCTACAGCAGCAGCGCTCAAGCACATCTGCACACCAGCGCTCAGCGGCATTTACACCAGCGGAAGACGATGCTGGCGACGATGGCGATGAAGGCTTCGCGGGAGAGCTGGTGACGCTCGGCCGCGTCACCGCGCCGCTGCTGCCGGCGCGGCAGCGCGCCGCCACTGCCGCTGCCGCCGCTGCCGTGAGCGCTGCCACACTCGGCGATTGGCAGGTGGAGGACCCTCCTCTGTCGGCGCGATCAACAGGGGCACGCGCGCACTCGCGCGCCGACAGTGTTTCTGGGGGATCCGCCCGTCGCTCTGGGGGGACGGTGGGGGACCCCCCTTTGTCGGCACGGTCGACAGGGGGCCCGCTGTCAACAGGAGGACAATCGCGTGCCGCCAGTGCCTCTGGGGGGTCTGCCAGAGAGTCTGGGGGGGCGGCGGAGGACCCCCCTCTGTCAGCACGGTCGGCAGGGGGAAACGCGCGCGCCAGTGCCTCTGGGGGGTCTGCCAGTCGCTCGAATGGGGGGGCGGGGGAGCCCCCTCTATCAGCACGGTCGGCAGGGGGAAACGCGCGCGCCGCCAGTGCCTCTGGGTGGGCTGCCAGAGATTATGGGGGGGCGGTGGGGGATCCCCCTGTCTCGGCGCGCTCAGCAGGGGGACAGCGCGAGCGGCGGCCCTCTTCATCATCGTCGGCGTCAGCGCGGCGCGCAGAAGCGGAGCCCTCGCATCCGCACGGCAGCGGCCGCGGCTGCGCAACTGGCGCGGTGGCGCCTGATGGGCGGGGTTTGAGCACTGTTGCGCCTGGCAGCATGGGGGCGGGAGATCCCCCACTGTCGGCACGGTCGTCAGGGGGACAGGATGGGGGGCGGCGGCCCGCGTCATCGTCATCTGCAACTGCGCGGCGAGCGGAGGCGGAGCGCTTCGTTGCGGGCAGTGCCGATGGTGAAGCGGCTTTGGGTGTGCGGGCTCTGGTGGGTGAGGCGAGGGGCGAGGGCTGGCGGGTGGAACGCCCGCTGTCGTCGGCGTCGGTCAGGTGAGCGCTGCTGCACGCTCATAGGTATGTATAGGCAAATGAAAAATGGCGGCATCGCGTGCTGGCTGCTATCACGCACCTTGGACCTGTCGCTGTGAGTAAGGATGTGGCAGCAGGCGTGATCGGGTGAGCGCTGCTGCCGCGCTCTCGTGCATGCGCACACATGGGTGCATTCTTTTCCTGGCTGCTGCGCTCTGGTGAATGCGTACATACATAGAAATGAGGGAGAGCATTGCTGCACTGTCACACCTAGATTCATGCAAATACACGCAGCACCAGACTTCGAGAAATTTGAAGCCTCTAATGGTATTACAATTTTAGTGTCCATGCTGCTGTACTTATATGTGTGTATGGCGTCTTGATGTCGCAAGCACGCAACACCGGCATTGCCGACGCCATTTGTAAATCCGTGGGCCGTGGCGCCCGTAACTGCACTTCAACTTGAAGATGAAACATACCTGCGGCGAACTTCTTCGCCAGCAATGGGAGCGTCACACAGGTGAGGTTGTGCACTTCTGTCCTGACCTCTGGTCACCAAGTCCTGTGCAGGTGCTCGTGTTCGCATGTGAGAAACATTTGACAGAATGCACAGATGGAAATGTTCCTGTCGCTTTTTTGTCTTCGTCCACCGTTCTGTCACTTGATTGCCAGTGATCAGCAGTGATCAGTGGGCTGTTAGCAGCACAAACACATGCGCTGCACGATCTTGCATCGCCCAGTTTGCAGCTGCCGTCATGGCAAATGGAAAAACTGAGCTTGCATGTTCAGAAGAGGGGGGGGGGGGGTGACACGCCGGTGCATCCGTGGCCAAATCTACGGCTCAGAGCCATGCGGGAATGGTAAGTGTCGGGGCACGCATCGCTGTGCGGGAGAGTCACCAACGGCGACTGTGTTAATGGGCGCTGCTGAATGCTGACACGCGCCAGCACATGCTGCCACAGCACTAGGGGGTCCGCTTGCGGATGGGGACGGGGGTTAGGGATAAAGTTAGGCTCAGGTCAGGGTTAACGCTAAAATGGGGGTTAGGTTTCGGGTTGTGTAACCCGAAACACGGGGGGGGGGGGGGGGGGGGGGCGTTAGCACGCTGCGACGCTCCACCTCGCACGCGCTCATCTAACGCAACTTCTTTTGCTCTCCTGCAACTGCAGGGGGCTGAGCTCTGGTGATGACAATGCTGAGCGCTGCCATGCGGTGCCGTGTGCGGACGCTGTGCGCGATGCGCCGTGGCCGCAGGGTGAGCACTGCAACATGTGCATGTCTGATATGTAGACTGTACCATTAATGACCATCATCAACATGCGACAGCGTTTAATGGACATACCCTGATTCTTACCCTAGTGCAGCTCTGGGCACTCAAGCTGCACAACCCACAGCCGTACAGAGGTTGTGCTGTTCTCGATTCGTGGATCATTTATTTCTTTGCTCACATGTCAATGGCAGTGTGTGAGTGTCCACAGTGCCCTACTTCAAAGTGTCCACGTATCTTCAAAGTGCCCACATATCGCGATCACACTGTGTACAAGGCCTGAGGCATTGGGGCCCATAGCAGTGACTTCACACTTGCGCTTTTCAATTCTTGCACCAGAAGTAACGTACCAGCAGGTACTTCCGTGGTCGCCCATGTGTGAGTCTTGAACGATACCACTCACCAGCTCACTAATTGGTCCAGGGTAGGGTTAGGGGTCAGGCATTGTATCCGCATCCACCACCGCTGCTACACAAGTGTGCAGCACAGCACGTTTTGCTGCATCCCCATATACCCAGTAATCACCCGAACGGTCTCTACCCCTTCCTCCCCCCCCCCCTTTGCCCCCCCCCCTTTCCCCCTTCATGCGCCACCGCACCCACAGCGCGCGGCCTTAACAGCAGCAGCAGTAGCCGGCGCAGCAGTTCAAGCCGGCCCGCCACAGCGCAGCGCACCGCTGCTGTGGACGATGAACCTCCAGTTGAAGTTGCGCAGGGCTCCGCAGCAGTGCTCATCGGCGTGCTGCGCGGCAGCAGCGCTCAACAACCTACGCCGCGACAACGCCTCGCGAGCAACGGCCCCACCTCGCTACCGACATCGGCGGCAGCGGCGCCGCAGCCGAACGGCCGCCCGTTGTCGCATTCGCCACACGAGGCGGTGACGGCGGTGCTAGCGGGCGAGCCGCCGTGGTCCGCATCTAGTGCGCGCACAACACAATCTCACCCATATCATTCTCGACTTACAACGGGGGAGGCAGGAGCGCAGATCTCAGACTCAGAGTCGGACTCTCGGCGCGCTGCAGGGGGCGAGTCGCCGCCCAGCGGCAGCGCCAGAGGGCCGATGCGGCCCGCCTCCGCTGCCAGTGCCGCAACAGCAGCGTCGCCACCGCCGCAGCAGCTGCGACCAGTATCTCGTGACCGCAGTGCACCCCCCCGCAGCAGCGCTGACCGTTCGGCGCCGCCGCCGCAATTTAAACGGGCAGCAGCAGCGAACGTGCACAGCGATGACGCCGGCGACTGGAGCCCACGGTCAGAACCGCAGCAGCAGCAGCTGTCGCCCCTGGACGCTGCTCTGGGGCACTCAGTGCTCAGCGCCGCTGCAGCACCGCTCAGCAGCGGCAGTGCTCATAGCGCTGCCCGTGCGGCCCGCTCCAGCGCGGCGGCAGTAGCGCCAGCAGCAGCAGCGCCAGCGCCTGCAGCAGCGCTCAGGAGCAGTCTAGGCAGCGCCGCCGCCGCCGCCGCCGCTGCCGCTGCGCGCTCTGGCTCGCATGTGGCAGCAACGGCAGCAGCGGCAGCAGCGGCAGCAGCAGCAGCAGCAGCAGCGCCGGTGACAGTGCTCAGCGCTTCCTCCACGCCGCGCAGCAGCAGCAGCCGCATCCCGTCGCGGCAGGTGCTGGCGGCGGACGATGCGCGCCCGCCCTTTGACAACTCGCTAATAGACGCGTTTGGCGCGCTAGAGTTTGCGAGCGACGGCGACGAGAGTCCGCTGCGACCGGCCACGCGCGGCAGCAGCGGAACAGTCCAGCGGAGCGATGCTGCGGTGGCAGCGCTCAACGGCAGGGGCGCACCACAGAGGAGGTCGGTTCGGCTCGAAAATTGGGGTCGATGGTGCTGTGTGCAGTGTGCTTGAAATGGCTGACGTCGTTGGTAGCAGCATTATGTAGTACTACCTTGTGTGTGCGTTCAGGCGAAGGCCGCTGCGTTGTTTGAGGTTGGTGGCACCCGTGCGTGCAGCGAGCTTGATGCTTGCACACAAGGGCCGAGCGGTGAGCCGAGCACAGCGTGTCAACTCTGCGCTCAAGCCTTGATGACACATGGCTCAGTTATCCAGTTCGCCGCGTGACAGTTACTGGCAAATACTGGCAGTTAGTGAAACAGGCAGACAATACAGCCGACAACCGCGCAATCTGAGCCAGTGTCATCAGCGCCTTCCCAGAGGGTATGCATGCATCACAGGCTTCACCTAAGCATACCCTATGCTGCCCGCAGCCCCAGCAGCGACATGGATGCCAGCGGAGCGCTGTGGCTGGAACAGTCTCTGAACGTTCCGCAACGACCAGGCGCCGGCGCACACCCGCAGGTCAGCAACAGCGCTCAACATGCGAGGAGCAACAGTGCTCAGCATATGGGCAGCAGCAGCAGCAGCAAAGGCAGCAGCGGTCAGCATGAGGGCGAGTTGGAGAGGCGGCGGCGCGCGCTGGAGGACCTGGAAGGGTCCTACCGGGTGAGTCTCAGAGACTCGACTTCTTATTCAAGGACTCCATGACTCAGTATCTACCTGGTGACTCACAAGACTCATATGTGTATTCAATGACTCAACAACTCAGTAGCCACCGGGTGAATCGCAAGTCTCATCTTCGTACTCAATGACTCAAAGACCACAACGCAGTTGCTCACGTGCGCCGTTTGAAACAGTTTTCCATGGCGTGGACGATATTGTAGTCTAGAGCACAAGCCAGCGTCCCTGCTTCTGTCCTGATAGTCGACAGCATCGTAGAAGCACTTGCTTCTAAGTCACAACCTTGACTGATCTTGCCCCTGACTGATTTTCACGTCAGAAAGCATGTACCTTTTTGTTTTTCTGCAGGGTTCGTGAACGAGTGTCTGGTGGTGCTGTTGAGCTCGCACTTTCTTGTGGTTTGTGATGTCACACAAGGGGCGCAATCGTGCCTACCTCTGCATAGCGAGGTCGGTGGCAGCAGCACACCACAAGCCAGGAACATGTTGCAATGCAGCACCAGGAGAACTGCCTCCCAACAACCTGCGCGAGCCTTATCCAGTTTTCAGATTCACATGTGGCTCATCTGCAATGCCCCGACAGCTCAGCCGCGTTTGGTGTAAGCCCAACTACTCGTAACCCTAATTGCTCGTAACCCTAACCCTAGCTAAGCACTCATGCCTGTGCACTGAATCGCCGCACTGGCAAATCTAACCAGAGTGAATGCATGAACCCAGAGTTCACAGACGCGCCAGCTGCCACGCCGTGCGACAAACCAGCACATTTCAAAGTGTGCTGAGCACTGATGGCTCCCCCCTCGTCCAACGATGTACATCAAGTTTGAAGTAGCACAACGCAACGGCGACACACTCTCTTGCCTACTGCGACGCGCGCTTGTGCTAGCGCGCCCTGGCCACGCATGCTGAGCGCTGCTGCACAATAGAGGTTGGCGCGCTGCGCGACGCGCTGGTGATAGTGCCGCGCCGTGCGGCCATGCAGCACTGCTCCGCAGCCCGCCCATACAGCACGACGTGCAAGGTGCTGACCGTTGTTGCCGCAAGGCTGTGAGGCGCAGCTCTGTAATTGCGTGCTCGCGTCAGCCACTCACGCAGCACTGCTCAGCAATCCGCACCAGGGTACACTCACGCCTCAGCAATGTGCGTGCCACGCGGCAGTGCTCTCAAGGCATCGCTAAATCACTTGGCTGCAGAGGCCCAGCGTACGCTCTCGCGTACGCGCATCGCACACGCGGAGCACTGACGCGGTCATCGCCTAGATGCAGGGCTGAGGCTAGGGTTACGGTTAGGGTCAGTGGAATATGACTGGACGCCGCGCCTACCCCCAACTACGCAATACACGCGCTGAGCACTGATGCACCCCCCCCCCCTCCCCCCCTTCTGTTGCAGGCGGAGTTCGGTACGATTGATGATCTGGAGCTGACCGCCTCACTTGCGGCACTACCGCTCGTTGACGCAGCGCGACCCGACAGTGCAGCACGTCTCAGCAGCGCCAATCGCCTCGACATCGCGCCTGCAGAGCTCAATTTCGAAGGGCTTTCGTCGCCAGAGCTTGTCATCGAAGGGTCTCTGAGGGGCGGCACTTGGGACCCGCCAGATACAAGCTTTAATGGCTTCAGGTAGGCTAGGGACATGATACGCGTTGCGTAAGATGCATGATGCAGGTGACGGCTGGGCATCAGTTACATGTGTGCCACTGCAATATGCCGGTGTACTGGTGTTGTACTCGTTGTGTACAGAATATGACCTGATGACGATTGGTTGTCCTTCCGCCAATTGGCAAGTTCGCGCGTACGAGTGCAGACGCTCCGCAACATGTCCCTATGGCAATACACAAATTTGTCGATGAGTAGCTAAGCGCAAAAGCCGTGTGCCATGGCTGACGACCTCGCGTACGGGCTGAGGGCGTTCCAGGTCAGTGCTCAGCGCACAGCGCCCGCGGGCGCGATGAAGTTTGACCGCCGTGCCGGCAGAGCTGTGCACTGACACCATGCTGCTGATGTCGAGTGTTGTGGCGTTGCAAGCAACAACGATGGATACAATAGCACATCATCAGTGTCTCATACAAGCGCGCCCTTGAGAACATAATTTGACCGCATACGTACATCCTCATTCAGAGGGCCCAGAGCAGTTACTACGTGCATATCTGGCGGCTTTCTGTGTGGAAGTCTGCCATGACCGCATACATGTTCATTGATGAAACTGGCCAAAGCAGGGAACGTGTGCATCTTCTGCGCGATGCAGGTCTGCTGCGCTGGGTGCGCGCGAAGAAGATTACGACGACGTCATGCTTGCCAGCCAAGCACATCAACCAGAGGATGAGGTAACCCCAACCCTAACCTCAACCCTAAGCCTAGCCCTAGCTACTGTTGCATATAGCTAGGGCAAAATATTCGGGCTAGGTTCAGTAGGGTCAGTCCTAGCGACATTATCGCTAAACCTAACCCAAACGCTAAGCTTCTGGTGCAGGGCTTGAACTCGCGTAGCCGCAACAACGAGGGCCCTGCGCTTGAAAAAGTCAGAAGCAGTAGTGTGTCCACCGAGAAGCGGGTGACGAGGTGAATACTGCTGCCGAGCTGCCCTAGGGTTAGAACAAACTTTAGGGTTGTGGTCTAACCCTAGCCCTAACCACAAACCCTGGGATCAGCAATAGGGTCAGGATAAGGCCTTGAAGAGCCATGTGCAGGTACAGAGACGGCGGTGATGAGGGCTACAGCGGCTTCACACTTATTTGATGCTGGCGCTAGGCATCACCTGCTGCTGTGTGCACTTGCAAAGGGGACAGATGAACTGCACAAATTGGCTGTCGCCGCCAGTCTCTTGACGGCAAATTGTATGGCTTTGATGCATTGCCTGCTGCTGTGTGCGCTTTGGAAAGGATATTTGAAGTGCACGAGGCTTCAAGTAGATTGTTGTCGCCGGTCTCTTGTCTACTTTGAAGCACAAGTCCTATAACATTGTTTGCGTCTGTGCGGACTTGAGCTGCAGCTGAAGGCTCATACTACAAGTGGCAGGAAACTGCACGCATGCACCAAAAAGTTGCAGGTGCACATGAAGACACCAGACCGTGCGAAGAGCACGCAGCGAACTGCGATGGTGGTGAACTGGTACGCTCTGGCTCGCCTACAGTATGCAATGCATGCGAGTTGTTTTGCCATACCAGCATACTGCTTCTGGCAGTGTTACGGTGGGCGCGGTTCGAAGGAGTGCTCAAACTTGCGCTCGCTGGATGTCAACACCTGCGCTTTGAACGCAGGAGTTCATGTTTGAGGCGCTCAAGGCGTACGCACCCACAACTTCAACTTCAACACCAGCCGCAGCACCGTTTGCTGAAGCCACAGCATCGCCTCAGCGCTCGGCAGCCGCTGCTATCAGGCGCTCTCAAGGCTCTGATAAGAAGGTACCCCCCAGACCTGAGTAGAAGGTCACAGTACTTTGTTTCTTAGCTTTTCTACATCAGTACTTCCACGTAGCTTTAATGAATTCTCGCTCAGGGCGCATTGCAGCCCACACTGTGTCGGAAATGACGACTCAGCTAGAGCTCCATGACAGGATGCCAAGCGAGGTAGCAAGGCAGCAGGGAGGAAGAGAGACTCCGGCTGAAGGACCGTGCTAAGGAGAAGTGAATATTGAGTGTAATGTCGAGGTCTTGAATAGAGCTGGCACGATAGAGCCAGCTATGTAGTGAGCAGTCCAAGGGACGAGTCTTATGCAAGGCACGAATAGGTGCAACCTGCTCGTGCACCTGCTCAAGAAAGAGCCAGCTAAGCCAGTCATATCGCTGCAGTTACATGAGAGCATGGTATTCCGACACACTGTGCCACCACTTTGGCTTACTCACTTGAAGCATGAAGAGGTATGCGCAACGTATGACCAGAAGTACAGTGTACTTGTCTATTATTTCTGCCATTGCTTATCTATCACCGTGCTTCATGACGAAGCATATGCTGGACTGCATGTTTCCGAGGCGCCAGTTCAGCACAGGAGCGCGCACACAACCTTCCTCAAAGTAACCCCAATCTTAGATGCACCACTCAAAAGTAGCACACTTGAAGTAGTTGCGCTCTACGCGCTCCTGCGCACCCACAACTTCAAGTTGAGGCGCAGTGAACTATGGCATTGCGCAGTGTTGCTGCATCTTGAATAGTGAGGCGCATGGCACATGGGCTCTCGTCTCAGAGCCACACGCGGCAGCCGTGCTAAAGCTGTCGTGACCTTTGCCCTGGCGTCATCGTCTCTCGGCTTTTTGAGCAAACGCCACTCATCGCCTGCTGGCGCAAATTCGTATAATCAATTGGCGCCAGCCTTTTGTTGTAAACCTTTTTACACACGAGCGATGCTGCGTGTGTCTGTCGTGCAGGTGCGCGCCAAGCAACGCCTGGCGCACCTCAACTCCAGCAAGACAAGTGCTGGGGGCGACTCTCCCTCGCAGCAGCACTTGGAAGACACGTCAGACAAGGTAGTTACAGTCAGGCATGTCGCATCCTTGTCAGAGCTGCATGCGCGATCAGTGTCAGCTGCTCTCATGTACTGGTGCTGCTTTGTGATAGCGTGGGCTGACAATGCTCAGTGTCCAAAGAGTCGATGTCCGAACAGTTTTTGCAAACCGGCAGCACTGTTGGCGTCGGATCGCAACCGTGTGCGATCAGCGATCAAGCGATCCTACCCTCAACCCTAACCCTAAGCGCTTTCAATGTTGGATGTGGCCTCAAGTGCAAGCACTGCCATGGCGCCTGGCTGATACTGTGAAGTACTTCTACAACAACAGGCAACAAGGATAGCACAACGGCTCAAAGGGAAACACCTCTGAACTTTGAGCTTGAGCCTCGTGTAGTGCCAGTCCAGCACAATCACAATCCAGCTCTCGATGGAACTGGTGATGATGCATGTGCTTTTTGTCGCTGCCATTTGCTGCGCCAACAGATCAACGACAGGGCCGATGCTGGCGGGACAAGCGACGCTGCGGAGCTCGAGCTGGTGTACAATCCTACCATGAACTGCTACTATGATCCCCGGACTGCCAAATACTACGCGCCACGATGAGCCTACGAGTCGGCCAACAGCATAGCACACTCTTGTAATGACACGAGCGTTTGATGTGCACAGTAACAGGGGCATGGCTGCATGCAGCGCGCTGCTGCATGGCGCTTGTCTATTGCTGCCCTTGTTTGGTGTGCCTCTTTGTCTGGCAATGTCACCAACAAAGATGCCGTGGCTTGGCAGCTGCGGACCTCTGCTTGCGCACACAGCAACTTGCCTACGCTCACGTATAGTGTTTGCATCTCGGGGTTGGCAGCATGAGTTTCATCGAGATTGAGAACTTGTGTCGCTCCTGACGAGACACCGACTGCTCTTGCAGCACGCATGATATTTCAGAAAATCTGATCGTCTGGGCTTCTATGCGCCTCAAGCGGGACAAACCATGGACCCTGGCGGCTCCCTGCACGAGCGCATCTGTCGAGCTCCTGCAATTAGGGGGCACAACACAGTGATATATCATAGTGTGCGGCGCGCTACTGATGCTGGCGCATGTCAGTTGCAGTGGACACCCGTGTGCCCTTCCCACACTCGCCCGGCGCATCAAGTAGGTGCTGCCGGAGCACTCTTTCGTGCTGAACGCGTGCGATGACCCTATGCGCCGCCTGCCGTGCACGGCCGACGTCACCAACGCGGAGGTGCAATGTGCCAGCGGGCAGGTGCGGACCCGGCGGCTCGGTGTTGGGCGCACCAAGCAAGCCAAGAAAAACCAGTATTCCCGCCATCTTGACGCATTTGACGCGAATCGCGATATTCTTGCGAGCGAGCGCGCTGATCCACGCCATGGCGGAGGATTATGTGACGCGCGAGGCGGAGCGGTAAAAGCTGCACCGCCCCGTCTTCGTCATCGCACCGCTTTTTTTCCTCGCAGCACGCTCAGAAACTCAACCAAGGCCAAACTAGCACGACGTTCTTGACCCGCAGCGCTCGAACAACTCAACCCCCATTGAGCGCTGCCGTGCGCCTCACTGGGAAGTAGGCGAGTCACGCGTGGAAAACGAAGGACTAAAATCGCGCCCTGCCAGTCAACCCTCCATTGAGCCGTCTGCTTACACGTGAGTACGATGCCACTTTCTTCTGAAGTGACTGGGAACGGGGCGGCAATCAGGCCTTGCGCAATTTTCTTCTGGCGCAGCGCAGTGCGCGCGTCCCTGCGGCTGAATTGAAGCCATGGGCGGTGGTAGCTTTGGTCCGTGCTGTGCTGTGATGTGCTGCGCTGCTCCCACTTTTGTTCATTTGATGGTCGTTGTCCTGATGGTGCGCCTATCCTTTTCTCGCTGCTGCTAATTTAGTTCTGCGTTACCGCTGCTAGCTGATCATGTCGCCGTGTCCCCTCTGCAGTTGACGCGGGCACAAGCACGGTATCGGGAGCTCATGGGCGAACTTATCTGGAATGGCGTTGCAGCATACATCGCCCTCGCGATATGCTGCGCCTTGTGGCGGGGGTATCGGGAGAGAAAAGAGAAGGAGCGGCGGCAGATAGAGCTGCGGCGTCAAGAGGAAGAGCACAGGCGTCAGATGGAGGAACAGCGACAACAGCAGCAGCAAGAGGAAGAGCAGTACTGGCAGGAGCAGCTACTGCGGCGGCAGCAACAGGAGCAGTGAGAACGACAGCGACGTGAGCAGCTGCGACGCTTGCAGCAGCAAGAGGAAGCGCAGCAGCTGCTGCTGCGGCAGCAGCAAGAGAAGCAGCGACAAGAGCAGTTACAACAGGAGCGCGAAAGACAGCGTCAACAAATGCTGCGCCGGCAGCAAGATCAGCAGCGGCAAGAGCAGCTGCAACGGCAGCAAGAGGAAGAACGTCACCAGCAGCTGCTACGTCGGCAGCAGGAGCAGCAACGACAACAGCAAGAGGAGCTGCGTCGGCAGCAAGAGAAGCAGCGGCAAGAGCAGTTGAGGTTACGGCAGCAAGAGGAACAACGTCAACAACAGCTGCTTCATCAGCAGGAGCAGCAGCGACAACAGCAAGAGGAACTGCGTCGGCAGCAGCAGCAGCAGCAGCAGCAAGAGGCACAACGGCTAGAGCACATACGACAGGCGCAGCTGGAACAGCGACACGAGGCTATCCGTCAGCAGGAGGAGGAAGCGCGTCAGCAGCGGCGACGAGAGAAAAATGCCGAGAAGCAGCGGCGGCGGCGGGCGCGTAAGCAACAGGAGCGGCAGCAAGTGGAGCAGTACCGGGAGCAAGAGCAGCAGCACCTTCTGCAACTGCAGCTGCAGCAACAGCAGGAGCAGCAACAGGAGCAGCAGCAGATGGAACAACAGCAGCAGTACGTGCGGGAGCTGAACCAACTGCGAATGCAGCACGCACAACTACTGCAGCAGCAGCAAGAGGAACAGCAGCGCGGTCAGCAGCTGCAGCAGCTGCTGCAGCAACTGGAGCAGCAGTGCGCGCAACAACATCGGGAGCAGCTGTTACAGCAGCAGCAGCAGTGGCAGCAAGAGCAACTGGATGATGATGCCACCTGCGTACTTTGCATGGACAAGCCCAGGGATCACATCTGTGTGCCATGTGGGCACGTGGCATTCTGCGACAGCCAACGCTGTCAGGCACCCTATGTAAGTGTTTCCTGCTGCATCAGTTGAAAACTGCTTGTTGCTCCCATGTTTGTTGCTACAGCTTCGCGCACGTGTGTTTCGATGGCAATCGCATGCTGAAAGTCTTACTGGACACTTCCATCATGCTTTGAAGCCTGTCAAAGCAGAATATTGCCGTGAGGCAGGGGCGCGCATGTGAGCCTAGGCAACTGGTTGAGAAAGTCTGACCAGTTACATGATATGCATGCTGCTCGTTATCGTCGGAGCGCCCCTTTTCTAACACTGCACACCTTTGCTACGCTGACTCAGACTCACTCTGCCATTGTCCGCCTCCTGTCATGCACTGCAGAAGAGGCACGGAGCCGAGTGTCCGCTGTGCAAGACGGCCGTGCATAGCATCATACGCATCTACCTGTGATCCTGGCCGAACACCGCCAGCACGCTATGAACAAGCTTTTCGCTGCGCCTGTGGCAGTGTTCAGGGATTCTGACATGGTGGAATCCGGAAGAACGTGGCCGCTGCCAAAATGCCTTCACATATAGCTAGCGCGCACCGTTCCGTATTTCGTGCCTCTGTGCAAAATCATAGAGCACCAGCGAGCTCAATGTCGGACGCCTGAGCAGATGAGCAGCAGTGTCATCTTTGCATGATGTAGCGGTTAACAAGAACAGCCTTAGTGGGAAAAAAATGCAGCAGCAGGCAGGTACAAACGGTAATCATCAGCAAGGTATCACGACCAGCCAGCTGGTTTTAGCGATAGTGACACATACAGCACACACGTGGACTCACACTGTATGCGGTGTGCACTATTGTACTACGTTACACACTTCTAATACAAACCTGCTTTGTGCCCAGTGTTCAGCGCATGCCTGCCCACTTATGTGTGCTTGGTCTGCTGATGTACATGCATACATCAATAGATATACATGATGTGTGCCTGGTGTCTTCATTGCATGCCTGCCCACTGGCATTTGTGTGCGCTGTGCTGCTGGTGCTCCTGCCCGAGGCCACGCTGCAAGCAAAACCCAAACACTGCTTCAGGTTGCTCTGCAAACTTTGAACGTGTCTGCATTATATTTGGTCTGAGTTGATCTTTTCGCTCTCACACTGTCATTGTCTGGGCTCTTTTGAATGAAGCAACTGCTCGCATCGATGTAGTGGCCATGGAGCACACAACTTCCAATGATTGACAGGCAACACACGAAAATATGCACAAAGTTAGCGATTGTTCGATCGTACCTGTACTGCTGCAGCGGCGCTCAAGGCCATTGTGCACATACTGTGCAACGCAACACCTGGGCGCACAATACCAGATAGTGCCTCAATTAATGGTGGGTTTTCGCAACTCTCCAAAGGCGAGTCACGCCCGCATTGAAAACTACTTGAGAACTGACAGGATAAGACGCGGGGCAGCTCGGCTTGCCTCATGTACAAACACCACAAGCACAACACCTGCATCAAGCTGTCTGGCCCTTCGCCACTCAATGTGAGTACGACACTTCTCTCTGCAGTACGTCACGCTTCTGCCTACCGGCTGGTTCTGTCGGGGGCGCTGCCTTGTTGCTACTGCACTGTGCTGATAGTACGTACATGGCTGGTGCTGATCTTGTAAAGGCGCTTGCCGCTTCCTGTCCGTCAGCAATGCCAGCGCTCTGTTCCTACACTGCCAGCTGCTGACGATGTCTGTTCTCGCTGCTGTCTACTGACAGTCCCACGGTGTCCGCTACCAGCTGGCAGCACGCTGGATACAAGCAGCAAGTGCATCCAACCAGGCATCTATGGAAGCCGTTGTAGTAGGCGGTTTCTTGCTGTTTGGAAGCTGGTTGAAGAATCTGAAAGAACAGGATGCTTTGCACCTGAAGGAACAGGAGGCATTGCACCTGAGGGAACAGGAGGCACGCAAGCGAGAGCAAAAGGAGCAACAGCAGCAACAAGAGCAGCGCAGGCAGCAAGAGGAGCAGCAGCTACAACTTTTGCAATGGTTGCGGGAGCACTCAAGTTGCCAATCAGAGGATGAAGAGGTGCTGCGCCAGCGGCGTAAAGAGCAACGGCAGCAAAAGCTGCTGCACCGGGACCAAGAGAGGCAGCGACGACAGCAGCTGCGCCGACACCATGAGCAACAGCGTAAGCAGCAAGAGGAGCACCACCATCAGCAGCCGCATCAGCAGCAAGATGAGCAGCATCAGCTGCAGCTAGTTCGGGAGCAAGAAGTGGAAGGGCTGGACCAATCTCAACACGTGCAGTTCGAGCACCAGCGTCAGCAAGAAGAGGTCAGCAGTCAACAGGAGGAGCAAGTGCTTCAGCAGGGGCAACGAAAGAACAAAGCACAGCGGCAGAGACACCAGCGAGCACGTAAGCATCAGAAGCAGCAGCGCGCGCAGCAGCTTCAAGAGCACCAGGAGCAGCAGCGGCGAGCAGAGCAGCAGCATGAAGAAGAGCAGCAGCAGCATGCAGGACAACAGCGGGAACAGCAACAGGAGCAGCAGCAGACGGAAGAACAGCAGCACCTGCTGCAGCAAGTGCAGGAGCTGCACCAGTTGCGGAAGCAGCACGCACAATTGCTGCAGTGGCAGCAAGAAGAGCAGCAGCGCTCACTGCAAGTGCAGCAGGAGCTGCAGCATGCGCAACAACAGCAGGAGCTGCAACAAGTGCAGCAGCAGCGGCAACAACAGCAGTATCTGCAACAGCAAGAGCGTGAAATGAATCACCTACGGAAGCAGCACGCTCGACTGCTGCAGCGGCAGCAGGAGCAGCAGCAGCGCGCAGTGCGACTGCAACGGGAGCTGCGGCATGCACGACAACAGCGGCAGATGCAACAGGAGCAGCACCAGAGGCGACATGAGCAGTATCTGCAGCAGAGAAAGCGTGAGATGAACCAATTGCGGCAGCAGCATGCGCAATCACTGCTACGGCAGCAGGCGGAGCATCAGCGCATTTTGCGACTGCTACAGGAGGAGCAGCATGCACGACAACAGCAAGAGCTGCAACAAGAGCAGCAGCACCAGCAACAACAGCAGCGTCTGCAGCAGCAAGAGCGTGAGCTGAACCAACTACGGGCGCAGCATGTACAACTACTGCAGGGGGAGCAGCAGCGGGCAGAGCAGCGGCAGCAGCAGCTGCAGCTGCAGCAAGTGGAGCAGCAACGCGCGTACCAATAGCTGGAGCAGCTACTGGAAGAGATGCTGCAGCAGCAGCAACAAGAGCAACTGCACAACGACCGTGACACGGCCTGCCTACTTTGCATGGACAAGCCCAGGAGTCACATCTGTGTGCCATGCGGGCACGTGGCATTCTGCGGCGACCAGCAGTGTCAGGCACCGTATGTAAGTGTTTCTCGCCTGTTGCTGGTTGCCTCACATATCTGTTTGGCAGCATTTGCTTGCTGCCATTCTGATCATCACCGCAAGCTTTGGTCATGCCGAGCTCAAGCTTTGAAAGCCCTCTTGCGCGTTCTCACAGTGGTGCGGATCTCAGTGACTCACCGCATCATTTGCTCTTCTGCTGCTTTGTCATGCAACGCAGAGGAGGCAAGGAGCAGAGTGTCCGCTGTGCATGACGGCCGTGCATAGCATCATACGCGTCTATCTGTGACCGGGTCAAACATCAACAGCACGCTCCAAGCTCTTTGGGTGCTGCTACGGTGCCAGTGCTCAGCGGTCTAGGGCTTGATACTGCAGAAGCTGCAAGATTTGGGCCGCTGCCGCAATGTCATCTCACATAGTGAGCAGGTTCTGCCGCGTAACGTACTGTATGACATGCTGTCACTTTCATGAAAAATCATGCAGCATCAGTACGTTGAATATTAGTCATCTGAGCAGATGAGCAGCAGAGCTTCTGTGCATAGTTGCGCAGACAACAGCAGCCCCAGCTGAAAGATGCAGCATCACGTACATGGTGAGTATCAGCAAGGTATCAAGACCAACAAGCTGGTTTCGTCCGTAGCGTCACAAGTAGTAGACGCTGACACTCTTTGCGGAATGCACCAATGTGCCATGTACATGCATATACAGACATACACGAATGTATGCCCAAAGCCTTCAGTGCATGCTTGTCCACCCATGTTTGCTTGTCTGCTGGTACCCCTGCTTGAAGCCACGCTGCGATCAGAAGGGGACACTGCTGCGCGTTGCGCTGCTTCAGGTTGCTTTGCAAAGGTGACGTCAGTACTGCACCATTGTTTATTGATGTGCTGCAGTTGAGTCACTCTTATCCATTACCTCGATGCACGATCTGCGGCTCGTTTTGCGGGGAGCAGGGTTAGCACGGTACACTTTCCAAGCACAAAATGCATCTTACCTCAGGTCATTGTGGGGCAAGCCTGTTTGAGGAATAGGATGAGCACTGTTGCTAAAAGGCAACCTATTCCTCATCTTGATGGCTTCAAAAATGTCATTCAAGTATTGCATGTGATCTCTGGTGGCAGTTGGTCAGCGTCTACAACTGCACGTTTCCAACATGATGCGAATATGCAACAACAAGCAAATCCAGGCAACCAACAACATCGCGCGTGGCGCGAAGCGCCCGCAGAGACAGTGCTAGATACTTCGATGAGCATCCTAAATTAAGAACCAGGCTGCGAAAACTTCTACAAGTCACGTGCAAGGATCACAAGCAATGCCCTGAGGCTTTTGGCAGGGATCAACGCCATGTTCTTCAAGTAATGTGCTTGTAAATTAGGATAAACGGTCTGTCTACTCATGGCACACAACAATCAAAGGGATTGCGGCATCAGCTCTGTATCAGCGCGCTCTGAATGCTATGAGTGCAGCTTCACGTCTGGCACACAACTTCACCCCTCGTACTATCCACCCCGCTCCGGACAGGCAGCTCATCGTGCATTGATGCAGTCTGAAGAAATGCTTAGCAGCCGGTAAGCGCGTGACCAACATCTCTCCCACAAAACCCGATACATAGGGCTCAGATAAGCCCTGACCTTGGTGCTAGGGCTAACCCTCGGCCTACTCCCAGGCGCATGCGCGCAGGCGCCACCGACCTCGCCCCTGCTCACGCGTCAAAGTAGTACTTATTATAGGGGTCGTGCGTGTAGTACTTAGGGTGCCCGACCTGCCCCCCGCTCACGCGTCAAAGTAGTACTTATAGGGGTCGTGCGTGTAGTACTTGGGGCGCTCGTCGAGGCGCACGTGCAGCCAGTACACGCCCAGCCCCGAGGTGCTCACCCACAGCGGTTGAGCGCTGCTGCCGTTGCCGTCCCCCGAAGAGGGGGCGGCGAGCGTGTCGGCGACAGCACGGCCCACAGCCTGCCACAGTGCTCGTATTTGCGGCGGCGGCGCGCCGCGCACGAAGGCGGCAAGGTGCGTGTAGGCTGTTGCGGGGATGCCCTCCTGGTGGCACGGGGAGACCAGGGTGGCGTCGCTGCACAGCAATCAATAATTGGGGATTGTTGGAGGGGGGGGGGGGCGGAGGGGGTGGCGGTCAGCTGGCGCGGCGTGGCTGGCTGCCGACAAGTGTACGTACATGGCGGATGGGTGTGTAAGTAGCAGTCGGTTTCAAAACAGTGATTCATGGAAATGCCGTGCCTGTGGAAGCGTCAAAGCGAGGACTGCTGCGATGTGTGCAGCGCAGCAGGTGTCAGACCTTCAGACATGACGCTCCTGAAGTGCCTGCATAACCCTAACCCTAACCCTAAACCTAACCCTAACCCTAACCCTTTGGACTGCGTGTGTGTGCCTAGCGGCCTAACTAAGCGCTAACCTGGACACTCATTTTCTGAATGATTTTCAGCCATTCGTGGTGTCTGAGTCCATGAAACGCCAATGACAGAACGCTCGACAATGCAGGTGCTCAGTGGTTTTAAGTTGAAGGCACTTTGGCACATGAGCACGACTGGCTCAACAATCAAGCCATTCAGCTGCAGCAATCGCCAGTGGCAGCGGCTGCATGACCAGCACTGCATACACGAGGCTCAGGAACTGGGAGCGTTGCGCGAGCGCTGGTGAGGAAGCTGCAGACGTGAGCCTGAAACAAAACATGTAAGGGATATGTGCTGCCACAGGTGGTTGCGCTCACCACGCAGCGTTGAGTACACCTTGACGTGTATGGACTTCCAGCAGCGCACGGCTCAAAAAGCAAACCACTCCAACTTGAAGCAACAACGAGTCAATCGACTCCGGGCGTTGTCACTGCAATGATACATAGCGCCTCAGAACACGCACCTTGAACACTTCAACAATACAAAAGGGCAGCAGCAGCGCTCACCTGTTGAGGTTGGCAAACACCGCGACGCCCTCGCCGCAGCCGCCAATGTGGAGCGGAAAAGGGTTCTTCTCCGGCCGCACGCGTGCCAGGGGCGCTGCGTCCGCCAGAATAAACTCAAACGGCGTGGATGCCGCGGTGGCCTTGGTAACCGGCACGGTCTCCCAAAAGAAGGCCTTGTGCGGCGAGTGTTGCAGCGCGGCCTGGCCAGAGCGAAGGGGGCAGCGGGGTTGGTGGTGTTGAAGTTAGTGTTGAAGTATAGAAGCGTACGCTGCAGCCTCGCCTGGCAAGAGCGGAAGGCAGCGGAGCCATGACTGTCATACAATGTTCATGTCTCCTGGGCGCCAGCCTCAGGAGTGCAACTGTTGAAGTTGAAAGTGAAGTACAGGAATGACCAGGGCGGCGTGGCCAACAAGAAGGGGGCAGCGAGGCCGTGACCACCACTGGGGGTTTGATGACACACATGTTGATGTTGCAGTACAGAAGGAAAAAGACGAGTGTTTTTGCTGACACATCTGACTGCAGGATGTGCTCCTGTTGCTAAGGAAAATGAAGGCGACACATGCCCTGGTGCTGCAGCATGCCTAACCCAGGCGGACATATCAGTAGTGACGTGCCTGGCGCCGTTTCGGCATAGGCTTGAAGCCTGAGCAGAAGCACTGCCATGCTGGAGAGCCTTTCAAATGCCTCAGACGTACTGCGACAATGTACAGGAGCGCGGCCCATGTGAAAAGCTAGAGAATGGTTGCACGTTTTGTTGCTTCTATACTGCTGCATGACCGGCAGCAATAGACGGTCAAGTGCCAATAATACAGTGGGAGGTAGTTCCACAGCTTGTACACTGTTCGCAACACTGCAGGGTGACAGCACAGGTACTAAGGGTAGGCAGCTCTCAGCTATTTCTATGTCATAGCACATACATGCATCCTGGGTATCACTACACACATTTGCGTGCACACAAACATACATCCTAAGGTATACTTCCATGCTTGGCGGCCGGCAACCCGAACCCTAACCCTAAGCCTAAGGTGGCGGTGACTCAAGCCTCGGCGGGCAGATCGATATACATGTATTAGAAAGTCTCTGACCCGCATCAAGCGCAACTTACTGCAGATTGCAGGTTGAGTGGCAGCTTGGAACAAGAATGAAACGCGAGAACAAGGCGCCAACAGCCACGTGAACAAGTGCGAACAGTGATTGAACAGCCTGAAACAAACCAAAACAGGAAAAAAAAAACACCAGCACCAGCACATTCCTCGTCAACGTTCACATCCTTTGCCCCCCGTCCTCCAGAGGTAAATGGAGGGGCTTGTCAGTGCATGTGCCTGTACCCATACATGCATACCTACCTTCACCTCGCACATGTCTCAGAACCTACATGGTAGCACCACACTGTGGAGTGCCATTGTAGCAGTTCAAAAAGCAGAAGTGGACCGAGTTGATCGGGACGCTCCCCTCGCGTATACGGCACTCACCGTGAGGCCGTTGGCAAATGCGTCCTCGTCGCTCATTATTGCGTCTATCGCCTCGCGCCATGTCACCGCCGTGCCGTTGTTGAGCGCTGTATACCTTCAGTGGAGACAGCGGCAGCAGCAGCAGCGGCGCACTCACAGTCATGTAAACGCAATTCTTATTGAGTGTGCATGGATTAAATGCATGTTGAGTGCGCGCATGTGTGGCCACTTCTCGCAATTGCTGAAAAGCGCACTGCCAGATGAAATAGAGTATCTTTGTGCTCTTGTGTGTTCGCCTTCTCGTGACCGTTAGAGGTAGAAATCATGATATGCAAGCGCGTTGCCGTATTGGGACATTTCTGTATGTCTATGCCTCCACCACAACTGGCAAGCTGTGCAATCATTTCGCCCCTCAAGAAACGACCCAAGTGTCAAATCGGGCGCCACCTATTGGCACAAGTAGGCATACAAGAAAATCCTCAGCTAAACACTTCCAGCCAAGGCAGCCCTGTTGATTTTTGGTTGTGCGCTGCTGCATTATGTGCTACATACTGAGCCCTGCTGCAGAGCTGTGGGGTTTCACCAACAATAGAACCTCAATAGCAGGAGCGGTGTGCATTGACATCAAGCTGCCAGAGATGGTGCTGAATGTTGAGCTGTTGAACTGAGGGAGTTGCCAGAGTGCTGATGAACATCATCAAGTCAGTATAAAGCGCCAGTACTGGCAGACACCGTCTTGGCACCAGCACTGAAATCTTTGAGGGCACACGCCAATTGCAACACAACAGTATCGCAGTTGGTGCAGTGCAGAGCACGTGGTCAGATGAGCCTGCTCTAAGAACTTTCAGCTTTCGGCAGCACTTGCATATCTTAATTGCTGATGCGTTATGCTGCTGCTTGATGGCGCGCCCAATGATCATCGCGACTTGTTTGGGCCGCACCAGAGGCACGAGAAACAGTGAGCGGCATCCTGTAGCCCCCTACACACGCTCCCCATTAAGACGCACAACACTCACCGTGTGACACCGACTCCAGCTGATGTCTCCGGAAATTCGTACCCATGGTGATTCGGAGCTTCCTCTTGTGATCTACGCAGTGGCATCGCAGTGCCCCACCAGAGCACCACCAGAATTGACGCTGTCGCAGCAGCGCACGCTCGCTTGGGTCTGTTGGTGATCGCCCGTAAACAGCTCTGCATAGACCTGACTATCGCCAGCTTTCTGCTCTGGCTATCATGTCCATGCCCACAGTCCGCAATGGCAATGGCCGAAGCTGAAGTTCACAGCGTCAGGTCAGCACCTGTCCTGTGCAGAAGGTTTGAGGTTTGAGGGCGGTGACTCGCCAGATGTGCAAAAATCTCGCTTATTAGGGCGCGAAAACAGCTGCCTGCATGCATCTCAAGAAAGTTTAAAGTGTCTCAATGCGCATTGACAACACTTCTGAACAACATCACCGCATGGCAAATGGCACATTGCACCTGTTGACTTAGCTATAGCTGAGCATGTGAACATCTTGTCCATTTTTTTTTTGCCCACCTGCGTGAAATGCATTAATAAATGTAGTTGCAATAGACTATGCGACCGCTGTCCACAGGCTCATGAACACCTCCAGACTGACAGTATGACTCCAGGCCTGGGCACAATGCGCAAGCACAATGGCTCTGCAGTCCACACACGTCATTTGTAACAAGGTGCAACAGTAGCAGGCCCAAGTGGCAAAATCATGCAAGCCAGTCCCATCGCTGTAAGTACGCGCACTGCTATAGCGTATATGTTCAAAGTGTGATCCCACTGACAATGGCACATTTGAGAGCGGCACAGCGCTTTTTTTGCACATCTGCGCACTGATTCGGGCGACAAAGTCTGGAGCAGCGCAGCGCTGCATGCACAAAGGAGATGAGAAATGCCACTTTGGCAAAGACGGTTCACAACCTGCCCGCCGAGGTGCAACGCCATGTGTATGTAGCAGCGCAACTCATATGATCCATACTTCAAAGTCCATTCATGAGTAGAGCGTATCCACACGTACATTGAACGTCCACCTCTCCATGCCAGCACACCGACGCTGCCAGTGTGCCCGTGACCAACCCCTGTCAGCAATCGCTACTAGCCGCGACGGATGCAACGGTTCTTCAGTGCCATGACGTCCGCGGTCCGCTTCACGGAAAGCTGGCAGCCGTCTGCGTATATCCGCGTGAGCCGCTTCAGCCGCCACAGCGCGTCGGGCAGGGCCGCCAGGCGCGCGCAGCGGCTGATGTCCAGCAGCCTGAGCGCTGCCATCTCGCCCATGCTGTCGGGCAGCACCGCGAGCCGCTTGCAGTGCGCGAGGTTGAGGCACGTGAGCGCGCGCAGTGTGCCGATGGCATCCGGCAGCGACTCCAGCGCCACGCATGCGCCGAGGTGGAGGTGCGTGAGCGCCTGCAAGTCGCCAATGTTGTACGGAAGCTGCACGAGCCGCGCGCAGGCGCTGACGTCGAGCACTTTCAGCGCTGGCAGGGAGCAGAGAGCATCGGGTAGCGCGCCGAGGGCAGCACATTCCACGAGCGACAGGCGTGTGAGCGCGCGCAGCGCGCCGACGGCGGCGGGCAGGCGGCGCACGGCACGGCAGCCCTCTACCTGAAGGTTGGTCAGCGCTGTCAGGCCGCCGATGCTGCTTGGCAGCGTCTCGATCGGGATGTGCTTCAGCAGCAGCGACACAAGACGCGTCAGACCACCGATGGAGTCGGGCAGCGTCGCGAGGCCCGCACACGCCGCAATCGACAGCTCGGTCAGCGCCGGCAGGCGGCCGAGGCGCGCGGGCAGACTCGTGAGCGCATTGCACCAGGCCACGTGGAGCGATTCCAGCAATGCCAGATCGCACACGGTGCCGGGCAGGCGCGAGAGCTGCGCGCAGCCGACGACGCGCAGCTGCTTCAGCGCGGCGAGATCGCCGAGGCTGTCGGGCAGCGTCCGCAGGCCGCTGCAGTTCCTCACGTCGAGTGCCGTCAGCGCCGCCAGCTCGCCGATGCTGTCAGGCAGGCGCGCCAGGCCCGCGCAGCTGCTGAGATTGAGCACCGACAGCGACTTCACCAGCATCAGCGCATTGATCTGACGGCCCTGGCCCGTGGCGGGAGCAGGCACGCGCATCGGCGGCAGAGTTCTGGCGAGTTCGCACGCTCTGACGCGCAGCGCCTGCAGCTCGCGCGGAATGCGCGTCAACACGCCCTTCTCGTGGTGCCGCAGGGCGACGAGTGCGACGTCTCTGAGCAGCGTGTCGAAGCTGTCTGCGGTGCGCGGGGCAGGGCTCAGGGCCAAGGCCAGCAGCGGAACGACGTCGAAGGATCCGCGCAGCTCCAGGCTGACGACGGTTTTGCTGGCGAAGGCCCGGGCAGCTGCAGGCGGAGGCCGCGGTCCTTGGAGGGTCAGCTGCGCAAACGGCTTCACCTTCTGCTGCATGAGCCTGCACAGGCTCCAGGCCGCCTTGGGGAGCATGTGGTTCTGCGCTGCCACCGTGAGCGCGAGCGTGAGCGCGTCCAGCCTGGCCGTCTCGCTCTTTGCAGCCTCGAACAGGTTGCGAGTCAAGAAAGCCTCCTGAAGCAGCTCCTCGGTGACGCAGCTACGAAAATTGTCTCGCCTGGCAGCTATCATCTCTGCAGTCTCCCTTTTGCCCTCCTGAGACTCGCCTTCCCCAGCTGCCTCGCCGCCAGCAATTGGAGCCACTGCAGTTACTGCGTTTACTGTGCACAGGTGTAATTGTGAAGGCCGTGAGGGGTTGGAACCCAGTTCCTGTAGCTGCTGGCCCGACTGCGCTGCCGCTGCGTCCAAGGCAGCCAGCTCTTTCCGCTTACTGGCAAGCGCTTTGAGCGCATCTGCCTCAGCTGCAATCTCCTCCCTTCGACGTCTTACGTCCTGTGTTCCAGATGTAGCGGCGCCCATCTTGCTGCTGCTACTGCTGCTGCTGCACCTCCTTTTGCTGCTGGACTGACCACGGTTGAGGTGCTGCTCGAGCTGCGCTGCCTAAGGGGGCTGGGGCTTGTGTGGTGTAACGACCTGTAACGACTTTTGGAAGTTGACTCGCCCAAAAATCCCATCCCATCCCCGTTCGCAATTTTTTTTGCCTATCAGATCTGGACGTCCATCGACTTGATGCATCGCGCGCCGCAGCGCTGCGCCTTTTCGGGTCTCAGAGAGGCGCACTGACTGCGTGACGCTCGCAATGGGGTCAGCGGGGAAGGGGGCTCAGGCTCAGCAGCACGCACCCACCACCGCACCGTCCGCAACTGCTGTGCTGCAGAGGCGGTATTACAGTGGTAGAGTGCGCACACCAGCCTGAGCTCCTCTCTTGATCCCTTGTCGAGAGGCAGCTGCTCACAACCTTGATGGCGCCTGAAGGTCTCCCATGAAAAGTGCAGGTCTTCGCCCAGCGCGACGTGTTGCGCGCTGGCTGTATCGCCCATCAGAGGGTGCGTCTCGGGGGCTTCACAGTAGACGGATGAGCAATGTCGCAGCCGTTGGCGCTGACCGCCACATCCAGCAGCAAGTGCGGCTCGCACGCTTGACGTCGTGTCGGTGACAGCTGCCTAGGCGGTGAGGTGCTGCCGTGCCCGACGCCGGATGCGCACCTCCTTTTAAAGTGCTGCTGGCAGCTGGCTGTGCGCTGCCGGTCAAGGCCTGCACTACTCCTGTGCCGACAGCGCACTGAAGCAGCACAAAGTGTATAATGAAGCATGCCGAATGCACTATTCCGTGCTGTCTGTCTGGCTACGGCTGCAGCGACATTAAGGAAGGCCAAGCCTCCTGCAGCTCACCCAAGTGTCATTCTCATTGCGCAGTCACGGTGGACCACCTGAGCGTCCTGCTGCTGTGCTTCCTGCAGCAAGAAGGGCCAGGCATATCATGTGACAACAGCCAGTGCTCGCAGTGTCCGGTCCCGGCGAGTCTTGCTTCAAGACGGTGAGGCGCAATCTGCCTGTTGCAGTGCACATGGTCACTGATCATGTATGGCGCCGCGGTAGCGGAACAGCAGCGGCGCTCTTGCTGCCTTGCTCGCTGCGGCCGCGCTTGCCGCCGCCTTCGCCACCGCAATCTCCGCCGAGCGGCACCGCAACGTCAAAGCTTTCGTTGCTGTTAAGCGTGCGCTGCATCATTTCCTACAGTTAACTGCTGCAATCTGCTCAAACGCCTGCAGCAGACTATCGCATGTGAAGGACCCTCTAAGAGAATAACATTGTGGCAACATCAGCATGATGCAGGAGTCCTTGACACCAAGTCAGCAGTGTCAGCTCGATAATACATCCAAGCATGTACTTCGAAGTTCATGTGCACAGCAACAGCAGAGGGAGGGAATTTGCCACAAGGTGTTCATGTCGCTTCACCACAACTGGTTCTGCATTCACACAAAGGTGTCATGCGCGTGTTTGTTATGTGGCTACGAAGCCAGTGCCAGACCACAATGCTCTCGCTGCAACTTGCACAATTTCTCGCAGGCGCTTCTTCAAGCAGGCGCCGCTGACTTCAAGTTACTCCCTTGCACGCTTGTCAGCTGGAGCAAGGGCACTGGCTCGGAACCGCTGAGCGCTGCTGCAGCACACATGGCTCAGCATCAGAGTGTTGCTGGTATCGCTATTGTTGACGTTGACGTACATGTAACCGCTACCCCTATCACTGTTGCTGACGTAAAATGTGCGCGTAACGGCTGACCAGCTGTGCGCACATGACCAATCTGATTATAGTGCTGTACTCTCATGTCCGCAGCAACGTTGCTGTCATACATGACACACGCCGCAGCTGCTCGTAAACTAGATGAGCGTTGCCGCTGCGCCACTGCACTACCACTGGCGCTGCTTCATGTGCTCGCCAGCAACAATTGTGCCAGCGCAACAGCGCGGCGGTACAGCAGTGTTGCAGGGTTAGGGTCAGGGTTGATGTTAATCTGACCCTGATCCAAACCCTGCCACAGAGTCTCCCCATAATTCATCTGCCACTCAAAGGCGCAAGTAGACCAGGGATAGCAATGCAGCACACGTGCTATGGCTGTGTAGGCTTCACACCCCTGGCGTGCTTGCTGGCGTTGAGCAGCGCTCCAAGATGCTTCTCATCTGGCTCCTGGCCTTCATGCGCGTTCTTGTACTGCGAGATGAGAGCATGCAGCACGTGAGACAACAGCGCGTGACGTTACGTAAGACACAGTGAACGAATGCGGTGCCCATGTCAACCACAGCCGGACATTTGTTGACATTAATGATGCATGTACGGTAGGAGTTGCATGGCTGTGTCTTTCTGGACTAGCTGCAGTTCTGCATTCTTGGCCACTGTGTGCTCTTCGGGTGCGACGGAGCGTTGATGCACAAAATGCGACCTGCCAATACGAATGACCAAAGATGTATCTGCAGGGCAAAACTGACATCAAATCAGCACATGCAGGCAGCCCTGGTGGCTTCTTAGCACTTAATGAAACACTGTGGCAGCAGCTGTGCAAGCAGCAATCACAATAGCACGCAAAAGTCACATAATCATGCGTACAGCAGTGCTCAGATGCAATCAAGGACAATACTGGGACCACTCAATGTGCATGTCTCGAGGCTGGCAGTGGGTATCATCATGCAGGCATGCGTTGCCCGACAACATGACAAATCCCTACGATGTACTGGCTAGTATAGCAGACTACAAGACACAGTTAGTGCATACAAACGCATCCACAGACGATGCGGCAGTGGATGCTAGGAACAGCCAAGGACGCAACAATCACGCGCAAGCTGCGGCACAGCAAAGGCATGCTGCGGAGGCAGAGAACGGCAGTTACGCTCGACAGTTACGCTCATTTGACAGTTACGCTCATTTGACAGTTACGCTCATTTGACAGTTACGCTCATTTGCCAGTTACGCTCATTTGACAGTTACGCTCATTCGACGCGAGGAGAGTCACCAGCTCCGTACCTGCTCGATGAGCTCCCGCCTGTACATGTTCTGCTGCAACTTAACCCACGCGCTCTCGCCCAGGCACGCCTTCTGCATGGCGTCTTGCAATCTGTATACGGGGAACAGCAGCAGGGGGTACCTGCGCGCAGACATGACAATGCTCAGCATGATTGACTGCGGGTAGCACTGTTGTTGCAGCAGAGAGTACCTTAACGTTGCAGCATCAGATTGCGAGCAGCACAGCAACGACTGCTCGCGGACACCCAGCAAGCGACGGCAGCACAGACGCCACAATACTCAGCAGTGCCACATTCGCTGGAGCTCATGCGCTGCTGACTGCGTGTGCTATACCTGCACATGATTTCGTCTGCTCTCAGAGAGGTGTGATTCATGGCGACCTGTGCATTGATGCCATTGCTAGTGACCAGACGGCCCCAGTTAAGCCGCTTTGAGAATCTCACCATGACAACACTCCTGATCACTGATTAATGTTTTCTGGCAAAGCCATCATTGATGTACAATGCGCTTGCTGCATGCCTCTCACCTTACAGCCCTGCGGCTTTAAAACCCCTGAAAGGCAGATTATCACTTTGCTGGTCTCACATAGGTACATTCGACTTTGTGCATACCTCTTATCCATAGCCTTGAATTCATTGAAGTCGATGAGCCCATCCTTATTCTGGTCAAACTCCTCAAGCGCCAGTTGGAAGTTTCCAGGGAACACTGGCGACGCATTGTTGACGGTATCGAGCAGCTCCATGAACCTGAACTCATTGATGCAGCCCGTGTTGTTACTGTCGTACTGCGAGAAACAGACTGGGGGCATGGGGACACGGGGGTAACAAGCAGTGTTCAACACAGCACAGCGCAAGCCACATCACTGTATGCAATAGATCACTACTCCATTTACTGGGTGTTTGTACATACATGGTATCGCGATAAGCAGGCTGAGGCATGCAGCGCTGGTGCTCACGCAGCAGCGCTCATCACAGCAATGATGATTCACTGTGCAAAACGTATCATTTGCTAGCGAAATGTGTGTTGTGCGTGCAAACTTGTATTTCATATGTGTGCCATCTGCAGCATCGTGTTTCATAGTAGTCAAATAACAGACTTGTGGAATGGACACTTTTCCGGGCGTTTGGCACTGCGCAGGGACCCGCCTCGTCACGCGCATTAGCGATCCTCCATGAACGGCAAGCACCCGCCGCCGCTGCCGCTGGTGATTGGCACTCGAACTCCAACTTCTGCCTGCGGGTACCGAGCGCAGTCGCCAGAAACAGTACGGGGCGCCGCTCACTGGCGATGACCGCACACGCACACACAGTACCTGAGCCCTGCTGCTACGCCCCCTCTCCTCACCCCTTCCCCAAACACCCACCCCACCCCCACCCCCAAGTTTGCCATGGTTAATACCCCCCCTCTTCGCATGGAACCCGCTGGGCAAGCTCCCCCTGCGCGTGCAAAGTCAGGCACAGATATCCCGAGCACTGCTGCCGCGACTCAGAGTCTGACTCACACTGCAGGATCTGCGCGCGTGTGAAGAGGCAGTACGTCAGCACCAGTACGAGCCACGCGCTGAAGTCCAACGCGCCGTGCGGATCCGCCCCGACGATGCCGAACACCAGCTCCGTGAGCGGCGTGCGCTGAGCGTTGATGTACCAGAGGAACTCCTCACAGTCGACACGGCCGGTGCCGTCGGAGTCGAGGCTGCGGAACACGGCGCGCAGCTCGTGCGCCTGCCTGGCGGTTACTGGCGGCAAAACGGCGGGAGGCCGGGGGGGGGGGAGGGGTGGCGCAGTGGGTGTCTGTTGCGGCTTGTGAAGGAGCAGAAGTGCTGGCTGTTGGAGCTGCCGCCGGGTGCGTACGGCGTGCGTGGTGGTGGGCTTGGCGCTGGGATTGCGGTGGCCGCTGCCAATCGCAGGCGACTGCTTAAGCTAATTTTCAACTGCCGCGGTGCATGGACGGTTGAGTGTGTACCGTGAAAGGATGATCAAGTTGAAGCAGGTGCAACACATGTGTGCGTGAAATTGAGTCGCCAACCAGAGCCGGACAAGTATGTGGCCTGAGATGCCTGGAGCGCACGGCATGCGTTGCATGCACGGTGGCATGCTTCAGGGATGTTGATGACAGCTGCGCGTTACGGGATGGCGGCTGGGCGTCGTGCCAAGCCGGGAACCCTAACCCCAACCCTAACCGCAACTGTTTTGGTAGTCCAACAAAAGAACACAGAGCCCCCCCCCCTCCCCCCCGCTCCAGCACAAGCGCTCTCGAAATGTACTGCATGTGATCTCCATCTTCGACAAGATGTACTTCAATGAACTTCGGTTTCTCTCTACCTGAAGCTGTCAAAGCCGACACGCAAGTCTGTTCTCAGATTGACGCTTTAAATGGCAGAAGAATGATGTGGGCGACTTGTAGGAGTAGGGTTAGGGTTAGAGATAAGACATAGGTCCCTACCCCTGGCCCTAGCTCAAAGTCGACACCCATCACTAGCCCCTCAACCTCAAGCCTGACACTGAAGAAACTCACATTGCACCTCCTCCACTTTCTTCAGCGCCCACGGCTCCATGTGCACGGCCTCCATCGTGCGCGGTCCGCACAGGCTGTACGCCAGCCTCGCGCACAGCAACAGGTTCCGCCTGCCTTGCCACCGCCGCTCTCTGAAGCTGTCCCTGCTGCTGCTGATGCTGCTGCGAGCGGCAGCGCACATGATGCGTGCGGTGCGCTGAGCGTTGTGCAAATCTAATACTAACCCTAATCCTAACCCTAAGGCGCGCTGCGCGTGGCTGCAGGCGGCAGAGGCTGATGCTGGTGCTGCTGCAAAATGAAAGGCCTGCTGCGTGTTGCTATCGGCGGCAGCGACTGCTGCTGCTGCTGTTGCTGCTGCTGCAGCTGCCGCTGCTGCTGCTGCTGCTGCTGCTGCTGCTGCTGCTGCTGCTGCTACTGCTGCTGCTGCCGTGCCTGATGAATGTGCATTGCGCCACTGACAGCGTACATAGGGAGCAGGGTGCGCCAGGAATGCTGCACGTCTATGTGCATCCGCCTTCACCTCATGTGCCAGCAGCGGTACTGTTACTTCCAGCAGTGCATGATTGCTGATTATCTTACTGCGAGCACGAGTACGGATTGTCAATATACCCGGTTTTTGCTGTTTCGTCACAAACAAAACAATGCCATGCGAAGTCCACAGCTATGCAAAGTCTCATTCCGATGCAGCGCCTTTGAACCGTACACGTAGACCTGGCTTTGGGAAGGCGCAAGCTACTGCTGATGATCAACACATCTGCTTGCCGCTTTGACGCATCGGTCCATGTCATTGATGTCACGTGTTTGCGTCAACTGTGCACCTGAGTGCACCGACCTACATTTGCCAATAGCGCTGCTGGCGTCAATCGACAGATGCTTGTCTCCTGTTGAGGCATTACCTATTATTGCTCGCACATATGCCGGTTGCTCACATGTGTGCCAGCCCCACACCTCACCTGTTGTGTGTCAGTGTGTGCAGCTGCGCGCCTGCCATCACTCCATCGTGCTCCGCCGCCACCTTCGCCCCGCTGGTCCCCCCCAGCGACACTGCCGCAGCATGCTTCAGCAATACGTCCACATCAGCCGACGGCCTCAGGCCGTCCGACTCTGGCGGCCGCGCGGAGCTCTGCGACCGATGTGGGGGGGAACCTATAGATCTGTGCCGAGGTGATGCTGGTGTCACGGAGCCAGGCACAACTCTGTGGTCACGGGGTCGCCCTGCCGCCAGCAGGTCTCCGTTGGCAGATAGAGCTTTGTAGAGCTGATCTCGGATGGGGCTTCCGGTGCTGCACCGAGGCTGCCCTATTGGCGCGTCGCTGCCTGCAGTGGCGGGTGGGCGGGTGTAGCGCAGGCTGCTTTCTGAACCAGCCCTGCCGATCGCTCGAGGAGTTGGGCTACTGGTTCGGACCAGGGGGCTGAGAAACTTGTTGGTGGTGGCTTGCGCTACTTGAGCTGACTGGCGCTTGATCGGTCCGTCTGACGAGCAGCATGGACACTTGGGTTCTGCTGATGATTGTGGAGAGGTCGCCTCATGTGGTGTGCTGACTTGCAGTGAAGGCCTTGGCATGCTGCGCAGGCTGCAGCCTGCTGGTGGCTGCAGTCGGCGCCGCTTGGTTGGTGGATAGACGTTCTTGCTACCGACGCCGACCCGCAAATGCATGTATTACTACTCGATGATTCTGCGATCAAGAGCATCTGCTTTTGGAACTTATCGTTACAACGAGTTGACTCGCAAAAAAAACAAGCAGTTCAAGCCTTCGCTGCAGCCACTAGCTTTGCCCACAGTCGAGCATCGGAGCATCTGGCCCAGCACTGCCAGCAGCAGCTGCCCTCATTCCTCCCAACAGCAGTGGACGTCACACAGCAGCTCGGTGCACACTGTTCTCACACCACTAGCGAACCTCAAATCCCACTGGCAGGTCGTACGCACCACAGGCAAGATGAACAAGGCACTGATGCAGCGCGCGTTGCAGAAGCGGACAGGACCACCGAAACCGGGAGGAGGGACAGGGGCCAAGCCCACCGCAGCAGCGGCGGTGACGGTTGCGCCTGCTGCAAAGGTCGTCGGGCCTCCGCCAGAGATGCAGAAGGACTTGGTAGCGGCGAAGGCGGCCAGCGATGCAGGGGACCATGCTGCAGCAGCTTCAGCTTATCAAAGCATAGTCAAGGTGCGCAGCCCATGTCCTGACTGAGGTCATGTGCCCGTGCAGAATTCTGTGGACTAAGGCTGGTCAACGCGTCACCATGGTGGTCGTCGCCTAAGCTAAATTTGGCTTGCCATGCAAGGCAGCTTTATGAAGCCAGAAGCATCAGCATTCATAGCGTCCGCTTGACTCAATGCATGTGAAGCTGCACCACGCGGCTCTGTCCTATGAAATTCCTCTTTTCAGGCCACCCGTCAGACCGTTTCAGCCCAATTCTGAAAAAAAGCTTGGCTCTGATGGTATGCCTGTAGAGTCGGGATTAAGCAATAGTTTTGCTGTGATGAAACTCGTTGGCTTCTCACAGGCGCTGAGTTTCGTCGACTGCATACATTTTTCATATGTCTGCGTCGGCCGCACTGGAACTTCAGGCAGTGGTGCTGCTGCTTGCATGTGTTCATAGCTGTGCTTTTGATTATCGAAGTTGGTTGCGCTGCTTAACTTGCTAATGTTCTCACTCAACAGAACAACTATGGTTCAATTTGTTGATGCCTCAAATCATCGGGTATTCGAATGCTGTGTTTCGTACAATTATGAAAATGAATCAAAAGATTGCAGAGCTCTAGGTGACATGGGTTGGTTAGCCTCAAGTGCCTTTCAACAATAACCATGGTCGCTGTTGCTGCAGCAATTGGCCACGAGTCGATATAATATTCAGCATGCTCGAGCATTGTGCGTGCCACTTTGTGAAATGAAATTGACTTCCTCTCGCCGAACATCATTCCTCTGGCGTTTGACGCTTACAGTAAAATCTTGTTTACAACAAATTTACAAGATGATTAACTCAATGCATCATTCATCCTAGCGCAGCACTCAAGCATGATATATGCCATGCTCTGCCGTGGTGAACTGATCAGCTTAAATACATTATTGGTGGAAGGCACCTGCGGCTAACCACCCGTTGTGACCTAAAGCTCGACCAACCTTTTGATTCATTTTCACATGCGGGATAGCATTGCAACGGACAAGGGCCATCGTTTGCTGTGTAGCGTCAAGTCATTTAATCTCTCAAGAATGCTGACGCGAACCCAGAAGCTTTCGCGCCTGTATTGCATGCAGGAAGGCTTTTGACTACTGTTACGTTTTTCAGACACGTTGTACTGTGCAGCATGAAGTCTGTGACTGTACACTCACTACACTGCAGCGTCTGTTCCTGTCATGTCAAAGGCTCTGCAATGATCAGAGCATTTCTTCCCACAACCCCACACCCTGCAACATGATTGATACAACAGCAGCTTTCCTGCGGAGCCTGCTCTCTGTAGTCTGCCACCATTCGATGCTTGACACACTGTCTGCATCCTCACATTGCCGCAACAATCTCAGACATACAAGGAGTCGGCTGCAATGAAGGACCCCAAGGTGTCGGGCAATGTGCTGCTGCTGTACGGGAAGGCTGCGCTGGCGGCGGGGGACAGGGACGTAGCAGCTGCTCAGCTGGCTGCTGCCGGAGCGCTGCTGCCTGCCAACCCCCAGGTACATACATACCCCCAACTTGACATACCTACCCTTGTTACATACCTTGGACTGGAGCAGCAGTACCTTGCGGGGCAGGACTGTGCTGAGGACACTTCTCCTCTGGGGGGCGCGTTTTACGGTTTGATTGTCTGAAGGCAACTGAGTTGTTTTCAGTACAGCATGTATATTTGTCGACAAGCCCATTGAATAATCAAAATGAGCATACAAGTATTATGCGACACACGCTTCGAAGTATAGACTTTATGTAATGGGAGTGTACCAGTAGAGGCTTGATGTCCATGTTGACAAATTGCAGACCTGCTTCGCCTCTCTCAGTGATTATTTGTCGCAAAAACACATTTGGGGAGGTCATCTACTAGTGAAAAAACGGTTACGAACCGGTTACAGTTGCTGCAGAACTCTGACTCTGGTGCTGGTTCGCAGAGGTCTTGCTGCCACGCTTTCAACTTTTTACGTCTTTAAACCAACCGTGCACGTGTAGGTATACGTGCATACAACATGCCGCCGTTGCTAGCGCACACCTAGTTAGATGACCTCACACTCGAAAAGCAACGCTCAAACGTAGCCGTGTGCACAAATATCTCACAGGAAAGAGGGTGTGTGGTCTAGCACAATCAACGGTAAATGGTATGTTACGATTAGGGTTGCAATATGTGCTACAATCAGGGTTAGGAGTGGGCACAAGGTCTGTGGTGCTGTAGTTTGGCAACAGGCATTTCATTTGTGGCCAGCAGTGGTAACCACCGGTAAGGTTGAGATACTTGCAATGCATCTACTCGCAGCTGGAAGTGGCGAATCAGCTCAGCACATGCTTTCAATGCGATCATACACACAGAGTGACACACTTATCATAGTGAACATCACGGGCAATACATTGTGTCGACTGTCAGAGCACAGCGAGTGTAGCATCGCAGTGCTGCCCATGATGCAGGTCAGACAGGCACCATATCATACCTTACATCAACGCACTCCAGCAGCAGCCCGTGCACTTTCATTCAGTCAATCATTATCGTGTATAATTGGACTGTGCGCTTGATGCACCTGATTTCGGGTTCCAGGTCATATTTTTTATGTGTAGAAGTATGTAGAAGTATGCACTACTCCGGAGTAGTGTCTCAGTTGTTGAACAAGACTGTTGACAACGCTATCATTTTTCAACTGTGCCAATCACAAACTTCAACAGGTGTGGCGGTCGCTTGTGGAGTGCCACGAGGGGACTGGCAACCTGGGCGCGCTGCAGGGGGCCCTTGCGCGTTGCGTGGAAGTAGCGGAGTCTAAGGGCAACTTCTCACGCTCCAGGCCTCTGCGCCTGCGGCTGGCGGAGGTGCAGGAGGACCTGGGTGACAAGGGAGGTCAGTGTCCGTTACAAATGTAACCGTAGAACGGTATCTTTATTTGTTGACATTGACGAGTCAAAGTTATCAGAACAACGGAGTCCAAGGGCACTCTAGGCCTCTGCGCCTGCGGCTCGCTGAGGTGCATAAGGACACAGGAGGTCAGTGTCAAATACATCACTTACAAATGCAACTCTCAGGCAGAACTACCAATTCTGAACGTGTCTGTCAGTTTAGAGGACAGAGTCAAGCATGCTGTCCGTGGACCTGACTGGTGGTCAGCGCTACTCACAGTGTAACTGTTGTGCAACTGCAACTGGTGCATAGACGTGGCACGCTACTGTGAGGCAGCGCAATGTGTTGCACGCGCCTTCGAGGGAGGCCAGTGGCATATCAACACCGGGGGGGCAGTGCAACAATGTATTGAGGTGGGGGGTCAGCGTGTTGAAGGTCATGTTGAAGTGCATGCTGATTATTGTGTCTGTGGCTGATACGTCGCAGGCCCTAATGATGCAAGGAAGGCATATCCATTTGCTTCAGAGGCTTCGTGTTTCGTGTTTCACGCTTACCTGCCTATGGGCCATTTGTACGCTCGGGAGAGGGGCTACGATAGCACATGTCATGCTTGATGCACAGAGCACTGACGCGCAACGATGTTCATGTGGGCCTACACGCCATACACACATTGACGGTCTCGTGTCATCGGTGAATGCATCAACTCACGTGATTGCTCACTGTATGGCCGCGCGCAGGCGCGCTGGCCACCTTTCAGGCCTACATCGGAAGGGAAAGAGCTTGTCATAAACCACAGACGGTCTCATTCATTGGTGAATTTGTCGTTTCACGCGATCGTTCGTTGCACCACGGCCCGCAGTCTCGCTCGCCACCCTCAAGGCCTTTGTCACCAACGGCAAGGCCATAGATTCATCGGTGAATTCATCAATTCACATGATCCCCCCCCCCCCCCCTGCGCAGGCGCGCTGGCCACCCTCAAGGCCTTTGTCACCAATGGCAAGGCCATCAACGCCCCCGCAGAGGACGGCGCCCCTAGCGGCGCTGACGACGAGCTTAACGAGCTCATGCGGCTGCGATGCTCAGCGCTGACGCGCGGCCTCAGCGGAAAGGCGGTTTCGCTTCCGACAGGGCCCCCCTCCCCCCCCCGTGCCAGGGGGGTGAATGGGGGGGATGGGGGGGGGGAGAGAGGGCGGTCAGCGACGATGGAGGTCATGCCCGCGGTGAACGGGCGGCGCGCGCCGACGGCTGCCGCCGCTGCCGGTGAGTCACAGCTTGAAGTTAGTGTTGAAGTTAATGTAAAAGGACGATGAAGATTTTTGTCATGCCTGCGGTGAACGGGTGGCGCGCGCCGACGGCTGCTGCCGCAGCCGGTGAGTCACGCCTTGAAGTAGGTGTTGAAGATGGACCTCACCTCCATATCTGCCTAACCCCCCCCCGCAGGCGGCGCGCGCGACGCCAGCCCCTCCAGCGTCCGCAGCGGCTCCACCAACGCGAGCACCATTTTGACTGCACTCCTCTCACTGTATATACCTACATGCCCACTCACCTCCATACCTACCTTACCCCCCCCCCCCGGTAGGCGGCGCGCGCGATGCCAGCCCCTCCAGCGTCCGCAGCGGCTCCACCAACGCGAGCACCGTCTCGACGATCGCGCCGCGCGGCGACGGGGACCCCCCCGTGGCAGGTTGGATTCTGCTGGCAGCGGCGCAGCCTACGCAGAGCCTGGTGGAGCTGCGCGCGATGGGCGATAGCGAGCGCCTGGAGAGGCTGAGCACGCTGTGCCTGATGCTATCGGGGGAGGAGACGGGGGAGGGGCGCAGGCGCGCGGCGGTGGCCATCGCAGGTATGTAGTACTTCCAAGTTTGAAGTAGATGTTTGGTGTATTGTTTATGCAGCAAGTGTGTGTACAGAAATGGGGGAGGGGGGCAGGCGCGCGGCGGTGGCCATCGCAGGTAGTACTTCAAGTTTGAAGTAGGCGTTTTTTTGGTGTCTTGGTTATGCAGCGTGTGTGTGTACAGAAATGGGGGACGGGGGCAGGCGCACGGCGGTGGCCATCGCAGGTAGCACTTCAAGTTTGAAGTAGGCTCAAGTGTCTAGAAACGCAGCGTGTGTGTGTTTCAGGGTTTCAGGGGTGGCATACATGTAGTACAGTGTACTTCCGATGGAAGTAGACTTTGTGTCTTGGGATACGCAGCGTGTGTAAACAGAGGCAGGGTTTCAGGCGTATCACACATGTAGTACAGTGGACTGGTGATGGACATCTCGTTGTGTACTCACGCGCAAATGAGCGCAGCGTTTCGATGCGATCGGCTGACGTTAGTACAGGGCGCAGGCGCGACTCTGTGGCCATCGCAGGTCAACCATAACACGCAACTCACATCCTGTGTGTTATACACGGGAGCATGCATGCACACAGGCCAATCGCAGCTAGGACTTGAGGTTTGAAGTCGGGTGTGTTGGTTGCATTTGCATACATGCAGCGCGTGCATGTATGCATCCACGCCATAGTGACAGTGAGAAAACATGCCTGCAAGAAGCGTGAACGCTTGGAGAAAGCGCCCTCAAGAGTCGCGAACGACCGGCGTTGCTGTCTGCGGCTGCGCTGAGCTCACTGCATGCGGCCAGTGCACTTCTTCTGCTCGTTCGATGCAGCAGATGCAAGGAAGCCACGGCATTGTGGCATTGGACCATCAGGAACCGAGTGCTACGGCGCCTTTCACAGACCATATTGCCATTTTCGGCGGTAGTTTTGCTCGCAATGGCAAGGTCTACATGTGCGTCATGTGCGTCCACGAATGCAAGTGTGTGGTGTGACAGTACGCGGCTGCGGTGAGCTCACTGCATGCGGCCAGAGCACTTCTTATACTCGTTAGATGCAGCAGATGCAAGGAAGCAGCAGATGCAAGGAAGCCACGGCATTGTGGCATTGGACCATCAGGAACCGAGTGCTGCGGCGCCTTCACAGACCATATTGCCCATTTTCGGCGGTAGTTTTGCTCGCAATGGCAAGGTCTACATGTGCGTCCACGATGCAATTGTGTTGAAGGGAAAGCCTATATTTAACTTGCAACTGGTGTGACCCTGAGGCAAATGCTCAGCGCCACGTATATACAAAGTATGTCCCTCTCTTACCCCCAACACCTATGTTATACACCCCCTACGGGCTACCTAGCCGCCATCAACCCTGATATCTACTCTTCATCAACCCTAATACGTACCCTACCCCAACCCCCCCCCTAACGCCCCCGCGCAGAGGCCATCGCCGCGTCCTCCGCCGAGGCCCCCTGGGTCGAGGCGCAGCTCGCGGGCTTCCTGGCGGACGCCTCCGCCCCCACCGCTCGCGAGGGCGCGCTCCTTGCCGTTCAGGCGCAGTCGCAGCTGGCGCGCCACGCCGCAGAGCCGTTTCTCGCGGCGCTGCTGCCGGCGACGCTGGCGGCGCACGCAGACGCCGCGCCGGCGGTGCGGCACGCGGCGGTGGACGCGGGGCAGGCGCTCGTGCGCGCGCTGAGCCCGCACGCGCTGCGCCTCGCGCTGCCGAGCGTGCTCGAGGGCATGGACTCGCGCGAGTGGCGCATTAAGGTACGTAGGTATGGTGTTGATGTGGGTAGCCTACATACCCTGTGCGCGCGCGCTGCGCGCCTCGCGCTGCCGCACGTGCTCGAGGGCATGGACTCGCGCGAGTGGCGCATCAAGGTATGTAGGTAGCTATGGTGTTGATGTATGTAGTTCGCCCACTGGAGATGGTGGCAGCGCTCACCGTCTGATTGTGATCATGGCAGGTTCTAGGCTTGATTGTGAACGTGTCCACGCACGTATCGACGCTGTGGGTGCAGGTTTGCTCTCTGGAGATGGTGGCAGCGCTGGCCTTCAAGTTAGGGTTACTAGTAGAGTCATATTTGCAGTTACTAAGGGTTCAGGTTTTGATCAACACCTCATGATTCCATGCGCCCGCATTGACAATCTCGCTGCAGGTCGGCTCCTTGGAGATGGTGGCAGCGCTCGCCAGGACGGCGCCCGTGCAGCTCGCTGCCGCGCTGCCCGAGATCGTCCCGGTGGTGTCGCAGCAGGTGAGCACTGCGCCACTTTGAAGTTGCACTTGCAGTTGCATCGACGACGGTTGCGCTCGCCACACCGCTCAGCAACCGCTTGGCATTGTAACTGTCGGCGTCGTGGCAGGTGATTGCCGCAGTCACACTTGTACCTTGAGCACATTGATGGCTGTCATGTGGATTTTATTACGATGCAACGCCACACTGGTCACCACAAGGTGTAGGCCGCCTCCAACTGGAATACTGCAGGAGTATACTTCAGAAGGATCGCCTACAATTCTCGTACTAATGCTGCTGTTAATGGCAACTCTCGTTCTCCAACGCCAAGCTCAGTGCCTTGTTGAGTAAGAATTTATTCGCATTAACTTTTCGACTCCGACTCCGCTGCAGGTCTGGGGCACACACCGCCAGGTGCAGGCCGCCTCCAACCCTACACCTGAATTTTAAAATAATTAATCAGTTTTTCTGTTAACCGTGGTGGATATCACTACACACTGCTTTGCGCTCGCGCCGCCGCTGCAAGTGCAGGCCACGCACCGCCAGGTGCAGGCTCATCAGTACTAGTGACAAAGCTCAGCGCTTTATCCAGCAACCACTGGTTCATGTTCACTTATCGCCTACGCTGCCTCGTCGTCGCCCGCAGGTCTGGGACACGCACCGCCAGGTGCAGGCGGCCTCCAAGCACGCGCTGCTCGCGGCGTGCGCGTGCATCGCCAATCCCGACATCGAGCCCCTCGTGGACCGCCTCGTCTCGGTCATTGCGCACCCGGAGGAGACGCTCGCAACGCTAGACGCGCTCATGGCGACGACTTTTGTGACTCGCGTCGACGGCGCCACGCTGAGCGTCATCGCGCCGCTGCTGGGCAAGTGCCTGCGCGAGCGCGCGGCGGCGATGCGGCGCAAGGCGGCGCGCGTCATCTCCAACATGTGCAAGCTCGTCATGGACCCCGTGGACGTGGCGCCGTTCGTGCCACTGCTGCTGCCCGCGCTGCAGAAGGTGCGTGCTCAAGTTCAACAATCAAAGGTTGTAACGTTAACTTGAACATGTCATGGACCCTGTGGACGAGGCGCCGTTCGTGCTGCTGCTGCTGCCCGCGCTGCAGAAGGTGCGTGCTCCAGTTCAACAATTAAAGAATGTAGCATCACCTTCATGACTTTCGATGTGTTCGTGCCGCTGCTGCCCGCGCTGCAGAAGGTGCGTTCGGACGGGGCGCGTGCTAAGTTCAACAATCCTGTAGTGGCAACTTCAAATATGCGGACGTGGCGCCGTTCGTGCTGTTGCTGCAACCCATCACGTCAATCATTCAACGCCAACGTCGCAGAACAGAGTCGGGCTCCGAGTTTCCTTCTGCACGACGCCAGCGCTCAACCCCCCCCCCACCCTGCCAATTCCAGGCAAAGTATAATCATGTCACAGAGCACTCATGCCGCCACTTCAACTGACACCCTGCCCCCCTTCGCTCCCAATGCACCCCCCCTCTCTGCCAGGTCGAGCCAGAGACCTCCAACCCCGAAGTCACCGCCCGTCGCGCAGGAGGCCCTTGACACGCTCGTGCGCGCGCTCGGCAGCAAAGTAGAATCATGGCATAGAGTACGATGCCACCACATCAACTGACTCCCCCCCCCCCCCCCCCCCCCCCCAACCCCCCTTTCCCTTATCTGCCCCCCCTCCCTGCCAGGTCGTAGCGGAGACCTCCAACCCCGAAGTCACGGCTGTCGCGCAGGAGGCCCTCGACACGCTCGCGCGCGCGCTCGGCAGCAACGTAGAATCATGTCATAGAGTACAATGCCACCACTTCAACTGACACCCTGCCGCCCTTTTTCGCCCCATGCCCCCCCCCCCTCTCTCTGCCAGGTGGTGGCAGAGACCTCCGACCCCGAGGTCACGGCCGTCGCGCAGGAGGCCCTCGACACGCTGGTGCGCGCGCTAGGCGGCGGCGCCGCTGCCGCCAAGGCACGCGGCGGCGCCGCCCCCGGGCCTTCCCCCGAGGAGGTCACCGCGATGCGCGCAGAGATGCTGGGGCACCTGCGCAGGGCTGTCATGGCGCACATGGCACCGGCAGCGGCGGTGGCGACAGCCGTTTTGTCAGAAGATGGTGAAGATGATGAGGAGGGGAGCGAGGAGGGGGAAGGGGGGGTGGTGGCGGCGAAGTCGCCCATGACGGACGCGGCGCTGGGCTACGTGGCGGCGCTCTGCACGTCACTGGTGCTGTACGGGCGCGGCGAGCAGGTCAGGCTCAGGAATAGGGTTAGGCTTACGGCGCAGGGTTAGGGTTTAGGTTTAGGTTTAGGGATAGGGGTTAGGGGTAGGGTTAGGTGCGCGCATGTGTCGTTGTCGTAACGCGCCTGTGCGAATGTAGGGTTAGGGTCGGTGCCTCTGCTAACCCGACGTGCATGCTGCAATTTGGGTACAGATGAGGGTCAGGCTTAGGGGTCAGGGTACAAATGGGCGTCTGACCGCTGCATGCTGATTGCGCAGGTGCTGCTGCTGGTGCTGGCACCCAACTGCAATCACAAGTCCACCTGCAATCACTGCACGCTCTACGAGAGCAACAAGCACGCGTTGCTGCTGCGCACCTGCGATCGCAGCCTGCCGTACAACTCCGATGCGTTGCCGATTGCTGATGCTCAACCACAATACCCCCACCCACCCTGCATGGCAGTGCCGGCCCAGCAATTAACTCGCGCTGACGATGCCCATGCTCTGCCGCAATGCCCAGGGCCCCACGGAAGTAAGCGCGTGGCGCTCGGCAGTAATGCCGTACCTGCTGGCGGCGGGCGCTACGCAGGAGGCTGCGGACGCGGCGTATGCAGCATTTTACGACGCCGCCGCAGGTGCGTCACCCTCGACTTGAAGTATAACTTTATTGTTTTCAGGATTGAAGTTGAATAAAGTGCTCGCCAGCAGGGAACTTGGTGTGTACTCAATGTGTACTCAATGTGTACTCGGTGCGCCCCCTCTGTGGTGCTACTACTTTACGCCACACTCAGCATGCGTGCTCGCCAACGATGGCGACAGCGGCTACGCCGATTTTTCTGCAGCACACGCTCATTGTGTCCTCCATGTGTACCCCATGCGTAGGCAAGTGGCTCACGACGGCAAGGCGGCATTGCTGACCTGTGTTCGCAAAACAGAAACAAGCATCCGCAACAGCACGCATGCTGCGCTTATCACGCACTTTTGAAGCAATGGTGTACCAGATGTGAACTCCACATGTATTCTGTGTGTACCCAGTTCGCGACGGACGACGGCGACGCCGCTGCCGCCACCTCCAAAACGTACACACAAGTGCCCGTGGTAGCAGCCTCTGTATTCATATCATTGTGTGCTGCGAGTCACTCTGTATGTGCCCGTGATATACATAGCAGCCTCTGTACTCATCCTTTGAACTACCTAATCGTGTACACTATTTGAACTATGTATGTACTACGTGCGAACCCCCAGGCGCGCTCGCGGCGGACGACGGCGACGGCGACGCGGCCGACCTCTGCAACATTGAGTTCTCGCTCGCGTACGGCGGCAAGATCCTGCTGCACAACACGCGCTTGCGCCTGCGCGCGGGCCACCGCTACGGCCTCATCGGCGCCAACGGCGCGGGCAAGACGACGCTCATGCGCAACATCGCCAACGGCAACATCGACGGCCTCCCCGACGACCTCCGCACCGTGTACGTCGAGCACGACATCGTGGGGTCGGACGCAGACACCCCGGTCGCGGAGTTCGTCGCGTCGGTGCTCCCCGCCAGCGACGACGCCGACGCAACGGCGCGGCGCGCGCGCATCGTGGCGACGCTCAGCGGCGTGGGGTTCACGGACGCGATGCTCGCGGCGCCCGTGTCATCGCTCAGCGGGGGGTGGAAGATGAAGCTCGCGCTCGCGCGCGCCATGCTCATGAACGCCAACGTCCTGCTGCTGGACGAACCGACCAATCACCTCGACACGACCGCCGTCGCGTGGCTCACGCGCTACCTCGCCTCGCTGAGCGACGTCACGGTGCTCGTCGTCTCGCACGACACGGCGTTCCTCGACGACGTCGTGACGGACATCCTGCACTACGAGTCGCAGAAGCTCGTGCCGTACCACGGCAACCTCACGCACTTTGTGCGCCTGCGCCCCGAGGCGAAGTCGTACTACGAACTGGACGCGGCGACGCTCCGCTTCAAGTTCCCCGACCCCGGTCCGCTGGACGGCATCAACTCCACCACCAAGTCCATCCTCACCATGAACAACGCCACGTACACGTACCCCGGCGCGGACAAGCCGACGCTCGCGGAGGCCAGGTATGTATCATAAGCGCGCGTACATACCTACCTTTGTGTACCTATACATACCCCGGGGCGGACAAGCCGACGCTTGCGGAGGGCCAGGGTATGCATGTAGGTAACTGCAAAGTGTGAGCGTACCAGGAACCTACCCTGTGCGCTCGCCATGATGCTAGGTGCCGTTCGCCCCCCCCTCCCTCTCGACATTGTGTACGTGTGCTCCCCAGACGTGCTAGCTTACATTTGGGAGGCTGCGTAACTGAGGTTCTGCTGTTTCGCCAGATAGCATCGCACTCCCGGCAAACAAATGGAGAGTCGGGGAGGGAGGTACTATCCCGCAGTGACCAACGAGTGCTGATGTACAACTCGCACAGTTGAATAGGGTTCTCAGTAGCCTTCAACCGGACGGGCACAAGTATCACACGCTTGCGGGTCTGCATCGCTTGCAACTTTGAGTCACGCACATTTTTGAGCCGCTCACAAGTCCGACTCGCCCATGACTCTGTATCGCCTAGGCCATCCACTGGACGGCTCTGCGGCATCTGCGCATGCTCACCACACCTACAGAAACGGCCATGAGAGCTGTCATCGCGCTGAGCCCACGCTTAAGTTGAACTTGCAGCTGTATCAGCGCACGCAACCTAATTCAATTTGCAACTTCTTCTGCCACGTTGCTCCGCGCGCGCAGCCTGAAGCTGTGCCTCGCGTCGCGCGTGGCCGTCACGGGCGTCAACGGCGCGGGCAAGACGACTCTGATTCGACTCGTCGTGCGCGAGTCGGAGCCCGACTCGGGCGAGATCTGGGCACACCACAACCTGCGCATCGCCTATGTTGCGCAGCACTCGTTCCACCACGTGGAGCAGCATTTGTCCAAGAGCCCGGTGCAGTATATGCAGTGGCGGTACGGCGCTGGCGACGGCACGGACCGGGAGGCGAGTGCCAACAACATGGCCATGAAGCTGACCGCGGAGGAGGAGGAGAGACTCGCCAAGGTGAGTCATTGAGTCTGGATGGAGTGAGCGAGTAGGACTCACTGAGGCACTGAGCCGTGTGGGGAGGCAGCAATCACTGGTCGCCATGCGAGTCGATGTGTAATTGCCTGCTGTTGCGAATGAGTCACTTGGTATCACTCACTTGCCCCACGAGTCATTGTGTGTTTGCAATCGAGTCACTTGATCTTACCCACTTGCCCTGAACGCACACCCCTGAACGCACAAGTCGCTTTAAAGTGCATCCTCGGGTTACGCAAGATAGGGCGCGAGGCGCACACACTGACGCAAGCAGCGGCCAGGCACTCAATGACTCACTCACTCACTCACTCACTCACTCACTCACTCACTCACTCACTCACTCACTCCACCGACAGGTCGGCGCCGTGGAGCGCATCCTGGGGCGGCGCAAGACGGGGCGCACGCTCGAGTACGAGTGCTCATTCGTCGGCATGGGCGACGAGTACAACCGCTACATCACGCTCGAAAAGCTCGCCGACATGGGCTGCCAGAAGCTGGTGCAGCAGGCGGACGCGCGCGTCGCGGCGCAGGCTGCGGGGCTCGACGTGCGCCCCACGACGACGCGCGAGATACAGGCGCACCTCGACGACTTCGCGCTCGCGCCCGAGTTCAGCGTGCACGGCAAGATCGGCGGGCTGTCCGGCGGCCAGAAGGTGAGGGGTAGGGGTTGGGGTTAGCGCTGCGGTTTGGGTGCGCGCGCTTGAAGCTGTTGGTGAAGGCGCAGGCATGCAACTACAGTTTGCATGCACAACACTTTGCGCTCGCGCCTGAGTTCAGCGTGCACGGCAAGATCGACGGGCTGTCCGGCGGGCAGAAGGTGAGGGGTAGACCTAGGGCTAGGGTTTGGGGGTGCGCGCGTTAGGGTTCGCAGGCATGCAATCACAGATTTCTAGCGCCGTGGTTTATTTGTTTGCGCTCGCGCTCCAAGTTCAGCATGCTTGGCAAGATTCGCGGGCTGTCTGGCGGCCAGAAGGTGAGGATTGCGCTGGGAGTTTTGGGGTTCAGACGCGGCTTCACTTACATTGAAGCTTTTGAACACCTCGATCAGTTTTCAACACTTAGGCTTGTCCTGTTGATGTTGCAAGTGCGCCGCGCCACTAGTTTGGTGCCTTTTCGGGTGATGAAAGGCGAGGGGGCGTGCGTGTGAATGTTGATCACTCATGAACAATGGGACTGGTACACCATCTATCTGTTGTATGGTATGTATACATGGCACACCGCACCAGCAGTAGCAGCAGATGATGATGAGATCATGGCAGCACACCAATAAACAGGGGAGCTACCTGAACTAGCGACGCTGGCTTGACAAGCACTCAGCTTAGGGTTAGGGTTAGGGTTGCCGCGCTGCCCACGTCACCACACAATGCTGGTTGTGACAGTGCTCGTCAGGTTGCGCGTGCTTGGCGCTCCTCAGCCATTTATTCATGAATTCATGCGATGCTGCCCCGGCGAAGTCGGGATATTAGGTCGTGCGAGCAACTCAACATAGCAGCACCATTGTCTCATGAACACTGTAATGCACGCCGCGTTGCTCAGGTCAAGCTTGTGCTGGCGGCGGCGACGTGGAATAGACCCAACCTAATTCACTCAATAAACGCATGAATCCACGCTTTACTTCCCCCCCAGGTCAAGCTAGTGCTGGCGGCAGCCATGTGGAACAGGCCCCACCTGCTCGTTCTCGACGAACCCACCAACTACTTGGACAGGGAGGCACTGGGCGCGTTGACGATTGGCATCAAGGAGTTTGGCGGTGGCGTCATTATGATATCGCACAATCAGGTACGTTTTGGTTTGGACACTCATGTTGTTGCTGCGTTGAGTAGAAGGGGGGGGGGGGGGGGGGGGGATCACAATTGACATCGAGGCGTTGTGCGGCGGCGCATTCATGACATTGCACAATTGGCCCTCCTTGTCTACACAGCCTGTCCTGTCGCGCTGTGCGTTTTTTTCTGTGTTTACAATAAGGAAGGTATTTGCTTGCGCTCGGCCAAATGCCCTGGGCTTGTGCACCGAGCTCCAACGAGGAGCACAGAAATGCTCTGTCGCTGCCAGTTGCGCGTTGTGCTGCTTAGGCTCACCGGAGAGCACAGCGGTGCGTCACCGCAGTCAGTTCTGTGTTGTACTTGAGCCACGCGCTGCCCACGGCGTCTTTCTGCTGGCGCTGCGTCCAGACATTCCTGATCCCCTCTACTGTCTTGCGAGAACCCTAGGCTTCGGGTCAGCGGAACCGGTGGTGAACGAACCAACATCATTCCATATGGCAATCCGCAAAACCTCATCCGTCCATCACATTATCCACATCTACGTCTTTGCTTTCATGCGCTGACTTCAACACTGCACTTGGTGCGTCGCCGCTTGCGCTTTGCAGGAGTTCCTGAGCGCGATCTGCACAGAGACGTGGACGCTGGAGGCAGGGCGCCTCTACACCAAGGGCGAAGTGCGCGAGACGGCGCTGCGGTTCGCGCGGAAAAAGGTCAGTGCTCAAGCCTATGAAACTTCAAGCGTGAAAATTGCGCAGTATGTATGACTGCCGACAAGTGTCTGTGCGCGGGCCGGCAGAACTTCAAATGTTGAAGCTGCAGTGTGCGTGTAGAGCTATAGTCCCTACTGAAGTGCGCGAGACGGCGCTACGGTTTGCGCAGAAAACGGTCAGTGCTCAGGCCCATGAAACTCCAAGAGTGGAAATTGCGTTGTCCTTCAGCATGTATGTATGACTGCTGACAAGTGTCTGTGCGCAGGCTGATGGGAGCTCGAGTGTTGAAGCCGCAGTGTGCGTGTAGGTCTGGTGCGTCGATCGGAGAAACTTCAACTGTTGAAGTTGCATTGTGCGTGTAGGGCTGTAGTCCCCACGGCACTCACAATCAGGAGCGTAGTCACAGTGCAGCAAGAAGAAACAGAATTATTGCTCGCACCAGGGCGTGTGCGGCGGCGGTGAGCAGGAGTCAAGGGGGGGTACAGTAGTGCGAGTAGGAATGCCCAGGAAGGTACGAGGCTCACCAGCATGTCACAGGGCCACGTTAGAATCAGCTCAGGCTTCGACGAGTGCACAAGACACACACATGCTTGTTTCCATATTTGCTGAAGTTTGTCATGTGTACTTCGCAGTATCATGTACACATTGGGCTCTGCACTCTACGCATATGACCTCAACTTGTGCCCTCGCATGCGTGTCCCCCCCTCTCCCTACACCCCCATCGTCCCCCCCGCCCCACCCCCTCTTTCCACCACCCTGTGTTCACACCTGCTCTAACCGGATAACAGGCGGGTAGGGGTACTTTTTCCTCGCATCATTGCTTCCCTATGCTCAGTTGCCTTCCTTCCCAGCCGAAGACTGTCAATCTGCATGTAACTGCCTTCTGTAACCGCCCTCACACACCCCCCCCCCCCTCCACACACCCCCTGCAGGACGCGCTCGGCGACGAGCCCGAGGAGGAAGCGGCCAGCGCGGGCTGCACCAACAAGACGGTCTCCTACGACAACCTCATCAACCCCAAGTCCCTCAAGGCGCTGTCGAAGAAGGAAGTGCGCAAGCTTGCCAAGCTCGCGGAGAAGGCAGAGATACCGCTGCCAGAGTACGTCAGCAAGATCACACGCGCGAGCCCGGAGTGGAAGTGGCTGTCGGCCTAGGGGGCCCTCTCGTGTGGATTGCTGGCGTGCATGCGCTGCGCTGCTGCCGCCGCCGCCAGCGCAGGTTGCACATGGCGGCGGCGCGAAGAGCACAGCGGCGCGGCAGCAGCGCTGCATCGCCTCCGCTGCTGCGCGTCGTGCTGCCACTTTTGGTGTCATCGGGGCTAACCAGCGCAGTTTGCGCGTGGCGGCAGCGCGAAGAGCGCAGCGGCGCCGCAGCCGCAGCAGCGCGCCGCATCGCCTCTGCTGCCGCGCGTTCGCTTTCGGTTTGGTCGGGGCTAGGGTTAGGTCATGGTCCGCCAGCCTTCGTTGTATGGCGGCGGCTGCAGCGGTTTCGTTTCCCCGATGGATTATGTGTGCCGTGGCCAGAGCCACGCAGGCTCTGCTGCTGTCCAGTTTCGGTGCTTTTTCGTGTGCGGGTTGAGCTGTTCTCTTTTAGCCGAGGGCGGTGTTTGGGGGGAAGGGGGGGGGGATGATGCTGTGATACCCCCAGCCACACCCTGCAAGGGCAGTTTGGGGGGGGGGGGGGGGGGGGGGGGGGGGCGACGGTACGCACCTGTCTTCACTCGATCAGACCATGGAGCACACATGCGCGCCGTGTTTGACCGCAGCAACAGACCATAACATAACATGAATTTTGATGGAAATCTCGTGTGCGCCAAGCTCAGTGATGCCCTCTGCTCGCTCTCCTGCTTGCTGCAGGATCTGCTGGCATGCTCTGTTGTTTAGCATCACGCAAGCGGAAGGGGGGAAGGGGGGCAATTTGACGCGCATCTGTGCAGTACCTCTGTAGATGTGATGTCGCTGCTCACGTGATCACTCTGGCTGATATGCAGTACATGTTTGGAAATCAACAGTCATGTATGGATAGGCCAACGATCACTAACGGCCCACGCTTCGATAGACCCTTCGCATTACCATCGTGCAGGGCAATGTGCGTGAGCGAATGAGTCAATGCGGCAGTAGCCCCATGCATCGCTTTAAAGCATCAACAACTGGAATTACAATTTTTCACAATGCCTATAGCAAGCACTTCACTGCGTCAGTCGATGCCGCAGGCAAGTGAGTTCTGATGGCAGGCAGCTGCGCAACAAGCGCCATGAAATTGGACAAGCCTCACGGTCGGACTGTCCGCAATGGCTGAATCGGCTCTGCCTGCTGTGCAGCAACTCTTAGCATGCTCAGACGTGCAAGTGACACCATAACGCTCAATGGCGTGCTCATGCATGATATACAGCATTTACCTGTGATGTCGTCCAAGGAGCACGTCACAACACATTCATGCAACAGCCGAAGCAAGCAATGCTGCGCAAAACCCTACATCTACTCACACATGCCGAGGCGTGGCAAGCAGCACAAGACGCAGGCGGGTGTCGTGCGCAAGCGGTGATGACAGGCAGCAAAATGCGCGCGCGCGCGCAAAAGAGTCTTGAGACACCAGATCGCTGCTGGTACAAATCCTTGGATTATAAAAGGGGGGGGGAGGGGGTCTGATCATCTCTGATGCACTGCTGTGTAGTGTGCTTGTGCAGCCCGCTTCATAATGATATGAGTGCACGTGCACTGCTCGGAACCTGGGGACTATCCCTGCTAGTAGTACAGGTGGTGTCACGCTCCGGCGACAAATGCGCACCGCACGCTAGCCTGCTTTTGTACAGGGATTAACGCTACTAACTACTGTAGCCCACATAAACAATGAAGAGTGCGAGGGGGGGAAGAGGGCCGTGGCGCTGCTGTCCGGTGTATCATCCACCTGCGCTGCTGCTGTGTGCGTGCGCGTGCTGCCTGTTATTGCTGGGTCTTGGCGGTGGCGTGCTTGAGGCAGCAGCAGGTGCCCATGGCCACGTTGGCGCACACTCCTTCTTGGAGGTACGACCAGCAGTAGCCAGTGAGTCCCGCTGTGCCCAGGGGGGCCTTGAACCCGGGTATCACCTTCTCGAACTTGAGATGCTGTGGCGCGCTTTGAGCGGCGCCGTCTTCTTGCGGGTCCGCTGCCTCGACGTCCTCGTCATCTTGAATGTAGTCGCAGCAGAACCTCTGCGCGCACACGAGCACGCGCCTCTGCCCTCCCAGGTTGACAGGGAGAGCAGGCAGGTCGTGCCCTGTGCAGCGCCCCCGCAGAGTGGGCAGCCACCCCCTGCTGAACTTGGCGATGTTCATGCCGGCGCCGATGAACCAGCGCCCGGCATTGGGATCCCACCGCCCTCCCGCTGCCCTGCAGGCCTCGACCTCCTTCAGAGGCACGTTGAGATAGACTCTGCGCTTTGTGGCTGCCATGACTGATACGATGTCCTCCTCCGCATCCTGGCGGTGTTGCTGCTGCAGCCCAGGGCAGGGCACTGGCAGGATGGACGCTGGCGCCTCATGCCTGGCCTTGATATTGCGTTCCTGCTCGCCCTCTGCTGCTGCTGCTGCTGCTGCTGCCAGCACTGCCGCGGGCGAGGTGCTGCTCTGCGGGGCGCGCTGGCGCTTCCGTCCCAAGCCGCCCTCGTCACGCGGCACCTTGAGCTCGAACTCCTGCCTGGCCATGGTGGTAATGTTTGCTGCGCTTGCTGCTGCTGCTGCTGCTGATCGAGTAATGAAGATTGCTCCTGAGCCCATCACTCTACACCTCAGCTCTGTGTGTGAGTGCCATTGCCCGCACAGATCTCATTCTCTGAGCGTCTGTGAGCGTCGCTGACTAAAAAACGAAGCTTCTGGAAGGGCTCGTCAGATATTTCAGGCGTTTGGAGGTTGAAGAAGGGTCTCGAACTTCAACCACGCAGACCGTGTGAAAGGGCAATTCCAGAAAAACGCTGACGTGTAAGCTGACTCGACTCGACTCAAGACTTGACATCTGTTCATGGAAACCATGAAGAACCATGCAAATAGAACAGAAGGCACGCAACTGCTGAGTACATCAGACGTCTTCAAACGGGAGGCACCTGGCCCTGCTATACTTGGGGCACGGCATACATTGCTCCCTGTCCGGCCAGGAAGTCCTACATTGCCACAGTGCACGTCCTCCATTGCATGTGGTTGACCAACACATATGCCTTTTACAAGACAGTTGCACTGTATAGCAGGACAATGGCCATTCATGATACTGTGTTGCACACACAACAAAACATTCTACTTGGCTGCGAGGATGGTAATTGATGCAGTGTGCGCCCACTTTCAGGTGTTGTCAATGCAATGTTGCATCATATGAGATGTGGCGCATTGACAACACCTGTCGATGCAACGAGATGTGTTGCTTTGACAACGCCTGGAAGCACAGTTGCAGTGAGCAGTGAGATTATTTGGATGTTTCTAGAAAGAGTTGAGAGGGGAGACAGACAAAACAAAAGGTGCACACTAAGGATCACACAGCACAATATGATAGCACCCATGAATGACCTAGCTAGGTGTTCTTCAGTTAGGTACTTTTTATTAATTCTCGCTCAGGGCGCGAAAAAGCCCAGATGATTGGCATCTAGCTGTACGGAATCTACTTGTCGTATGACAGTCTGAAAGTGTCGTAACGACAATCACTCAAATGCCGCCGCCGCCAAATGGCATATCGGGATCCTCCCCTACGTCCTCCTCCATGTGCCCCCCCCCCTGGATTCTGCCATGTGTGTCATGACACGGCCAGAGTACGCCATGTGGAGCGCTGCCGACAGAGCCGAGCGTAAGCGCGCCAGGGCGATGCCCTTAAGAGCTTTAGGGCGCACTCCTCCGGGCACTGACATCCTGCTGCCATACTCCGTCGCCACAGCCTCCAGCAGCTTCCGCCCCTGCTCCCCTATGCTGCAAATGACCCTATTGCCAAAGTGGCAACTAGTAATTGTCACTGAAGGCGCGAAAAAGCCCTGCAGACGAATGTCAAGCTTGCTATCAAAATATGCATGTGTTATGTGACACCTTGCAAGTATCTGAATGCGCACTAACAATCACTTCTCCACATCGCCAAATGGCATTTCCCCCCCCACTACATTCTCCATCTGCCCACTCCCTTTGGACTCCGCCATGGGTGCCATACAGGGAGCACTGCCAAGAGAGCTGAGCGAATGCGTGCCAGTGGTATGCCTTTTGAGCTAGAAAACTGGCTGCTCCGGGCACAAACATACATCCTGCTTGCATCTCCGCTGCGACTGTGACGGCCCCCACTACCACGACTGGCTGCTGCCCATGCGCCTCGATGCATGCAAAAGTGTCAACTTTGTAGCAGCTCTGATCATAGTGACTACAATGCTGCCTGTGCGCCTCGATGCGTGCAAATAAATCGATCACCAAAAGTGTCAACTTTGTCGCAGCTCTGATAGTGACTAGAATAGTGGGTCTGTTTGACGGCCTCAGGCTCATGGTGGCGGCAGCACCCGCTCGGGGTCTGCTGTGCCGCCCGCGACGCCTGTAGCTCCAAACATGTGTTCTCCACCACTGTCCACCACTGGCATAAGCGGTAGCCAGCGCTTCACATCATTGTAGCGGTGACCAGACATCGGCAGGCAGCTCGATGTCCTACGATCCCGGGGCCCCCGGAGACGCCCTGGAGGGGATGGCATGTAGGTAGCCCTCGTCAACTACCCCTGTGTTAACTCAATGTGCTGCTGCAGGATGCGCTGCGTGGCCCGCTTGGCGCTGATAAAAACACATTGCGCCTCTGCTCCTCAAAAGAGCAACTAATATGGCGTTCGCCATTTAGTCCGGCAACTTCAAAGAAAACTTCAACCGCAACTTGAAGTTCCTGAATGTGCGTTCAACGCTAGCTGAACAATCAACCGTAGCCGTTGCGGGATATATTGGCTCGTTCAGGAATGACTGCATGTGGCGCTGTGACCGTAATAGGGCAAGCACTCGCGCGCTGCGGTTGCCTGCGACAACTGCTGCAGGTCCGCACCAAGCCCGGTGGCGACGGCGTCCGCAAGCGCGCTCTGAGTCAAGCGCGCTGGCTACTCTGCAACGGTAGAGCAAATAAATTGAACAAAGCACATGCAGTTCCAGTCTCGCCACCTGCTTGATGCTGCGGTGGTGATCAGACTCGCAGTGCTGCGGAGACGGCCCACTGGTATCGGAGGCTGCTGCACAGGCGACTGCTGCTGCAACAGCGGCAATAGGGCTGCTGGCAGCAGATGTTTCACTAGCAGCTTGTCACCCATCACCGAACGCAGGAATGTGCCAGTCACTGTGGCAGCTGTGGAAATCATCAATCATGATGATGACATCTGCATGATGGGCACTCAGTCTGGCAGGCGCACCACTTCTAATGCCGCTGTGCCCTGCAGCATTGCTGAGGCGAAAAGTCCCAGCACCTGCACCGAAGGCTGCCGCTGCTGCAGGCGCTGCAGCAGCGACTTTTGCCGCCTGCCGCCACTGCTGCTCGAGCTGCTGTTGCCGCTGGGCAGTTGCGGCGCCTGCCACATCGGTGGCTGCCGCTGCCGTTGCCGGTTGTAGTGATTTGGCACCCCAGCAGGGGACGGCAACACTGCTAAGTGTGCAAAAGCTTTTAAGCTCAGTAGCAAAGCCAGAATCACCACATGCGACCGCCGTCAGAATTTCATTGAACTGCTGCGGCGCCGCCTGCTGCCGCTGCCCCTATTGCACTGGCAGCTGCAACAGCTGCAGCAGCGTCTGCAGCAGCTGTGTTCCCCGCGCTCGCAACAGCTGCGGCAGCCGCAAATGCTGCTAGCACTGCCGGGGCGCTGCTGCGCTAGCCATGTCACACGGTGCTGCCGCTGCTGCTGCTGCCGGCGGCCCCCTGTCGTTGGGGCAGCTGCTGGCGCCGGCGGAGCAATAACCAAGTAACTGTGCGTTGTGTGCTGCAGTGCGATGACATGTGCTTGTTTACTGTAGCCAGCCTATCTTGACACCCCAGAGTGTGAGTGCGAGGATGCTCTATGTCTTGTTCTCAGCAAGTGAATATGTTGCAGACATGAAGCTCCTAGGGTCAGGGTTTGGAAGTACCCGGAGTACCCTAGGGACACTGGTGCCTCATGCCTGACCATGGCCTTGATATTCAAGTTGCATTCCGGCTAGCCCTCTGCTGCTGCTTCTGCAACATACATACTACTGCTGCTGCTGCTGCTGCTGCTGCTGCCAGCGCTGCCGCGGGCGAGGTGCTGCTCTCCGGGGCGCGCTGGCGCTTCCGTCCCAAGCCGCCCTCGTCACGCGGCACCTTGAGCTCAAACTCCTGCCTGGCCATAGTGGTAATGTTTGCTGCGCTTGCTGCTGCTGCTGCTGATTGAGTAAGTAAAAGTGCTCCTGAGCCCATCACTCTGCACCTCAGCTCTGTGTGTGAGTGCCATTGCCCGCACAGATCTCATTCTCTGAGCGTCTGTGAGCGTCGCTGACTAAAAAAACGAAGCTTCTGGAAGGGCTCGTCAGATATTTCAGGCGTTTGGAGGTTGAAGAAGGGTCTCGAACTTCAACCACGCAGACCGTGTGAAAGGGCAATTCCAGAAAAAAACGCTGACGTGTAACCTGACTCGACTCGACTCAAGACTTGACATCTGTTGATGGAACAACCATGAAGAACCATGCAAATAGAACAGAAGGCACGCAACTGCTGAGTACATCAGACGTCTTCAAACGGAAGGCACCTGGCCCTGCTATATTTGGGGCACGGCATGCATTGCTCCTTGCTGTCCGGCCAGGAAGTCCTACACTGCCCCAGTGCACGTCCTCCATTGCATGTGGTTGACCAACACATATGCCTCTCACAAGACTTGCACTGTGTAGCAGGACAATGCTACTGTTCTCGACTTATTATACTTCAAACAAGCACCTCCTTCGTTGCATGCCACAATGATTTCTTGATGAAATGGGTGCAATGCTACGCATGCTATCTGTGAGACTATATATCGATGATCGTAGACGTTGCAGAAGGTGTATGCCCACATGTTGTTGATGCAACGCATCTCGGTACCTGTACGACACTAGTGTCGATGAAACGCATCTCAGTACCTGTACGACACTACGCATCTCGGCACCTGTACGACAGTAGTGTCGTACTACTGTCATACGGGTACCGAAAATTGTTGCATCGACAACACCTGGGCGCACACAGGCAGCAAGCACAAGAGCGCAGTGGCTGGCCATCACTCTTTTGTCAATGAAAAGCTGCAAAGTCTGCTTCTGAGTACGTTTGGGTACGTAGAGCACCAGTCACAAGGTAGGCATGCATGTACATGGTATCAGGTACTCGCGCTCCAGAAGAGAAGTAAAAACCACAACATTGGCCCTTGTTAACACTGCACTGCATAAGTACTGTATTGACAGTTTCAGCCGAGCTCAACGGCACCTTGCCACTGCGGTGGTCACATGAGATGTCAATGCGCCACTCACCACTGCAGCCTGCCCTGCTGCTGCGTGGGCACGGGGACAAATGGCTGAGACAGAGGCACCGGCGCCATGCACCGCCACGTCGCCACGACAGCAGACTTGTGCCTCATGCGCTGCGCCGCCGCACCGTACCCCTCCACTACTGCAGCCTTTGCCATTCGTGGCGGCATCACGCCTGCCGCTGCAACTGTGCGGCCCGGTGCTGGAGCAGCAGCAAAACTGCTGCCGCCCGCCGCCATCCCTGGCGCAACTTCCCCGGCAAAGCGGGGCTCAAGCTGTGCTGATCCCACGCAATGTTGAAGTTCGTCCTCCCCGTCCTCAACTTCCGGCCCCGGTGGCTCCCTGTGCGGCTGCTGACACACACTATGCACGCCCGACTGCACGCGAATGCCGCTGTCTTGCCCGCCCGCGCCGCTGCCGCCATTCGACGCCGGAGAATAAGAATGCCGCTGCCGTCGCCGCGCCGCGCGCCACGCCGGCCCGCACAGCGGCGTCGCGTCGCCATCGCCCTCTAGCGAGTCCCTCTCGCAGTCGTCTAGCGCGTCCGGCCCCTCCAGGCTGAACATGGACGGTGGCGCGGTCGACAGCGCCTTGCTGGCGGCAGCAGGGGCGGCGGCGGTGGCAACGGCAGTGGGGCGTCCATGCGACACAGCTGCTGCGCACGGAGCGCCGCCGCCCCTCCTCTGCGGCGGCGCCGGCGGCAGCCCCGGCGACGGCGCCGTACGCGCCTTACTCATACCGAGCTGCTGCAGCGCCGCTGCCGCCGCCATTGCTGCCGCCGCTGCTGCGCGCGCGCTGCCCTGGCCGCCCTCCGAGCGCGCGCGGCGCGCCGCGACCGACCCCCCGGGGGCGCGCGGCCGCGGCGGCGGGTGCAGCGCGCGTGCCGCCTCGTACTCGCGCACGCGCGCGCGGATCTCCTCCGCCTCCGCCGCCACGGTGCGCACCGCCTCCGCCGCCTTGCGCCGCAGCCGCGCCGCCGTCGCGCGCCGCACGCGCCGCATGCGCTCCTCCTCGTCCTCCAGCGCCTCCAGGTCGAATGGCAGCGGCGGCAGCGGCGGCGGCGGCGCCGCCGCAGACGAGGCGGCGGTGCTGCACGGCGTGACCGCGGCGGCGGCGCCGGCAGCACCGCTTCCGCCTCTGCCGCCGCCGTTGACGCTGCCGCCGCCGCTGCGTGCGCTGAAGGGCGCCAATCGCGCGAATGCCGCCGCTGCAGCTGAACGTTGAGCGCTGCTGGCCGGCGTGCCAACGCTCAGCGCGCCTCTCGCGGGCCACGCCGCCGCGGCGTCCAGATGCTGCGCCAGCTCGCCCAGCGGCGTGCGCGGCTGCTGCTGCTGCGCCTGCGCCAGGGTGAGCGCTGCTGCGCACTTGATCTTCTCGAGCTGCGCGCGGCGCGCCTCGTCGCGGGCGTGGGCGCGCTCGCGCTCGGCGCGCGCGCGCCGGCGCTCGCGCGCGAGGTGGCGCGCCACGCGCATGGCAGTCTCCCGCTGCAGCTGCTCCGCCTGAGGGCAGCGTGTGCGTACGCAGTGGAGCTGGTGTAAGAAGAGTCATGGTGACTCATGTCTCAGTTCTGGGCATAGTCAGGCAATTTGGGTTTTGGTAGTGGTGACACTAAGTATCAAGCTTGAATGCGTGCGGCTGTGCGTATGGGGGATTGTCGACTGCGCCTGGCTTTGTTCAAACAGGGACATGCCGCCTTTTGGAGGGAGCATTTGACCTGGATGACAAGACCTCTGCACCGCTCAATGGCTGTTGAAATTTGGTACAGCTGTTGTAGCGATGGCCTGGCTGAGCCTAGGCTGCAGTTACTTCCAGCTGAGCTTGCATGTGCACTGTGAGCACAAGCATTACACAAGTATCAGAGCTGCACATTTGGCACATGTCAAAGGGTTTCTGCCTCACGCATGTCAATGAAGTACAAGTGTTGCACACGCACCTTTGCGACCATGTCAAGATGCACAGCCTGTGCTTCAGCAGTCAAGCGCGATGTCTCAGCAGACTCGGCATCTCGCCGTGCCCGCCTTTCCAACGTGAGACGCGCAGCGGCCAATTCACGCGCTTCCATAATTTGTCTCTCCCGCTCCTGCGCCTGGTCTTGCCTTGCGGTGACCAGTGCTTCTTTCGCTGCTGCATCTGCCGCTGCAGCTGCGGCTGCCTGCCGCAAGCGCTCTGCCACTCGAGCAGCTGCACGGTGCTGCCCCGGAACAGGCCCTTCAATTACAGGCCAACGTGCTTTGCTCACTGACGTGAAGGAATCTAGCTCCCCGAACTTGTCCTCGGCCTCAGGACAGAATGGCCGTGCAGTCTTTCGACCTACAGCTCCTGGGCAGTGAGGTAGCTTCGTATGACTTCGTGCCGGCTGGGTAGCATGTTGTGGCTGCAGCTGCTGCTGCTGTTGTTGGTGCAGCTCATAGCCGCGTGGGATGGGTATGCGAGAGCTTCGCCTCGCCGTCATTGTCGTTGCAGCCCGCCTTCGGGTGTCGCAGCTGGCGGTTTGCATGATTCACCTCTTTGAGCGTTTATTTCAAGTCCTAACACGGGTCATCGTGTCTGCTTATGCTTCCTGTGTGCCGTGTCCTGCCTTCCCTCACCTCATGTGAGATCACCATCTCCCTCCCCGATCGTCGCGCCTGTTACATTTTTGTGCGGACATGTCCGATGTGGAGGAGGCTTTTTTCGGCGTCGTCGACACAACTGTTATTAGCAAAGCAAAGCAACCATTTATTTGTTTATAAATAAGCGACAATGTGGAGATGCGCGGCTTTACACCCCCGTGCACCTGGCGATAATCCCAGGCAGTAGAGTGGAAGCACGCGGTTCCGCAAGGTTGACAGACAACAAGCAAGGACACACGAGAGCGGTGTGCTGTTGCAAGCTGAGAGTGATTAGGATGCAGGCACGCAGACCATGATGTCCCGCCCGTTACTCTTTTGATCGGATATGACCGATTAAACGCGAACACAATTCCCAGCTTGGGGGCCATGCTCCGCCGTAAATTAAGCTGCACCTACATGAGGCCGTATGAGACACTGGTTTACGGAACGTGAGCCAACTGAATGTTGAAGACACCTGTTAGCAACCACAAGCGACAAAACGATTCGATTTGCTCAAGTTTTTTTTCTAGTGGGCCGTCTTGTTGTTAAGAGGGCCAGAACAGGACAAGTAACTAGTGGTTTGACCAATTCGCCACCCTGACTTGTCTCAGCTGTCGTTCATTCTTGGAAGCAATTGGCTCGAGTGGCAAGAAGGAAGTCTGCCTGCGTGTTTCACAAATGGATGGGCGTTACCGATCATGTGGCAAGGTGAGCAGCTCGTAGGACAAGCGTTTTAGCCACGACTTCAAGTTATAGAGCAGATGTGACAGGTGGTCAAGAGGAGACCAGTCCCGTGTGTTGCTGGCACCTCATTGTGGAGCCTTGCATGCCACACCAGTGCCTGTATCATGTGCTGAAAGTAGCTGTAGCCATGCGGGACAGCACCAGACCAGCCGCACCATCTGCAATGCAAGTGACGTCAGCTCCATTGCGGCGATGATATGGGCGGCACAAATCAGCACGCCGTGCACTGCATTGTGAGGCCATCATTCATCCAAAACTGACTGAAAATTCGACATGCCTTGAACCTTGCATCCGCAAACTGCAGGCGCAGACATGTTCTGATCTGCTGACGCTGAAAACTCAGCTGAGGCTGCCACCTATGCAACAACCACAGGTGCGCAACAGCTGATGCAGCAGGGCCTCATGTGCCGCTTCGGCAGTCCAACTGGACCACAACTTGAAGCAGCACCAACAGGAATATTGAACCCAGATTCACTGGTTTGTGCTGATCATGCGGTTTGTGCTGATCATGCAGTGGCAGATCTCCACCCTCTCAAGTCAGCTGTTGCGCGGCGCGCAGTGCTTATGGAGGCTGCCACCTGCACGCGATGTGCCACAGCTGAGCATTGATCACTGACCTGAGCACTGGTGGTGTTTTTCGCTTGGACTGCAGCTGACTAGCATCCACATGCTTTCACCTGCAGGCCATCCTCGCCATTGCGCCCCTTGCTGTTGCTGTCTCAGGCTGGCAGAGAGAATTCAGTTGCTCAAGCAGGGTACTTGCAGCAGGGCCACAGCGGTACGCTCAAAGCGTCGCTGATATGGGCTGGGAGCGAGCGGCAAGCAACGCCTGTAGACTAGAAGTCTCGCAGCGTTTGGCGCATCAGACAAGGCACCAAAGAAAGCTAGACCAGCAGGAGCGATAACAGTCTTCGCACCAAGTTTATTTATTGTTTACTCAGGCTGTTGTGAAGTCGCAATTCCAGTGGCTGACTGAAGTAAACAGCAGTCGCACGAACACAGCTCTTTGAAGCCTCTCACGCAGCAACGCTCAGGTCACTGCCGCTCCCTTGCTCCTTGCCTACTGCTGCTGCTGCTGTGCCTACTTTCAAATGACTGGTAAGTAGCCATGCTTCCCGCGGCTCTATCTCAGCCAATGCTTGATGCAGCTGATCGATGTCCAGAAGCACCCTTCTGAGGTTGACAGCGCTGGGTTCCGGCGTTTTCCGGAAGGCCACTGCGTGACGCACTGCTCGCTCATGCGCAGAGGCATCCCCGCGCGGAAACAGCCCGTACTTGCTCAACGCTGACCGCAGGTTGGACCGTATCTCCATCAGGAAAGTGGCCTCGCTGACTAGCCAAGCTGCGGTCGCCTGGCACGCCGTCTGTCGAAGCGTGGTCTTGCGGCCCAGCAGGATCAGCTGTGCGCCGACGTGCAAGTCCCACCCATCTAGTACCCTGCGCTTGGTGTCCTCCGCAGAGCTGACCTTGACTGCTCCATCGGCAAATCTGAGACTGAAGCCGCCACTAGAGGTGTCGAAGACGACGCGAACGTCCTTGCGCAGAGCTCCTGGCGTCGTGGAGCTGAGGGAGGCTGGCTCTCGCCACCATGCAAAGAATTCCAGTTTCTGCGGCAGCGGCAGGCGCCGCTTCAGCGCCCTGCCCTGGTCTTTGGTCAGCACTATAGGAGCTTTTGGGGGAGACAGCCCTTCTGCTCGCGCTTTATTCGCCATCTCTGTCTGTAGCCGCCGCTATGGTCCTACGTAGAACGCCTTGAGTGCCACTTAGGCCACGCGCGCCGCTGCCTCGTCCTCGTCTGTTTCCCGCAGTCGGCGAAAAAACAGTTACATCTTGAAGTTGTATATTATGTCCTGGACCGCATGGGCTGCGCGCACGATAAATCGGGCTTGCAATAACTAAATCTACGGAGGAGCCGGCGGTTCGGCGCTGGCCGGCGAGGGCCGCGGCACTTGCAACAGTGCGATGCGGCGGTAAGCGCTGACGTCGCCATCAGGGGCAATGACTGCGTTCCAGTTGTCGATCACGACACGTGTGAGCGCGCGCTGTAGCGCGAGGGAGGTGCGGCGGCGCCAGAAGGCAACGCGCTGCGCGAGATTGTAGCTGCCCTGCGAGCTCTGCTCGGCGAGTGCGTGTAGCAGCGCTTGGGTGTCGCGTGACATAGCGCCGAAGTGGTCAAAGGCTGCGGAAAATAGGGTGTGTGTAGTGGGGTCCAGGGCCCCTGAGACTACGTATGTGTCTATCTTTTCCTGCGAAGCCGATTCAAGCACGCGCTGCACATCGCGCGCGCCCCCCTGAGCCTGACGGAGGCGGGAGGGGCATGAGCTGTCACGTATGGTGACGTCTATGCAACAAGCTACTTCAAAGCCGCCGCGCAGTTTAGTGCACCGGCCTGCTGCTACCGCGTCGGCGCTCGGCTGCACTTTAGGGACTGGAAGGCAGACCTGGTTGCTGCCAAAGACGATGTCCATGAACTTGTTGAACCCGTGGCGCGCCGCGTAGCGGCGGAAGGGGGCAAGGGTGTCCCGGTCGAGACCGCGGAGGTGGGCCACCTGCTTGAGCAGCTGAAAGAGCGCGTCTGCGAGCAAGTTGTGTCGCGTGACGTTAAGCCCTTGTGTGCAGCGGCGCAGGTGGGCACCCGAGTCCACTGGTCTATGGCACTTGGGGCACCGCGCCGCAGCGGGGGCGGGGCGCTCCACGCCCAGGTGGCGCCGCAGCGTCTCGCGGAATTCCGGCGGGGACATGGTCTCCGCTGGGTCAGTGCTCGGCAATTGCGCCAAGAAACCCATGGCCCCCTTAGAGGCGCCGCTGCGCCACGCCGCGACTGCTTCCAACGCATTTGCTGCTTCAAGCCGACGCAGCTGCGTGGCGGCGAGCGCTGCGTCTAGCACCCGTGATAGCGCCGCTTGACGCCGCGGCAGCACGGCGGCCGGCGGGGCCTGGGCAGAGCCTGGCTCGCGCGCCACCGCTGGCGCAGCAGCGCGGCGCGCGCCGGCGCGAGTCCGCATGCCCGGCCCCGCAGCTCCGCCTGCCCGTTGCAGCAGATCGCGCAGCGCCCGCCATGCGCCGTCGTCCTGGCGCCAGTCCTGGTACCAGACCGTGGGCAGGAGCAGTGCGAGGGCCGCTGCAGCCTCATCGCTGCCGCTGCGCAGCTGCTGCAGGCAGGTAGCTATCTGGGTGAAGGTGAAGCCATAGCGGGCATGCTCTAGGACGCGGCTGCGTGCCGCGACTGGAAATGCCGCCAGTGCCGGCCCCATGCACTCGAGGGAACGTGCAGCAAATGCGGCACATGCACGGGGCGCCGCGCCCAGCACGCCAAAGCCACCACTCCCCAGCCGCAGATGCACGCGTACCTGCTGATGTGCTGGTAGCGTCACTGGGGCCTCGCCACCCCAGTCGGCGCCGCGTACCCATGCCACTGCCGCCGCCCACAGAGAGGGCGGCGCCGCCGCCGCCGAAACCGCCGGCGGGCCGCGGCAATCGTCACCCGCCGCCGGCGCGCGCTGGTGGGCCGGCGGCGTAAGACCCGCCGATGGCTCCTGCGCCAGCGCGGCCACGGCCGCTAGCGTGATGGCGTCGAAGCGCCGTAGCTCCTCGTGCGTGAGGGATGGCGCTGTATTGCGCGAGACATGCCCTGCGCGGGCGGGGACGGCAAGACGCAGAATGGAGAAGGCAGCCTGCACATCCTCCATCTGCACAAGCTCCGCAACCAGGCGGTCGGTGCCGGGGGCACGAAGGGTCGCCGCCACTTGCGCGCGCACGAAGCCCTCGGTGCCGACCGGCACCCCCATCAGCGTGATGCCGTCGTCACATACTGGTACGGGGACATTGGCGGCGGCAAAGACGGCGGCGGCGCGCTCGCGGGCGCCGCCTGAGGCCGGCACCACCGCCGCGCATTTCGTGACGTTGACCTGAATGTTGAGCTCGCTCAGCGCCTGTTGTATGAAGCAGAACGCGCGGCCAACGTGGTCGAGCACCGGCGCGTCACAGCTGGGCGTCATGATGGTGAGGTCATCGAGGTAGCCCGGAAGCGCCAGTTGCGGGAACTTGGCGCGGGCAGCCACCATGGTGCCGCGCAGTGCCAGCGCGAACAGCAGCGGCCCCAATGGGTCGCCCTGCTGCACGCCCTGTTGGGAGAGGATGATGGCGGCGTCGGCGTGCCCATCTAGGCCAAATTGTAGCCAAGGGGCCCGGCCGGGGCCGTAGATGTGCTCGACGTAGCCGTACAGGCCAGGCAGATGCTCGGCCACCGCGGTGAGGACTGCCGAGCGCGACAGCGCGTTGAAGGCATTACTGCCGTCAATGGCAAGGAGCACGCCGCCGCACTCATGCGTGAGCTGCGCCATGAGCGCCACTCTCTCTGCGCCCCCCCGCGCGCCGACCCCAAACTGGCCAATTGGTTCCAGCAGCGCGGAGACGCGGTCCCGGGTGTCCGTGCAGAAGGTGCGGGCGAACAGGCGGCGGATGGTGTCGCCGCACGCGATGGGGCGCGCCTTCTCGCCCACAGCGCTGAGGCGCGCGGCCGCGTGAAGGCGCCAAAAGGGGGCGGGCAGCGCGGCGGGGGTGGAGTACACCGCGGTACCCAGCCACGCCAGCAGCTCAAGGAGCCAGTCAACCGTGCGCCCCGACGTGTGCGCCGTGTGCCGGACGCACTGCTGGAGGTGGGAGTTGCGCAGCCCAGAGGGACCGGCGGCCGAGCCAGGGTTGGCGGCGAGGATGGCCTCGCGTAGCCCGTCCGCCGTGAATGAAGCGCAGTTGAGTGGTGCCGGCGCCGCCAGCGCCGCCGCCGCCACCAAGCTGCGCGCCCGCGATGCCGCGGCATCCAGCTTCGCAGACGCATCGCCAGCTGGGTGTTTAGCCTGCAGTTTATGCAAGGTAGCAGAGTCGCGGGGGGCAGATGTGTCAGCACCCTCCGCCAGCAGCCGCGCGGCGCGCCCGACGCCGCCCGGCTGCCGCGCCGTCGCCGCCGCGCGTTCCCGCACTGCCGCCGCCGCCTCCGTCATAGACCTAGCGCGGCGCGTGCACGCACGGGCGGCGCCGCGGCGGCAGAAGGCCAGCGCTGTGCGCGTGAGCAGGTCCAGGTCGCCTGCCACGAAGGCCGCAAAACGGTGCGCCCGCGGCAGGGAGCCGTCGGGTACAAGCAGCAGGCACGGCAGCAGATGCAGCAGCTTGCACCATGCACCGGCTGTGGCGGACGCCTGTGCCGCTGCCTCAACCCCGTGTGCCTGCGCTACCGCCGTCTGCGCTTCCCGGAGGCCCGCCAGCGTGGCCGTCAAGGCGGCTGTGAAGTCCGAGCGGTGCTCCAGGCGAATGCGGCGGCCGACCACCAGTTGCTGCTGCAGAACATAGTCAAAGGAGAGGTCGTCAAGCGCTGCGCGCGCGGGCGAGAGCGGCGCCAGCGTCCAGAGCGGAAGCGCGCTGCGCCATGTTGGCCCTGCCGCAGCCACAGCGGCAGCTGCGCGGGCGCCGGGGCCGCGCGCGCCGCCGCTGGCTGTAGAGAGGGGGAGGATGGGGGGCAGAGGCGCGACGCGGGGCCCGTGTGGCCGCTGCGTTGCGGCCGCCCCCCGGGACTTGTACAGGTGGTCGCGCTGGTGCAATTTCGTGCGCACGCACCCTGGCTCGCCGCACGAGGCGCATGCGCAGAGTAGCAGCTCGGGTTCCACGGCGTAGTAGGTGCCCGCGCCGGCTCGGTGGAGAGTCAAACACTCATCGTCGACCGCCTGCATACGCGCGAGAAAGTCGGCAGGCACATTCGGATGCTCGCGGCGCTGGTGATCCGCCAGCGTCGTGGCGATGCGGCGCGCCAGCGCCAGCGACGCCGACGTCTGCGCCGTGAGCGTGTTCGCCTCCCCGTTCCGGCGGAGGCGCGGTTTGGGCACTGGCACCCGAAAGAGGCAGCCAGTGTCATATAAAGGGCAGCGCGGATAGATGGCAGCTGTTGCAGGCTGAGCGGGCGCCTGCACTGCCTCAGGCTGCGCAGGGTCTATGCCCGCCGCGGCAGCCGCTGCTGCAGCAGCAGCTGCCGCAATGGCCGCCGGTGCGGCTCCCCCTGAAGTAGAGTCAGACATCATTACGGTGGATGAGGGGAGCGCCGCACCGGCGGCTTACAGGCCCGAGGCGCCGCCGCCTCCCTCCGATGCCGGCGGCTGGGCCGTCGAGGTGGAGAGGAAGCGGTCGGCGGCGGACTGACCTTGGGGCAGCCCGCGCGCGGGGCGTGCAGCGGGGGGTTCCGCCGCCGAGCCCGGCGTGCGCTCAGCAGCCGTGCGCTTGCGGCTGGCGCGGGGTGTGCCACTGTCGGACATAAGCGCGCTGCTGTCACTGGCAGGCATGGGGGGCTGCCTACTGCGCGAGGGGGAGGCGCTGCAGTCGCTGCCGTGCCGAGCCGCTGGCGACGATGCGCGCCGACACCGCGAGCGCCCGCGTGAGCAAGAGCGCGGCGGCTGCCGCGGCGCCGCCGCTGCCTCCAGTGCCACCGCGGGGTCCGCTGCCGCGCTTGCGGCCGCTGCCGCTGCCGCGCTGGCAGCGCCTACAGCAGGCGGCGGCGCGCCCGCCGCCGCCGCGCCTGCCGCCGCCGCGCCCGCCGCCGTTGCCCCGTCCGCCGCCACCGCCGCCGCAGCGCCAGCCGCTGCAGAGCTAGCCTCAAGGTCTCCCGCCACGGGCGTGGTGGCCACCGCGCCGGCGGCGTCCGCCGCCGGCACCGCCACGCTCGCAGCGCGCGCCGCTTCCGCTGTCAGCTGCGCCTCGAGTCGAGCGGTCGCCGCAGCGTTGCGCACCTGCTCTCCTTCGCGCAGGCTCCGTTGCTGCGCCGCCAGCCGCTCCGCACGAACTTGCTCTGCCAGAGACCGGTCGCGATCGGCCTCAGCAGCCCGCTTTCCCGCCTCGGAGGCTGCCAGCAGCTTTGTCAGTGCCTTGACCTGCTGCTGCAGCCCCTTCCGCGCGGTCCTCCCCTCCAGGATGCCCCCCTGCAGCTGCTGAATGCGCTGCTCCTGGCCCAGCTGCGCAGGGTCCGCGTCGGCCGCCGGCGGCGGCGGCGAGGCGCCCGGCGACGCGCTCGCCAGCGCGGGCGTCGAGGCGGCGGCAGCGTCCGTCGCGGCGGCGCCGGTCGCCGCCGGCGCTGGGGGGTGCGAGGCGGCGGCGCCGGTGGGCGCACGCTGCGTCGCGGCGGCTGCCGCCGCGGCGGCTGCAGCCGTGGCTACCGCAGGGGCACCGGCGGCTGTGCCAGTGGCGGCGGCTGGCGTGGTGCAGGCCGCGGGGAGCGTGGTGTGCGCGCAGCGCGTTGCCCGGCACTGCTGACCCGGGCGCGTGAAGTGCCGTCGCAAGCAGGACGGGCACGCTGTCAGATTGTCAGGGCCCAGCAGCCGCAGCGCTACTTCCGTGCCGTCCACCGCGCATAGGACCGAGTGCGCGAGTCGCCGCGCAACGCCGCGGACCACTGTTAGCTCCCAAACACCCGCGGCGCCTGGCGATGCCGCCGACGCCGGCGCCGCGGATGAGGCCGCACCGTTAATGCCTACGCCGCAGGTCTTCAGAGCGCTGGCCAGCAGCAGAAAGGCGGCGGAAGTGCCGCCGCCGCCCGCCCGCAAGCGCACCGGCGCGATGGGCATGCCAGGAGCTGCGAGTGCGGGCGCAAGCAGCATTGCAAGCTGCGCTGCAGACCACGCCGCCGGCGCGCCGCGCACGGTGACCGTGACCGGGGCGCTCATGTCACCAGCGCGGGTGATGCGCAGGCGGAAGCCGCTGAAGCTGAAGTCAGCGGAGTCGCCGACCGTTCCGAGCGCCGCGTCAACGAGCGCGGCCGGCGCCCGCAAGCATAGCGTGCGGAAGTCATCGCGAGGCGACAGAGGCCCCAGCGTCTCTGCACCCTTGAATAGGGACGCAAGTGAGGCAGCGTCTCCAGCGCCGGCCCTCGCCGCGTCGTGCATGTGCGTGAGCGCCGCCGCTAGCAGCTGCTGGCGCCCCCGCGTGAGTCGGGCGCGGCGCTGTGCAGCCGCCGCAGGGGTGCTGCGCTCGCGCTCGTGAGGCTGACGGGCCGGCGCGAGCTCTGCTAACAGTGCGCGGACGCTGGCCGGCAAGGCAGCCAAGTGCTCCTGGGTGTAGCAGGTGACTGGATCCACCGTAAACGAGACTAGGTCTGTGCCGGCTGCCGCCGCCGGCGGCACAAATGGCTGTCCCTCCGCTGTCGGACGGCCCTGCACGCGCGCCGCCATCGCCATGAGGCGGCCCGCAGCGGCTCCACCCTGGCGCCCCACCGCCGCGACAGCGGGGGGCACGAAGAAGTACTGCTCCTGTTCCGCGGCGTGGAACATCTCGCTCGCCTGTTGGTATAGCTGCCCTGGAGTGAGGGCGGATGGGGCTGGGGTTGGCGTGTAGCTGCCTCGGGGAGTGAAGTAGGCTCCATCGTGGCCGTGCAGCAGCCGTGCCTCCTCCCGAAGCAGGTTGCTCTTCGCTGTAAGCGACGGGGGTGTTGTCGCAGTTTTGGCGGCTTTGGCCGCCCACGAGGCAGCAGCAGCAGGAGGGGTGGCCGCGCGACCATTTGGGCCAGCTGGCGTGTCGCCAGTCGCCGCTGGCAGCACCACCTCCATCGCTTCGGATGGCATGAAACGACTTGAAGTTGAAATGGGGCGGGCCCTGCCCCGCCCCTGGGACACGGTGGCGGCTGCCCCTCGTGGAGGGTGCCGAGCGTTGGCTGAACAGCAGGCACACAGGGTGGGAGTCACCAACGTGGCGCCAGCAAAATCCACCCAGAAACGTTTTGTCTTTTGAGGGGGCGTGGTTTTTGAGGGGGCGGGGGTCTGCACCCACAGACGCTGAGTGAACAGAAAATGAAGATGCAGAGTAACACGAAGCACTCGCAGAAGGGCAGCATCTGAGCGTCTGCAAAAGCGCCAGCATCCGACAACCAATTGCAACGGCACGCAGGTAGGATGGTATATGTATGCACACACGCTGTGAGCCTTGGCATGGCTCAGTAGCCAAGCGGAGCCCCCCCCAGCGGAAACACGCCTTTCGATTTCTGCAGCGCTGCGCGCTTCATGTTCTTAGCTCCGATGTGCCCCTCTTCGCGCCGCCACTCGATCAGCTTCACCAGGGCCTTGACGTTCCTGATCTTGCGGTTACGCTTGCCGCTCTTCGCTATCCTGCGGGCCGCGACCGTGGCAGTGCACAATTGGCAACGACGCGTGAGCACGGTGCAACAGATGTAGTGCAACTGCGTGATGATCTGCTTGTGAGTGAGCGAACATCGACATGGTGCTGGTCGGCCACTTTCACTTCTGGTCGCGTCCTATGCACTAGACACTAAAGATAGGGCACCAAGACCAAAGGCAGCGCGTCCCATGCAATACAACATAGATGGGGCATCAAGACCAATGGCAGGATCAGTTTGCTGCAAAAACTGAGTGACTTGCTATCCTTTTGCACCAGGTGTTCCAGCAACACCTCTCCTACTGCGCTGACGATGAAAGCCCTGCATCACAATGCAAGAGCTCGTTGTGTGCTAGCTATGCGGTGCCAATGCTAATTCAGCCACTCATCGTTCGCCAGGTGCTTTTGCAGGCAGCGTACTCCTGGCTGCTGACAGCGGTGCGCTTGTTGACTGTTGACGACTAATATTATTTGACCTGTGGATATGATGGCACTGTTTGCCTCGTGGCCAATGACTGCAGCAGCGGCGACCACGGTCATTGGTGGAAGGCACTTGCGGCTAACCATCCTTTGTCACCTAGAGCTCTACGAGCTTTTGATTCGTTTCCATTATCCATACACATTTGCAAGCGAGTGCAGCCATGTACCAGCTAGCAGCGCAGGGGCTGATAGCGACGCAATTGCAGATGAGCCATGCTGTGCATTGCTCGTGAATTGACCGCGAGCACATATGGCTAGATGTGCCAGCAGCAGCACTGTTGCCTAATGAACACAGCTGCAAATGGTGTCATCTAACTGAGCACTGATGGTCCAGTGGACGGCCTGGTTGTGACCATTCCGCTACACCCTTCCTGCTGAGAGGTTGGTTTCATTTGCTCTGCCAGCAAGTCATAATGCATGCCACGGGTGGCTCTTATCTTACCTGCATGGGCAGGCCATGCTGCATGTGTCTGTGCATTGAATCATCAAGCAGCTCAACCCTTGTCCATATCCTAACCTAAAATCTTAAGCTGCATTCTGCCCACACGCCGTTGAGGTTGGCCAGACAGAATGGCCACATCTGCGAATGTGAAACTTCAACTTTCTCAAAGGGCTGCGTGAGTGCTGTCAGTGGGTGAGCCCGTGACCTGTGCTCTTGAACACGACAAGGTGATTGCACAATCACCTGGTGTCGAAAAGCACAGGTTGCCGTGTCACGTTTCTCTTCGCTCATCACACCTATCGTTGTGCGCACCGTTTGCAAACGTCAACTTTCTGCAGCAGGACACATCATCACTCGCTTGCGCCTCACAAATCGTCAGCAAAGAATAAAGTGAATGGCTTATGGAAGCCAACAGAGGCCACTGACCTGTACCGCTTTCGTGTAGGCTTCTCATAATACTCCTCGCTCTCCAGCGCCCTCGGGTAACCGTCCAAATCCTCCAGCCTATCCAGCCTCCTGTCAGCTACCTCGAAGTCGAGACCCGGGTCTTCCGACAGGTCGATGGTGTAGCCTCCGCTCACATGCCTTTTTGCAGAACGGTGCCTTAGCTGCTGCAGTTGGCAATGCATGACGTTTTTGGTTCATGCTCAAAACAGGGAGCATTGCACACAAGCCCGCACTTGTGACTGCTACAGATGAGAGATTGCGGGCTTGACCAGCTTCTCGAGAGGCCCACGCTGCACTGCGCTTACCTGTGTCATGAAGGCAGTCAGACCTTGCTGCTGCAGCGTCCGTGTGATCGCCCAAGGTCTGCAGGCTCCTGGCGCTCTTGCGCACAGTGGCGGCCCTGCCAGTCTGGCTGTGATGCTGCCAAACGAGCGTACGAGCCCTCGCAGCATGCTGCCACAGCACAGCACAGCACAGCACACACGTTTATTTTTACTTCGGCTTCACGCACGACTTCAAGTTCGTGAGGTTAAACCAACTGCAGGAAAGAAAGAGAGGTGACACAGGCGCAACAGAGACGCCGTGGGCTGTGGGCTCGACTGACGTAGTGGACGAAACACGAGGGCTTGCAGCTGCGGGATTCACCATGAGTGACGAGTAAGTGCCATCGTACCAGCAGTAAAAGGGATCTCAATTCATTGCTATGTAACAGATCGGGTTCACGTAAAACTGAGAAGTACTCGCGTTGCGGAAGGCAGGCGACGCTCTTTTTCGGTCGCCGACTCAGTCAATCTTGCCTGCAAGTTTGAATTGACATCTTCATCCCTAAGACTTGCATCACATGTGTTCGTTGTCAAGGCGTTCAGACAGATACACGAAGAAACGTGCCAAAACTGCGGGCGTGGGCGAGCCGAACGACCAAAACTTTTGGTTGTTCTGAGAGACCGAGATCTGTTTGGTGTGTCAACGATGCGTTGCACAGCACCTCACGCAAATGCGATGCGGCCAGACATGACAGAATTTTTGTCCGTTGTGCTGACCATTCACACCAAAGCATTGCATTGCAGTCGGTAGGGCTGCGCACGACCCCAATGATATCTTGTTTATTGTCGTCTGCCATCTGGCACCATGGAGCGCATTGAATCAAAAACCCTGGCGGCAGCCCGCACACACACTGGCACTACGAGCCAGTAGCTTCCACCACCGATGCAGCCGTGTCCAGGCCTGGCACACCCTGATCTGTTGTGGACACAGTAGTACCGTAAAGGGGCAACAGCGGCCGGGTATCTTCCAGCTTCCTTTCATTCATATCTGAAGCGACACTTGCAGCGTGACGCGGCTCACCATTTGCTGTTTTCTGGCGCAACCTGTGACGTGCGGTCGCGCTACCCGCAACAGCGCCGCCTTCCTGTCGGCGAAGCGCCGCAAGGAGGAGGCGGTGCGCGCCTCCATCATGCAGAAGCTCGTCGAGACGGGCGAGAAGGAGCGGCTCAAAGACCTGCTGCGCGACAAACTCATACAGTCGGGCTGGCGCGACGCTCTCAAGGAGGACTGCCGCCAGATCATCAGCAAGAAGGGGCTGGAGAAGGTGACGGTGGACGAGCTCGTGTCGGAGATCACGCCCAAGGCGCGCGACACGGTGCCCGAGGAGATCAAGTCAGAGCTCCTCAATAGAATACGCACCTTTCTCAAGGCGACGTGAGTGAGCGTTGCCGCCGCCGGTCGTTGTCGATAGTACTCGTGTACAAGACGGAGTTGTCATATGTGTTGCGGTGCGTCGTGTCTTCTTCGTAGCCGCTGGACTATATGTGTGGTGTGGCGTAGTGAGAAGGGATGATTGTGCTGCTGCTGCTGCTGCTGCGGCCGCTGCTGCTACTGCTGCTGCTGCCGCGGCTGCTGCTGCTGCTGCCGCGGCTGCTGCTGCTGCCGCGGCTGCGGCTGCTGCTGTACACACACACTGTTGGCACTCGGGCCATTGCGCTACCACATGCTTAGGCACACGGCCTCAGGCAGGTGTGTTTACTTGCAACGCGAGCTCAGCTCTCGCAAGACGTGCAGGATCGCTCCAAGCAATGTGGCCAAGCACCTGGTGGCAGTGTTGCTGCTGCCAACAAACATTATACCAACAAGGCTGCTAGGACATCACAATGAATGGAAAAGCCTCTTTGACAAGTTGGTGTGGTTTCTGTCTTTGATGCACAGTATACATTTGATGCCTGTTTGCACTATGCGCACCTGATGCATGACTGAAAACATTGCGCGCACAACACCACACACAGATGCATCTGCAAATATTGGTATACAGCAGGGCCACTGCAACGCGACGTGCTGCACAGTACAGAGACCAGACAGAGCTGACATGTATACGTGCGAACATAATGATCCTTGCGAAGCAGAGAGGTTCTTATAGACTCTATAAGAACCTCGCTGCGTCACGTGAAGGCATGCAGGCGTTGCTGTGTGCTCCTGACATGGGCAGTGCAAGTGCAGCGGCGTACCATAGGCAATGAAAGGACAAATCCGGCGTGGCTGCGCGCATACATGCATGTTGTATACAGTGTGTTCATGTATGTGTGTTTGTGTGCATATACATGGCGCAGGCTGCCTACTCGATCGGCGCTGTGATGGCCGCATCTAGATTGCACTGCGCAAATTCGGGTTCGTTGTACGTGAATATGGCCATGTTGTGTTGCACAGCCGCCTTCCACGCTGCCTCGTCGATAATCGGGCCGCCAACTACACATGCGCGCTGGTGTTCAGTGTACGGGTAGAGCGCCTTGCCTTGGGCACGAGCGTACTCGTTGACCCAATCCTCGAAAGCACCCACCTCCTTCACATACGCCTGCATGCGTGCACGCCGGACAGAAATGGGCAGGGCGCTGGTGGTGGGTGGTAAGACTTGGCGGATGTGCTCCTCATTGACATGTGCCTTGCTGTCTGTCAGGAAGAGGCGCTTCTGCACCTTGCCTTCCAGATGCCGGGCCGCAGCGATAATTCCATCCCATTCCATTATCGCATGCGCGTGCTTCTTCATGGGGCCTGAGAAGGCCCCGGCACGCAATGTGCCGGCTACCGGCAGCACCACATACTTCGCATGCCAGCCGTCCTTGCAAAAGCAGGCATCGGAAAATCAGAAACAGATCGTTGATCTCTTCAACAAGTTCAGAAAGTCGGATATGTCTGTCGAAGGAGTTGTAAACCGGGCCCTTATGAAGCAGCTCTACAAGGAAGGTGGAGGGCGTGGAGAAGGAGATGCATAAGATGTAGAGCTGCTTCTTAGGGGCCCGGTTTACAACTCCTTCGACGGACATATCCGACTTGCTGAACCTGTTGAATAGATCAACGATCGTTTCTGATTCTTCGATGCCTGCTTTTGCATCTTCTGCACCTCGTTCTTCAAGCCCCTTACCTCAACCTCCACGCAATCGACCTTCTCCAGGCCCTCCACCTTCGTCTCCACACGCCCCAGGGTTTCACCTGGACAATCTGCTGCTCGCGTATTATTTTTAGATAACGTCTGCTGGCTCGTCGCCATCTTCAGGTTCGTCGCCATCTTCAGGAACGACGCGCACTACCAGCCACCGCCGCCGCTGCTGCTGCTGCTGCTGTCGCCCAGGTGTTGCGAATGCCTTCCCTGCTGCAGGTGCCGGAAGGAACGAATCCAACGACTCCAGGACTGAGTAAGACAAATAAGGCGATGATCACCGCTCGCATCTCCTGCGTCTCTAAGAGTGGCGTTGGTTTGACGTCAGGTGTATTATGATACCGTCAGCTGATCAGGCACGCGCTCTCTGGAACATCTTGGTTGGGTGAGTTGATGAACTTGAACTTGAAGTTCTGGGTCACCAGTGGAGGATCGCGATCCAGCTGAGGACTTCGGGTTAGGGAGGCGGCGTTCATCCGAACCGCAGGGCCCGAATCGCGTCCAGCTGAGGAGTCATGAGCCTCCAGGGGCAATTCTTCCTTCAAATGTATGTAGCCGCTGATTGATATACTTGATTCATGATAGTCATCATGAATACCGGCGATTGTTATCAGATTTTCGGTGCACACACACAGAAACTCTTAGTTTTCAATCAAATCCGAAAAACCTTCTTTTTGAGGCTTTGTAACTACCCACAGCATCACACTATTGGTTTCCTGCAGATCTGTTGCATGATCATTATACCTAACACTATGTCATGCACCATGCATCAAACAGAATGAGAAACAGGGTTCTAGTTCAGAAGTTATTGCGATTTAGGGTCTTTTGCACAATGTGCAAAAGGAGATCTAGGGACTTCGTCCCTAGGAATGATCGTCAATGTGTGTGTCAGCGCTTTCCACCGCCCTGCCCCCCGCCCCTACCGCCCGCCGCCCCCCTCCCCCCCGCCCCCCCCCTCTTGCCCCCCCCGCCACCTTTCGCCGAACCCCCACAGGCGCCAGCCCCGCCCCTCCCTTGCCCTTTTCTTGAGCCTTACCCCCCCCCGTCGCCCCCGCAACTGCCCCCCCCTTGCCCTTGGATGAGGGCTTGGCTGCCTCTGCCGCGCTAGCCGCCGCCTGCGCTGCGTAGAAGTTGGCTTTTTTGACGCGGCAGGCAGGGCAGCGCGTGGGCGAGTCGAAGCCACGCGCGAGGTAGAAGGCCTGGTCGCGCGCCGCAAAGACAAAGCCCTTGTTGCACTCCGCGCATTCGAAGGCCCTGGCGGCAGCAAGAAGCAGTGGCGCAGGCGAGCAGTGAGATGGAAGGAAAGAGGGAACAGGTTGCATATAGCGCGCCTCGCAGACAAAGCCCTGGCTGCAGTCCACGCATTTGGATGCCCTGATGGCAGGGGGGAGCGGTGACGGCGCAAGCAGCGGGGGAGTGAGATGGAAGATGGAACGCGTTGCACGGTTGCAACGACCATGTATGCCGGGCATGGTCTACTGGGAATGGCAGGCTGGCCACGCGCCGCCAAGACAACTGAAGCCTGTGTTGCATTCCACGCATTTAAATGCCCTACCGACAGCAAGAAGCATTGGAGCAAGTGGTGCAGGCAAGGATTGAGATGAAAGAAGCGATGGTGCGGCCAGTATGACGGCATTCCCCGTCTGCGGTGGCCGCGCAGTGCACACCACAGTGGCGGACAGGACAGGATCCACTGCGACTCACAAGATTGCAGACTTGTGGCCATGTTGATGTTGAAGGCGGTACTGCCTACAGCTTTCAGGATCAGGGTGAGATCTCAGCATTGAGCTAACAGGGGGCGCCGTACAGTCCTGCTGGCTCACACACGTGGTCTAGGGGAGCTGATCGCGACTGGCGCAGCATAACATCAACCTAGAGCTCAACGATCTTTTTGATTCGTTTTTCATCAATGTATTTGGAGGGAGCGCTATGCAACGACACAGACAATGTATGTGGTTTGGTTACTTCCACTGGCTCAAAATGGCAACCGTGGCGCAGAAGCGGCAACCGTCTGCCAATGACAAGGACAAGTGCTGCAGTGAGACAGTTGCCAAATGTTGCGATGACCAAATCAACAACTCATGAAAGCATCATGAAAGCATCTTCGAGTCCTAGTGGGGAAGCTGCGAGGCATTCAAAGGCAACTGTTGAAAGTCATTCCTTTCATTCTTCCCAGTTGAGCATGACGGGAGACCTGCTAAAATGTGCTGCTTGTCGTAACGCCGCTGCTGACACCCCTGCAAACAGTCCCTGCCCATTGCATGCAATTGTCCCGTGTATTGAACTGGTGCATGCTTGCACAACACTCAGATTGGACTTGCATCGCTGGTATTGTGATCGGCGCCCTTTCGACTGCTCAACTACCATCCAAACTTGATTCAATGAAGTTAACCAGGATGATCTCCGTTCACAGGTATCATCCTATACTCAAGTGACCTCCTACCTGATTTGAAATTCAGGGTAATATCCGTCCACAGGCATCATCGGGTACTCAAGCGACGTCGACGCCTGTTACATTCATGGCGATTATGTCGTTACTACATCAGGAACTGTCTGATGAATCGTGCACAGATCATGGTGTCACAACAGCTGCACATCCTCCCGCGAGTCACGCATGCTGCACGAGTCACTCACATGTCTTCCAGGTCGCTGGCGACGTAGTCAACGGCAATGCGCCCGGCAGGCTGCACCTTCAGGAGAATCTGCATATACAACCAGGCAGCAGAGCCGGTTTTGACTTTAACCATTGACTCCAAGATTCAAGAAGTTGGGGGTATGCTCAAACCTGAAGCTATGGGCACGTAAGTTGTGGCCAGGCTTTGCGTCATACGCTCACATGTCGGTGCGACCGAAACACAGCATGCACTTCAATTCAACGGTACCACGCAAAATGGGCCCTGATGAGCGCAACGACGCAGGGCACGCAGTGGCAAGAAGTGGCCTGCGGCATCGTTGGCTGTCATCATACATTCTCAATAGCAGCAGCGGATCGGTTTGCAGACATCACCAGCGTAGGGTTAAGGTTAGCGCTAGGGTAAGGCGCCCCCCTACACGGAACAGCAGTGCAACTGGCGCTGTTGCGCCTTCCGCCACCGCGGCTGCCTTACCGCCTATGCGCACATGCGGAGCATCACCACCTGCGCATGCCACCTTAACTGCTGCCTCATTGCTCAGGGGGCAGCGCACATTCATTGACTGAAGTGGAGCAGCTGAGGCCCACCACACTGCGTACTAGCACGCGAGGTGCGTGAAACGTCATTAAGCGCGGCGCGCTGCTGGCTGCCTGCATCCCTGTGCGCACATGCGGAGCGTCACCACCTTGGGCACGCCGCCGTGACTGCTGCCTCATCGCTCAGGAGACGGCGCACACCCAATGAAGTGGAGCAGCTGAGACCCGCCGCACCGCGCAACGACAGTCGAGGTGTGAGACATCATCAAATATGGAGCTGCTGGCCCCAATTGTAGTTGACGTGCCGTGCGCTCTCTGTGACACCATGAGGACTGAGGATTGGGGCTAGGGTAAGGGTTCGGGGTTAGGCTAACCCTAATCCTACCCTAACCCTGAGTGACCAACGTCATCACGGGGGTGTCGCTGCTCTCCCCCCTGATGGGCCGTCTGGGTGACATCATTCAAAACGCACAGGATGCTCAACAGTCACGTCAGACGCTGACACAACATGTGTTTTTGCGCAGCGCGTAAAACGTAGGTTGATTATTCACCTCAGGAAGAGGGGGGTCAACCCCTGGAATGAGCAGCTCCGCCAGTTCTTCTATGACAGCGGGCTCCGTCTGAAGTTTGGCGCGCTGGTCGTTGGTCAACTTGAGGTAGTCCTGCGCCTTCAACTTCTCTATGAGCTTGATAGCCTGGTGCGCGATGCAGCGGTGAAACAGCAGCAGTGCTCAGCGTCAGTGTTTTGTGTGTATATGCATACATACTTGTGTGTGAAATGGCTCTCAGTACGCCACCATGTGGTGCAGCAGCGGTACTCAACTGTTCATCGCCACGTGCGATGACACGCATGGCGTCGAGTGAGGGTTATGCAGCAAGTCAGCAAACGTGAAGCTGCAATGCATAGCAGCGGTGCTCAGCATCAGTGCTCCGGGTGTCCAATGTAGCGACAGCAAGCATGCAGCTGGCACAACTGGCAGCGCTGTTCTGGTTTTGCGTGCGTGACAGTCAAGAGTGCTTGCAAAGTCAGCATCCTGTCTTGCTCGGCTAATGCAGCGCACTTGTCCACCCAGCCCTAAGGTCAGCCCTACTCCTTGCCAAACGCGCAGCCATGCGCGGACGCTTTGCTGGCAGCGCAATTATTGGACCGACACTGGCAATGGTTTCTTCACGGCCAGCTGTTGCAAGGCGAGATGATCTTTGCAGGTGGTTGGCAGAGACACGCGTGCGCGCAGCCTGCGCGTGCCGTCAGCGGCTTTGACGGTTTCATTTTGACCTAGAGGTAAAACGCGTTCGACATGTGGCATCGCTCAGTATGCGGCACAAACTTTCAAAAAGCAAGTCTCAACCACAAACCAGTGTTCAGTGTCCAGTGCTATGGAAGTACATCCCACTGCCCAAAAGACTATTGAATTATTGATGCGTTCTGCCATCTTGATGCTGCGCAATGCGCCAGTGAACTGTTGTTCCTCTGAGCAGGACACCGCGGTGCTGATTGCGACAGTCGAGTCAAAACCATGATGATTCACTATTTATTGCAGTTTCCATGTCACAAACAGCCGAGTACCATTGCACCTTGTAGGCACCCGATTCAGCAATGCTGCGTGACCTGAAGGATGCCGTACTGTTGCGCTATATTGCATCCCTGACAAACTCACAACAGAACTGAGCTTAACCCTGAAACCTAACCCTACGCTCAAGCAAACTTGACCCTTGCCCTAACCCTTCATCTCAATCCTAACCTTGGCCCTACATCGCCTCCTACGCTACTGCTACAGTAGAGTGCTCCCCACTGTGCCATGTCCACTGCAGCGCATGCCCCAGGGTTAGGGTTAGTCCAAACCAAGGTAGCATCAAAACAACACACAAAGCCGTGCAGCGGCGATGGCGTGACTACGAGTTCATTGTCATCAGCAGTCGCTTCGGCGCTTGCGCCTGACAATCCCCTAGGCGTGACTACGAGTTCATTGTCATCAGCAGTCGCTTCAGCGCTTGCGCCTGACAATCCCCTAGGCGTCGCTGCCAACTCTGCGCAGCTCTATCATGTATGCATGCATCCGCGCTCCGCAGCTGCAGACACATGCATGCCATGACCAATGCCGCAGCGAATGTCCCATTATGCCCGCATTGTGCCCCGCGCGCTGCAAAAATGCCCCGATAATGCCTGCATTGTGTTCCGCGTTGTTAGCAATTAAAGGAGCGTCACATGACATCAGGGCACCTTCTTGAGCTTGCGCAGACGCTTCTGCCGCTGCTGCTCCTCCGGAGTCTGCACCAGACGTCACAAGGCAATAACAAAAGCAGAGGCACAACCAGTGGGTGCGCTTAGCGGGCATGACCATTGTGTAGGTTTGCATACAGACACGGAGAGCAGCAAAGCATACTGATCATCTGGGTGTGTTCCCGTGACCATTGTGTTGGTTTGCACAAAGCCACTGAGCATAGCAAGCACTTTCTGACCATCTGGTCATTTTCCCGTCACATGTAGTGAGATGCAACTCACAAGGTGCAGACAACACCGAATAAGCCGCAATGCCACACGTCGGCGGCAACAGCGAGCGGCAGCGTCAATAGCACCTGTGCATAGACTAGGGGACAGCCTGGCGCAACAACAGCGGCGCAGCAATGCGAAGCAAGCGCAGGCGCCAGCAGCAGTAAGCACGGGCAGATTCCGCAACTCCGGTGGAGCATGCTGGCGCAGCACAAACCCTAACCCTAGCCCTAACCTTAAAGCTAACCCTGACACATGTAGCCCTCCGGTGGAGCACGCCGACGCAGAACACACTAACCCTAACCCTAAGCGGCAAAGCTTACTAAGCGCAGGTACGCAGCGTGGTGTGTAGAGAGAGTGTGGAGCGCTGATGCCAGCAGCGCTCGACAGCCATGTTAACAACCACTGCAGCAGCGCTCAATCACCACGTCTGTTGAGCAGCGTGGTGAGTCAAAAAGCCTGTTTCTGCTGATGCTCTTGCACGCCCTCACTAACTGACGCAGCAGCATGACGATTGCTTGCGGATGCTGCCTGTACATTGTTGCTGCTGTAATCTGAATTGCCGCTGAGGCATGCGGCTACACATGTATATACATACATACTACTTCATGTTTCAGAGTGCATGAGCAGTCCGCTGTGGCGAGCGTTGCCTCGCATCGTCAGCTATGTGCGCCAGACTTGCGCAGCCTCACAATCGCATTGACCGCGTATGAGTCACCAGTGACTGAGACTCAAAGTCAGACTCACGCGTGTTGCGGATGGGTCACTAATTAGCGATTGAACGGCTGGGTGCATGAGCAAACCTCATGTACATCTCATGTACATACATGCCCCTGGGCGATAATTCATACTAAACGCGATGGAAACGTAATGTCACAGATGTCGATGATCAGCGCACGGATGGCTGTGCGCAAATGTCGATCTTGAAAGCAGCGGCAGCTCCACCGGCAGCTTAGGGTTAGTCACACACGTGACAACGGCCGCAGCGCCGAAGCTTATTTGTCCCGCTCATGCACAGTCCTTCAGTTACCACTTCCGCAGAGAGACGCGCGCACACACTCCTAAGGTGCTGTGATTAGCAGCGTCAGGCGTGTCTCAGTACTTCAGACACCACCTCCCTTCCGCAGAGAAAATGGAGAACACACTTGCTTCCAGAGTACCAACGCAATTAACAGCACCACGCGCGCCACGCACCGATTCTACCGGCCCCGCAGCCGCAGCCGCAGCAGCAGCATCCGCAGCGCCGAGGCTCACTGCGGTCGCAACGTCGCCGGCGTCAATGGCGCTGGCGCCGCCGCTGCTGTCGTCGTCGTAGAAGTTGAAGTTGAGGTCTTTCTCCCCGTCTACGAGCTCCCACTCCTCCTCTGTGAGGGCGTACTCGTCCCTGTCCGCCGCGGCTAGCGCCGTGTCATCGTACTCAAGGTCTGCCGTAATTGCGCACACGAGCAGAGTCAATTGAGTAAGCTTGTATTTCAACTACTTCAAGTGTCGTCGTATTCAAGGTCTGCCACAAGCGTGCACATGGGGAGAGTCACTGGAGTGAATGGATACTTCGAGTATGAGGGCGTGCTCATTCCTGTCAGCGGCGGCTAGAGCCGTGTCGTCATACTCCTCGTCTGCCGCACGCGCGCACATGAGGAGAGTCACCTGAGTAAACGGATTCGTTAGGTATTGTCGCACTCGTCGTCTGCCGGAGCACGATGAGGAGAGTCAGTTGTGAACTGATGCTTCACATATGAGGGCGTGCTTATCCCTGTCGGCGGCGGCTAGCGCCGTGTCGTCGAACTCGTCGTCTGCCGTCGCAAGTGCGCACATGAGAAGAGTCGCTGGAGTGATGAACACTTTGATACATCAAGTGTCGCCGTACTCTTCGTGTGCCGGAAGTGCACGCACAAGGAGAATAACTGGAGTGAATGGATACTTCAAGTATAAGGGCGTACTCGTCCCTGTCGTTGGCGGCTAGCGCCGCGTCGTCGTACTCGTCGTCTGCCGCCGCAAGTGCGCACATGAGGAGAGTCACCTGAGTAAACAGATACTTCAAGTGTGAGGGTGTGCTTGCCCCTGTCGACATAGCGCCATGTCGTCATGCTCTTCGTCTGCCGCAATGCACGCACGAGGAGAGTCACTGGAGTGAATGGCCACTGTAGGTATTGTCGTGCTCTTTGTCTGCTGCAAGTGCGCACACGAGGGGAGTCACATGAGTCAGATACTTCAAGTTCTGGAGCGGATCTGACGTTGACACCGCGGCTAGCGCTGTGTCGTTGCCCTCGTCGCCTGCAACACGCTTATGCGGAGAGTCACTTCTGTTTGTGTTGATGCTCAAATACTGCTAGTGTACCTCAAATACCGATCACTGTACATTCACTGACAGGATGTTCAATAATAGAAGTATATCATACTCATACACATATGCAAACACATTGGCCCATGACAAACACTGATCTAAGCGGGTACAGCCCCCCACCACACGAATAGTACATGCCCCACATGGTGCATACGGCTGCCCGATTTCCAATGCCCCTTATGCACGTCGCCGGCGCGGAACATGCTTCCCTCTCTGGCGGCACACTGCCCCGTACGCAACATGCTTGCTTTCCGAGTTTTTTTCAACAACGGTGGCGTAGCAAACCCCGCACTCGCAGCAGACCTCTTCATTCAGGGCTCACCTTCTGTCAGCAGCAGCATGTGCGAGCCGCCCCGCCCTCGCTTGAGTGCTCAACTTCAACAGTACAAAGATCACCATCCTCATCCTCCTCTACATACCAATACCCCAACCCGCGCACGTCGCCTGCCCAAACTCCAGCACGCCCGCGCACTACTGACGCACGACAAGAACCCCTCTCAAGAAGATCATCAAACACACTTCAACTTCAACTTCAACTCACCAAGGTCAAGCAAATCATCATCATCCTCCTCCTCCTCCTCGTCTTCTATATACCCGAACCCCAGCGCGTCCCCCTGCCCGAACTCCAGCGCGTCCGCGCGCAGCGCCGCGACCGCGCTCGCAAAGTCCTCCTCCCCTTCTGTAGCGTCCACAAAAATTCCCGCGCCCTTGTCCGCAGCGCCCGCCGCCGCCGCCCCCCCCGCCTCCGTGAGCGCCGAGAAGTGCGTGGTGTAGAGTCCGAACGCGGGGTCAGCGTACGCCTCGTCGTCATCTTCAACTGCCTCATCGTCGACGAAGTCATCTTCAACATCGTCCGCGACGAACTCGAACTCAAAGAGGTCGTCCGAGAACGCGCCGGCGCCCCCCTCCCCAATGCTCAACTCATCCACAGCAGCGCTCAGTAATCCCCCGTCCTCGTCCTCAAACAGGAGGTCCGCCTCCGCGGCCTCCAGGCTGCGGTCGCCGAGCAGCGCCGCGGCGGTTTCGGCGGTTTCAGCGGTTTCGGCCTCTGCAGGGGGTTTGAGGGGACGGGTCTTGCCACCGAAGCCGCGCGGCGCGGGGGCGGCGGCCTTGCTCGCGGCGCCGCCGACGCGCACCTGAGGCGTTGTGACGAGCAGCAGAGAGTGAGTAAGAGAGTGAGTGAGTGGGTAAGAGTCATGGAGTCATGTGGCCGACGCCGCGCGGCGCAGGGGCAGCGGCCTTGCTCGCGGCGCCGCCGACCCGCCCCTGAGGCGCAGCAGCGAGCAGTAACACCTGAGAGGGTGAGTCATCGAGTGAGTGAGTGGGTCATGAAGTCATGTCAGCAATGTCACCACAGCCGCGGGGCGCAGGGGCAGCGGCCTTGCTCGCGGCGCCGCCGCTGCCAGCAGGATTCGAGTGAGTAAGCAAGTAAGGGAGTGAGTGAGTAAATGGGGTTTTGGAGGCTTTTATGGGCAAAGGGGTGGGCGGGATCGGTGAGCAATGGACTGGTGTGTGTGACAGGCGGGCGCCATGCAGTACTGGGCATCTAACCCTACCCCTAATCCTAACCCCCCTAACCCTAAACCTAAACCTACACCTAATGGTGGAGAGGCGAGGAGCCTTGATGCTCCTTGAGCCAGCACATCTACATGTACACCAGCGCTGCACCACAACGCCAGTGTGTCCTGAACCAATTGCAATCATATCTTCAACGTATTCGGTAGCACATGCGGCCTGGTGCCAGTTTGAGAGCGCGACGTGCCCCCGATTGATGCACTCCCCCGGCGCGTCACATGTTGAACTGCATGTTGCAGTGATCCTCTGCTACCTACAGTAATGGAAGTCCTTCGGGTAGAGGTTAAGTTAAGGGGTGCACACTTGATGCCTATGCATCCTCCGATGCCTGTGGACAATTCTTCACCTAGGGTCAGAATTAGGATCGGCGAATGACCACCATGGGCCCATGCAAACATTCCGTTTTGACCTGAAACAGATTACCCACGGAGAACACCAGGACTGGGGAGCTTCCTTCAGCTTCGTGATAGACTTTACCCCCCTCGAGCTTCCTTGTATGATGACCCGCCTTCTATGATGGTGGCGGGCTCGAGGGGGGTAAAGTCTATCACGCAGCCGAAGGAAGCTCCCCAGTCCCGCCTGCTGCCAGCCACTGTGCTGGTGGACACCGTGGGTAATGGCTATCTGAATCGCGCGCAGGCACCATCATAGAAGGCGGGTCGTCATATAAGGCGGGCTCGAGGGGGGCACAAAGTCTATCACGCAGCTGAAGGAAGCTCCCCAGTCCTGCCTGCTGCCAGCCATGCCCACACCAATAGGCTCCACGCCATGCTGCGCGCCACTCAGATGCCGTTACCCACGGTGTCCACCAGCACCCAGGTTCCGTGTGCGCACTTTATCACTGTGCGGTCACATTACCCCCCTGGTCCTGCACCTGCGTCGAGGGGACACGCCTGCGGTCGGATGCGGCTCGCTCCGCATCGCTGATCACAAGCGTAGGAAAGCAGCAATCTGATTTTCGGAGAAGCAACCAACGCCCAAACGTACATGCATACGATCTTGTGATTCTTTTCCATACATACCTGTGCATCCTCTGAAGCCTGCAGTCGGCTCCTCAATACGTCCTTAGTGCCGCTCACAGGCAGCTCCCTCACGCGGCACTCCTCCTTCAGCTCCGCAACAGACATGCCCTGGAAGCGGTAGAACGAGGTGGCAGCTCAGAGTCAGCAAACGAGCGTAATGGTAGCTCAGTGCCAGCATCAGGCGCCAGTGGCGCCAGCATGGAGAAGTGTGCAGCGAACACTTTCAAGTGTGACGCTCTTTCGCTTTAACGAGAAAGTCATGGCAATCAAAGTCATGCAGCGTTTGGTGGTTGTGCGGCCAGCGAGCGAGACAGGCGGTTTCCCGAGCGCGATGTGTTTCTCATTCCTCTTGTTCGCACTGCCATCGATACAGATGGCAGACTGCAACAACGGTGAGCACTGCTCCACACGGCCCTCCAGCCCCGTGCCGTTGCGCATTGCGCATAATTACTGAGCCGTGACGGTCCGCAGTTTTTCATCTGCCACCTCGGCCGATGGATTGGACGACAACACTGCTCCACAAGCCCAGTGGCCAGCGCAGTGGTGCAGGCAGATTGAAATCTGAAACGCCAGGCAAGATGCCCGATACAACTATCAGACGCACATTGACGCATGCCATGGCAGTAAAACACTCGACATAGTGGCTGCTGCAAGGAGTTGTGTAATGACTCATGTGTCCACCAAAACAGGCAGAGGCGACGATGCAGCGGGTGCAGCGGTGGCAATTCTGGTCGAGCGACGGCATTAAAGCAGAGCTCAGATCTTGCGTTCCAACTACTGAAGTGACCACCCAATCCGTTGGGTGTTCTCCCTGTCAACACCATGTCAAGTTTCAGATCTGAACAGCACACGGCCCCGGCGTTCTTCAACTTCAATATGGATCAGGCTGTTTTTTTGGCAAACAGCAACTGGTGTCCCCTGGCGGCAGCTAGCGATACTGGTGGTTATGCAGGAAGCTTGTTGCTAAAATTCAATCGCAAAACCTCTTCCTACACTTTCTTTGGCTTCTGCTGAGATGTTGAATTGGCAGCAGGGCCGCACGAGATACGTCCATTCCCCATCGCTCACAGCAACTACTGCTTACCTCCAAGTCCCATGTATACAGCACGCCATCGTCCTCATCGCCCTGGCCAAGGCTGCTTTTGATGACGCCACTTAATACAAGGCAAGGCCTACAGCACCGCTGCGCCTGCTGTACGCCATAGCTCCTTGCACCAACTGACACAAACGCCGCACACCTGTGTGCGCACGCTGCGCAGCACACGGCGATCAGCACCCAGAGTCGAGACCCTGCTTCCATCAGGGCAGCACGCTTCCGGTCCATGCTACGTGAGGCTGTCCAATACCTCTGATTCAACTTCAACTTCATGTGTGAAGTTTGTGAGGCTTGAAGTTCTGTGTTGCCTAGCACACAGTTGCAAGCTTGGCACCCGTTGAGCATCTCGCAGACCCACCAAGTAATCTTTAATACCTGCTGAATGTGTACGCGGCAGCGACGGCAACTGCAAGGTGGTGTCCGGTCACATGCGGGGCTGAGCATCACCAGCCGCCTTGGTAAGCAGGACCTGCAATGCATATACCCTCAGCAGCCCTCGTCGTAGTCGCAGTTGCACAAGTCATGCACGACGAACAACTGCACCTGCAGTCCAGGCAGCTCAAACTGAGACAACTTCAACACGTGATCCAACTGCACCACGCAGTACTCTGCACAACAATGCACCAGGGCCAGAGCAGGGGCCAGTAAAGAGCAGATGCCTTTTTCAACACACAATTGCAGCGCGCGGACAATTTCATTCACATGAGTTCCGTGGTGCCTGGCTTGGGCTTCCTCGAGGCGTAAACCTACCTACAGAACCTACAGAACACCGTGCTGGCTGTCAAAACCGCACGCACACGGGGCATAGCACAGCGAAGCGCCATCTCTTAAGAAGCGTTTCCACGCACGGGCGGAACGAGACGGGGCAGGGGGCGGGGGCGGGGGGTGCAAACAAAGACGGGTACGTAGGTATTGCGAGTCGGACAGTCAGCGCTCAGCGGGAGCCGCCCCCGAAGGGCCGCAGCTCAGCTGCTAGAGCGTCACACACACACACAGCGGCGCGTGCGGACGCAGAGTGCGCTCTTCGGCACAATTGAGCAACTTCACGCGCACGGTCGCTCGCTTCAGGGCAGGTCCAGGCTGCACGTGGCTGAGCACTGGTGTTCACATTGAAAGTTGCAGCGGAGGCGGCGGCCGCGTGCTCCTTGAAGTTCGTAAGCTTGAAGTTGGTAAGGGCGGCGTTGTTGCCAGTGTTCGGCGGGCGATCGTTCTGCATGTGAGCGTGCAGGCAAGAACGGCAGCGGGCAATGAGTCACAATGAGCACTCTGAATACGGCGGCTTGCTGTTTGTTCATGGAGGGCCATGTACTAGTGGGAGCACTGGTGGACGGCCTTTCAAGCAAAGTCGCTCATTCCACTGGAAGAAGCGGAGCAACAGAGTTGGAGTGCACTTTGAACTCTGCCAAGCTCTGCACATGAATGAGCGTGCGAGGCCTGTGAAGATCGCACAATACATTCAGGTGTATTTATGCTACAGTCTCCCCTTCGCATGTCCCCTTATCAATCGCACTTGCCATATAGGCTGCTTCACAATCATACTCTAAGTACATCAATTGGCATTAGCCTTTCTGCATGAAAACTGCCGCTGGCGCGCTGATGAACGCCGCTGAGCACTGTCATCACACAAACTCTGCTGCCGTGGCCGCCCGTATTAGAATCCAACCGATCGGCGCACAAATGAGCGCCGCTGTTAGCCCTTGTCCGGTGACAGCTGTCAGGGTTGCGCCGTGAGCTCTAACCTACCCCTAAACCCCTGACCCTAAGCTCAGAAAGCAGGACAGACTTTGGCTACCTGCACACTGAATCATGTCTCACCTTCTGAATTCTACTTGGCCTTGTTAAGGCGCCCCTTCACAGACCAACCCCGTGTGCGCTGCCTCCGGGGGGGCGCATTAGTCTGGCAGCGCAGCATGCAAGCACACAATGGCGTCAGTGACCGGAAGCGAAAGTGTGCGGAAGTCGGCTTGATGTCTGAATGGTGTCCGTTAACGGTGCGTGAACTGCAACCGCAAATGTTGTCTGTGCGAGTGCAGTGCGCACGCACGTGGCTGCTGAGGACCAGTTCAAATCCAAATGCAACAATGAACTTGTGCTATATGCATGCGCATCAAGCGGCATGTGCGCACGGGCGTGATCTGTTCGCGCCGACGCCTCGTGATCAGTGTACACGGAGAGTACACAGTACACAGAGAGTACGCACAGATGGTGCACCATGTATTCTTGTGTACGCATATGACATGGTCCGCATATATGACATGGAGTGATGGACTCCATGTGAACCGAAAGTGAGCCACATCTACTGCGTGCTGACAAACTTCAAGCTCGGTTTGATTCAAAACTATGCAGCCCTGTCCAACAGGGTGACCCACGAGCTAGGACAGGCAAGCACTCGCTTGAGCTGGTGCAATCAACCAGATCTGCGGACACAAATGTGTTGCTTCTCTGAACAGCCTGGGTCTGCTTCAATATTGCTAACGCTAGCTCAAGACCTACCTCAACATCGCTCTCCTCCGCGTCGCTCTCAGAGTCGTCAAACACGGGCGGCTCAAACCCAGAGTCCTCACTCTCCGAGGCCACGCTCACGGCGTCCGCGTATGCAGCAGGAACCTAGTGCAGCAGGAGCGTCGTGCATTGAACATGAAGTTGAAGTTGTTTCATGTATTTAGAGTCCTCACTCTCCGAGGCCACGCTCACGGCATCCGTGTATGCAGCAGGAATCTGGTGCGGCAACAGGAGCATCGTGCACTGAACATGAAGTTGAAGTTGTTGTCATGTATTCGTTGACACCATTGGTGTTTGTGGAACACGGGCATATCTGAGGCCACGCTCAAGGCATTCGCATATGCAGCGGGAACCTGGGACAGCAGTGGGAGCGTCGTGCATTGAACATGAAGTTGAAATTTGTGTCATGTGTTTGCTGACACGACATTGTTGCCAACAGGACAGGTCGAGCAAGTGCTCACCAGGCTCGCATCTATACATTCGGTGACCTTTGGGATTAGGGTTAAAGAAAGGGTAGGTTAGGGTTAAACCCCCGCAGCCCGAAATGTCAGTGCACGCTAAAAACACGCGTCTGCATGCATGCGCGTGCAAATGTTGACTTTCGCATGCGCACATACGTACGTGTATCCTGGACAACGCAACAGCAAGTGCGCATTCAATGAGGTCGGCGCCGAGGTGCGGAGTGAACCACTTGTACGTATTGGTCAACGATGAAATGATGGTGGCGAAGCAACCATGACAGAAGTGACTCGCACTCAACGTCGGCAATGCGATTGCAGCAGGCGAATGCAGTCGTGTTCTGATACCCCACCCCTGCCTTGCCAAATCCACCTACCGACAGTTCGGGACTGCGCCCAGGAACATAGAAAAACAACTGACCATGTGTTACACTGAGCGCAATGATGAATGTGAGCCAGGAGTCGTAAAGTCACAGTTGGGCATTCGGCGCAAGACATGAACGAGTTTGTTGTGCTTGAAAGAGAGAGAGAGGGCTCACCTCATTGGCCTCTGGCTCGATGCGCGCCACCAGTGCGGAGGGGTCCACGTCGGCCTGCGCATACATACATACATATGAATCACAAGGCAGTTGTGGTTGCAGAAGAGGCTTGACACAAAGGTGTTGCCACCGATTGACAAGTACGGCATGTGGGGTGCCAGCGCATCGAGGGCGCACTGAGCATATGCAGGGCGCGTGTGCGAAGTGTGAAACCTTTGAGTATATGCAGTACTCGATGTACAGTGAGCTGTACACCGCGATTGTACTTTGAAAAGCACACCATCTGACACGCGTGCCGCTCATGCTGGCGCAATGACACGCACATGTGGATTGTTGAAGTTGAGTGTGATGCAGCGTTGACGTTTGGTGTCGCATTGAAGTCTGGTGTGATGCGAAGGGGCGCGTGCCGGCTGCGCACGAGACCAAGCCACCGGTGTATGCGGCGACACGAACTCAGCAGCGAACACAGTGGGCGCGAAACGAGCGCAACACTACCGTACACAAATTGTGCACTGTTGTACCTACGATACCTACATACCTCAGTGGGGCGGCGCTCAGCGCGGTCCGCGTCCGTCTCCTCGTCGCTGTCCTCTGTCGCTTTCACGGTCTCAACCTGCACAACGCCGGTGAGAAAATGACGCGCATGTAAGAGGCAAATCCGGTTGTGGATGGCTCTGTGACTGGAACAGGTACATCAACGTCAACTTCAACTTTGGTCGGCACTTACCCAACATTGCACTAGGAATGGTGCCGTTAAGCATTGGGTCGAGTTGACTCATGGTGGAGGGGAGCATGCACAGCACATTGCCCCCATATGCACATGCAGTTTTGTGTGCAATCAAGACAATGACAATGTCAGCGGTTACAATCCTCAAGGACTGTTTGTCACGTTGTGGTGTTGTCGCTGTACTTTGTGCACCGCCGCAGACTGCAGCAAGTTGGTGACCTGTCAGCTTTCGCGAGATCGCTCAAAGCCCCATTTCGGCCAACCTACACGGACGTCCTGGCAAACACGACAAACAGAAGTCGACGACGGTACGTGTTCACCATTAGTAAGCCCATTGCACATCATACATGCCGACAATCAAAACAAGGCTGGCGTGCACACTCACGCTGCCACGGTGCACGTGCGCCTTGCCCCCGCCCCCCCCTGCTTCCGCGCCGCGCCGTCCCCTGCCGCGCCCCCTCACACAGCCTGTCACAGCGCTCAGCATGGCGAGCGCGATGACAGCGAGCAGCGCGCCCGTAGCCGCCGCCGCCTGCGCTCAGAGAGAGAGAGAGAGCGGTGTCAAGCAGCGCAGCTTGCGGCACCTGATGCTTACGCTGACGCCCAAAAGGTTAGCTTCTTCGACTTCAACCCTAGCAAACGCAACAAGAAAAACGGCGGTGAGTATCAGGTTGGGAAAGGCTGCACGAATTCCCTTGCTGCAGGAGGGACGTGTGCAGCAACAGGGGTGGATTATTGAAGCTAGCGTGCAGCTGTCATGAGTCCAGTGAAGGTACAATCTGAGTCTGAGTGCAGGCAGTATGGTTGAGCTGTCTGGAGCACAGCCTCGCTAGGGATACGGTTAGGTTTAGGGACAACTTAGGGACAACGGACACCAGCATTAGGGCGTGTGAGGAGTGCGAGCAATTTTGGTCAACCCTAACCCTAACCGTAGGCATGCAGTTGGGGAGCTGGAAGGCCAAGTTGATCAAGATGCCAGTATGTGCACCTTGTACACCCACCACCTGACAGATGTGGACGCCAAGCACTCCAAGCAAATTTCGATTACCTCCTGTGGGTCTCAGCTTGGCCTTGCAACACAGACATGAGCCAACAAGGCCTTCCTTTCCTCATGCTCCTGGCCCGCTGTCACCAGAAGCAACATTCATGGCCGAATGCAATGCAGCCCCTGACACCGCGTGCGCTTCATTGCGCCAGACAGAATCTAAACTCAGTCTCACCTGTGGGTCTCAGCTTGGCCTTGCAACACAGACATGAGCCAACAAGGCCTTCCTTTCCTCATGCTCCTGGCCCGCTGTCACCAGAAGCAACATTCATGGCCGAATGCAATGCAGCCCCTGACACCACGTGCGCTTCATTGCGCCAGACAGAATCTAAACTCAGTCTCACCTGGAACTTGAGGTCAGCGATCGTTCGCTCGTGGTCCCGAATGGTGTTGGCGCTGGCTGTAAGGAGGTCCGTCTGCAGGACCGTCTGAGCCCTGAGCGCTGCCACCTCCTGCACATACATACATGCGCATTACAAGGAGCAGCTCAACTTGATGACACTCAGCTCAGTGACAACAGGAGCATGTAATGGGAGTTGGTAATCTACAGTAAAAGTCGTTGAGACGCAGCTGCGTGCCCTGAAGCTTCCGGATAGCAGCACGACACATGATGAATGAGAAGTTGGCTGTGGCTAACGGCGCGTCACATAATGAACGTGAAGTTGGCTGGCCTGCGTGTCTGTGCGCATGCCCCCCCCCTGCCGTCAGTGCACAGCGCTGCTGAAATGCCAGCAACAGCACATGCATACACCAACGCGCGAACTGCACGCGACGCTGCGGCTAGGGACAAAGTGACAGCTGGCTACGACCTAGCATACTGACTTGCGCAGATCTGTCCTGACTGCTTACTCGCCAGGAGAGTTGCAGTGCAGCAACGCTCAGTGATGCACGTCGACTTCAACACTACTCAAGCGCCGTCATGTGGTGTGGTTCTGGCTTTACCACTGAGCTGAACGGCTTGTGCGCACTTGGCAGGGCAGCCCACCCCCTTCGTGAGGTGCCATGTCGTCACAGTTGTGTCTGTGAGGTGCACTCACCGTGATAACAGCTCTCTCGTCCTTGACACGGACCCACTTGACCCTGTATTCTCGCCGCATGAAGCCCGACATGCGGCCAAGGAAGGTGCTATCGCCAGCTGCCACGCTCTCCTCGGTGTCCAGGTCTCCAGTGTTGATGCCGCCAGAGCAGCTGAAATACTTAGAGAGGCTGCGTGCAGACGAAAGGCATGTGCATGATTATTCAGTGTTGATGACAACTGTCGCTGCGAGTCGCTCAGTCGCAATCGTCTACTAGGAGCACGCTGCAATCTTCGTTCATAATTGATGCTAACTGTCGCTGCGAGTCGCACAACCGCAACCGCCTCTCCATAGGAACAAGTGGCCGGATGTGAACGAAGCTGATGAGCAGGCAGGAAGATGCCTACCAGGCTTCGTCCCAGTCCATGACCTGTACAGAGGCTTGGCCAGACTCTCCAAACTCCTTGATGGTAGTAGCAGTGCCATCTGCCAGCACTGTGGCCCGAGCGGGGTTCCTGCCATCACCAGCCAGCAGAATGACGCCTGCCAGCGACGCACGCCTGCCCCCGTCCATCTCCCGAGTTATATAAGCTCAAATGAGTGCCTCTCTGGCAGCAGATCAGCAACGGTGATCGCGGGTACTCCAGGACCCCGTGACCCCAGTTTGGCGGGTTGGAGTGCTTGCAAGAGCCGGAGAAAAGTTGCACACACAAACCAATTGGACACCCCCATTGATCAAGACCAGCTTCGGAGTGGACATACCATGGACGAGACATTCACGTGCCAGGGCTGCGGCGCCACCATGGCCGCTTCGGCTCAGTTGACTCACAGCCTGCGATGCGGTGCTCTGGGTGCGGTGAGTGAGACTGGAGTGAGCAACATATGTATCATGTAGAATTTGTGCCATGTAGAGGTGTTGTGTCATATTAGCACTCGTTAGTCGACTTCTGACCTCACTTGCCAACAAAAGCTTAAAGTCGGTGTTGCCGTTTAAGTTCGGAACCTCCAGTGTTCCGTGTGCTCGTTGGCTACTGTGTCTGGGTCTTCAGGCTGGTTTCGCCATATATACATTTAGTTGAGAATCCCGCAGATAACTCCTGTTGGTGCTCGAAACGCAGCTCAGGCAATTGGTATCGCCGAACAGGCTTTCCTGATCCTGTTCCTGCACATTTGCTGCAGCCTCATTTCCTGTGCGATGACTCTGCAAACATTACTGTTCATTGCGCAAATAGGAGCACTGTGTCTGGAGAGCTGTCAGCATCCACACATGTAGCATGCATGGCAGCGATGTGTCGAGAATGGTCACCGTGTTTAGTGCGTCAGGCTCGCGATGTTGCGCTGGTTCGCAGCATCGGTACGGCAGCAGCAGCAAGGTGCAGACATTGAAGAGGATGTTGTTGCGCTGAGCAAAGCGCCAACATTGGGCTCCACGATGCCTCCTTTGCACAGGCTCATGCGTGCTGCTTGTTGGGATGGCGATGAGTCTGTCGTTCAGTGAGGTAGGTTTTCCCGGCTTCCACAAGGCACCCCCCTTTATCTTGAACTTCAGGCCCCGTGAAGCAGCACCATAGCATAATCATCTGTAAGCTGATTGGCGGAATCAGCGCACCTCCGGTAGGGTCACAACTGCCGCAGTGCACAGTGGTAGTCTAGCAGGGCAGTGGAGAAATGCCAGGGCGTGGCGGCAAGAGGAGCGATGGCAATATTCCAGCGCGCATGTGCGAGAGTGGAACATATCTAGGCGTTGAGGAAATTGTCGTGCGCCAGCGCTCTCTGCTGTTGCCATCGCCACACCCCAAAAGTATCGCAAGCTCTAATCATCTCGCGCTGATGAGCACTGCTGCTTCAACTTCAACCCTGTCTGCCGCTCCAGGACGGCATCAGGCGCAGGAACGCCCCGCGTGTGCCCGAGGAAGGCTCCACGACCCCCGCCCAGCAGCAGTTACAGCCAGTTCCGCCGCCGCCGCCGCAACCAGCACCGCCCGCTGCTGCAGCCGCCGATGCCGCCACAATGCCCAGTGCTCCGCAATCGAGGAGCGATGCCAGGCGCACGGCACCGCAGCAGCATGAGTGTGCCACCTGCACATATGTCAATGAGCCCGGCAGCTCACACTGCGACATGTGCGGCTCCGTATTGGGGGAGGGGTCGCTGGCAGCGCCGGCGGCACCGGCAGCGGCGGCGGCGGCAGCAGCGGCGGCAGACCCTGGAGCGGCGGCCGGTGGCAACACGGTGAGCTGCAGTCCGCGGTGAAAGTGGTTTCAAGTACACGTTCAACGCCTGTTGTCGACGTTACAGACTGCCTGCCTCGGTGCATTCTGCAGCATTGATTTGTTCCGTCCAAACGTGAGCGTGTCTTTGCTGTCATGTACAGGGACGATGGATGCATGTGCGCTGCTACATTGCGGTTTCCGTGGCGCTCGCCACGTCGCGTTTTTGGTGATTGACCGCATATGCATAGGCGCTACGAGGCTAGCAGTTGTCTTGCGCACCTCGTGCACACAACAGCAGCACTCAACCATGTGTACTACCCACACCATCGCTTCGTCAGCGCTCAAAACCCACTGCCCCCGCGCACTCTCTCAACCCTTCCGCGTCAACAGGACCAGCAGCAGCAGCAACAGCAGAGGCACCACGGCGACGGCGGCAGCACCAGCAGCAGCGCTCAACCATGGCCGTGCCCGCGCTGCACCTTCCACAACGCGCCCGCCGCCGCCGCCTGCGCCATGTGCGGCCTGCCCAGCAGCAGCGCTCAGGGGCCTGGCAGCAGCGCTCAACTGCCTGGCAGCAGCGCTCAACTGCCTGGCAGCAGTGCTCAGGGGCCTGATGGCGATGACGGCGATAGCGTGCGCCCGCCGGACAGGACGGAGAGGACGCGGCTCGTGCAGGACGATCGCGTGGCGGAGGTCATGGCCGGTGAGTCAGAGTCTGAGTCATGGGTGCATGGAGGTGACAAATGTTCCTTTCGAAGGTTTTTGTTGCATGCACCTCAGAATGTGCGCTCGTGTCAGAACGGGGGGGGCAGGAGGGGTACATTGCTGCGCTCTGATGAATATATACTTCAAAGTATTTGAGGTCTGGTCAGTTTCGCCTCTGAACGGCGTGCCTCAGACGTGGTGCAAGGTCTATGCATGTTTAGCTCAGTCAAGAACTGGCACATTGCCATGGTAAATGCCAAAACAGCTCGAACGTACTGTACTTGCTGTCATACAAAACATTCCGCAGCAGAGCTCCGGCGCAGCAGCGGTAGGTGATTGACTGCAATCAGAAACTCGCTGGCATTCGCGCTTATGTGATATGCAGCAGTGCCACTGGCAGGGCTCGCATTACACATTGTTGATCGCTGCTGCAAGTCATTGCGTTTACCACCCTTCCCTCAACATGCATAATCACCTCTGTTGAAGTGAATGGTGTATATGTATGTACGCGCAGCGCGGTTGAGGCACTGGCGTGCTGGCAGCAGCGCTCAGATAACAAATTCTGTGTATGTATGTATGCGGAACGCAGATGACGCTGGCGCACTGGCTGCTGTACACTGGCTGCACTAGACAAAGTAATTGTTTGCAGCGCGGCGGAGCACTGACGCAATGGCAGCAGCGCTCTGCGTATATATGATGTGTATGTACCTGATGTATACCATATCCGCTGCGTATGCACGTATGCGCAGCGCAGCCGAGCACTGGCGCAACAGCGGCGCTCACTCAGACTGTACGTATCGTGTCTGAATGTATGTGTGTGCAGCGCGACCGAGCACTGGCGCGCTTGCAGCAGCGCTCAGGTTAGATATACATGATGCGCTTGTACTCAACTGTTGCTGTACATGACGTGTATGCATGTATGCGCAGCACGGCCGAGCACTGGCGCGCTTGCAGCAGCAGCGGCGGTCGCGGGAGGACTCATGGGCGGCGTAGGCGGCGGCAGGATGGGGGCTCTCTGTGGAGCGTTAATGGGCGGTGAGTGCGGGGTCTGTACTGTACTGTGTACTGCACTATGTATCATGTACTGTTTGTGGACTGCATTGGACTGCCTTTACACCGTCTCCGGCGACGTGCTGGCATGATACTCAAGTTTGCTTTTGAAAGCACATAGCACCTTGAACCTCCAGATAGTGCTGATTCCAGATGACACTGATGTATGCGCAGACGCAGTGTCGCTGCGTTCAGGAAACTTCAAAACCTGAGGATCACGTAGTCAACTTCAAGCATATCGTGCATAGCGCGTTGACTCTGAAGCCCCGCGTCCCGAAAGAGCGTGGTGCACTGAAACTTCAATATTGAAGATGACCCTTTTTCACACAGTGCCTAGAGTGTTTTGTTGCACAGTGGTCTTAAGAGTGTTGTTGAAATTCCGTCAGCCGGAACTCTGTGCAAGCTTTCCTGACTGTCTTGGTATTGGCATGCACTGCCCCGCCTGCATCTGTGTACACTACAGTAGCGTTTCTGAATTCTCATCAGGGTCAGCAGCACTGATGCAAACTAAACTTTGCACTTTCACCGTGAAGTATCTTACACTGGCATTCCAGCGCCCTTGTCATGGGCTGACAGGACACTAGCGGCCTGCCTGCAGCCACGGCAATCCACGTTGCCTGCTGTCCAGTGGTTGAGGCAGCGGGTTATGTCACTCTGCGCCGCTGTCGCTGCTGCGCGCTGCCGTCACCCCGCTGAGCGCTGCTGTCTCTTGTGGTGAGCGCTGCATCACCAGCTGCTTGACTCTCCTGAGCGCTGCTTCAGCCGCGCTGTTGAGCGCGGTTGTCGCTCCGTTGAGCTCTGACTCATCCGCTGAGCGCTGCTGTCGCTCTTGCTAAGCGTCATTTCACGTGTTGAGCGCTGCCGTCACTCTTGCTGAGCGCTGCTCCAGGTGCCCTCAGCGCCGCGCAAGGGGTCATCATGGACGCGGAGGAGCAGCAGCTCATCTGCTGAGCGCTGCTGTCATTCCGCTGAGTGCTGTCTTTGCTCCGCTGATCGCTGCTTCACCCGCTGAGCGCTGCCATCACTCTTGCTGAGCCCTGCTGTCACCTTCGAATTCCTCGCGTCAGGCGCGCTTGGAGCGGCGCAAGGGGTCATCATGGACGCGGAGGAGCAGCAGCGCCGCAGCCTGTGCGAGGGGGAGCAGCCGGTGCAGACGCGCACCACCACTACGCGCTTCCCCGGTGAGCCTGGGCGTTGAAGTTCGACGCACAACACAGACGCTGGTGTGGAAGTGGCACTTTCCTAGAGAGCTCTCCCGTTGCGGTTCTTGAGGTCGAGGGATATGCTAACCCAAGCGCAGGCGTCACTGCAGTGACCGTAAGCCCAACTCTAGGGTTTGAGCTCGGTCACAGGGCAGCAGCCCTCTGGGCTGTCATCCTGCGAGGCTCTGAACGGGTCTGCAATAAATTTGAGGCTTCAAATTTCAAACGCGCAGTTCGTTTGTTTGCAGCTTGTGGCAACGCTCAATTATGCGGGGACAGTCACACCTAGTGCTCTGACCTCTACTGAGGCCCTGCGCTACTCAATGTTGTGTTTGGTTGTTGCATGCAGCCGGTCCCACGGCGTGCACCTGCCGCTTCGGCAGCGTCGGCGCTCAGAACCGTCGCCTAGCTGAAGATCAAAATGCCCCATTTGTGTTTGCAGCCCAATTGAAATGCGCCATACGCGTTTGTAGCGCACTGCTGTGCCGCCAGGATTCCGCGAACTCCGCCGTCACTGATCATGCGCTTTGGTCAGTCGCTGTGCACACACACAGGCGGAGTCACGATGCGCACATTTGGTTTCGGCGGCGGTGACGCCGGCAGCGTCGCCTACTTGAAGTTTGAAGGTCACAACGCGCCATTCGTAATCGCAGCGTGCACTGCTGCAGCGGCGCGATGCCACGATCTCCACTCTAACGGATCATGGGCTTTGGTTACCCGGTGCGCATGCAGGCGAAGTCACGGTGCGCACGTTGCATTCCGGCGGCGCCGGCGTAGGAAGCGTCACCGGTTGAAGTTCACAACGCAACATTCGTATTTGCAGCACGCACTGCAGCGACGCGATGCCACTGCAGCGATGCGATGCCATGATCTCCGCCCTCACTGATCACGTGCCTCGCTCTCTCGCTGTGCGCGCAGGCGGTGTCACGGTGCGCACGTTCCGTTCCGGCGGCGGCAGCGCCGTGAGCGAGCACGACCTTCACGAGCTGCTGCACATGCTGGAGAGCCTCATGACGGCTGATGGGCACCTGCCGACAGACGGCGAGGGGCGCCGCAGCAGTGTCAGCCAGGCAGCGCTCGATGCGCTGACCGACAGGTGCGGGGTCGCTCTAACCCTTCCTGCATGTGCCACAGCTTCAGCCGCGGGTGTTGTCGATGCTGAGCTGTTGTTTGCCTGTTGCATTGAATTAGTCGAAGCAGTGTCAGCCAGGCAGCGCTCGATGCGCTGACCGACAGGTACGGGGTCATTCAAAACCCTACTAGGGTTCGGCAAGCATCATGTAACCCTAACCTCAGGTCAAAGTTGAAGTGTTTGCTGTAGGGTGGGTTAGTCTTGAGGATATCGAGCCGTTGTGGTGCCAGCCGCCCGGCAGCACTGACCGACAGGTGCGGGGTTACTCTAACCGTAATTGCAATTGTGATAACTGCATCCGCAAACGTTGATGACATTGACGTAGTCAAGGCGGCGTCAGCCAGGCAGCGCTCGACGTGCTGACCGACAGGTGCGGGGTCACCTGAATCCGTTAGCAGGGATTAGGGTTGGGGAAAGACAACATAACCCTCACCTGAGGTGCAGATTAGTGTTGGGTGTAGGTAGGGTAAGTCTTGAGGATATCGAGCCATTCTGGTTCCGCAGCAGCGCTGACCAATGCGCTGAATGACTGGTGCAGGGTGGCATGTCCACAACCCTGGTAGCAATCGTCACATCTTTGACCGCAGGTGTTGATGGTTCTGAGCTGTCCTTTGCCTGTTCCATTGAAGTAGTCGCAGCAGCGCCAGCCAGGCAGCGCTCGACGCGCTGACCGACATCTGTGGGGTCATCATAAACTTGGGTTAAGTGCTGAACGTAGGGTTAGGTGAGGACTGGTGTCAGGCATAGCACATAGTAGCCGTCGCCTTGATCTTCATGTTAGGGGTTAGGTACGGTTGGTCTCAAGGGCATGCACCTGTTGTCGGCTTGTTCGCCTAACCCCAGTAAACGTGTTGCAGCAGTGCTCGTCATACGTGCTGTCCGGCCCGGTGACATTTATGACTTGACCGCAAGGGCACAAACTGTAAAATATGCTGTGGCTCTGGGTGCAGAGAAGACTCAGTTGTGTTGCCTCATGATCGATGACGCGTTTGCACCCATGTCTTCATCGGCAAGCGTAGAGAAAGCCGCGTCGCTTTTTGCGCTTGCGGTGTGAGCGCCTCAAGCCCCCTGCTTCAACGTGAGCGTTGCTGCGGAGTGCTCAACTCTCCCCCCCCCCCCCCTTTTCTTGTGCTGTCTCTTACTTTTTGGTGCTGCAGGGTGTTGTCGGCGGAGGAGGTGGCCAAGCTCCCTGAATCCCAGCGCAGGTGAGCCTCGAACACTGGCATGATGGGGCACGCTTCTGTTTGAACTTTGATCCATGCACTGCGGCCATTGTATACCGGCATCAGAACAGGGAGGGGCTCAGTGAGCTGCTGACGCATACATACACATACTTCTTCTATACTTCTAAGTATGATGATGGCTTTTATGCATGCCGCCCTGCAACTAGTGACGCTTCCGCCCAACCATTGGCATTGAACAAATTGAGGTGTTTGCATGCAGTGCTATGTAGGCCTGTTGCCGATTGAACAGGAGCAAAAAGATGTGCTTCGAAGTAGTGAATTGTCAGTGCTCGGCAATCACTTTTGTGGGAGATAGCATACACATCGCACCAGGCCAATTGCTCCTGACTTTCGGAAACAGGCAGCTTCTGTCTGACACTCGTGCGCCATCCCCCACGCCGCGACCGCAGTTATCTGCCTGTAGGAGCTTTGCACTGACCAGCGCTTTCATGAGGCCCACCCATGCTGACGGTCGCACATGCGCGGCATGTGACACTTGCGCGCCATTCCTACCGCTAACGCAGCTGCTGCATGCAGCCTGGAGGAGTTCCGCGCTGACCAGCACTTCATGAGGCGCACACATGCATGACGCTCATAGATATGTAGGCAGTACCTGACATGCGTGCCGCGACCACGTTCACAGATAGGTAGTAACTGACACTCGCGCCCCGATTCCGCTGCGTTGCAGCTGCTACACCTGCCTGGAAGAGTCCCGCACTGACCAGCGCTTTCATGAGGCCCATTAATGAATGACGTCACAAATATGTAGGCAGTACTGACTCTGGAGGAATCACACACTGGCCAGCTCTCTCTTACGAGACGCATCTACGCATGACGTTCACAGATATCAATCAAGTATCTGACATGTGTGCGCCATTGCTGCCGCTGCGACTGCAGCTGCTGCATCTGCCTGGAGGAGTTTCGCACTGACCAACGCTGTCATTAGGCCCATTCATGCATGACATCACACATGGGCAGTGACATCAGACACTCGCGCGCCATTCCTATTGCTAACGCAGCTGCTGCATCTGCCTGGAGGAGTTCCGCGCTGGCCAGGGCGTCAAGTGGCTCGAGTGCCTGCACTGCTTCCACACAACGTGCATCGACGCAGCGCTGCAGCGTCGCGACGAGTGCCCCATATGCAAGCACCGCGTCGGTGGTGGCGGCCCCCCATCCCCTGACTCGCGCCCCCCCCCTTCCACGGGCAATGCCAGTCGCCCGCGGCTCTTCTAGTGATGCAGACTGAAACCCCTTTGGCCAATGTTGAGGTGTGCAAGGTTGGAGTTGCATGCCAACGTACTTGATATGTGCGCCCAGTAATTTGGAGACAGGGGCACACTCGCTGTGCGAATACGCGCATTAGGTGGCGCGCACTACCGCAGACGCTTTGTGCAGCTGCGGCGGCGGCCATCGTGGCCAGTTGTGGTAGCGGCAGCACAAATGCGCTGCTATACTGCAGTTGTGAAGTGGCGAGGGGGACGTCGCCCCCAACGCCCACAGGGGAAGTTGAACGCGCCACACATTGCGCTGCTGCACTGTCTGACATCCAATCGCAGCAGTTTTTGGTGCAATGGTGCGTCCTGTTCTGGACAACAGCCCAGTACACACTTGTTTTTCAAGTTGCACTGATCATAATGCTGGCCAACCAGCAAGATTGACGGGAGAGGGGGCAGGGGGGGGGGCGAAAGGAGGAAACTCATGAATGCTTTGTGTGATTTTGCATGTGTATATAGGAGAGTATACAAAGTCCGGCGGCAGTTCAGTAGAGATCAGCAAATATGCTGCGCGATAGACTGTGCGGTGTCCACATGGATATCATATTCATAGATCAAACTTGCAGCAGCGCGGTGCATGTACATCTTTGCGTGAATTTGCGCTGTTGCACAATGCCCTGTGCGTATTGAATGCCAGAATGTATGCTGCAGTTTGTGTGTTATGTATGCCATGCACCAACGTAGTGAGATAACAAGACGCACACGGCAGAACATTAAAGCTGGTCTCACGATAGCTGCAGTCTGATTATGATTGTAAACACGCATCCTACCCAACCTCCACGACAACCGCAGTCACAGTAGACTGCAGATCTGATGTGGAGCAGACAAATATTACACATGTATCAGAGGTCCGCTACCCCCCCCCCCCCCCCCCCCCCTTGTCAATATAGAGCACAATCTCCAGGAATCTATACTGCTAATGCATCGTGGCGAAGGCGGCAGGACGCCTCAATACCATCACTCAATCGCTTCCTGCTGTGATGTCGCATGGCACATTGAGCACCGTTGTTGTGATATGCAGCCAGCACATCCGTTCCGACCAGCTTGTGCCTGCGCGGTCTTTGTACATTGCCTGGCATTAACTACAAGCAGCTGCATCGAAGAGAGCTGCCAATGTGCGTCTGGTGCATCAAACTGACGCGCAGCACCCTCGGGAGCAAACTTCAGTTAAAGTTTGCGCCCCCCCTAGTCCCCCCCAGGTGTGGCGGCAGCACGTCTTCGTCAAAGAACTTCAACAGTGACGCTTTGAAGTCGCCGCCCATGAGCTGCATGAAGGCAAAGGCAATCGGCGCGCAAGGGACAGTAAGGCACTTACGTGAGCGCCAGTTCCAGAACGAAAAGTCCTCTTGTCAACGTTTCGTCCTCTTGTCACTGCGGCCTGAGACTGCTTTGAAAAGAGCATGCGACGCTGCTTGAAAAGAAAGCATCATTCACAGTAGCAGAGCTACAAGAAAGCACCCCCCTCCTAAAAGAATGGGGGGCGAGCGACCCGGAAACAGACAGCCTCTTTTGTGAGTTGCGCTTAAAACAAAGCAGAGACCATCACCTCAATATTTGCTTGCATCTGAAACATGTGCATCACCGCATGTTTCTGTTGCATTGAGATCATGTTATGCGCATGCTGCGGGATTACATCTGCATTGCCATCCTGCCACGCTTAGCACATGAACACCGCCGCGCTCTGGCGATCAGCGCAAAAAACCACATTCTGGCCCTAACCCGTGTAGCCATAACCCGAAGTTAGGGTTAGTGCCTCAGGAAGTGAAGTTGCGCGTAACGGCTTTGAAGTAGACGATAGCGAATCTTGAAAGTAGAGACCGTCTCGAGAGCTCTGCAGGCCGCAAAGCGTGGCCGCAGGCTTGATACTGCAATGCGATACATGCCAAGTGCCAAAACGTTGCATGCGGTCAGCGCCGCCTGTGCAGCAACACCTCGCGAGCTGGAGAGCCGGCGCCAGAATAAGTTCGAGGCTTCCCCCTGGGTGTTGCGGCCGGGAGCGGCAACTAGACCCCAGCGCGCTGATTGGTGAACAGTTTTTAGCGATACGCACGTACGCATATCCACACCGCAAAAATCAGCAAGCGTGGCATCACCCAAGTGCATCGGTAGTGCGGAGACTTGCGCGCGCCATGACTTAAGACGGCTCGCGCCCTGAAGGGTCCCTCGCCTACAAAGATGTTTACGAAGACGCTGGTGTCAACCCCCGCCCTTCCCGAAATAGCACTAGCTACGGCCTTGTACACTTTGACTCGGGCCGCTTTCCATGAATGTGAGACCATGTGGTCACGCAGTCGCTCGGCACTCGTAATCAATAACAGTGCCATACGAACTGCCCAGGAGAAATGGGCCCATCCCAGTCTTTAGTGCGCAATGTCAACCTGTCGACAGTTTATGCCGACACAGTTCACGTGTACTCCATCGCTGGAGGAGCGGTACACACCTGAACTCGCGCCCGCTGCCGCGCGTCCACCAGCACGCGCGCGACCGCCCAGATGAGCATGAACACCCAGTTGCTGGGCGCAATGTATGCGCGATGGATGATTTCCGGGTAGTTGTCGCGAAAGATCTGCAGCAGCACGCGTGTTGTCGAGCAAGAGGTATGAGCACTCCTTCATGATTAGCAAGGCAGCACCGCGCTGTATACTGTAGGTATGAGATAGGCCATACTGTCGGTATCGCAAGCGGTGCGCATGTCAACTGTCAGCATCGCAAGCGGTGCGCATGTCAAGACAGCGGAGGCATGAGCACTCGTTGATCAGCGTGGCAGCACTGCGCCGTATACTGCATGTACCAGATGCGCCATACGCAAGCGGCGCATGTCAACTGTCGGTGTCGCAATTGGTGCTCATGTCATATACTGCATGTATCAGATACGCCATACGCAAGCGGCGCGTGTCAACTGTCGGTATTACAAGCGGTGCGCATGTCAAGTCAGCGGCGGCATGAGCACTCTATAATGATTATCGTGGCAGCACCATGCTGTATACTGCAGGTATAAGTTACACCCATACTGTTGGTATCGCAGCAGCGCGCATGTCAAGACAGCGGCGGCATGAGCACTCCTGGATGATCAACACGGCAGTGCTGCGACACTTAGGGCATGCTACAACCGCAGGGGTACTGTAGTTCACGATTCTGCAGCTGGGTTTAGGCTTGAGGTTAAGGTTGGAATAGGGTTACAGGGGGGGGACTTTTGCAGAATCTGAAAGGCAGAAGCGCCCTAGAACCAACCCAGAAACGTTGAGCACTGCAGTACTTTTTGCAGAATCTACCATCAGCCGACAGATGACACATGTACACCGCTTAGTGCCAGCGCACACATACAAGCACCACAAATGCCGCGACTTAAAGGTTGGGGGTGGGGTGTGCCTTAGGGTTAGTTTCTTGCACTCCTCAACAGCAGCATGATTTTCAGAAGCTCCGGGCACAGTGTGGTGAGTTGAGGGGTAGCTAGGGGCAGCGCCTCGGTATCATCGCCGGGAGCCTGACAGAGGGTTGAGGTCAGGGTTAGCTAGGGTTGGCCCCTAGGGATTCTCACCGGCAGCATGACTTGCAGGGACTCCGGACACAGACGAATGGCGAGAGGTTTAGCTAGGGTTAGCTGGTCTCTAAGGATTTGGGGGAGGGGTTAGAAATGACTTTTGGGGGGGGGGGGCAGCTACGATTGGCCCCAGGAATTCTCACTGGCAACCAGACAGAGGGTTAAGGTTACGGAGAGCTGGCCTTACGGACGCCAACCGGCAGCATGACTTTATGAGGATTGCAGTTCAGGAAGGGTTTGTTCGATGTTCCTTGAAAATCTCACCGGCAGCATGACTTTCAGGAGCTCCGGGTCCTGGTTGTGAAGGCCGCTGTCAACGCGGTCTACCACCATGTTGGCCTGGTAGTGAGAGCCGACGCCCCACTCGCGCCTGCCCTTCTCCACTAGGTAGACGAGGTAGCGCATGAACTTTGAGGGGTCCAGCACGCCTGCACACACAGCAGACCAGCAGGGTATGTGAATAAAGATGTGTGACGCGGAGTGGTTATCGGCTGGTTTCACTACATGCGGTTTGAGGCACTGATCGGTTGTCGGCTGGTATCACTGTTTTTTATTTGCTGTGAACTTGGAGGGGTCCAGGACGCCTGCACACACACGCAGATCATCAACAGGATTATTGTTGTTGGTGCGATGTGCTCATTTGTGAAGCGGGGCTGATGTCACCGGATACTGTTTTACTATTATTTGCTGTTCAGTTGAGGGTCATGAACAGGGCAATCGTCTGCAATGTGTACACGTGTGAAGCATGAGTGGGTTTTGGCTGATTTCACCGGTTATTTGGTATGATGTGCTGTGAGCTTGATGGGTCCCCGCACGCCTGCACACAGCTAACTACCATCAGCATGTGCTGATGTGACATGTAATTATGTGACTGCATCTTGACCATCCGCAGGTAATACTGAAACCACATAAGAAGGAGGCTCAACATGCATCTCAGTGTGCTTTGTAGATGCGGCAATACTGCTGGTGGGTTTAGAACTGGCCCTCCACCAAACGGGAAACTTACGAGTCATGGTTAGGATTGAAATAAAATTATAGAATTGACCTACCATTGAAATTCAACAGTTGTTCTAATCCTGTAGACAGGGTCTGATGAGCCTGAGCGAAAACATGTGCACCTGTTGGACAACTGATACAGAGAGAGCATCAATAAAATTGAACTAGGCTTGAAGTGCTTTGGATTACCTGAGGGGCCAACTTCAATCTTCGCCCACCTGAATGGTGGTGCACGCCTCGCAATTTTGCCTTTAACCCTAATTGCAACCCTCACACTGAGTCACACACGACTTCAATCCTATCCCTACCCGGTGATGGTGCATGCTAATCTTCAACTCAAGCGCTACGTGGATGGTGGTGCATGCCGCGCAAGCACAGCGAGTGGGTGGTATATACACGCTGACTTCAACCCCAAGCACAACTTCAACCCTAACCCTACCTGAGTGGCGGTGCATGCTAAACTCAAACCCTGAGTTCAACCCTAACCCACCCTGGTGGTGATGCATGCTAACTCTAAACCTAAGCGCATCTTCCAATTTTAGCCCTACCTGGGTGGTGGAACAATGCCAATCCTAAGCCTACCTGACACGATGACTCCAACCCTAAGCACAACTTCAATTTTGACCTACCTGGGTGGTGGTGCACGCCCCGTAAGCACAGCGTCGGCAGCCCCTCGCTGTCGTTGCCCATCCAGAACAGCTCGCGCTTCGCTTCCGCAAAGCTCTCCCACTCCTCGCTCTCCCCCAGAATCGCGTCGACCTTGTACGCGTGCCGCCTGCATAGAAATTCAACATCAACTTGAGGTTCCCATAATAAACTTTCTGGAATCCACTCTCTCAGAAGGTGGAAATGAGCGGCTTTGCAAGCCATCAGGGCATCACAATTGGAAGTTGCAATGCGTTTGGAAGCTTTGTCTACCTGCCTGAAAGGACCACCGCAGAGATACGCAGCTCCATGTGCTTGCAGGATGCACTGCCCTGTACTTGTCCCCTGGGACTCCCCCCTACATGCCCCCCTATATATATCCCAAGGGTCAAATAGGGGAAAGGGGAGGGGCCCAGGTGACAACCCCTGTACAACGCGTTCATGTGCCCATGAATTTGTGTTGTATCACACCAAAAACGCCCCCAAGGGAGGCTTCATGTACGGTGTGTTTCAAGGGTGACATCCTCCGCAACGACCTAGTCTGCACTGCGTCCCAGGATCATGTACGCCTACACAAAGCTTTTACAGCGTTCATTGACACATGCCTGAGTGAGTGCGAGCTAGTGAGTGGTTTTCAAAGGTGCAACTTTCAAGTCAGCGACACTGCACACCTTCAACTGAGCTCAGCACGCCTACTGCGCTGCCTGCATCTACTGACAGCGTCAACCGACTTTGCGTTGAGTGAAACGCGATCAAGCCCATGGTATCACAGATCTCAGGAGCAAGCCATGGACTCGGTGCTCTCCCTATCCTAATCCTGACCCTTATCTTAACTCCACTTGACTCACAACCGCATGTGCGACAAAGTACATCATGCAAAATGGGAACGTTCAGCCGTATTGGAGCAACGACGTGCCGCATCACCCTGGTGCACGGGTCAACCGTACTTGGAACTACAGGTTGTCTGCCATTCATGATGCCACCCTCACAGCTCGTGCGCGTCAGGTAGCACGTATACCTACCCCATTCACGAACCCTCACCCTAACCCTGACCCCAACCCTCGCCCTACCCAGTACTACATGCCTCACACCCTAACCTTCACATATATGCCTTACACACATGATACATACATCAAACATGATACATACATCGAAGCAAACGCACATACCGCACACAGTTCCGGTACCGCGGCAAGGCGTACTAAGACAGCCTAGGGCATGCGCGCCCTCTGCAGTTACTCAACTAACAGTAATGATAACACGCGGGGGTTTGATAATAGCACTAGAGAGTTTGCGCACCCTCTGCAGTTCCGCGCACGCGTGCAACTACATTGTTGTCCAGCTGCTCATACCGCGCGAGCTCTAACCCTAACCCTGCCCCAAATCCAAACCCTAACCCTAACCCTGCGGCAGGCCGCGCGCAGAGTTGAAGCGGTGGCCGACGTACGATAGGCATGCAGCTTGCAGTGTCTCGCGAGCTCACCGCGCCGCCGACGCATGCGCGCCCTCTGCAGTTCCATGATGGCAATAACAATGAAGCTACGATTAGACAAGGGCGTGCACAACCCTCTGCAGCTACACGCGCGCAACTACATTACCATTTCACGCAAACTCACCATGCCGCTGACGTCTGCAGCTGCGCCCACGTCGCCTCCAGCCTCCCATGATTAAACCGGAAGAAGCGCAGGATCTCGAAGTCGCTCAGGCGCCCCTCCGTGAGCCAGGGGCTCATGGGGGTTATCCCCTCCCCCTCCCCCCCCGCCACCCCCGCAACTGCCCCCGCGGCGGGACCGTGCAGCCCCCTGATGCTGGCGCGGATCGCTGCCACGCCTGCAAGCTCCTCGGCGGTGACGGCCTGACACGCGAGAGATGAGTTGAAAGGATCAAGAAATGAGCGTATTGTTGTTGTTGGTGTAGAGAACGGGCAATGAACTGAAATTGCGGTGAGAGAGTCTTTGGGGGTCATGATGGCCTGATAATGATGGCCGAATAGCTTTGAGGGTCACGATGGGGGCCATGACCGCCTCTGTGCCGGTGCGAGAGCGCATTGATGTTGGTGAGGCACGCAGGCTGCAATCTGAAATTGCAGTAAGAGAATGCTTGGGGGGTCATTGTGGCCATTATGCTGGTAGGAATGTACATAAGAGTCGCCAGGATACTGCGCTGCAGAGGCCATTGCCAAGACACCTTGTGTACATGTACTCGCAGCACATGCAATGCAAGCCGGTTGTGTATATTGCACGCAGACGGGGCAAGCAGGGCCCTGCTGAGCGTTGACGCCGAAGATGCAATGCATTGAGACATTGAGCGGTTCTCAGCTGAGCGTTGTGGAGGCGAAGGGCGTCACATGTGACGCTCCCACGTGCAATGCCCCAGAATCACCATCTGACCAGACGATGTCTTCGACACAACATGCATATTAGTCCACCAGTATCCCATTTGCAAGTCAAACCCCGACACCATGGATTCAGCGCTACTGCTCTGTGCTGGCCGGACGTTAAGTCCCATGGGTATGCACAACAATTCATGCCAGTACTTGCAACGTGGTTTTGAAACTTTTCACCGGTACCGTTTAGGACAATTAACTTTGGCCTACGTCTCATGGGGTGACCACTGCGGGAACCATGGCTGGCTACTGCAGACAAGAACTGCCTCCCATTATTTGCTGCCGCCAAAGATGAAGTTTGATGTTGAGGTTCATCAGTTGATATTCTGCAAGTTGAAGTTGAAGCTGCCCACCTCGCCGCCAGCCATGCTCCCCTCCGCGAGCACCAGCGGCGGGCGCTCTCGTGACGCCTCCTTGCGCGCTGGCTCAGCCTCTTGAACTTCATCTGCCGCCTGCACTTGAAGTTCCGCTGCAGGCCTCGCGGAAGGAGCAGCAGCCCCATTACGGGCGGTTTCGGCAAGCGGTTCCGTTGTGCGCTGCTGCTGGCGTACTTGCGGTTGCGGCGGCCGCACGTAGGTTGGTATGATGATGCCTGTGGCGCGTGCGCAATAAAACAGCAGTTACAGATGTGCATATGCGCCGCCAAGGGCGATGTGCCCGGAGAGGAGCAGCTGAAAGGTACCAGCTGAAGTGATTGAAAATTCTACAGTCACACCAAAGATAGTCTTCACAAATGATGGAATGAATCACATGCTGACTGCTCCATCCATTTGGTTAATTGTTCACGCCTCCTCACAGGCTGCACCACAGGTGCTCTTCATACGATGAATGAATCCACGTGAATCACATAAACGAGTGAATCACGTACTTGCTGCTTCCTCTGTGATGAGTGCGCCTCCTCACAGGATGCTGCAGCCACCCTCCACTGCCATTCGCTCACCACACAATGGATGGATCACGTACATAAAGTAACCACGCTCCCGCCGCTCCTGCCATGAATGTGCATCGACGTCACCTCTCGCAAGCCGCAATCATCACGCTTGTGATTTACATGAAAAATCACGTACATGGAATCAACCATGTAACCGCCGCTCCTTTCCGTGGCGGCGTGCGCCTCCTCAACAACCGCCGCGCTCGTCCTAGCACGCCCACCAAATGAGCTCATAGCACGATGAATGCATGAATCACCCACACTTCATGCATGAAACATGTGAGTGAATCACGTATCTTCAGTTTCGTCCATGATGAAGTGTGCCTCCTCACAGGCCGCCGCCGCCTCATCCTCCGGCGCCTCCCCTCACAACACACGATGGATAAATCACGCAGGAATCATGGATAAATCACGTACCTTCCGCTTCTACCAGATGAAGTACGCCCCCTCCTCAACGGACGCCGCCACCCCATCTTCCAGCCTCCTCCAGAATTACACGTTGAATGAATCACGGATTCATGCATGGTCGAATCACGTACCTTCCGCCTCATCATGATGAAGTACGCCTCCTCAAAGGCTGCCGCCGCCTCATCCTCCAGCGCCCCCCCGCAAATCAGACGATGAATGAATCACACCATGAGTGAATGAATCACGTACCTTCCGCTTCTTCCATGATGGAGTGCGCCTCCTCACAGGCCGCCGCCGCCTGATCCTTCAGCGCCTCCCCGCAAATCACACAATTCATCAATCACGCATATATACGTGAATCATGAATGAATCGCGTACCTTCCGCGTCATCGAAGGTGAAATGCGCCTCCTCAACGACCGCCGCCTCCAGTGCCTCCTCTCTAATCACACAATGGATACATCACACCATGAATGAATGAATCGCGTACCTTCCGCTTCTGCCATGTGAAGAGCGCCTCCTCACGGCTGCCACCTCCTCATCCTCCAGCGCCTCGCTCCAAATCACACAATTCATGAATCATGCACATTACGTGAAACATGCATGAATCACGTACCTTCCGCTTCTTCCATGGTGAGGTGCGCCTCCTCAAACGCCGCCGCTGCCTCATCCTCCAGCGCCTCTCTCTCCCCGCGCGCTACCCCCGACAGATAAGTGCCCCACGCATGCGCCGCGGCAGGGGGGGGATCCGCTGCGGGCACGCGCAGCCCCCCAGGATACTCGTCGTCTGACGTGTACCCCTCGTCCGACAGGTCGGTGAAGTCGTCCGCGTCCGACCAGTCGCCGATGAGCGGGTCGGAAGCACTGCGCCATGGAGTATGATATGGAGAGCTGACATTTGGCCATGTCGTTGGGAAGTGATCTGGGCTTCTTTGTGCATTGTAAGCAAGAGGATTTGTTGAAGTACAACATGTATTCATGAACATGAATGCGTCGAAAAGGCACATACTGTGTGTGGTTCAACATGATGTTGAAGTGGTGCCCGTTCAGGGCAGCATCGGCACGTGCCTGTAGCAGTTGTATGCTCAGTCTCGTTATACACCAGTGCTCAGGATATTGACCTGTGTTGCTGCTCATTGAGCTCTGAATCGATGCTCATTTTGCTGTGCACAGACCAGGCCCAAAACATGAACTGACACAACTTCATAATCCGACCAGACCCAAAACATGGAATTGACACAATAACCTCGCCGGCCAGGTTGCATTTACCTCGGCGACAGTGGTAGGTGCTCCTTTACCCCAAATATGAAATTACCACAAAATGTCACAACATGCCGGCAGAAGTGCCTATCCTGGCTGTCTGTCTAATCCCTTTCAAGTTGAAGTTCATCACTTGTCCCCGCCTCAATAAAGCGACCGCCCTATGCACAACTGACACCACGAGTCTTGAGGACAGAACATATGTGACATGACGGTGACATGCTCCTGACATGACTGTGGTCAGCACTGTAGCCCTACGCGGCTTCCCTAATCGCACCCCCGGCTGTCGGTGCCTCGTTCCGATACATTTCCAGGTCCACAAACTTTGCATAAGTTTGCAATCACAAGCCTGAGCGCTGCAAACAGAGGGTCTCCCTCCCCAGCGCTCAACTGCCGCATGCCGCGCGCTGAGCAATGGTCTTGAAGTTTACCTCACTGCTCGCTTTGAATGCTAGACTACAGCCGCAAAACCAGCTATAAGCACGCAGTGCTCACCTGCCGCCGTATGCCACCTGCTGCGCAACCGCTCCTAGCTTTGTTGTCGCAGACTCCTTGGACGGTGCCCCAGCCTCCGCCCCCGCCCCTGGCTCCCCATCAGGTAAGCTCCTTTTCATGGGCAGCGCCGGCACTAATCGCTGGACAAAGGCCTTGACTCTGTCGCGCTTGCGCTTGCGGCGCGGCCGCTGCTCGGTTGTGGCAGATTTGCTTGCGCACGCAATCAGAACATCTGCATCCGGATGAGAGAGTATGATTGGAGGATGAGAGTAGCAGTTGTGCATTCATGGAGACTTCCATACTTAAAGAAGAGTACATCATTATGGAGGTTTTGTGGGTAACCGTCGCTTCACACTTGCTCATGCTTGATTGACAATGCCGATTTGAACGACTGTTGCAATATGATGAGACTTTGAAGGGACATTCCTAGCCAAGGTCTGAAACATGTGGCAAGCATCATATCACCATATTATTGATGCACAGGTAACCGCATTTACAGCGACCATCAGTTGTTGCAACAATGCGGCTCTCAGTGCACCGAACACAAATTGGGCTCTGCCCCAAATGCCAGCATCCGGAAGAACATCTGCTCGTGGAAACTTATAGTCAGATATGCGCAAGTATCAATGACAAGCACCAGTATCTGCAAAGTACTTCCAGACGAAAAAAATCACCTGCTGAGTGCCGTCTGCTCGCTGGAAGGACCGCCTGTCTTCTCGGCCCGCCCCTGCTGCTCATGCTAACGACATCCTGCAGTAGGAGGAATCGGCAATGAGCGCATGCATATTACAATTGCGGATCCCGAGTCTGCCACGCGAGGTCGATGCAGCGTGTGCAGCCGAATGTGCAAGGAGTCGTTCTAAGTATACCTGGGTGACGCAGGCTTGCAGAGCTCGCTGTGCACGCTGCTGGCGGTAGCTTAGAGCGCCGACAGCAGTCCCTCCGCCAGCATCACCATGGATGCTAGCAAGTGAACGCAACGCACTGGCTTTGGCCAGCAGCATGGCGATCCCCAAGCACATGCGATATCCAGAAGGCAGGCTCATGTTTCGGTGCTGGTTGTCGCCACAGTCGAAGCTCGCCTGCAGGGCTTACGCCGTTGGCCTCGGGGCGGAAGTCAAACTTCTTTGCTGTAACAATGCGCTTGTTTGCAAACAAGCGCAAGAATCACAGGCAACGAAGGTCTCGGGTTCAAAAGTTGAAGATGTGTGCGCGCGCGCGGGCGCGCGCAATTCGCGAGAGACACAGGACAACTGTTGGCCGCTTGTGTACCGAGTGGCGGGCGATGGTGCGCAGTTTCTCGCTGTTGGCGCTGCTGTATGGCGCAGCAGAGGGCTTTGTGCAGCCAGCAGCTGTGCGGTCCTCCTTCACTGGAGGTGAGAGTTGAACTGCTACCTCTCGATTCATGCACTTTTGTACGGCGCACCGCGCACCTGCGCCTGGATCTCATGCATGAGACTGCTTGCATCGATGATATCGACAAAATCCACGCGCACCTTTTGCTCCAGCACTCTGCGCGCCCTGTTGAACGACATATTTTCACCTCTGCGCCAAGTTCACCTCCAGCGGAAAGTGGTGTGATGGTGACTTGTTGCCCTGAATAAACTCTGTTCTGTGCTGGTGCAGTGGGTGTGCCAGGCCCTTCTCTTGCCGCCAAGAGGAGCAGCCACAGCAGCGATGCGGGAGGCCTCAGGATGGAGGTTTTCGAGGGCAATCCCTTGGGCAAATGGGTGTGGGCCAATGTCTGGGACCTCCCTGCACTGAAGAGGGGAAAGCAGGGGGAGCCTTGCACATTTGGAGACATTGCTAACATCTTCAGGACCAACATCGAGCAGGTGAGCACAGCTGGTCGGCTACTCCATGAGCTCTGCATGTTGAACGGAGTTTTCGCACGCAGTTGAAGTTAGCACTGATTGAGCCTCCAGTTTGCCATTTTCCACAATATCAGCCACTATCAATGTGATCAGCTCAAATAGAGATGCTCAGCAGTCTTGCTACCCAAATGGAAATTCTTGCAGCATCCAACATGGAAAGCTGAGGAGCTGCCTAGCGATTTCCCGTTGGCTGCCGAGCAGGCTGGCCTGAACAGCAACCGTACGCGGTTGATGTCTTTGCTGCATTTGGCACGTCAGATAACTAATCGATTTGGGCAGTTTCTTATCACATTATCTCTACTTTTGAGCTGCGAAGTCACCATTTTGTTATACCTGGTCGACGCAATTGTGCTAACCCCCCGATCATGCATCATACATCATGAACACCAGCTGATGTGGTACCATGGTCAACTATGACTGCATGAAAGTGCAGTATGGCACAGTTGCCAAAGCACAGTCATTGCCGTGCCTGACTGGATAAACTACACTGCAAGTGTCATGATTTACTCGCGATACACACACCAGAGGCTGATTGTGCCTGGGCTGTTGTGCGGTTAGCATTTGCTTACAGCAGAGCGCGTGTGCGCATCCTGCGCCGCATGGCTGCTTTTGAGCACCGGCGACACCTCTGTATGTAAGCTCCCCATCTTGCAGCAACCACCATTTAGCGGCAATATCTACTGCTGTGCTTGCTATCTGCACCAAGCACTCACGGTATCATGTCCTACACATGCCAGTTTGTCATGCTTCAAGACTGACGGCGCCACGCCTTCTTCAGATTTATGGCCACCTCTGAATGTACACATCTGCTGATGCGCTCACTATTTTCACCAAGCACTCACGTTCTCATGTCCTACAATTGCCAGTTTTTCATGCTTCAAGACTGACGGCACCACGCCTATTCTCAACAGATCTATGGCGGGGAGCCTAGTGTGGATGGGTGCCCGCTGGCGGAGGGGGAGCTGGCTAACCTGCAGGCTGGCACCATGTTCCTGGGGCTGCAGGCGTACTACAAGTGAGTACAGTGCCTAACCCTAACCCATTAATAATGGGCAGGCAAATAACGGTTTCGGTCCGCTCGTTTCGACATCCAGTGCAGAAACTGAAAACAACAACAAGGGTAGACAAGGCTATGTACACCATTTTTCTTCTTGCGCTATTGTAAACAACACTTAATATTGAGGTCAAAAGCAACCTGTGCAGAATAAGAAAATACCCAAATTATGGCAGATGAGGCCAAATAAATCTTGCGCAAGTACAATACTCGTCAAGTTAGCGTACAAGTGTACCATTTTTCCTGGGATTGCAGGCGCACTACAAGTGAGCGAAATGGGCCTGTCCTGCCGGGCCTGGCAGGACCGTGTCCTCGGGGACAGTACACTTGGCGTACAGTGATAGTACAGGGTGCACTTGGAGTACAGTACAGTGCACTCTTTTTCCACTGCACTCGCAGTGCAGTAACACTGCACTCGCTGCAGTACCAGTGTACCAGCAGTACAGGCTGATACACTTGCGGTACACAGGCTGGGTGCTGCACCTGTGCAAAAGGTCTCCCGGACACACATGACAATAAAGCCTCTGTGACAAGAGGTGGTTATTGGCACAGATTACAGACAAGCCTCGTACGCAATACGACTAAAAAGTTTTGTAACAAGAGGTTATTGTTGGCGATGTCTACATCTGGGCCTCGTCTGCACTTGTCATGGCCGTCGACTGTGGAATGTTTCGTACAGCCTATCATGTGTGTGCTCTGCAATTATGTGTACAAGGAGGTGTGTAGCACAAGCTCTTTACGGCTCCCTCGATGAAGTCGCCTAGCCAAGCGACGGGGTTCTTGTCAGTATGAAGCTTCACTACTGCCCGGCAGGTGCCATTGCTGCTCCAAAGTGTCGTTCAGTGCTCAGCATCTATTTACTGTTGAGTCCTGTTTCCACACATTCGGCATTTTGTCCCGGGCAATACCTGTTGGGTTTCTGATGTTCAGGGTGGTCAGAAGAAGCGTTGAAACGTGCTTGGTGCATCGCTGGCAAAGCCCGACAGCATTCTAAGCACAAGCAAGCGATGTGTGTGATGCCCTAACCCTAACCCAGAAGCAGGTGCTGAGCCTTTGCAGTGCGGTGAAGTTGTGTGTATGCTGGAGTACTTTGCAGGCTGCAGGCACAGGAAACTGTGATCCGCCACTTGTGAGCAGTAAAGGTTTGAGTGTTCTATTCTTTTTTGAAGGAACCGCCGATTGAAACGTATAGATTGTTCAATTCACTTTCGTCAGATGGTCGCATCTTTTTAAAGCATAATGTGCTGGTGCCGCTGCGCGATCAGTCAGTGAGTCATCGATGACAGTGCAGAGACGGCGGATACAATGGCCAAGCCGCATGTGACTCTCTCACACATTGAAGTTAAAGTTGAAGTTGATGCGTCCACTGAGCACTGCGCGCTGCACGTGCTGCCTCTCCTGCAGAGTCAACGGCCCCGCGTACAAGCTGTGCTTCGGGCCGAAGAGCTTCATTGTGATCTCGGATCCCGTCATGTGTCGTCACATTCTGCGCGACAATGCCAAGGCGTACGACAAGGGCGTCCTCGCAGAGATCCTGGTGAGTGCGCTGCCTAATAGGCGTTATGCATCTGCTACAGCTGGGGGTGTTTGCATGCGTTTCCTTCACTAGCGTCAGCCATAGACTGCATGACTGTATGCAGAGCAGCATCGATTTGCAGCATCTAGGGTATGCCTTGGAACGAGAGGTCATGCGATGCCTACGCTCGTCCGCTATGACAATAGCGCCCTCGCAGAGATCCTGGTGGGCTCCTCGGCTTGTGCGATGCTCAGAAGCAGGCAATGCTCAAGACGACAGCCCATGTACCGTGAAGTTCGTTTGGCTTCCGCAAGCTGTTGCGCGGCGGCGCGTCGGCATGTGCAGCCGTCGTGGACGCGGTGTGTGGCACGAGAAGCGATGCTGAAGCCAATGAGAGGCCGTCACTTCAACTGCTACTGTGCGTCACGCCACAAGCGCTTGCATCATCACATATGTCTGTATGTGCCCTAGATCATACATAAACGTGCAGCCGTTGCAGATGCAGATCACGGCACGAGTACTGATGCTGAAGCCACTGAGATGCAGTCTCTTCAATTGCTGTTGCGTGCGACGCAATGTGCGCCCGTGTTGTCAAATGTCACATCCGTCTGCATGCTCTCCAGATCACATTCAAGCGAGATTGGCATTGCTGACTCTGTCTGGTATGCACGTATGTTTGCGCGTGCAGGAGCCCATCATGGGCAAGGGGCTCATCCCCGCAGACCCGGAGACGTGGAAGGTGAGGCAGCCTTGCTCAGCAAGACCGAACGTTGCGCATGCTTAGGGCTAGGGTTAGGTTATATATACAATGGCTGCGCATAGGGACAGGCAGAAACCAGAACCATTGGCTAATTGCGCTGTTAAGGTAGCCCCACGAAGTGATGGCGTGCAAATCTCAATATATTCTAGTTCTGCTGCTGGCAGTGGTCAAGGTACCCCCGCGCAACTCTCAAAGTATATCCACACATACAGCAATTGACGGGGATGGCTCCTGAACAAGTGTTTTGGATTACAGTGCCCCGACACTAGTGCAAGTGTTACTACACATGGTGACGCTCCGACGCGACGCGAAATCCGTCCTGCTGCTTCTGCCATTTGTGATGGCAATACACACGGGGTATTTTGTTCTTCCACCTCTAGCATGTATGGGTGCAACACATCAGCTGCCGTAAAAGTAAAGTTGTCCATTCACCGGTGAACCACAGTAAGCTAACACTGGATCACTGGCACCACCTTGTGGGTGTGCACGACGAGGGTTAGGGCTAGGGTGAGACAGGCTTGGCACGGCCACCAACCATGATCGCTATTAACGAAAACGAATCGAAAGATCGTAGAGCTCTAGGTGACAAGGGATGGTTAGCCGCAAGTGCCTTCTATCAGTAACCGTGGTCGCCGCTGCTGCAGCAATTGGCCACGAGTCAAACAATACCACCGTATCCACCAGTCAGAATGACTTTGTGTGCAAGCTTTTAGCGTTCGAGGCATGGGTGTTCAGTATTGGAAAGGTCTATTAACGTTGCAGACGATTTTGTACTGACAGTATCGATACTACCTCATTCCTTGAATTACACAAACCAATGAGTGCGCCCAACAGGCCGAAGCCTTGTTGAATTTTGCTGCTGGCGCTGGCCGTGGTGTACCAGCACAGGTCAGATTGTGCGCAATTGGGACCACCATGAGTCATGGTATGTGCTGTGTAAACGCTACATGCAGCGTACATGGCATATAAAGGACGTGTACTTTCAGCGCGCAATCGTGCAATGCATGACCGACTCCATGGTGCATAATCATGTCATGCACCCACCAAGTCACGTCACGCTCTCATTCAACAATTTATGAACCTACATTTGGACTGCTGGCCCTTTCTGTTGGTTGTGCAGGTCAGGCGGCGCGCCATCGTGCCCGGCTTCCACAAGGCGTGGCTCAACGCCATGATCAACCTGTTTGCCGACTGCAATGACGTCCTCATCGGCAAGCTCGACGACTACTCCAAGTCCCAGGAGGTAACGGAATTCTGCTGCGTCAGCTACATGTCGCGATGTGTCATGCAATGTGACTGATTGATCGTTGGTGGAAGTTCAGCTTGAGCGATGTCAGTGTCTGAGTTGAAGTATCTGGTTGAAGTTCAGAGCATGCATGTTCACTCAAACGCGCAATGATGGTAGTTCAACTTACATTTGATCACATTTCGCGGCGCAGCCATGGCCACGCTTCAACTTGCATTTGCTCAGCTCATGGTCAGAATTGCCTGTCACAAACCAAACCAACATTCAGACTCTGCTGTGCATTGTTGCCATGATGGAGGCGGAAGTGTATTTGAGTTGACACTCGTCATGGAGGACACAGTCGTAATGACGCTGCTGTGGTGGTGCATCAAGGTTGCAGTTCAACTTGCAAGTGCTCACGCACTTCAAGTTTGCCTGGCACTATCCAATGTTGCACATAGACTCTGCAGTGTCGCCACGATGAAGGCGGATGTTTCGAAAAGTTGACAGGGGAGGGCACTCTCATCAGCTGTTTGATAGTAGCAATACACGGCTGGCCTGGTGTAATTGATTACCTTTCACAGCACGTCACGGCAGATTTGCATGCAAGGCTACACTATCGCAGTCGCAGTCAAAAGAAGACATCAAATTACATCACGGGAAGGGGGGGACCCAAGCCTTTCAGCTGCCAGATGCATGCCTCCACTATCGCACTGTCAGTCAAAAGGCATCAATGCACATGCACGCGAAAAAAGAGGTGCTCAAGCACTTCGCGCACTAGTGTCTGAGGCGCGCAGTGGCGGCATCGCATCCCCTCTGAATCAGCCCGTGATGCCGTAACCTGAGGGGGCGGCGCAGACCGTGGCAACCCTGGCCGCTATGGCTATTGGCCCAGCTAGGGCCTGAGGTGCGCTCACAGCTTGGTGTTTACCTACAGATGCCGGGCGTGCAACAGGCTGTTGCGGTCGGCAACAAATCTGGCAGGGAGCCCTGGGGGCAGACAGCCGCCGCCGCTGCGGCGGCGGCACGAGCGGAAGTGACCACTTCGGGACATGGCGATATGGTCAGCGGCAGCCACCAAGACACTCTTCCAGCTCTGGGCTGGCTCCTGCCGGAGTGGCAGACCTGAGGCCTAACGGTCGGGCTAACGGTCTGTCACTCCGGCAAAACCAACCCAGCTAGAAGATTGTCGTGGTGGCTGTCGCTGACCATATCGTCATGTCTCGCGACACTTCTGCTCAATCGTCCGCCGCAGCGGCGGCAGCTGCCTGCCCAGCATACTGCCAGAGTTGTTGCCGCTGCAGTGCAGCTGCAGCAGCCTGTTTGTTGCACGCCCGGCATCTGTAGCAAGACGCCAAGCTGTGCATGCACCTCCGGCCCCGGGGGGGGCTGTTCAATACTCAAAGCGGCCAGGGTCACCACGGCCTCAGTTGAAGTATACAAATGCGGCAAAGTGTGCGTCAACCTCAAGCGTGCGCGGCGCTCATCACGGGCTGCATTAGATGAGGTGCATTGACGCCACCAAGCACGCCGTTCGTGGCTGCTGTTGCACCGTCCTGCATGCTGTAATTTTACAAGGGTTGCCCCTGCGGGGGACACCTTGGCATCTTCAGACGCAGTGCTGTTTAGATTATTCGAAATAAATTCAATTGGATTGCGCCACGGTGTGTGCAGCGCCGTGACCCACTGGCACGTATACATTCAAAGAAACTATGGCCATATGGCACTGTGTGTGCGACTGTGCACAGGTGCTGGTGTGACGTCTTGAGATGGACTATTTACAGTTGTACCTACATGTGAACCGCCACTCTGAGATTGCCAGGAAACTGCAGTTACTTATGATACAAGTAGGAAGTTCAGTGGCCTGCAGGGAGCTCGAGAAACATTGAATGCTCAAAAGCGGCTGGACAGAGCTGTGTTGCACTTGTTGAACTTCAAGGCGACCTACATGCGGTGCAATATGATCATGTTGCTGATGACATCGAGTAGTTCTGCATGTACATACTGCACTCAATAGTGTATGTCGTGCTTGAATCAATTCGTCAGCCTGCCCAATCATGATGGTGAGGCTAGCGGCATGATGAGTGAACATGAATGTGGCGGTGATGTGGTAGTCACGATGGAGTTCAGGGGAAGCTGCACACAGTGAAGAAGTTGACGCCATTTAGTTTTACGTATGTGCATGTGTGGGCGCGTGGCACTACTGACTCTAAGTTGAAAGGAGCTTATGATGCAGCCCTTGAGTTACCGTGGCCAACTGTCGTGCACACGTACTGCAGGCTTGTCTTTGCTTGACAGTGCAGCGTGTGCCACTCTGAGTGAAGATGTTCTTGGAGAGCCAGCTGCGCAGCGCGCCCCTGGAATACTCATCACATCAGTCCCGCTACCTGCAACGCTTCTTTGCGTGCCTCACTTCACAACAGATTGCCATGCTGGCTGCCGTTGCAATTTCTTTGTGAATGCACTTCAATACGACAGGCTTGATTATTGTTTATTCTGATGCGGTTGTCACAACGCTCAGGTCATCGAGATGGAGAGCCACTACTGCTCGGTCAGCCTCGACATCATCGGCAAGTCCATCTTCAACTACGACTTTGGGAGCGTCACCAATGAGTCGCCGGTCATCAAGGTATGCATTGCCTATGTGTGCATCGTGCCTGGTATTGCCTTGGGTGCGCTGTCATCAGCTGTGGCGCTCACTGTTAGCGTGAGAGCACTGACCACTTTGCCAACGACGTCTGTATTGTTGCTTGCCTTAAGCGGCTCTTTCGGTGGCTGCCTATGACGGAATTTGAAAAGTGTCTGGTCTCTGCTATCATGCACGCGGCTGTGCGCGCACCCGAAGCAGAATGGATCTGAATGTGAGAATGTGCTTCTTACTGCGATGCGCGCCAGCACTCAAGTGATTGCTTCAAAAAGTCAAAATCGCGCTTGCATCAAAAGTCAACCGAGAGGCATCATCGCACACATCAAGGTGTGGCGTGAGTTAACAACCAGCAGCATGCCACTCTACGTCGCCGCCGTCAATTTACAATTACAGGTAGTCCGTGCAAATGTGTATTACATACGGTATGCATGCACGGCAGTCTCGCGTGGCCGGCAATTCACTGCTACATGGCACTTGCGGTGCTGGTTCTCAGGCCTTCTACAGCATACTGAAGGAAAACACACTTTCTGTCCTGTCGTGACCACACAATCGCGCTCGTGCTGCACGAAAGTATGCTCGAAACCATTCGTGCAGGAGCGCAAACACAAGCGATTTTGCGCAACCAGTATCTCACCTCTGTGGCCCCACCCTCATTGTTGTTTTGCAGGCGGTCTACAGTGTTCTGAAGGAGGCTGAGCACAGGAGCATGACGCCAGCGCCCTACTGGGACATCCCCGGTGCCAACTCGGTGAGGCTTCACTGCAAGCATTACTTCAACTTGAAGTGTACTTGTCGGGCGCATCAACCTATTTTACCCTAGGCTTCACTCAAGTGCTCCTCCACCCTCCCCAACAGCTTGTCTAAAAGTGGTTAATTCAAGTGTACTTGATATGTCATGTGAGCCGGCACACTTCTTCAAGTTTACAACTCAAGTTGCTTTAGGCCGGCGCAACATTGTGCGCTCGCAAACAAACCTTGGCAGTCCATGCTGCAGGCGCATAAGGTAGGAGTTCGGATCAAATATGTCAGCGGCTGGCGTTGCACGCTGCCTGCCCCTTTGTTGCTCCTCGCATTGCCCTGTCACACCTTTCGCTGCACATTGTACACTCATTTACTCAGACTCTGTCACTCGACTTGCGCTGAGCCGCTGCACTGCGCGTGCTGCCGCCTGTGCGCAAGTGCACTGACGGACTACAGCGGCAGTTACGGAGCCGCCATCGTCACTTGTGCGTGCACGCGAGTATACTCATCTTTGATGCATCGAGGTGCACGTGTGTGAGTTCTAAAACACTACCACAGAAGACGCTACAGTACGCAGGCTGACCTCGTTCGTTGCCTGCTGCTCCCCCGCGCACGCGCCGCCGCAAAAATGCGCCCGCACTTCATCCCTCTGCGTGCTGGAAAACTGCAACGGAACCTTCTTCCGCCATACTTCAACTCTTCGGTGCGGATACCAGCTGGTGCCCCGCCTGCGCAAGTTCAACGGCGACATGCGCCTGCTCAACGACGTGAGTGTATGCCTGAGCGTTGCCACTGAAATACGCGTTTTGAATCATACTGAGGTATCATTGCGCTGCTGCCCATCAGACCGGTCGCTCATTAATTTTCCAGTCAGCATTACCTAGGCGTGGCGCCTGGAAGCGCCTACATCACGCGGCGCAAAGATACATCATGCATGCACGAGTATAGTGGTGTGGCTGTTGAATAGTGTGAAAGCTATTTACAAAGGCACTTGTAGTGCCGCCTGTGAGAGGCAACCTTTGTCTGAAAACAACTTAAGCAGAGCGTGTGCAGCTTGACTGATCATGGCGTGTGGAAGACGTGAGCATGACCCAAAAGTATGTTCCCCTCAGCTCGCCACAGCAGGTCATTGACTGTACTAAAATGCGTAAGCTGGATGCATGCTGACCTAGCATGTTAATGATGCAAGATTTCAGCGCTTGGACCTTGGGAGGCTGCATTGGCTGTGGCTCCCTGTCGAAAGTAGCATCAGCCAATCCTAGCCATACACCCCTGGAGTCTGCATTGGCTGTGACCGCTGTTGAAAGTGGCATTACCCGATCCTAGCCATACACCCCCCTGTCTCGTGTCGTCATTAACGCCCTGTCTGCTGGTGCTGTGCAGGTTCTGGATGACCTGATCAACAGGGCCAAGGATTCCCGCCAAGAGCTGGACCTGGAGGACCTGCAGGTGCGTTCCAAACGCTCCTTTTAATGCTGAGCAATGCTGACTTTGAAAAAAGAAACGAGACCTCCAGTTCCGTGTCAGGCAGCCCTAGCGGTCACTTGATGCTGAGCACTGCGGTAGCCCTGATTCTGAGCACTGTGGAGTTGAGTTCACGGGTGTACTCGTCGTCCTGCGCGCTCGCAAGGGTAGTGGTGGGTCTGCACGTGTCAGGAAGCGCCTGGAAAACGCCAAACCTTTTTCTGAATGTTATGTCCGTCTTGTGCTGCAGGCGCACAACTACGAATCATACTGCATATTGCCTGAATTATACATGTGGTGTTGCAAAGTACCGTTCTGTCAGCAACTGTGGGATGGTTGCATACACTGACCGAAACACGCGCGTGATCGGCAAACTATAAGAGTATGAACTTACTGCTGTTCTTGTGCTGCAGGCGCGCAACTACGACAAGGTCACGGACGCCAGCATGCTGCGCTTCCTGGTCGACCTGAGGGGCGAGGACGTGTCCAACAAGCAGGTACAATATATGTCCAAAAGCGGGCATGTAGGTTGGCCAATGATGAGGGTCAGGGTTAGGGATAGGGTTAGGCTCCCGAGCACTGTAGGGTTAATACGGTTTTGCGCGATGAAGTATATAGGCAGGCCAATAAGTGGGTAGGTACTGGCTGGCAATCGACCAGTTTTTGTCATGCATACATACCTGATGCACGTACACAACACCTGCCATTATGCGATTCACAGCTCCCGACTGTGTTCTTTCTGCATTATCTGATACGCGGATTGCAACGCAAAAGTCCGATGACAATGCCTTAGCAGTTGCGGCTGACAGCGGTGCCCACTTGAGGTACCATTACGTACCCATATTTATGTGCTTGAAGTACGACAATTGTGTACTCCCAAACGTATTATTTCTAGAAGATCTTCAGTTATGCATGTAGCTGATACGTACGCACTGCAAAGTATAAGCAGCTGTTTCTTGTTGCCCACCGCCCCCCGTGCCCCCCGCTCCCCCCTCCCCCTGCAGCTGCGCGACGACCTGATGACCATGCTCATTGCGGGCCACGAGACCACCGCAGCAGTGCTCACCTGGGCCACCTTTGAGCTCGCGCAGCGCCCCGAAGTCCTCGCCAAGGCGCAGGCGGAGGTCGACAGGGTGCTCGGCGACCGGCGGCCTACCCTCGATGTGAGTGCTGATTACTCTTTGTCTAAATGCGAGTGCTGGTTGCTGCTGGTGTCTTAGGGTGCTGTGTGTTGGTCTCTGAGGGTGACGGTTGCCAACCGTAACTCTACCATGGTGTAGGCCAACAGGGTCCTTGGTAACCTGCGCTACGAGGGTGGTGAGCTCTGCGTGCCTGGCGCTGTGCTCCAGGAAACGCGCTCAATTCAAGGTCGCGTCAAGTTTTGCACCTCCATGCGGCATGCAACCTCAACATGGACGCAACACGTAGACTGTACGCGAAAAGGTCGTCTCGAACGCCGCAAAGCCTGCGCCTGCAAGACAGTTGTGAAACAAACGGAGTTAATCATGATGGTGTAGCCGGAGACCCGGCGCACGCACTCAATGTTGCACCGTCAAGCATCGCCCCACTTCAACATGGACTCTGCGTCGTACATCGCCTCACAATCATGACGCCCAACCCACACCCTGTAGGACATCAAACAAATGGAGTACATCAGGTTCACCGTTGCGGAGAGCCTGCGCATGTACCCCGAACTAATGGCACTGCTCAGCTGCAAACTTGAACATAAGCGCTCCTCTGGTACTGAACCTCAAATCCATGAATGCTGTACCCTGCAGGACATCAAGCAAATGGAGTACATCAGGTTCATCGTTGCGGAGAGCCTGCGCATGTACCCCGAACCGCCGCTGCTCATCCGCCGCGCGCTGGAGGACGACGTCCTCCCCAAGGGCTCGGGGGAGTTCCAGCCCAAGATTCCCAGGGTGAGTGAGTGAGTCAGTGAGTGAGTGAGTAGGTGATTCATGAGCAGCTCATCCGCCGTGCGCTGGAGGATGACGTCCTCCCCAAGTGCTCGGGGGAGTCCAGCCCAAGATTCCCAGGGTGAGTGAGTGAGTGAGTGAGTCAGCCACAAGCAGCTCATCTGTTGCGCGCTGGAGGACGTGGTCCTTCCTAAGGGCTCGGGTGAGTTCCAGCCAAAAATTATCAGGGTGAGTGAATAGGTGAATAAGTGAGTAAGTGAGTCACCAGCAGCTGATCCCGCACGCTGGTCAATGATGTACTGACCAGCTTGAGTTTCACAGGGTGAATTCGTAGTGAGTGTGATTGAGTGACTGACTAGCGAGAGCAGCTGGTGATGCGCTGCGCTTCGGACGCTGGCGCCGTGCCTTGGAGCTCAGGAGTGTCCCAGCTCAAGGCACCTGGAGCCAGTGAGTGAGTGAGTGAATGAGTACATAGAGGACCAGCACCAGCTGATCTGCCGCTCATGGAAGGTGACGTCAAGGGTTGAGGGAGTTTCAGGCCAAGACTCCTGACGAAGGCCCTAGCATACCCACGCGTTAGCCATGGTCCCGATCGAAGCAGAGTTGCTGTTGTACAGTTTGCATCTCACCACAAGGCAGCAGCCCTTGCTCCTCTCTTTCAAAGAAGGACCGAGGTACAGGATCTGCTGCAGAAAGCTGTCGTGCAGTGAGAATCTCGCACCAGTCTTGCCCCTTGCACTTCCAGCTCTCCATGGTTGCTCACTGCTGCACTTCACTGTCCGCTGCCAGGGAGCTGCCATCTTCATGGCAATTTACAACATTCGCCACTCCTCTATGGACAACCCCATTCATTTCACAGAATGCTGCCGCCGGCTTGCTCCTTGTATCTTACCCCGACCCCCCCTTGGTTGCTCGCTGCTGCATTACGTTGTCCACCAATCAGGGCGCCGACATCTTCATGGCGATCTACAACATCCACCGCTCTCCGGAGTTCTGGGAGAACCCCGATGAGTTTGACCCCGACCGTTTCAAGCGCCCGTTCACCAACCCGGGGGTGGAGGGGTGGGCGGGGTTCAACCCTGCCGCGATGGAGGGGCAGTTGTACCCCAATGAGGTGTGTATAGAATAGAGGGTATGGGTATGGTGGTATTGTTCCCTAGGCAGTTCGGGGGGTGGAGGGGTGGGCGGGGTTCACCCGCCGCGATGGAGGGGCAGCTGTACCCCAACGAGGTATGTATGTAAATGAATCAGAAGATCGTGGAGCTCTAGGTGACAAGGTGTGGGTAGCCGTCAAATTGAATGCCTTCCACTAATAAACGTGGTCGCCGCTGCTGCGGCAATTGGCCACGAGTCAAACAGTGCCACCATATCCACAGAAGTCGAAAGACTTCTGTATGCAAGCTTTTTAGCGTTCGAGGCGTGTATACGTGTGAAAAGAGGGTATGGATATGTGGTGGTATTGGTCTCTAGGTGGGCTCGGTGACATGCGTATGATGCAGGGAAGGTGTGTGTAGGTGTAGTGGCGGGGTGCGTAGGCAGACTACAAGAGGCAGCATCAGTTCTTGCGCCGCCCCCATATTTGGTTGTGCACGGTCCCTGCAACCAGGACATGCAGCAGCGCTCAGCAGTGTTGAGCTGTCATTACTGCAGGACTAATCAGTAGCGCGGCTTTGATTGCGTAGTGCTTGTGCCGCGGGCCGCCAATGTCCATGTTTTCATGACATTCTGCTGCGCTCCGCCTCCCCAGCACGTCTGTCCTGCACCACGCAGCGATGCAAGCAGCCGCGGACACCGCCAAATTGTCTTGTAACACCTGCGATTGCGCATTCGATCGCACATGCATGGCTCTCTTCGCACCGGCACCTATGCGCTGCTGACATCTTGTGTACATGCTGTGATGGTGATGCTCCGGTGGTGACGCTCCACAGGTCGCGTCCGACTTTGCGTTCCTGCCCTTTGGCGGGGGCCAGCGCAAGTGCGTGGGAGACCAGTTTGCGACCATGGAGGCCGTCGTTACGATTGCCATGCTTTTGCGGCGATTCGAGTTCAAGCTGGTGAGCCGAGGCAAAGGATGAAGCAGTGGCAGCTTAAACTGCCTTGACGTACTGTCCTGCATGACGCTGATTTCTGTCTTGACACTGGCACTGTATATCCGTGCTGTTGGCGGCGATTTGAGTTCAAGTTGGTGAGCTGAGGCAAACGATGACGCAGCAGCAGCCCAAAGCGCCTTGCTGTAGTGCATCTTGCCATCAACTGGTGTCAATTGTGCTTCACGGCGATTGTAGACCAAGGCTGCGACGCTTGCATCCTGTTTGTGTCAGCCGTAGAGCAGAGGTGGCGTCAGCAGTGGCCTGCTATGCCGCAGTGGGCGCCCCGCATGTAGCACTTGACACGACCACTTGACCGTCCGAAGGCCACTCACTCGCTTGGCTGAGGTGCATCATGCCGCTGTGCACAGACTCGTTGTTCCATGCTGTCACACGCTGTGCTCAACCGCTCAACTCACATTTGAAGTTTGAACGTGACTTGCACCCTCACCGCGAGACACAAATGTGCTTGCCGCAAGTCATCGCGCACTGCGCCTTCCGAACGCTCTTTTCACGCGCCCACCGCTTGCAGGCGGTACGGCCCGAGGAAGTCGGTTTCTTCACAGGCGCCACCATCCACACGCGAAACGGCCTGCCAATGACCATAACACGGCGGCAAACGGACAAGGCGCCGGCCGCGATGGCCGAGCCGCAAGCAGCGAGCGCCGCATGAGCGCCGCTGCCCTACGTGATTATCACCGTGAGATCGGCCTAGATGTCCGGCAGCATACACGAGAACAAGACATGCATATATATACAAAATTTACCGCGTTCCCTGTCTGGTGGTGTGTGTGTGCGCCGCTGCTGCCTTGTGGAATTTGCGCGCTGCTGATGCGATGCGGCCAATCACTGTTTGGTGCGGCCATGACTCATCCTTGTTTTGCAGCTGACATTGAACGTGAACTGATGTTAGTGAGCCAGCTTGACGTACATGTAGACACCGTGCCACACCTCGATGCATTCAGAATGGACACAAACACAAGCACACTGGCAGGGGGCAGGTCACTGCAGATATGTCTGTCAACGCCGCTGCTGCCATGCCGAAGTCTCAAGTGGTGCAGCATATGATCGTATGTAGAACTGGAGTAACCAATGCTAGTTCAAAACAGAGTACCACCTCGAAAGCCTTTCCGTGCGTCTGGTGCTTCAAGTTCAACCGCGAGGATTTGACACCATCACGTCAAAAGCATTGATTGCATGGAGCGCACAGAGCCAGCGGCTGCAGCTGGCACCAGCTACACGCTTCGGCAGGAGTCATAGCGCACAGCGCTTATCGCAGTCAGACTACGGCACACGACCGCCTCCAAGACACTTCAGGCTACTGCTGGTCCATCTTTGAGAAGTGCCCCATCTTTGAGTGCGCGAAATGAAGGCATATCTACTGGCCTGGCTTACCGTGGTCCTGATTGCCATTGCACATGGCGAGACTAAGAGCACGTCAACCTCATGGCTACATCTTTATGACTCGACAAGCTCCAGTGGCTTATTCGTGGACTTGTACGTTGATGGACTTTCCAGGTCAGAATTGGTGCGCCACAGTCTCACCTTCGCTCTTGCGATTGGTGGCAGCCTCTGCCGTAATTGCTTGCCGCCGCCGCCTGCACAGCAGCTGTTCAAACGTGTTCACACAACAGCAGCGATGCTCAATTGCACCTATGTGCTTGACAGCGAAGGACACGGCTGCAGTTGGTCGTGTCACGCAGCGCCCCTGTCGCAAGGGTGCCTGCTGATTTGACTTGTGTTGCCTGTCAAGGCATCTGTCACCCGGTACCGCAGCTGCTGCTGCAAGTGATGCTGCAGGAAGAGAGCAACAGTGTGATGCTCTTTTCGGGCTTTGACATGTGGTGCATTGTTTACATAACCTCGAAGTCGAGACGCGCAACTTGGTGAAGCCCCAGCTCTGGCGAAGAGCATGCGAGAGCTGCAACTGACACCTGTCCATCACTGATGCATGCTACACTATCTAGTCGCCTCCCTTACTTGTGCAGAATGCCTTACAGCTGCTGCACATCAGTCACCATGCATGCAGCACTCGTACGTGACATCGCATGGTCTGTTCTGCACTCAATTGGGACAGCAGTCAGCACACCTGGGACCTATTGCCCGGGTTCGCTGACCCCTCCCTTTTTGTCTCTGCAGCAATCGACATGCAACTCCCAGAGGAGGGGCACTACTTGCGCCGATCCGACGTCAAGCTCTCCGACGTCAAGCTCAGGCATCGGCGTACCACCGCTGCAGCCACCGCATACATGGATAGCGGTGATGCGCAAGCGAACGCCATGACTGATGCTGACGCCATCGATGGTGCGCAGCGGCACAGCGCACCGCGTGAGCTGCGACGCAAGCGGCGGCGGCGCAACAGGCACGCCACCACAGAGCATCCCGCCGTCGAGGACCACCACAGCAGTGCTCCGAACGACGACTCGAATGTGCATGGCGGCCACTATCACCGCTTTGCCGCTGCCGGTATGGTTGAAGTTGCCGCTGGCAGTGTTGAAGTTGTAAATGATGGCGCAGGCGAGATTGACGGCCGCCCCGGTGATCAGGCATTGCATGCACCGACCACGGATGGGCAGCTCGTGCGCGAGTTGAGGAAGAAGAAGCGGCCCAAGAGCTGGGGGCGGGGTGGCGGGAAAGGGGAGGGGCAGTGATCACAGCAGGCTTGCGGAGTGTGTCGTACAGGCGGATGGGATAGATGACTTCAACTTGGAGTTGCCGAGCGCTGTCCAATGATGGTGCGCTGTAAAGCGCCATAGAGTATGCTTGGGATATCAATGATGAGCAATTGCTGACAACACATGTACATATGAGCTGTTGTACCTGTGGAGCTGGCATGTGCTATCCTGGTGTTGGTGCCATGTGCCAGGCCCCCATTCTGGTGTGGTGGTAGTGGTGTCTGGTTCGGACCATGTTGCTCAGGCTCACAAAAATGCAGTGTACGTTGTCATGCGCGCTTGCTGTTTGAGTGCTGTTCCGCCCTGACGTTGTGGCTAGTCAAGAGCGATAAGTGGACGTTGACAATTCACGCGTTTCTCATTGCATTGATGCTCTCACTTGCAAAGCTCGCGCTCAGCGGCTCATTTAGATCTTGGTGTGCTGTTGCGTCATCAGCACCGCTCGCATGTTAACTTTGTGGCATTCTTGTCTGAGTAGATGCTTGTGCAAGCCATGTATGACTACTGTAACACTTTTTCTGCTGTAATGCCGCAAAGTCTTGATTTCTCCAGAAAAGTAGCCAGAGGTGGTTCTAGGGCTAGGGTTAGGCCATGACCAAATCTTTCAGGGTCCTGAATTTCGCTCTCGGCCACAGCAGGCAAGGCTCTGGAGAGTGTGCCTCGTTCTGCCCTCCGCTGCAGTTGCTGGAGTAACCCTTGCGTACGCTCAGTTTGGAAGGTTGGCGTGTGCGCGTGCGCTGCCTGGAGTTCAACCCAGGATCCTTGGGTTCCTGGTTCCTGCAGGTAAGCGACCTCTGTTTGCATGCGATCCGGCATGGCTGGCAGTGCTGAAGTTGATGGTATTCTTGCAACAAAACAGGAGGCGTCCGCTTTGCCGCTGTGCACTGGCGTGAAATTACAGTCACAAACTGGCTGCAGTTGGAGCTGACAAATGATGCATGCGGCAGCTTGCTACGTGATGCGAATTCAGCAAAACTCAGCAGGGGTAGCAACATTCACACGCACTGTTGAAAGGCAGGAAAATGCCGTATCAGATGTGCAAGCTTGACAGCACCTGTTGACGATGACTTGCCGAGCATAATGCGAAGTTCAGCAGCCGCATCTAAGTAGCAAACAGCAGCAGTTTTCTAAAGAACAACAAAGTACATGCACAGCTGTCTGACGCCTTGATGGATCTGCATGTCCCAACGCAAAAACACAAGCACGTGTTGGTGTCAACAGCAACTCAACATGCAATGCAAGCAGACGAGCCACATTAACGGTGTGCTGGATGTAAAGCATTCATAGCAACAACAACAATGAAAACTGCACGGTTGGCAGCAGCGATGACATGCTACTGCCCCTGCGCCGGCTGCAGGCTTACACGCACCATGCCTCGGAAGGCAGCGGCGGCAGCAGCAGTGGTCGTACTGTGCGCTACTGCACAGGGCGCGGCGGCAGTGCACAGCAGCAGCGTAAGAGACGGGCTGCGTGTGGGCAGCAGCAGCAATCACGGCGGCTTTCTAGCCAGGCAGGCGGGGATGGGAGCCGAGCCGCACGGTGTGATGGCAGAACTACAGGTGAGACGTATTGCATGATCTCTAATGAGTTTGAATTTCAAGTAGGTGACGGTGTGGTCAGCGGGCGTTTGCCGTGCCCTGGACCAAGTACAGAAGTACATGAATTAGGGTTAGGATTAGGGTTAAGGTCAGGGCTAGGGTTGAAAGAGCAGGCGCCAGCAACTCTTCCAGCTGTTGTTGCAAACTCTGCTGCTGCGTGCACCTTTGTCGCGCGCGTCGCCCCTGCCACCTTGCTCATCACCACAAGTGCCTGCATAACGACCCCACACCCGTCAGTCACGCTACCGCGGCCACACCCCCTGCCGCCGACGCCTGCAGCAGCCGCAGCGGGCGCGGCAGCGGCGGCGGCGGCAGCGCGGCCCGCCGCCCCTGTCGTGCGCGCAATCGTCGTCGTCGCTCTCGGCGCCGCCGGCGGCGCGCTTTCCGCGCTTCCCCAAGTCCCTGGACGAGATATCGCGGGAGATGGCGGGCGCGCTGGTGGATGCCGCGCGCGCTAGCAGGTACCGCGCGGGAGCGTCGCTGCCTCTGGAGTTGAAACTCTAATTTGATGTTAGCAAGTGTGTGGACGCTCCCTCTTCAGTTGCATCGGTGCGCTCCTTGCCCTGGGAATGTGGAAGGACGGTGTGGGTACTCTCGCTGTTGTTGAAGTGGCGGCAGTTATCGCCTGCGTCATGCGGATATACGCACTTGACGTGTGAGGGGTATGTTGCAACGTGGTCCAACATAGCTTGCCGCTACTGCGCAAGCGTGCGTTTTGTTGGAGGCGCCATGTCTCTGCGACCTTGTTGCTGTACCCTCGTGAACGCTGTGCACCGCTGACCTCTCAACACTGTACTTCACCGTACCGCATGAGATAAAGGGGCACTTTACCTACGCTATGCAATGCACATGCACACGTGGCACGCACGACTGATGAAAACCGCGTCAAGGGTGATCATAGGAGGCAGTGAATGAACCTTGCCTACTTTGTAGTCCTGCAAGTACACCAGATAACAATATGTGTCTATGCAGGTTGTGAGTAACGCGTGCTTGCTGACCATGCTGTGTGCGCAGGGGGCCACGGCTGCTGGTAGACCTGAGGCTGCCGGAGCTGGCCAGGGAGAGGAATATGGGCGCAACGGAGGGGGATGAGGTCAGCAGCGTTACCTACATACCCTGTTATGCGTTGTGGAACATATTGATGAGAAATGCATGCGCGTTGGTGCTTGTGCACGGCCAGCGCTGGTGATGTACATCATGCGTTGAGGAATGACACGCACTGCCCCTAGCCAGCACGCCCATGCTTGGCTCAGCGTGAGCAGCAATTTATATTTGAATTCATTCGGCAATCCCGACAGCCCAAACTGTGCCTGCTGCCCCCCCCCCCCCCCCCCCCCCCCTGTCTTCTGTTTGTGAGCTAATTGCAGAGCCTGTTGCTGCTGGACGTGATCCGCGGCATGTCGCAGAACCTGGCCGTCAAGGGGTTCACCAAGGTGAGCGCTTTGGATTGTTTTGCCCCCCCCTCTTTTTCTCTTAGGGTCACAGGTAAAACCCCTGACCCCAACCCTAAAATGCCCCACACAACGCTCACATCGTGGCATGCCCTCTGTCATGCGTAGGGTTGGCAAAATCCGTATTTCTGAAAACCATATACTGATAAAATACCGTATTTTGCCGTATTTTCCGTATATACGTATTTCTAAACCGTATCTGACAAACGCATATCACCAGTACAGGCATTTAAACTTCAACTTCAACTTCAAAAGTGCATCATGCTAAACCAGACACTTGTAAAACATACACACAAGCAAACACACTTGAAAATAACATCATGTATGTGCATAATTAGCCTAGTGTAGATATTGCCCTACTCCTTCATCCCCCCATCTGCATGTTACATGTTGACAACCTCTTCCTCCGCCGCCTCCATCACTGTAAGCATGACTTCCTCATCTGTCTTGCGCTCAGCAGCCTTATCATTGCCTTTAATGAACACTAGCTTCTCACCACGCTCAAGTGCAAGCCTGCTGCGGCACTTAGGGTACACATTGCCCCACAGGGACCAGTTGCGCTCGGTTGCACATGCAGTCACGTGGAACGCCTTCTTCGCCCACCGCATGTGCAGCTCCTCGATCCACTCCGCATTCTTGCAAATGCCTCGCGCTGGCTCCGTTGTCACGAAGTAGGAACCGCCCTTTGGCAACAGTGCGCAAAGGTTAACCAGCGGAGTGCCGTCTCCGCAATGCTTGCGCCTCCACCCATCGCTGGCAAGCTGGACAAGGTGCAAGGCATCGATCGCTTCCCAGACGTCGCGGCTGACGCGGTCGTGCTCCTTGTTCAGCATTGTCCCGGCCAAGGCTTTGCGGTTAGGCAGGTCGGCGCCAAGGGCAGCGAATGCTGCAACCAAGTCCTCCTGCTCAATCAGGTGGAACGCTACCCCGGACTTGTAGAAGAAGCGGGCAAGGCTGTTCCGTGCTTGAGTTATCTGGCCTGATGTAGCCATGTAAGGTGTAATGCCAGCAGCACCGCGGTGGCGTTTAGTGCCAGTCACCTCTACTTCCTCCTCGCCATCGCCAGCAGCAGCACAGCAGCGGCTGCTGCTTCGGCAGCAGCAGCAGCTGCTGCACTGGCAGCAGTCGCTCTGAGGCATGCCTTGCTCTTAAGATGGTCGTTCGCTGCGCGCGAAGGGTTGCTGGCACCTAGCTTGGCTGAACAACGAAGGCAAACAAGCCGCACCTCGTGCTTCACTGAGTCCAGCTCGACACTGAAGGACCCCCACCAGCCCGCCTGACCTTGGCGCTTTTGATCACAACGCTTTTGATACAATGCTCTGGCCTGCTTGGCCAGGTCCGGGCCAGGATCGATGGCATCCGCCATGCTGCACTGCTTTGTGTGATTTAAAAGAAGGAAATACGGCAAAATACGAATTTTGGCGCGCCAGAAATTGACATACGGCGTAGATACGGCGTATATACGGATATACGGTGTATCTACGGAATACGGTGTTGCCAACCCTAGTCATGCGCATTGCAGCGCGCTGGCGCACTCCCGCCGTACGCGCGACATGAGCTCAGTCGAGTGTACTACTGTAGCATCGGTCACACCTCAACTTTGCCTTGAAGTGTCACAATTGAGAGGAATGCTCACACCTCCGGATGGCCTCCCATCATGCGCAACGCCGCACGCCGCCACGCTATGTGCTCGTGCACCGTGCGCTGGGCGCCTTAACGTACAACTCTGCCTTCATGTGTGACACTTGCTGCTGCTGTGGTGCTGTGCATACAAGACTACCTCTGGTGAGCGCTGCTACCAAGGGCTACTCAGTGTTTGAGGTGGCCACGTCTGGTAGTACCTGTAGTTCGCATCACGCTGCGATGTCACACTTCAACTGAAGCGCGGTGCTCGCCGCAGGCGCACTTCAACTTTGTGTACGACTGCTGCAGCAACAGGTTGCTGTAAGGCTGTGCTGCACTCGAGCCTGGTTCACCAACATAAGTACTAGAGTCAGAAAGCACAGAGGACAGCGTGCCAGATTGCTCTACCGTTGTGCACAGTGCAGCATCGATGTACCTGTTGTACTGCAGAGGAACAACACGGAGGCAAGGGATCACACACAGCGAAGAAGCTGCGGCGTGCCTGTTGAAACGGGTCCTCGGGCCATGCGCACCCTTCCGAGTATGAATTGCATGCACGTACTCCCATGAAGTGCGAGTGGGGAAGTCCTACTGCTAGCGGCGGTAATAGGCATTCCTCGCAGCTTTCTTGTCAAGCGCGTTCACGCAACAACTGTCGCCTACCTGCCACACACTCCTGAAAACAAGTTTGGTCGGTAATGGAAGCGCTCATGGAAACAAATCAAGTGTTCATAAAGTTCTAGGCGACAAGGTGTGGTTAGCCGCCAGTGCCTTCCACCAGTCACCGTGGTCATAGATATGTCCAGTGCCTCCTTGCAGCAGATCAACGACGTGATTGCACGCACTCAGTGTGTCACTTCGGTAAGACCGATTAGAGGCAACCCATAACTACTACGCAAACGTCCATTTTGTCAGCTTCAATCTCCTTGCCTATAATGTATATATATATGGTCGCCGCTGCTCATGTGGACTGAATGCCGCTTATCTGCCACAGGTCCGCGTCTGCTTCAACACGCTGGCCCTGCTGCAATGGTGGTGTGCACACAAAACGAGCTGGTCACTGCTACCGGAGTTCACTCATGGTGGCATTGTGCGGTATCTTTGATTGTCGGCGTCATGCCATGATTGTACACTTCAACTTCACCTTGAAGTGCGACTGTACGTGTACACTGTACCGCTTGCCTGCCGCAGCCGCAGGTCCGCGTCTGCTTCAACACGCTGGCCCTGGCGGCGAGTTCTAAGTGACGAGGTGTGGTGCGCCGCCAGTGCCTTCCACCAATAACTACACCCCCGTCAGTGCCATACCTACATACCATCAGTGTAGCCGCTGCACATGTGGACTGAATGTCGCTCGCCTGCCGCAGGTCCGCGTCTGCTTCAACACGCTGGCCCTGGCGTCGAGCGCGCGCGAGTTCTTCCGCGACATGAACCCCTTCATCGTGCGCATCGACGCCCTCGGCGCTGCGCAAGTCGCTGCCGACGACGAGATGCTCCTGCTCGTGCGCCCCAACAATGCCGTGACGTGGAAAAAGGTGGGGGGAGCCGGTGGTCTTGTATTGTCCTTTGAATGTACTAATCCAACTGCGCGTCCATTGACTTGATTTGTGAACTTTGTGATCCGATAAAGGTTGTCTCAGGCGACGAGATGCTGCTGCTCGTGCGGCCCAACAACGCTGTGATGTGGAAGAAGGTGGGGGGAGTGTGTGGTCTTGTTGTTGTCGTTTGAATGGAATAATTCAACAGCGCGTGTGTCGACGTGAATTTGTGAAGCTGTGCTTCGATAAAGGTTGTCTCAGACGACGAGATGCTCCTGGTTGTGCGGCCTGACAATGCCGTGACGTGGAAGAAGATAGGGGGGGTGGGTGGTCTCGTTGTTGTCGCTTGGTAGCAACAAAAGCTCAACTGCGTGTGTGTTGGCATGATCATGTGACTCGAGATGAGCAGCACTGTCAGGTTCGTCGCTGTGTCGGTGACATGTTGCGCGTTCTCACCTGAGTAGAACTTCAAATACTTGAAGTGTGTGGTAGCGGGACGTGTCTTGTCGGGCGCGATGCACGCACCTCGAGAACGCCATGATGTGACAGGTGCTGAGGAGAGCGTGTGCCGTGCTGTGCAACCACTCTCCCTGCCAGCTCCAATATCAACCTCACGAGCTATTCAAAGTCCAGTTTTGCTCACTATCACCTTCATGCTCCCGGTGCGGTCAGCAACGATGGAATGGTGCTTATCGTGCAGCCAAACACAACCCTGTGGTGTGGCAACAGACGATGAGCTTTTTAGCATTTTCATTTTGTTGGCCGGATGTGGTCAGAGTCAAACTCAGAGTCAAAGTCAACCTAACAAGTGTACTCGAACCTAACCATTCCAATGTCCAAATGTGTGGCGCGCCCAAACAGTCGGCGCGCTGCCCTGAAACAGCTGACCGATGAGCACACACATGCCGAGCACTGCTGTCAAACGCATGCTGCGCGCTGAGCACGCTTACATGAGCACTGCTGCAGAAATGCAGCTGAGCGCTGAGCACACACACACTGAGCACTGCTGTCAAAAAGCAGCTGAGCACTGACCACACACATGCTGAGCACAAGACACAGCTGAGAGCTGAAAGCTGCTGCCAAAAACCGCAGAGAGCTGAGCACACATATGCCAAGCGTCGATGTAACCCATGCGCATGTCTGCCTGCTCTGCATTTGTCCGCCCGCCACAGCTAGAGCAGGTGCAGGAGCTGCTGGTGCAGGCCACTAATAAGGTGCGTCTGGGTTCAGAACCCGTGCATGTACTTTTTAATACCGATCAGGGCGTGAAAAGCCCAGATGGTACATGTCCCGCTTGCTACCAGAATTTGCAATGCCTGGGAAGACTCGAAAGTATCTCAATGCGCATTGACAATCACTTTTCAACGACATGGCCAAATGGCATCTCCCCCCCTCCAAGTGCATGTACTCTGACTCTGCTGTCACAACTGTGGGTGGGTCAGGCTACCATGTTCAGTGTTGAGCGCAGTTGTTTGGCACAGCACTTCTTTCACTCCGCCTCCAGTGTGGTGCCAGCGGTCAAGAGAATCGAATGAGTCACACACATGCCTGTTTGAGCGTAGTTCGAGGTCACTTGTTTGAGTGGAATTGAAGTTCAATGTAGTCCACCAAGTCTTACCAGCGTGCGCAGGGCGCTCGTTCGCAGCAGGCCCAAATTTAGGGTTAGAGTTAGCAGGTGCTAACGTCAGCTCGCGCTCATACCTGCCTACCCTCCCTTGCACACCGCCCCTCCTGCCAGGATGTGTGCATGGGTACTATTCCGCAGCAGGCGCTGAGTTAGGGTTAGGGTTAGCACGCGCTAATGCATCAGCTCACGCTCATACTTACCTACCCTCCCTTGCGCACCGCCCCTCCTGCCAGGGTGTGTGCGTGGGTACTATTCCGCAGCAGGCGCTCATTTAGGGTTAGGCTCAGGGTTAGCACGCGCCAGTGCGTCAGCTCACGCTCATACTTACCTACCGTTCCTTGCGCACCGCCCCCTCCTGACAGGGTGTGTGCGTGGCCATGGTCAATCCGGAGCTGCAGAGCTACGCCGCAGTGAACGGCACCACCTGCCGCCCCATGGTCCTCAGCGACTTTGCCGCCACCTTCTGCATTGATCCCGCAGCATTGTGAGTGTGATCAGCACTGCTGCCACGTTGAAACTGCTAGGAGTATGCAAATCGGACACCTATCTTGTCTGTCGGCTAAGCGGATTTTCAAAACGCTCTGACTAGACAACGCAGCGCATAGGTATCGTATGCACTGCTGCATCAGACCCTGCAGCGTAGCGAGTCCCGTTCTTCTTGCGACGCGCATCAGTTCTGTTACGTGCCGATTCAACACGCATTGTGTCATCATGTTCATTCGCGGTCTTGCAAGAGACTTTGAGTAGGACCGCACAGCATTGTAAGTGTCACTTGTGCATGAGCAAACGTGACTACTATGTACAACCAAGGCGTGGGTAAAAGGTGCGGCAGCCTGTTGACAATGAAGGGCGATGTGATGTGCGTCATTGCCAGTACATGATCCTGCGCTGAGTACAGCTGGGAATCGGACGCTTGTACCGCTTAGCATTGCACTTCAGGCATCACATGTGCTTCCCTGAAGTAGCCATTAATGTGCGCTTGCCACTGAGTGTGACAAAGGCGCCCTTGTTGAATACCCTATGTACCCGCAACACCCCTGAGCAGTTGCTAACTCCCCCCCCCCCCCCCCCCTTTCCCGCACTGTATCACTTCCGGGTGCTGCCGCAGTGTGCTGAATCAGGAGGTACACGTGGCACTGCTTAAGCGCTACCCGCGCGAATGGGAGCTGTACCGTCGCGACGTGCGACGCCCAGACTTGGGCTACCTGTATTTCTCGCAGAGCCGGACGGAACCTTCACAAGTGGTTGTGCGGGAAGAGTTCTTTGCGAGCGGCATGGATAAATAGTTTGGGGGGTCATAGTACTGTAGTGTGTTGAGCGTCGTTGTGCTTTTAGGCTTGTGATGTTGTGGTCAGAATCGTCTGTGATCACAATGCAATACACCACACACACTTTCTAAGGTGACATCGTTCCACTCTCTGGTTGCTGCCTATGACAATGCAGAGCCAAGTCAACGCTTGCCCTGTTGTGTGTCGCTGTTCAATCAATTCGCACTTGCAAGCATCAAGTGACCTATGCAACAGCTGGCACGATGACATCATCCGCCATGAGTTTCACAATGGCATGCCCTTTGTGCTATGCTAGTCAGTGATGAGTCACCATTATCCATGCAATCTGTTTGCTTCATGTGGCCATTTCGCGCCAGGTGAAGACGACAAAGAGGTGATAAACAGAAGATTGCAGTTGGTGAATGACATTTGCTGATGCTTTTGTGAGAAGCACAGAGGACTCAGCTGATTCTTGAGTCTGTCTCTTAGGACTTTACACTCAGCAACTGGCTCATGTGGCGACCTCAAGAAGCTTGACAAACTAGCCTTGCAAACAACACAGCTCATGTGAAGGTGCATCAGTGCGACGCTCGCTGGGGAACACACTGCGTGCAGCATAACGCTGCACACAGTATGATATGCTCTTTGCTAGATGTAATTTGCACAAACCAATTACTGGAAAAATCGTACTTCGATTGTAACGTGCTTCACTCAGAAGTGCACATGCCATGATCGCTGATCGCTGTCTGTATCCTTGCAGCAGTATCATGTACAGCACTTGCAAGCAGCTTCCACCCACAATGGTGCATTGCGGAAGCCTCGTATTACCTTTGCCCCGAAAGCTTGACCATGTCAGCCTTCGCATACAGGTGAAGCCAACGTGCGATGAGAATTTGCAATTAGTTTTACTGTTTGTAAGGTACTAGTGAGTCCAGCACTACACGCCAGCAGTCTGTCCTTCATTTTATGACTTCAGTCAGCGACTGGATCTGCAAAAAGTTTGACCATCTCACCTCGATTTCGACATGGCCATTTTCATCAGTGCGACGCCCATTGAGGGGAACACATTGCCTGCAGCGGCATGCTGCAGACAGCAACACCATGATGTTTGGCTTACAGTCAACTCCAGGTACTTTGAGAAAACGCTGTCTCAATATGCTGCACATCCAATGAAACGCTGGTTGTGTTCTTGCGGCGGTGTCATGTGCAGCACCTAAACACAGCTGTTACCATAAAAACTGAATGGTGCAACAGAGCAGAATACTGTCACATGAAGAAAGCGAGATGAATACTTGGCAACATGCATGCATGTGCAACAACATGTATGTGCGCATATTGCACGCCTGTAATTAGTGCTATGTCACCTTTCCGTCGTGAGCAGGGGACTTTTGACACAAGAAAAACGAAACAACAGAAGAAACCACAGGCGTGAGAGCTAGTTATAAACATGTCTATTATCGTTTTCTACAGTGTTCTTGGGGGACAAAAGCGTTGCCGCGATGGCGGGAAACCGAGAACGCCCAACATCAAGAAGGGTCAAAAGACAGCTTGTAGGAAACACTGCGCCGTGGCGGGAGAGCCCGTGTGTGTGGTGGTGACGTCTAGTTGGAGCGCGCGCCGGAAAACGGCCGCAGAAAGGGCTGCAGCACGTTCCTGGGGACTGCGCTTAGAACGCGCCCTGGCCGTCGCCGAAGGGGCTCAGGTGGCCGGAGATGAGCTGCTGGATGGGGGTCTGCCCGGTGACACCCTCGCCCACCTGATATATGTGCAGATACAGGAAGCAAGGTTGAGTGCCAGTTACGAGCGATGCAATGTTCAGCAGCGCACGAGAGAAAAAAGTACAGTGTTTCGGACGGCAATTTGCCCCCGGCTTCTGGTCAGAAACAGCTGAAGGCCTTGTGTTGGAAATCACTTAGCCTTAATGTTAATCGTCACAAGGCAAGATAGAGACCTTTCTTGAAGTTGGCAAATGGGCTGCAGACGAGCTTGCGCGATTACCAGCAGAACGCAGGGCATGCTTGTGTCAACATATTTGCAACAGGCGCAGCACCAACATGATACTCTCGGGCCTCACAACTGCCCCCCACCCTGCTCCCCGGCACAAAGCGCAGCAGCATGGTCATGGTACTGGAGCCTACAATTTTGCCCACCCTTCAAGTACCATGCTTTTGAACAACGCGCACAAGCACAGCACAGCAGCAGCGCTCAAAGCACACACACCGCTCACCATCATGCCCATGATGCCGAACATGGCCAGGCGGCCGTTGTTGAGCTCCTTGTTGAGCTTGTCCTCCTTGATGGCGGGGTCGCTGTAGCGCACCCACCCCTTGCCGCCAATGTCCCCGGGCGCGTTCTCCGGCTTCTGCTGCCACACAAAGAGCTCCAGGAACCCAACGAACAGGACGATCTGAACGATGCCGAGAGGGGGCACCGCCTTCAGCGCGCCCAGGCCGTTGGGAATGTCGCTGAACTTGAGGTTGTTGGAGGGGCTGATGTAGCCGGGAAAGCGGAAGAGGTCCGGCACCAGGTAGCCGACGGTGGCGAGCATGGCGCTGTGGCGGGGGGGAGCGCAGGGGGCGAGACAGGGGAGGGGGGTGAGAACACAGTACAGCAGGCGATATTGTCGGTGATTGAACATGAGGGAGCCTGCATGCTTGTAGTGAGACATGAGGGTGATCAGCTCTTACTGCTCCAGATTCGCCAGCCCTGCACTGTTGTGCAATGTTTTGGCAGCGCCAGAGCTACTCAACTTGTTGCACTCTTCATGATGATCAAAATCCAGAAGTGCAACGTACTTAGTCTCCACAGCAAAACACACATTAACCAATTACAGGATCTTGTTGGCCACAAACCCTATCCAATGCACCGCGCGCTCGATCGCCTCCACTGTCAGCAGCACTGGATCCACATTGTGTGGAGCTTCCCAATGACACTTCCTGGCATGTTCCTGAACGTCCCTCTGCTTCACAGTCTGCTGCCACTCTAGATACTTGCGCGTGTGCTCGCCCCAGACATCACAGGCTCACAACTGCGCACACAGCGCGCACAACACTTACATGCGGCCGTGCTTGATCTCCACAGCGCGGCGGCGGTTGAACGCCTCCTCATCGCCGCTGTTGGTGAAACCAGCGGGGTCCCAGTAGCCTGTCGTCAGAACAGCACAGTGTCAAGTGAAGGCGCGGGTCAGCCTCGTGCTATAGCAACGCCCAGCGCGCAGGATCCAAATCCATGCTGACTGAGGGAAGTGTGAGGCCCAGGAAATCACAGCCTGCTGAGGGGGGACCGGCAGGCTGCGAAGCGAATAGCACCAGCTACCGAAGGCAGAAGTTGTGCCGGCGGTTGCCCTGATCGCCGTCGCTAAACATGGCTTCACCAGGAGCTCGCGTGGACTGTCCTAAAATTCATGATCATGCGCGTAATGAAAATTGCCCACTGGCAAAACACAAGCCCGCCAGGGACGGTTCTGGCAGCGACAAGCAGAGCGGTCTGCTGTTCGCGCCAGGAACCGCCAGCCGCCAGCCCGGCTGCCGCTGGCATGCCCCCCAAGATTTGTTTGCCCTGACATGAACATGTGTTGTCGGAAGTAGCCCCTCACAAAGCGCACGCCCGCTCCGTCCGCTGTTGCGATCAGGCCTGTCCACGGCTCCCAACAGCACTGGCGCTGCTCACATAATACTCACCCAGAGGCTTGGTCACGCCAGTGCTGTCCTCAGCGGACATCTTCAGGGAGCTCGATGACCGTGCGACATTGGCGAGGCTGCGGCCGGGCGCCTGCACGAACGCGCTCGCGCTCGCCACAACGGACGCGACGGCGACGACAGCTGCGGCCTTCATGGTGCTTGCTGGGACCTGTGTAAAGAGTAAAGTGTGAGCTAGGTGCAAGATAGGGATTCAACTCAAAAAAATGTTAGGCCGCAAGGGGGGAGTTCCCCTGAGAAACTTCAAGAGGGTTTGGACAAAAGCGATTTTTTGCGCGCAGATGAACGGGAGAGACACGGAGAGGCTGCGGCTGGCCACATCTTGTGAGGCGCGGCACCTACGGCTGGCGCAACACAGAGCGGACGGCAGCAGCGAACCGGGGGAGTAGTTTTTGAGCCCGCCCGCCCATCCCTTTTTTGCCAGGAGGGGGGAGGGAGGGTTGTGGGGGGGTCTCGTGAGGCTTGGGCTGCTGAGCACTGCGGCCCGGGGGTCGATTCTCCACGGGACCCCCCACACACCGGTCACATGGCAATACATCCAGGCAACCAAAAATGTCACATGTGTGTTTCCTGTTTTTGTTTGTCTCTGCCGGGAAGCAAGAGGAAAAACTTCAAACTTGAGCTTCAAACTTGGCGGGGGGGTTCCCCTGAGAAACTTCACTTCAAACTTGAGCTTCAAACTTGAGCTTTTGATGTTTTTCCTCGTGGGTGCGTGTGCCTGTGCCATGGCGAAGTCCCGCTTCGAGTATGTGAGGAATTTTGAGCTGGCGGACTCTCTGGTGCCTGGCTGCTGCATAGTGGTGCGAGTGGACGGCCACAAGTTCACACGCTTCACCAAGACCCACAGCTTCGATAAGCCAAATGACAGCAGGGGTTTGCAGCTGATGAACGAGGTACAGGACACAAAATATTGCTGTTTAGCCAATGAGTATGTTGTCCTTCCAACACACTGGCGAACAACATTTCAGATGAGCAATGGCGCGTCCCTCTGTGAAGCAGAAGCGCTGATCACAGTTCTCTCTATCACCTGTTTGGTGCCTGCTGCTGCATTCTCAGCCGTCTTGATCTTCTTCTCGTTTTCTGCTGATGCTGTGCCTGAGCAGTGCGCAAAGGCAGTGATGCTGGAGTGGTCGGATATCGTCATGGCATATGGTCAGAGTGATGAGTACAGCTTCCTCCTGCCAGCTTGGTCGGACCTGTACAACAGGTGCAACCACACGATTACTTATTGCATGGTGTTCATCTGGTAATTGTCCAATTGAGTGCACATTGCAAGCCGCATGATCCTAATGAAGACCTGGGGCGGCATTGAGACGAGCAAGTGATGGACTGTAGACTAGATGGCCAGCTCTTTATCACGGCAAGGCGATCCTGACTGCAAATATCTTGAGTAATGACACAGCTGCCGTCGAATGTTTGCTCAATTTATTATTCGAGGCTGATGTTCAGGTGTCCCGAAGGGGAGTCACATCGATTGTGAGTCTCTAATCACTGCATCAGGTCACCTGTGCCTCAAGTTGTTTGGCCGAGGTGGTATTGGAGACCTCACCCCTAGCGCACACTGCAGCATCAGGGGGTCAATTGTTGTGCAGTGTCTCTTATCGCTCTAGTGACGCCAGAGGGCCATTCTTTGTCATTGTCTCTACGCTACTATAAATGAGAATTCAAAAGCCACGGTGGCGGCCGCCCACGGCTGCTCACACACGCAGGCATGCGTACGCTGCGGCGCACACGTTCAAAGGCACCGACATCCAAGTCTTGTTTCTTTGTACCACCATCTTCGTAGTACAATATCCGTATCTGTCTGAAGTGTTCTGCTCTGAAGCAAGTTGGCAGTTGATCTTGGGGTGCTCTGACCAGCCAATGGGATTACACGCTGTTGCTTTCTGGGTTAAATTGTGGACAGTGCTACTTCTGTTGTCTACTGCAGCGTGCCTCTGATCGGTGGTAGCGGTGGTGTTGACTAGCTGCCGCTATTTCTTGGCAGCAATCTGAGAAGGAAGGACAACACAACAACTAACCGCCATTTCTTGGCAGCAATTTGAGAAGGACTTCGACAATTAAACTTCAGCATGCCCTGGCGCTACTGCTCTTTTTCTCGAGCGTGCATGTAAGCCGTCCCCACTGTCTGAATTTGTCAGAGCGGCGTTGTACTGTCCACATCGTGTAGCTGATGACTTCAGAGCGTTCGTGACCACGCAGCAACAGGCTTCCGCAATAGTATCATGCGTGCAGCACAGGCATCCCCTCAGGCCTATCAGCACTGTTTCTGTTTGCAGTGAATACACTACACGCTTATTAGTGCTGTTCTCGCGTGCACTGCAGGCGCGCCTCCAAGCTGTCATCATCGTTCGCGTCCCTGTTCGCGTCGTCGTACGTTTTCCTGTGGCCCAAGTTCTTTGGTGACGCTCCGCTGCAGTCAGCGCCGGCCTTTGACGGCAGGGCCATTGCATATCCCACCCCAGCTCATGTCAGGTGCGGACAATGTGAATGGCGTGCGCACGTGCATGTCTGAGCGTTGGCTGGGTTAGGGTGAGGCGTACAATCAGGGTTTGGTTTAGGGTTCAGGTGAGGGCCCTGCAGATGCAAGTCGCGCTCGCTGAGCTCAGCAGAGTCAAGTTGGTTTTAGCGCTGTATGAGATGGCATTGCTCATAACGTTTTCATGAGCGCTGCTGTAGTCAGGTGCCGCATCCTCCAGAACTCGCCGTCACATTGTGCGCGGCCATTCAGCATCAGGCACATGTGTAACAGCGCTGGCAGTGGAACAAAGGGTGCGGACAGCAGCATTTCCTGGCAGCCGCAATAAACATTGATGACTCAACCTGGCATCTGGCATCTGCACAAGTGAACCTAACCTTAACCCCAACCCTAGCTCAGCGCGGCTCGTGTGTAACCGTGTGTAGGGCGCCAGCGCAGGCGCACATCTCGCAACAGTTTCGCACAAGCCACGTCCCGGTGTGAGCAGCCGGGCCGTTGACACTGCCCGTTTGCGCACGGCAACGACTGAAGGAAGTCAAGTGCAGGTGCACCCATTCGGTTCTCTGCCGTACCCCTAGGAACACAGTTCCTCACACCCTCAAGTCGTCTATGCATGCCCCCCATGTCCGTCCGCAGGGACTACTTTGCGTGGCGCCAGGCCGACTGCCACATCAACAATCTGTACAACACCGCTTTCTGGAGCATTGTCAAGAGCGGGTTGTCAACGCAGGCAAGAGAGTTTGCCTGCGAGCGACCACTACTTCAAGTATTTTTCAAACACACTGCGTACTTGGAGCGCAGCAACCCTGTCGCAAGCCTGGGCTCCGATGATCGGAAATTATTTGCAGTTTTTGGGTCCACTGTTTAGGTCCAAGCACGTATGCACTGCTTGAAGGCAAGGGGGTCCGCCATCATGCAGCTGTTCCGTGATGGTCAGCCAACACGACTTCAACACTGTGTCGTGTTTGTCCTTCAGCGCTGCTCGCATTGGGCGCTGCACCAGCACGCATGATGAGCACTGCGGCAGTGCGTACGTATGTATTCGAAGGCCATGCGTAGAGTCGACATCTGCTGGTACATAGGTAGCAGCTTGTGTCGGCGTACTGCCGTCTGTGCAGCAGTTGACCATTGCTTCAGCGGGCGAACACTAATTAACCGTTCTGTGAGTTAATACTCCAACTTCAACTGTTGGTACGCTGTTCTTTGAAGATGGGCCAATGTGTGCGGTGTACAGAACCTCCGCAGCCTCTCTGCCAGCTCAAGGCTTGGAACACTCTGTTCAGCTGTGGCCAGCGTGACAAACGCCTCGCAACTCCATACCTAAAAGTGCATGCGCACGGAAGCGTCACAACGCTGTCCGAGTGGAGCGTCACTGAGTGGAGCGTCTCCTTCAACTGACACGGCAACGCTCACTCGCAGTGGTTGTACTGTCAGAGAGAACCTCAGGTCTGTGCGTACCTGTCTGCTTACCTGTTGCGCGTTGGAACGGTGCACGCGCGGTCGGACAGGAGTCAGAAAAGGCGCTGGCGGGAACGTCGGCAGCGGAGAAGAACGAGCTGCTGTTCAAGCGGTTTGGCATTAACTACAACAACGTGAGATTCTTATGCTCGTTCCCTGTCATGATTGCTCGAAGAATGCATCCATGAATTGCTCCTATGCTTTGCGAATGATGTCGCTGTTGCTCAGGTATCATCCATGCGTGGGCCATTTGGCTCTGTCACGCATGTTGTCTAGCGCTGTCGCTCCTCAGCAGGCACGTCTGTCAGTGTGCCTACTGCGTGTACATTACGCTAACTCAGGAGCAGGGTAGCGCTCGCGCGAGCGGGCAACAATGCTTTGTTCAAGAGCAAGGTGAAGCCCAGGTGCCAGCCCCACTGTGTAGCAATGTAGCCGCACAGACGCCCGATTGGAATTTGCTCCCATGGCAACGCTCTATATGTGGGGTAGGCATGTCAGCAGCTGTCGCCCCTCTGCATACATACTGCCTCCCAAGCGCTGCGCTGATGCACTGAGGGGCACGAGCTTGGGTGGATGAATGCCTGCGCACCTCCGGAGGTTTGCCCGCCCCGTGCTTTTGTGTGATGTGAGCGAGCAACGGTAAGCGTGCCACCGATGTGCGCGTCTATATGTGTATTTTTTAGCACATGTATATCTAGGTACATGTCTATTGGTGGAAGACATTCGTGGCTGAGCACACCTTGTCACCTATGTCAAACCTTACAATCTTTTTATTTGGTTTTCATGAACTTCTTGTATGCATCGACCAAATGCACTCAATGGTGTCCTTCCTGTGCAGGAGCCCGAGATGTACCGCAAGGGCACGGTCATCTGCCGGCAGGGCGAGCTGGCGCTCACACGCCCAAATGCCAGAAACAAGAAGGTGAATGGCGGCACAAATTTGCTTGGTACTCGTCCATGTGAAGCTTGGTTCTGAAAGCTCTACAAGTACTACGAAGTACTTCTGTTTATTTTTGCTTGATGGGCCAAAAAAACTGTATCACTCAGACTGTGCTGTTTAGACACTATTGACGCCCAAGCGCCAGAAACAAAAAAGGTGACATGCAGCATAGATTTGCTTGATGCATGTAATTTTGAAGGATGACTCGTGCAAGCCCTACAGGTATTTTGTGCAGCTGGAAGAATGGCGGTGAGGGTTGTCATCTGCAAGAGCACCTGTCATGGCCTAACTCTACTTGTAGTTGCACCATGATGAGCGTGCAGCCGGCAATTTACAACAGCATGTGATGCATGTGGCGGCGCACTGTGCGCCCAAACGCCAGAAACAAGAAGGTGAGTGGCGGCACAGATCTGCATGATGCTTGTGCTTGTTATGTTGCAGGCTCTACTAGTATCCTTTGCAGCTGGAAGACTGGCACTGAAGGTCGCAGCCTGTAAGAGGACTTGTCATGGCCTAACTCTAAGTAGTCGCACCACAACGGGCGTGCAGCCGGCATTTCTTGATAGTGCGCAATGCGTGTGGCGCACTGTCGAGCGCAAACACATTGGCCTGCCAAGGAATGCGTTGCTGGTACCAGCATACGTGTGTACAACTTCTTGCCCATCACTGACGGCGCTGCCTCCCCACAAAATGATTTCGCTTTTGTGTCACACCGCCCTCTCTGCCCGGCACATGCGTACTGTGATCGCTGCCGACATTACGCCAGCCGCGTGTGCGCGCTGCCCCTCGCCCTCCGCACGCCACGCTTTCACCCCATTTTTACTGACCGCCGGTAGCGCGTTGTGCTGAGCGCTGCTGCCGCTGCAGGCGCGCGCCCGCGCGGAGGCCGATGCACGCGGCGACGGCACCGCGCTCGCCACCCACCACGTCGACATCATAGGCGAGGCCTTCTGGGCGCAGCGGCCGGCGCTGCTGCGGCCCGACGGCAGGTCGCTTACGACGCCGCAGCAGCAGTGCTCAGCACTTGATGCGTCGTCATCATCGCTCAGCGCCTTGGACGATGGCGACAAGGTGACTGGGCGGCAGTGCTCAACGGCTGCTGCAATTGCAGCTGGCGCTGGGGCAGCGCCGCTCGGCACTTCAACTGGTGACGTGCCAGCACTCACAGATGGCGAATCTGACGCGAGTGAACGGGCTCTACTGGAGGCCACTCTCGCTGCCTCGAAGGTGGACATGCAGCTAAGCCGGTCAGACGCTGTTGCTGTTTATTCTGGTGCAGCAGCGAGCAATGGCGCGTCGTGAGCGCCGACGCACGCAGCGCGGCGTGACCTGCTGCCGTGTCAATCGTGGTGTGCGTGATTCGCTGTCCGCGTTGACGTGTTACTGAGGTGGAGCGCTGTGGTGGCAGCGCTCCGCTACGAGAGCAGCACCGCTCAGGTGACGCAGTGTGCTGGCCAGGCCGCCACAGCTGCAGCTCTACTTGACACGCGAAGAAGAATAGCAGCGGCGCTTGCGGCAGGCTGTAGCCTTGTGCTGAGCATCAGCAACGCATTGCTGCCCCATTTGTGGCTGACCTTCAAGGTTCGCTGGCATCAGCAGCAGCGGTGGCAGCAGAGCACAGCAACAAAGGTCAAAGCGACTCGTGAAAACAGCAGTGGCTCTGTGTGTCAGTTGATGGCGCACAAGATGAACTTATGCGCTGAACAAGAGCCAGCGGCCGAAGAAGAGGTTGTTGTAAGGTCAGACAAGCCATGTTCAACTGAAGACTGCAGTGTTGCCCGTCAACGGCAGCCATTCACACCTTTGCGCTCGCCGACTGTTGCTGCGTTAGCCAGATCATCGCGCTTGCCGTAATCGGATGCATTACAGCAACAGGGGTGTCGGCGATGACAGTTGGGGCAAAGCTTACGAGGTTGCGTCCATCAGCTCGAGCTCAGCCGCCGCTTCTCAATGGCAACACAGACCGTCTATGGGAACACCACATGTCAATTGACATCTGACGACATTCTTCTGTACAACAACTTTGCTGACACCACTTGCCAACGATATGCTGCGCACACATGGTGAATGTTGCTCGCGCCTGTAGTAATGCGCCTGTAGGAATAGAACTCGTCTCAGAGTTGTGCTGATTGCGTTGCAAAGCACACGCTGTCAATGGTCCGTGCTGTTGGGGTCGCCTTGCAAATGTTGTGCGGCAGTGAAGCATATGCCACTCATCATTAAGCGGCACCATTGTACGACATGCCTGCTGCACTGTTGGTACCTTGCCATTACCCCTGTACCCTGCTGCTGGCAGGGCTTGAAGCGACACCCTTGGTGCTTCATGCATGAGCTGACTGCTGCAAGCGCCAGCCAGGCTGCTGCTGATGCTTGCGTTGGCAAAATGACAATTGCCGATGACGTTTGCAAAACCATTGTCTCAGCTAGTGAGTGCACGCTTGTCGACGATGGCTTGTGCCCTCGTTGTACGTATGGACTTGTATTTATAAAGGCCCAAGGGAGGCCGGGTTGCCTATGCAATCGAAAAGCTTGCGTCGTTGCACTGGCGTCTGTGTACACCACTCGATATGCATGATAGCAAGCTCAGGAGAACCGCACAATGTCCGCTTTGGAGTCTGTGCATGTCTGTGATTTTTCATCACAGGTCACATGATACTCTCAACTCCAATTGTTACTCAAAGCTCACTTCCCAAGTGTCGAGCAAGCATGGGCTAATGCTGATGCGCATGCATGGTTCATGCATGCATGGTTCAAGGAGCAGTTGCAGATAAAATGGCTGACGATGGAAGCAGTGCATGACTTTCTTTTTGAAGCATATGTAGACAGTACAGCAGTTCCTTCATAAATACAAGTCCACAAGTACTCAGCGCAGACTAGGCTGCTGCGTTGACGCAAGCTTTTCGATTGCATAGGCAACCCGGCCTCCCTTGGGCCTTTATAAATACAAGTCCATACGTACACAGCGCAGACTAGGCTGCTGCGTTGACGCAAGCTTTTCGATTGCATAGGCAACCCGGCCTCCCTTGGGCCTTTATAAATACAAGTCCATACGTACAGCAGTCACAGGAGCTCTGAGTGCTGGAGCTTCAGCAGGGGCGGCAATTTCTGCCAAACACAACAATACACGCACACTGTGCAGAAATCGTGGCCAATCAAGCAAAGTCGGTGCTGGCGAATTTGGTGTATTTACTTCAAACGCCATTTCAACTTCATCTTCACCACGGTGTACTGTCAAGTGAGTTGTGTGTGTGTGAATCAACCTCAAATGGTCGGTACTGAGGCTTCAGGAAAGTCCAACTTCTACCTTGTAAACCAGGACATCGGCTTGGTGAATGCCAGATGCTTCCTACAATGCAAGACGGCTTCAGAGCACTGACGCAGCAGTGCATATGAGTGCCTGCCGTTGCACATTGCTGGCATTGCAACAACGCTGCTGCGCCGCTATCCTGTGCCGGTAGCATGTGCAAGAGGGTACTGGACCCATTGCACAGGCTGGCAGTTACAGCTGGCGTTAGACGCGCCTGAACACAACCAGTGCAGTGATCCCCTGCACAACGGCTGTGCGCCCTAAAGGCCCTTGCGCTGCCGACAAGCATCGGTGCATGAAATTGCTGCCGCATCAAAACTGCCCCGGCAGCAGGCTGCAAATCAGTGCTGGTGTCGCCGGCGGCCATCCTCTGCAGAGGACAAGTGCACCAGAAATTCGTAACAGGAAGCTCTGCTGCACGGCACTGGAAGTGAAGCTCAACAGCGTTACCTCAAGGGCAGGCTGTGCAATGGAAGGACTTCCCGGGATTTTTGCCCGTTTTCCATGCCGGAACTCTTGCCCGATCTGGATGCACACCCTGCGACCACGATGGCGATTTCTGCAGCACGCTCTGCTCAAATGCGCAGCAACCTCAACTGCACTCGGGACGCCCACCACTGCGAGCTCGCGTTCAACAGGTCTGTGCATGCCCTTCAGGTGTTCATAGTCTTGAAGTACGCGGCGGCGCTTCATAGAAGCGCGCAATCGCAAACTGAGGATGAACTGATGACGAACGCGCTGCAGCTCCTGTCAGCAGCGGCAGCGGCGGCATGAGTATACTTCAGGCGTACTTGAGACACACACACACTTCGAGCGCGCTGGAAGCATGCGCTTGCGGTCAGGCTTGCCAGCGACTCGCGCCAACGCCACACTGCTCAGCAGCAGCGGCGGCGGCTCAAGACGCCGACACACTGCTACAGCTCCTGCTCGGCGGGCGCAGCAGCGCCATCGGTGGCGGCAGGCGCGGGGAAGTCGGCCGCGCAGCGCAGGCCCTGATTGCTAGTGCCACTCTCCGCGTCCGTCTTCGTGCGCGCAGCGACGCGGTACCTGGCCATCGACGCAGAACGGACAGTGACACAGTATCTCAGGTCAGAGGGTATGTATGACGGTTGTGCGACAGCCACTGCGGAGGTGCGCGCAGCCAGAATTCAGAGTCGGTTTCTGCGCTACGTAGAATATGTGTACACAGGCATGGCACATGCATCGCTGCGAGAGAAGGGCTGTCTTTGTGCGCCGCGCAATGCGGTTTCTGGCCATCGGTGCAGAACAACAACAACAGCATAAGTCAGAGAGATTTGTGCGGGTGCACGCAACTGCTCTGCCGGCTTGAGCACGTTCGTAAATCTTGACCATGTGGGGTAGATAGACACAATGCGCTGCACAGTTCCCTGCAAGTTGCTGGTATCGGTCTCCGCATGTGTCTTTGTGCAAGCCACAACAAAGGGGGGTCACCCGCAAGAGACCACTAATGTGGGCTACTGGATAACAGATGTCAGCGGGCATGCACTGCGCGTGCGAACATTAGTGAGGGGTTGTTGCGCAGAGCCATGTTTCATAAATGACGTTTCAATTACATGTGAAGTTACATGTTGTGGTATGTAGGGACCCGCGCAATAATGGCACGTGCATTTGCAGTTTCGGATACATGGGACAATTGCATGTGCGCTATCGTGTCGCAATCATCTGTACCCTGTCCTGTGTAGTGACTTGGCCTGACGGCGTTCAAGAAAGTTGACGACGTCAGGAAGGGGGGAGGGGGGGGGGGGGGGGGGGGGGGCTGGCATCTTCTGCAGACCAATTCGCCATCAGCTTGCCCACCCCCTCACCCCTCTTCACAGGGCAACCCATGCGGGATCCCACACGCAAAACCTCCCACCCATGATCGCAAGGTCACGTGTAACTTCAAGTGCGGTCACATGGGCACACAGTGCCGAACTATAACGCTCGCGCACCTGTAGCAGTAGCTCTGGTGGCACAGAAAGCTGCCTCCCTTCTTGACCTTTTCTGCTGCTGCGCCTGGGCTGTGCGGCCGCACCCTCTGACCGCGAGCCTTCTGCCTATCTGCAAGGTTGTTGGGCAAAACAGCAATTGTTGGACGCAGGGCTTTCGAGTGCGGCTCTACTAGCCCCGCCCTAACCCTAACCCTAACCCTGGCTTTGAGTGTTGGGCAAAACGGCAACCGTTGGAGGCAGGGCCTTCAATTGCGGCTCTACTATTCCAAAGCTACCCTTACCCTAACCCTAGCGTAACTGTAAGACGCGCTGCGAACTGCATTGCGGTCCATGTAAACGTCACACAAACACATACGCGAATACACATGCATACATGCATGCAAGAGGCGGCTCTGCTTGATGAATCGCCACACGTGCATCTGTACAGACGCACTTTTGCGCATGCGCATGCATACCAGACAAATGTCTGCTGACTCGGCGTGCCAACACGCGCTTGGAAGTTATGCATGTGCCCATGAAACTGCACAAGATCGAGAGCGTGCAGCGCACTTCATATTCATTCGCGCTTTGTTGAGTGGGCTTGCGGTCAAATACAGGGGGTCCATCTACATACATCCATCTAATGCCTCGTCGCAATACCAGGCACCGATCATTTTTTTTTGTGTATGCTTCCCTGTAATATATATGAAGGCACTTGCGGCTAACCATCCCTTGTCACCTAGAGCTCAACGATCTTCTTGATTCGTTTTTCACATATATATATATATATATATATATAGCAGGCTTTGATGGGCTACAGTGCCTGAGGGCATGACCATGAGCCACTCAGAGTTGGAGGTACCACACTCTTGACCAAGGGGGGATTCATCATCTGCATCATACCATAAAGTGGTTATTCTAAGCGTAGTGACAAGGCCATAGCATACTCGCGGGCAGCACTTGCATAAACCTACAAGCTATCAAGGCAAACTACCAGTTGCTGGCTTTTCAGTCTGCCTGTTGATTAGACAGTAACAGCATCCAGAGGCAGTTACGTCAGTGACGTCAGTTACGCTCTCTGACCTGTCCACTCGTCGCTGGTCCACTCCCACACGTTGCCCACCATATCGTACAGGCCCAGCTCATTTTGCGGCGGAAATGCCCCTACGGGGGACGTGAAGGCGTGCGCGTCCCCCACTTGAGCGCTGCTGTGCTGACTGTCGTGCGGAAACGTCCCCTGAGCAGCATTATCAAGAGTCCAACGGAGAAATTCGGGTGTGACGTGGGTGTCATGCGGAAACGCTCGCTGTTGCTATCTCGACTTGAAGAGCGGAATTGTCAACGAGAGGTGGAGAAGACGAGCTTGAATTCGTCTCCTTGCACTGGAAGCAACTGTGGTCCAAAGGAACTACTGCAATGGCTGTCATCATGTGTAAATGCAGGGACCAGCAAGATCGGACATGCAGCAGTTGACGGCATGCGTGGGGGGAGGAAGGCGCGCAATGCTCACATCTACCTGGCATACTCCAGTGACATTGGCATTGCATTATATACCTAGCCGGTCACTGCCTGCACCTGAAAGACGCTGGCTGTGTGCTGGCCGATTGGCATTGGCTCCGACATTAGCTACAGTACCCGCCCCAGGGGTAAAGGGGCCACTCCTGCACATCTACAGACCTACCTACATGCACGCTTCAGCAAATACCAGATACCTACACCATCACTGTCCGCACCTTAAATATGTTGGCCCTGTGCTTGCCGTCCGGTACTAACTGGTCGCCCCAGGGGTACACTGGCCTCTTCTGCAGATCTACATACCTACCTACATGGCACGCTTGAACCAAGAATAGTATTACTACCCCATCACTGTCCGCACCTGAAAGATGTTGGCCCTGTGCTCGCCATCCGGCATTAACTGGTCGCCCCAGGGATACACTGGCCTCTTCTGCAGATCTACATGCCTACCCCCCCCCGCGGCGTACTCCCACTCCGCCTCCGTCGGCAGCCGTTTGCCGCGCCACCTGGCAGTCGGCAGGAGCGTGAAAGTGCACTTAAACGCAAGGTATGCATGCCTGACAGCTGAGCTCCCATGCCGCAAGGCTACATAAAGGGGCCTGAGCAACCATGTACGCGCACTGTGCAGCATTGCAGCGTGCGCATCCACAGCCCTCGATTGACAAAGTGCAAGCACTGCCCGGAGGGGGGTACCATACATTGGAGTACACTACCAGTACAGCGTACTGCACTAGGACTGCGCCGACGCTCAGCGGTGTACCCCTGTGAGGCTTTGACATGCAGGGCTGCGGGGTGCCCCGGGCGCTATACATACATGCACCATATCATAAATACGCACCCTGCACACCACAGGAACATGACTCATGGATTTGCGAGAACCTCATGTCACATGAGGTCCTTGCTGATCCAGTCGACGCTTGGAAGCACCACCGCACGCGCACAGGTTTTCTTTTCTTTTTTCAGACTCCAACTACTTGAAGTGCGTGCCCACGCACGTGCAGTAGCCCTGAACATCCTCCCACGAGCCACGCAGAGCAGGGCAGGCGGCGCGAGGGGTGCTGCGTTTACGTGGCATCTACTTCAACTTCAACCTCTGTTACTTGACGTGCGAGCGTGCCTGCAGCAGACCTTCGCGTCATTCCGGTAGACGTGCGGGGCGGGGTGGTCAGCGCGCGGTTTGGCGCTACCAACGAGTCCATTATTTACTTAGCTTCAAGTTCAACTACTTAACGTCAACTGCAACTACTTGAAGTGTGCGAACGCACCTGCAGTACGCCTTCGCGTCGTTCCTCGAGACATGCATGACGGGGTGGTCAGCGCGCGGGTTGGCGCTACCAATGAGTCCATTACTTACTTAACTTCAATTTGAACTACTTGAAGTGTGCGCGCGCACCTGCAGTACGCCTTCGCGTCGTTCCACGAAACGTGCGTGGCGGGGTGATCAGCGCGCGGGTTGGCGCCATCAAACACGCCGGGTCGCTCCGGTCCTTCCGGGTACAGCCAGAAAGCGCCCTCCACCGGCAGCCACCACGGCGTCGCTGCGACTTGCTGTGGTGCAGAGTAGCATAAGCACATAGCTGAATCAGAGTTATGTGATGCCACGGTGTTGCTGCAACTTGCTGCGGCTGCAAGTGGCATACGTAGCAGGATCGAGGTGATGGATGCGCCGTCGTTATATACGCCGAAGGTGCGTAGGGCGCCACTTTGCAGACGCCCTGCAGCTGGTTGCAATGAAAGCATGCGTGCACCATGCATATGTCGAGATGGTGTTCGGAGCATCACGCATCTGCACTGCGTACATGCATCCTACTGGGTTGTAATAGAAGTACTTCGAAGTATGATATGCTGCTAGCATTAATGCTGCTTGTACTTTTTATTAAGTCTCGCTCAGGGCGCGAAAAAGCGCAGATGATGGTATAACTTGATGCTGCTGTACGGAATCTGCATGTCGTGTGACTTCTGCTTGTACTAGTTATGGTACAAGAGCATTATGCCAGTCGGCCACCTCAATGATTGTGTGTGGTAGTTCATCAAAGCTCTGTGAAAGCTGCCCCTGGAATGCGGGCGGCCGATTCCTGGGAGACTTTCTGCCGCACGTGAGCACACATTGGTCACTATTTCAGAGTCAGCAGCCTGATGACTTTTGCCATTGAGACATAATGCTAACTTCACTTTCCGCCTTTGATGTCAATGCCACAATCATGTCATGTCATTCAGATTGAGCTTGCCTTCTTCTGAGCCTTCGAATGCAGTGCACCAACACCAGTCCTGTCAGCAAGCTTATGTGACAATACAACCCACGTGCTTGCGCGCCCTGATGCCAATGTAACGGTCACGTAACTGCCACTGCTCTAAAGCTCACATCATGAGTCACATGACAACATCACAGATCGTATGAAACGGCGTGGCTACACACTTCAAGGTACCCTATACCGTAGGTATTCCACAGCGTTTTGTACCACCATACTGGCGAGAGGCACCCCGCTGAGCACTCCACCATCACAAAGAATATCATGCCTTCCACATGTGGTCATTCAACGTCGCCTACCCCCCGATGAAAAAAACCATGCCTTCCATATGTGGTCATTCAACGATACATACGCCCTCTGTTCATTGTACCTACCCGCGTGATGGCGGCGTCCTGCTCCGGCGTGAGCATCCCCTGAAACACAAAACTCCACCCATAGTGCTCGCTGTCGGTGACAAAAGGGCGCTCCCGCCGCCTCCCGGCGCCACCGTTGTTCACTCCAGTTTGAAGACCCTCTGGCAGTGCTTGAGGTTGCGCAAAAGCCGCAAAGTCGCGGTTTGTGACAGGACGTTCGTCCAGCCAGAAGTTCTGGACGGTCGCCTGCGGTGTGGATGGGAGCAAGCAGGCCACATGCATGTAGTGATTAATTGATGAAAATGGAATGTTTGCTGAGCACCCGTGCAAAGCGATGGGATGTGCATACCTATACACAGAGACGCCCGCAGGTCATGTGTATGTATGTAGACGTTTGAATGGTTGCTGAGCACCCGTACAAAGCGATGAGATGCGCACACACAAAGATGCCGGCTTTGTGTGACGTTACACTGGGCTACTACCATAAAAATGTACTTGAGCGTATGCACAGGCACTGGACCAGCGTGTCACGTACGCTGCAACTTCAAGTCTCGTCATGAACAGAGACATTGACATGAGACTAGCCTGGCCTTGGATTGCAAGGACGCATCGCATAAGTCAGCAGGCTATCACCATAGTATCTTGCTGAATACTGCACCGAAGTACCGATGGCAGTGTCGGCACTACACCTACGCATTCCAGCAGTACTACGTTTTTTCATCCAATGAAAGCTTGGACGCTGCATATCATTCAAGGTCCGACTCACCTGTAATGAAGGGCTCTCCTCATCGCCCCCTATAACCCCTTTGTCTAGCCCCAGCCTGAAAGTACCACCTGCAAGGGCGCATCACCAATGGGGTGCGCACTCAATGATGTAAATGAGCTCCTGCATGAGCTTGTACACGTGAACTCTCCTGGCATCAAGTCAGAAGCCGCATCAAGCAGTCACACGTGTGGGTTTAATTATGCGAGGCAGACAGATGCTCAAGGTGACATTGTGGCTGCAAGCGACGTGAGAAATGAACACACACTGTGTTGACATGCATCCCAAGCACTGTCCGGCACTCATTGGCACTGCACCGGTGCACATGCAGCCAAGACTCATGCTGAAAATGACTGCAGTTCATTATCTCACCTTCTACAAACACCATCCCAGCAGTTTTGTGGACTTGCGACTTGCAACCGCTGTTGCTATCTGTTGCAGACTTGTCTGCTGCAACAGGCACGCTGTCAGCGGCCACGCCATGAAGCGGCAATCCAGCATTCGCGCCAGACCGTGAGGTCGCTCCGCACCCACAGTCAGTGCCCTCTTTGTCTGGGGCGTATGGTGATGCAGCTTGTGCCGGAGCGTCCAGCTCTGTGTGAAATGGAGAGCAACAAGAAGACATGGTCGGCGTCAGGAGCGGTCTTGCAGGCGGATATTGAGCAGCTCAGCTAAATGCACGGAAGGTCACCATACTAGCATCGCTTCACTCTGGTTTGTGTTGTACCATGTCAGCACGCCAACTTCCGACCTGTTCGCCATGGCGAGCCAGGTTCTCGTTGTTCAAGTGATGCCTGTAAGCAAGCACCATTTGACATCCTGTTAAGAATGGGCACTTGCTGATACTTTGTGATCATAGCAAAGCTTACGTGCTACAGGCTCGTGTGGTTTCAGCTCACAAAGATCCACAACATCTTGAAGTCTCACCTGATCCGCGGCTGTCATCAGAGACAGCGGCAGCGTAGGGACCACTGTGTGAAATGATGAACAGCGCACAAAAGCACCACTGCCACCAGGACACCATCTTCTTCCACAAGAGCGAGAACGAGAACACGTGAACCCCACTGCGGCGGGTTCCTTCGAACTTCAGCATACGCACGTGCGTTCCAGTCATTTGCTGAGCACTGATTTCATTGAACGCAGATCTCTCTGCATGCATGTGTTTCTAGTTGGGCTTTCAGAAGTCACCACCTTCCCCACGCACACCTACAGCCACCCTTCAGCCATGAAGACGTCTGCGGTTGCTCTGGTGGCCTCTCTGGGTGCGGCGGCTGCCTTCCAGGTGGCTAGCCCCCTCACCGCCGCTAGCACTCGGTGAGTGGAGCTGACAGCCGAGACGTTGCAGGCTCTCTCGCAGCTCGGTAGCAGCAAGCGAGGCTTGCGGGGTGCGGCAGGAAGCGGGGATGGCAATGCAAGGGGTTTGCAATGCTTTGCGTGGCGGCCGCGGGAGCAGCTGGGGGCGTGCCCGCGATCTATGCTTGGATTTGTCCCTGCCTACGCACTTTTGAGAAGCAGCCAGAGCACACACCGCGGGGCAGCGTGTAGACATGGGACTAACGGCTGTACTGGTGCATTGCCTTGTGTTACGCAGCTCCTCCACCTCCCTGGAGATGACCTTCGGCAAGAAGAAGGCCGCCGCCGCTGCCCCCGCTACCTCCACCCCGGTAAGCATTCATCTCGAAGCTTGATTCCTTTGGCATGCATGCAATCGTGCGAGGCACACACACAACACCTGCTGCCAGCGGCATGGGAACTTGGTGCGGTGGGGGGGTGCAGGAGCTGCTGACGGCTTGCGCACACGCAGGCGCTGGGCGTGGGCGGCGAGGGCTTGGCGACTGGATTTGCACAGCAATCCTGACCTGGCGGAGCGGACGTGACGCTGTGTGGCGAGCGGCGGCAACTGGCAGCAGCCGGAGCATATGGTGTGAGGGGTTGATTGTGTGGGGGGCTTTGCGCACATGCAACCTGAGGATTGCGTGACAGCAGGGGACGTTGAAGGCTGGGTTGTGTGCGCCCAGCAGCTGAAACTGCCGCGGTTCGGCCTTTCGACCTTGTTGGTTTCTAACAACGAAGCAGCAGCATCTTCCACAGCTCATTGGTGTTCTCAAAAGCTCGATTCTTAGCAAACAGCTGAAAGAGCCAGTACGCAGTGTTGCCAGGCTCGTCCAGGCTGACACTCCATCCATTCCTCCCTGTGCTGCGACAGGTCGGCGGCCCCAAGAGGCCCCAGAAGCCCGCGGCGCCCGCCGCCGTCGCCGCCCCCGCCAAGAAGGTAGCCGCCGCCGCCTCCAAGGCCGCCTCCAAGGCCCCCGCCGCCGCCTCCAAGGCCGCCTCCACCGTCAAGAAGACGGTCGCCGCCCCCCTCAAGAAGGCCGGCACCCCCCTTAAGAGGGCCGCCCCCGCCCCCGTACAGACGGACTTTGCCGTGGCCTTTGGCTCCGACGTGGAGGCGCCCTTCTGGGACCCCGCGCAGCTGGCCGCCGACAAGCCCGCGGAGACGCTGGACTGGTACCGCGCCGCGGAGCTCAAGCACGGCCGCGTGGCGATGCTCGCCGCCCTCGGCACCTTCATCAACGCCGCGGGCATCTCCCTGCCCGACCCCACGTTCTCGGGCTCCACCAAGTCGTTTGACGCGCTCGCGCAGGTGGCGGACCAGCGCCCGGGCGCCCTTATCCAGGTGCGTGCGCACGCCTACCCAGCAGTCGGCGCGCACCCTGCGCCTGTCGCGCAGTTGTACGGAGCGTTCGCCGGCTAGAGCACTGAAAGTGCTGAGCGATGCCCTGCGCGCTGTCGGACATTCGTATGGAGTGTTCAACGGCTACAGAACCTGCTGGAGCGGTACGCGGCAGCGCAAGCCAAGCGCGCATGCGCGTGAGACGGCTAGTGATTGCCTGCGCCGCCATTGCCGTCGAGTGAGGCGGTTTGTGGCGTGTCAACTTCATCGCTCTCGTCGCTCACGCTCATGTGCAATTCATGTTGGGCTCACGGTAATGTGAAATTAGGTGGTGGCATGTCAACTTCAATACCTTCATCGCTCACGTTCATGTGAACTTCATGTGTTGTGCTGCAGATCGTCCTGGGCATTGCTGCCGTCGAGGCGCTGTCCCTGAACCTGCCCGAGGGCTCTTTCCCCGGTGACCTGGGCTTTGACCCCGCAAACCAGATCCCCGTCTTCGAGAAGCAGGGCAAGTTCGACGAGCTCAGGCTCAAGGAGCTCAAGAACGGCCGCCTGGCAATGATCGGCATCGCTGGCATGTAAGTGACAGACCTGGACTTGCAGCGTGTAACTTGTTGTCAACAAGTGGCTATATTGCGCTGGTGATGCAAGTGCAAATTTTGCTGGGCAGTGGTGGCAGGCAACGCTTGCGGGTTCATGACTATGTCCATCATGCACACGATTTCAGCACAGTCTCCTGCAGTGTGTCGGTTGGTTGTCTGCAAGCGTGACAGCAATGCGCTCTTGTCTGGATGTGATTTTTTTCGCATGTGTTTGGCAATGGCTCACCCGCTCCTCCACTGCCATATCTTGGGTATCCGCAGGTGGGTTCAGGAGGCACTGACTGGCCAGGGCGTGTTTGAGCAGCTCTCTTCTGGACACTTCAGCCCTGTCGGCGACGGCCAGGTACGAGCTGGGCCTTGCACTGTATTGGTGATACATGCATACATGCCTGCTTAGGGTTGCTGATACCTACATACCGTACAAGGTACTTGGGGGTTTCTTGGTGTCGTCAGCAAGAGCTGTTCAGATGCACGCCACCGATCAGAGGCGAGGTGAGCTGCCACAGTATGAATAATGTCGCGCGCGACATTTGTGTGAAGAGCACGGATGTGAGGGCAGTGATGTGATGATCACTGCAAGTACAGTGGGCACGGTTTCTGTCCAGGACTAGTCTTGAGGTGCTGTAGCTCTGCTGCTGCAACCAAGGTCCACATGTTCATATGCTACTTGAGGAGTTGTGAGTCGTCACATGGCTGCAGATGCCATAATTGTGTTCTGCAGCCTATCGTTAGATCTGAGAGATCTGAGCAGGCAGGGTCTGCACATGGCCTTGCCTTGATGCTCCTTCGTTCTGTTTGAAATGCGCTGAAGCATATTTGTGTTGAAGTTGAAGTTGTGAAAATGCGCATACTCACACATTTTGTGCGTGTAAGAAGATATCTGTCATATTCCCAGAGCATGTAACAAGGCAGACGTGGCGGTAGGTGGTCGAGGGTAGGGATGTGTGTAGTATGATATGTCATGTAGCACACATCTGTGGTATCTGAAGAGAGAGCTCGCACACCCTCCCGTGAGTCTTTGGCATTGCTTGAAGTTTCAGGATGCATACATTCCTGCTGTAAAATCACGCACACGACTGATTGCATGTCCCACCTCCTTGCACCTGTGTCTGCGCAGGGGTACTTCTAGGCGTCTTCACACACATCCTCGCGCACGATCATTAAACAAGATGGTTATACAGCTGCAGTTGCCACCTCTGCGCTAGACGCACTCTGCGGCCCGCCAACCAAGTCAGGGCTCAGGGCCTGGGTCTTCAGCCCTTGTTAGGGCTGGCGTCCAAGCCCTAGCCCTAGGGCCCCCTGCGCTGCCAGCCTTTATGTAGTTATGTGGCCTAGGTGGTGCCGGGGGCAGCCCACTGACTGCCTCCGATTCCTGGGTTTGTGGAAAGTCAATACACCAAACATTTTGTCATAAACAGCTGCTCGTGCGCTTTTGTCGTGTGACAATTCTCTTGTGTGTGTTTGTTCCCGTCGTTGTTAATCCTGTGGAGTACACCAATCATTCTTCAGACACAGCTACCCCTGGGTGCTTATGTCAAGTTTTGTAATTGCAGATTTGAGTGCAAACATATTGGCGAGTGGCGTCTTTTGTTGGTTTCGAGCTTATATGATTGGCTATCCCCATGATGACTCGGGTGTGCAGTGCTCGGGATATTAGCCATACATGTCATCGGTATGCCGTCATGGGTCGTTGACTAGGTCACTCGGCCCTCGCGTTATACCAAAGGTCGCATTGTTGCACACACTCGCCAAGTCAGCCAAGAAGTTGCAGCATATGCCCGTGCGGGCCTGTTCTCATGTCACAACTTTTTTGCCTTCTGCTGCCGTGCTCATGAATGATGCGTTTTGAAGCATAGTTACTTAGCTAGCATGTATGCGCTATTATTGCCTTCTGTTCCAAGAATTTGACAAATGAAATCCATGTTGTAGCCAGTGTGAATCACCCCACCTCGTAAAGACAGGGGGCGGCACAGAGCAGCAGTGAGCAAGAACTGGAAGCGAAGAATGGAGTTTCCCCCTTTGTGTGTATACCCGCTCATCTACTGCATGTGAATACGTATGGCCTCCATGTCCACGTGGACTTGCAGTTAGTACATGAGTGGCGTTCAGTACTGGTTCAGTGTGGTGTTCGCAGCAGTCAATCACAATCGTCCTTCCAGGAATGATCGTGGCCCCCTCAGGAGCAATGATCAGGCCATTGAAACCGCAATGTGAAGGAGACTCATATGTTTGCCAAAGCGTTTGCACTGCAGCAGTGTCCGATAGAATATTGCATACAGCAACACCATTGCAATGTCATTGTACTCATGTAGTCATTTGCAGTAGACTGTATTCGTCAATGGACTGTGATTTCATTCATTTTGTGATCGCTCATTAATGCGCGCGCTGGCCCACTCAAAAACAACATCAACATGTGGTCCCCTTTCAGTCTCACTTATGGCTACTTCAAGTGGCTCAAGGAAACGCCTGATGCAACGGTTGAAGTTGCCCGCTATCACGCCGCAGCTCACAGCCACACAAGGGCGAGAACTGCCACAACTTCAACAATGTGCACGCCTCCGACCGCTGGCATACACCCTCCGTGGCACCACCAACACTTCACACATGGCATGAGCACCAAGTTCAAGCATCGCCAGAGGCTCCATGTGGTGAGAGCACAGATGGCTTGCTCCCCAGGAGAGCGCGTTCCTGTCACCGGTTCGAGCTGTTGGAAAGTTCTGTGGCACGGTCCAGCATCGCGGCCAGCCGCGCAGTCTCCTTGATGTACTGCAGCTCCAGTTGCTTGCCGCGGTGAAACAGTACGAATGCCGGCAGTGACTTGGCGCCAATGTCGCCCAATAATGGCGGTAGAGTCTCCGCCTGTGTGTGTGTGTGTGTGCATGTGGAGGCGGGGGTGGGGGGGGGGAGGGAGGACAATCAGTTGCTGTTACGAGGATGAAGCAGGTGCCAGAGGTGCCGCAGGCAGGCGGTCGGAGACGCTTCCTAATTGAGCTTCCTGATTGAAGTTCCAGTCATTTCCGTTGCTACTGGCATTCATTCATGAAGTTCAACAGAGCGCTCTGAGCTCACTGAAATAACGCTCCAGGGGTGGCGTGAGTGTATGCCGCTGTTGTTATGCTTGACCTCTGCATGCACACATGCGTGTCATTGACGTGACCTTTCTTACTCGCTTCAAAGTGTTCCGTGAGTACAGACACCCACACTCGCTGTGGAGTAGCAGTGCTGTGCTGAAAGCTGCATGCTTCCGCATTGCCAGAGGACACGCGCGTGTGGTGCATGTGATCAAGCTTCAAATTCTGGAACTACATCAGCCAGCGGTGACTCACCTGCTGCAAGAGTCGCAACGCTCCGCAGGCGCTGATGCAGCATGGCAGTAAATGAGTGCGTCTGCATACACAGCGTATACATATCAGTCCAAAGTACTCTAACTCATACATTTTTTCTGCGATATTCCTGGACAAACCGGAGTGCCTACTAAATGTACAAGGTACATGTGTACCTGGAATACTTACAGTATGCGTACCTGAAATTGGACGCAAATGACGTCGGGATACTGCGGCGCCAGCTTGCCCAGCTTCTGCAGCATGAAGGTGCATGCCCGACACCAGGTGGCGGTGATCTTCAGTAACAGCAGCAGCCGCAACAGCAGCAGCAGCAGCGGCGACGGCAGCAGCATCAGAAGTACAGCCGGGGGTGGGGGGTGTACAACTGCGTTAATGTACTTAGGTAGCGCGCTCTGCCTCAGCTAGCGGACGGCTGGCAATCACGCACTCGACCACGTTGCCTTGGGCGCAACTGACGTGCTATCGCGCTCTGGTACATGAACAGTGTCCAAGCACTGCTCTCGCACTCTTCTACCTGATGACTTCACACTTTGAACCGTCCACAGTTGGTGGCATGTATGCACGCGCCTAACCTTCAAATGAGCTGGTCGTGTGCGTCATCTTTGGCGCACAGGCGATGCTGAGCAGCGCTCAGCGGCACTGCGACGACGACGCATTTGCGCCCATCAATAGTGCGTATCGGCACAGAGGTGTTGTCCACTGCATTCTGCGTTTGCCTGCCCGTACGAACAAACTGCGCGCTAAACATCTTTCCGCCTGTGCTCACGCGTCTGCGGCATGGTGACTGACGCAATGCGGTGACAGCGCTCAGAGCTTGTGTTGAATACAGGTTGATTGCGCTGTGGGGCAGGAAGAAACGAGCGCTGCCGCAGCCTACCATATGTGCAACAGTCTCATCGCCAATAGCCATCGAAGCAGCCCCAAGCCCCTGTATGATGCTAGACGCTGCAGGCAGGCAGCAGTGCTCGCCATGCACCCTGTGATGATGACGATGCTCAACGCAGGGCAGGCAAGCAGCAGTGCTCAGCATCACCTGAGCCTCACCTGCACCACAACAAAAAGCAACAGTGCTCGCATGCCCCCTGGTGATGGTGGTGATGCTCAACAGGGCAGGCAAGCACCAGTGCTCGGCCTCACCTGCACCACGGTGGCCCTGCTCTCCATACCCGTGATGATACCAAAGGTGGTGATGCTTAGAAGGCAAGCAGCAGTGCCTAGTCTCACCTGCACCACAACGGCCCTGCTCTCCAGCATTTCCACCTGGCCTCTGGCCGTGTACTCCTCCTCCGTCAGCTCCCCACTTAGCTTCTGCATCATGCGCTCCTGCGCGAAGAAGGTGCGGCGTGCAGCACAGAAAGCGCCAAAAGAAATTCAGCTCTGCGGCGCAGCGCTGCATGGGTTTGAAGCGCTAGCGCATTCTGCTGCTCTCGTCTGTTTTTCAAGAAGCCGTTGTCATAACTGCATGCCCCAGCGTGACGACGTTCATGCACGCCGCGGCATGGCGGTGAGAACAGCACTTAGTTGCCTCTGCCATGAAACACAGGGTTGATTGTCGCAAGGGGCCTGCGCATTGGTGCAACCTAATGTCAGTGCCCAGTGCTCAGGTCCGCAACCTACGCCCCTGCCAAACGTCAAGCACCACAAACTTCAAGCGTGCTGAAGACAAGACACTGCTCGTCGGCAAGGCAGCGGCAGTGCACAGCACAGAAGCGCTGACGACAGCCCCAAAAACGCAGCAACTTACCTGTGCATTGAGGCTCAGAGTTGTCTTGAACGGCCAGTTTGGCGACTCCTGACCTACCAGTATGGCATTTATCTCCTCTATTGACCGTATCTCTGCCACCGCGCCTTCTGTCGACTGCAGCAGCGTCACCTGTTTAAGTGCGAGAGAATGCACGTCATGAGATCCTGCTCTCATTGTGCAGTACCGCAGACCGCGTGGCGGACACCAGGTCGGTCGTGTTTGCGATCATGACAATCTGCAACCACCGATGCAAGGCATGGTCCTGAATAAATCATGCATCTGAGAGAGTTGGTCAGGAAATTGTACTTGCATTTTTTTCAATTTTTCAAATTGCCCCATGCAATTTCAGCTGGATATCAAGAGTATGTGCCTGTTCCTCCAGATCAAATGACTTGTGCGTGCTGTGGCTCATATAGAAGCGCAGCTCTTGAGCCACGATCAGTAAGAATGAATCAAAGCTTTTTACAGGATGCCACCTCAACTGCGTCGCTTATCCAACAGCGCAAAAAAGAAATGCTCGTTTCGGTGCATCAACGCCGCGATAACAACATGCGCGCAGCTATGCACTCAGTATGACACCGCATGCCAGCGGAGCTGGCACAACTCGTACCTTGGGTCCTTCTGTCGCTGATATTCTGGATGTTGATGAAATCTGAGGCCGGACAGCTGGGGCAAAAGCCGCGGCATACCCACTACACCACGCCAGCAGCACCGCCGGCGTCAGCACGCTCACCCACCGCATCCAACCCTATGCGCTCAAATTTAACTGCAAGTCTGGACATCAACTTGAACTTCGATTGGATCTGATGAGTAAACCACGGATGATGCATCCATAGAAGGGACTAGAGCGATTGTTAATGTGGGTGGAGGCGACTCTGTCTGCCTGCCGTCTCCATCATACGTCAACACGGCTCATTCAGTGCAGCATTATGGAGCTGAACCTGACGCGTAGCGACAACGAGATCTTGTAAGATCCCAAGGTCTTGGAGTACAATGCGGGCTGGAAAGGATCTGCTGTGGGTGGCGTTGCACCTTGTGCTTCATCAAGCCGTTGCAGAGCCTTGGGCGGCCCAGCAGTCACCATGCGTGAGGATGTTCCATAGCGGAGGCGACATAGGGTGCAGATTGCCGGAGCGAGGCAAGCAGGTGTGGTGATATTTGATAGTACATTGGAAGCTCTCTTTGTATACCACACATGTGCAATACGGATGACTCGCTAATGCCATATGCTCGGACAGTACCATGCAAGCAGTGCATAGTGTGTTCATGGATCAGGCAAGGACTAGATTTGCAGGACATCGGTATTTGACGACGCATTCATGGACACACAGCTTACAAAACTCAGCTCATGCATGGCGTCACACAACGCTGACTCAGCAACAGCTGCACCTGTATGTGACTTTGTGAACAGTACCAGTAAACACATTGAGTTAAGCTTTAGTGGCTGGATGTGGAGCAACAGCATCAACTGGTGCAGGCAGCAATGCAGAATTACCAGTTCCTGATGTGGTCATTTGTCGTCAGTCAGTCATCCCCATACTGTCTGCTAATCTTTCCCATTATAGCTAGATTTGCTCTGCTTCTGTCAGTCAAGCGCTTGCTTCGGACAGACTTTGCCCAATCCTAACCCTCACCAACACTACCCTCCTGGCTGGCCACACTGCCCACCAGCATGGCTGGCAGCTATGCACATTTGATGCCATAGTAAACATCAGATTTGGCACCATATCCTCAAGTTGCCAGCACCACCCAGCACCCGTGATGCTAGGCATAATGTGCATGTGCAAAGAGCCAGAGCTCCTCAGCCAGACCACAGCCCCATGCATCAACGCTCAGCGTGCTTGCCGTGTGTCACCGCTCAGGCATTTCCGCTGCTGTCGGTGGCATCGCAGCTGGAGCTGGAGAGCTTTGCGGCAGATGCAGCAGGTTTCGGGAAAGAGAAGGTGGCGGCGGCGGTCCCGGCTACCATGTTCACTGCAGCGGTGAGTGCACTGGTGTACAATGACTGTCCATTTACAATGAACGACCTCAACATTGCCTACAGTACTGAAGCCAGCATCACCACTGGTAATGTATGATACAGTGTATACTTTGAAGTAAGGGGAGATGCATGTTTTAGGATGGGGGATCTGTGGAGATGGCAGCGCTTCGGACTCGCCACTGTCAGCGGCTTGCGCTGTGCAAACGAGAAATGTGCAAGAGTGCATCTGCAGCAAGGCTTCCGCATTCACAGTTTACGGTTTTATGCAGCAGCGCTCACACACATGACACGAGCCTCTGACTTCAGCGGTACATCTTCCGCTGCGAGTCTCTGACTTGCTGATCAAGTATGTTTGTTCAAATCCGTCGCCAAAAAGCAGTCGCGCTACCCCTTGCTAGCCGAGCGTTTCCCAGAAAGAAAGAACTTTCCTTCGTGGTGTTGAAAGTCGGCCAAACGGTGCTGCCTGAATCGTAAAGGTTGCCTTTCGCATTGTGGCAAGGAGGTACACACCGCGGCATTGCTCACCGTTACATGCAGGATCATGAGTTGAATGTACCCGGGCGTGTGCACATCTGCGACCACAGCAGTACCTCCAAGTACCCTTTAAGCATGAACTTCCACAGTGTTTGGAACATGTGGCCCATGCTTCCAGCCTGTTACAGTACGGCACTGTTGCACGGTTAGGGTTTGATGCCCTAGTTGAGGTTTGCACTTGAGGTTGTAAATGACCAGCCACAAGACTGTACCAGCGGAGTTTCACAGATTTATTATTGCCCGTTGCGCGCTGAATGCATGGCGCGGTGGCACCTCGCTGGTGCGTTGCAGGTGGTGTCACAACTGGAGGGCACCGGGGTGCTGGGGGGGCTGCTGGTGGTGGACACCCCGCCTCCCGACACAGCCAAGGTACATACATACATACAGCCAAGGCGCACACATAACATACATACTGACAGTACATACATACAGCCATGGTGCATACGTTTCACACATTCTGACAGTGACAGTCATAGCTCGCTAGGACTGCCATCCTACTGACAGCTGTCTGCCTAACCCTGACCCTTGTGCTGAAGTTCGGGTTGGCATTAGGGTTACCGTAAATCACGGGGTATAAGGCAGTGCCTCTGTATAGAAACGGGTATCTTATATGGCGTATAAGATACCCGTTTCTTATAACATTTTGACAGGCATGTATGTAAGATACTAGGTTTGCTGTATAAGAAACTCCCTTTCTTACACGCGGCATAAGGAACTCTTGCGTGTAAGAAAGGGGGTTCCTTACACGACGGTATAAGAAACCTTTTTCCTTGCGCAGCAAGCAAGGCAACTTGCAAATTGGTAGCGAAGCACCAACGACAGGCATGCAGCAAGCAGTACATGAGCCTCTGAGCTTGGCAGGCCTCGTGCGCTTAGCAGAAGGCTCTGGTGCTGGTAGCGTTCATCTGATGCACCATCGCTGGTAGCGCTGCTGCTGCTGCTGCTGCTGCCGCTAAACCGGCTAAACCAGCTGCAATACCACGGCATTCATTCAGCGGAATTTCAGCCGTACTACCGCTCATCTCACTCAGCTCTCAACTTCAAGACCCCAACACCGTTGGTGAGGCATACGCATACGCCGTATAAGATACCTGTTTCTTAAGCACATTGACAGTTGTGTATGTAAGATACTAGGTTTGCTGTATAAGATACTCCCTTTCGTATACGCCGTATAAGAAACCTGTATCTAAGAGGGCCAAAAAGCTGACGTTGTTAAGGAACGGGTATCTTATACCCCGTGATTTACGGTAGGCTTCGGTTTGAGTTACGATTAGGGTTGGGGTAAGCTCACCTCTACACCAAAGGGCTACAACAATGTGTCTGGCATGCGGTGCAAATGCCATTGCTGCAAAGGCCATTGGTGCACAGGCCGCAGCGCGGCAGCAGCACACAATGAGGGTGATGGGCATTGGAAGCTTTGGGAAAGACCGAAGACTAGTGAATACGTAGGCAACAGTGGGCACGACTTTGAACCCTAGCCCTGATCGAGGCGGCAGCATGAACGATGCAATGTGCTGCCGGAGGTATTGCACTCATTGTGCTGAGCGTTGAGGCAGCACTAAGGTGTGTGTTGATGGTGCATTTTGCTGTACATACCCTGCCTACCTGCATGCATACCCTGAGTCCCTGAGCTTCTGTCAAGCGAGAGCGGTTGACACCGCTGGCGTGTACGGGACCTTTGCGATGAAACACTCGCATAATGACATCAGGCACGGCGTTCGTTCATCTTTGTAGAAGCACTTCTGGTCTTTTATCCATTGTAGGCGCCAGCTTCTGTTTAATCAGCTCCGAGCATCAGCGAATTGCAGTGCTCGTGGCTTTGTCATGACTTGTGAGTCATGACTTGTGAGTCATGAATCATGAATCATGACTCATGGTTCATGCCCCATAAATCACTGCTTGTGCTACAAATGCATACTCTGAAGGATGCTTGCGTGAACGCAAGTACGTACTCTAAACCTAACCCTAACCCTAAACGCTAACCCTAACCTCACCATAACACCACCTCTACATCACAAAGTCTGCATGCACTCATGTAGTGTGATTTTCAATATTTTCACATATGCACCTGATGCCACGCCTCCGCTCGTTATGCCTCTGCGCTCCACAGGCATCTGCTGCCGCATTCAGCCCCGAGGACAGGCGCGAGGGCTGGAATGCCCATGGCTCGGCGCTACTGCGTCGCAGCCTCGACTTTCCTGTCGTGCTGTTGAGTGGGGAGGGGGGGCAGGGGGCTTTGGAAGCGGGGGTGAGCAACAGGGCGCACGGGCTGGGATCGTTCCCCCGGTATATGGCGGAGTTTGAGTTCTACTTTGGCGCCGCGAGCATATCTTCCAAGGTACATTGTGCAATTTGTGACAGATGCATGTTAAAGTTTTTTCACATCCAATGAAATTTGTTGTCCTCATTTTCATGCACTTAATATCCATGCAGCTGTAGCGTGGATTCATCACAGAAACCCATAGCGTATCAGTGTAGAATTGCGAAACCTGTGCCGTATGTTGAGCCAGAGGCGCCTGAAGCTGCTCGTCGTTGTAGCAGTTGGCACCGTCATGAAAGAGCGCGCGCGGGCACGCTAACCCTAACCTACCCCTAAATCTACTCCTAATTCTAACTCACCAATGGCGGCAGATTTCAGGTCTACGACGCAGCGCTGCCGCCGCGCATGGTACTCATGTGCGGCGTTGGCTTACGGTTAAGGTTAGAGTTAGGTTGAGAGTCAGGGTAGGGTTAGAATTAGGGTTAGGTTTAGGACTAGGGTTTAGCATCGAAGGGCTTGAACGCGGCGTCATACCCACCGTGCCATCGTGCCAGTCCTTCGAAACGCATTCAGCACGCAGAAAGGGCCGTGTGCGCAAGGCGACAATCAGGCGCACGCACCTTGAAACATAAATACAAAGAAAGTGCGCTCCGCGAACGCGCTTCAAAGCTGAGCACACGAACGCAATGCGCATGGTGATGCGCCTCGGACAACCGCCAGACGATAGGCTGGACAACAACGCGGTGCACACATTGCTCACCTGCACCACATACAAAGCCGGCGTGGCGCTGCTGACGCCGCTAACCCTAACCCTAAGCTGGAGCAACTGAATGTAGCGTAGGACGCCGACGAGATCACAGACGATGCCGTGCTTGAGGCGCTTGCGTGCCACGCGGAGATAGAGTTAGAGTTACGGTTAGGGTGAGGGTCAAGGTTAGGCTTAAGGTTAGGGTAAGGGTGGTAGGATAGGGTTAGGTTTAGGGTTAGGGTTAAGGTTAGGGTTAGGGTTAGGGAGGGACCTTGCGTGCCGAGCGCGCTGCCACCCGCCTCTGACACCTTTCAGACCACATCAAGAGTCAGCGTAACGCCGCTTTCGGTGGATATTGTGCGGGTGAGCGATATGTATATTGCGTTGTTATCCAGCCTGTTGTCGGGCGGTTGTCCGAGGTGCATTGCCGTGCGTTCGTGTGATGAGCTCTGCGGGTAAAGACAGCCGCACTTGTCGCTGCTATCCGCGTTTCCTGTATGTGCTGACTTTTTCTTTTACATTGATTGTGAACATACACTAGACCTCGTGCATTGCTTCATTGCCGCTCGCTCAAGCGTGGGCAATTGCTTGTTGGCGGTCATGCCAAGCTCTGCTGCAGAGCAGATACCACATGCGCATCGAGCATTGGCTGCAAGTGCACAATCAACGCGCAAAACGCTTGCCATTGTGATGCATTGCTGACCTGACACGGGCCCTGCTGTGCTGACACCGTGTTGGACACTCCTGATGCAGCAACATGCCATCCTTGTCATACAGCTCGTTGCAATTGGCCGGTATTGCACAGCAGCGCGCCTGGCCTGGCCTGGCGGATCACGGTGCCGCGTTAATGCCTGCCACAAAGTCGGCCAGCCATCTTTCTTTAACCCTAACCCTATGTGTCCGCCACCCCGCACTCATCCTATGTCACCCGCCACATGCTTACATACACGAAACAAATAACTTCAACTTCAACAGCACCCACACACTCCCCTGACGCGCTGACAACACGTACTCCTTCCAACAGGAGTGCCTGCAGTGGGTCGACAAGGACGGGGCGCGTGACCCCCAGTGCCTGCCCATGGGGGGGCAGAGCTCGTGGGGGGTTCTCGACGGGCCGTACTCGAGCTCTGACAGCGCGCCAAGTGGCGGCAAGCCGGTGGTCCTGCTGAGCGCCGCCATGGACTCCGTGTCCTTCTTCCACAACACGTGCGTTGAGTGGCTGAATACTAGTAATAGGCTCCTTCTTGTTTCTACAGTTATGGCGCGGATCGGCAATGGCTTGCTTGAGACTGGGCGCTCTCGCTCTTGGCCAGTCTCGGTGCCTTGAGTTGTCTTCCTTTTCAGATTTAGCCAGGGTATTTACTGTCTGAGGAATACTGCATGCGCCGAACAAAGTTGCCCCTGCTAGCGCGCCGCCAGTCGTTGTGCGGGGGCCCCCCATGGTAGCGAAAGGGGATGCCTGCAGCAGCCAATTCGCACGCAAACAGCGTGCAGCGTTGCTTTGATTTTCTATGTTTTGTGGTTTGATGATGGAGCAAGCTCTCGTTTCGCTTGCAATTCGGCGTGCATACTTCAAGCACGTCCCGCGGGAGCCACATGCAGGTGCACTTTTGGTGTTGGGTTGACAGTTGAGAATAACTGCAAATTTAGAGTGGCGGTCAGTACTAGGGCTAGGGTTAGGGTTAGGCTTTCTAGGGTTTGCTGCGCGCCGGCCATGCTGCTGAGCGCGGCCATTGCCTCTTTCATGACCTGTGCGCGAGTACACAAGTTGCAGTTGGCAAGCATGCAAGCTGCCACTTTGCGCTCTGTTGACTCCCCCTTGTACCCCAAATGTAGCCATGTGCCACAACGATCAGTATCGCGCAGCTCAAAAGTGGGGATAACCCCCAACCAGCAACCAGCGCCCAGGCCCAGTGGTGGTGCATTGCACTGAGCTGCAAAAGCATGGTGCAAGTGGTGAAGCAACTGCCTGTGCCACCATACATGCGCACAAGTCACACCGGAAGCCACATTAAGTAAAGATTTGTTTTTGTCCATTGTGGATTAGTGTTGGGGTCGCTCGTGCAGCAGCAGGCTGCTGGTAGAGTAAGAGCAGGTCGCGCATCCCCTGAAACGCCATCAGTGGATTCTCACGTCCAGATGTACATCCGATCTCCAACTCATTCGCGACAGCTTGTAACCCCTTTTCTGCTATTTCCCTCAAATGCCTGTCCCGCCGCAGTGTGCCCGCGGCAAACGGCGCAGCTAGCGGCCTGGTGGCGCTGCTCGCTGCTGCAGATGCACTGGCTGCCGCCGCCGATGACCTTCACCTCACCAGCCTGGCAAACGCCATCGGGTGAGCACCGCTGCGTTGCAGTTTCATCACTGGCGTGTGCCAGTCAAATTACAGCTGGTCCTAGCCACCTACCGTAGCTGCGACCTACTGACGGCCGCCCCTGACGTCCTTCACCTCACTAGCCTGGCGAATGCCATAGGGTGAGCACTGCTGCGTAGCGTTCAACTAATTAAAAGCGCAGCCTTCACCTCAGCAGGCTGGCCAACGCCATTCGGTGAGCGTTGGCACTGCTGCATTACATTTTCATCACCGGCATGTGCGAGCTAACCCAGGCCTGATGCCAGCCCTAGCCCTAGCTACCGACGCAGTCACCGCCCGCTGGCATCTTTGACTTTGAGCAGGCTGGAGAAGGCCATAGAGCGAGCACTGCGACATAGCATTTTAGTATTCAAAAGAGCGCAGCGCCATCTAACTTTAACCTTTGCCTTAGGACTAGAATGTCACCGTACCTTAATCTTGAACTAACCCTTACACCAGCGACCACAGGCGTAGTGACCGCCCGCCCGCGGTGGCGTCCGTTGCTTCAGCAGCCTGGCGAAACCGCCGTTGGGTGAGCACTGCTGCATCACATGAGTACTATCGTCGGCTTTCCCGGGTACCCTGGCCTTGAACTCTAGCCCTACGTCAGCGCTGCTGCGCCACATCACGAGTGATGACTGTTGCTGCAGCATTTTCATTGCCCAAGTGACGCAATTGCGTACTGACACCAGCTCCTGCAGTACTTATTGTTTGCTCACATGTCAATCATCACATACACATTCATGCCACATTTTAAGAGCCGATATGATGTAGACTTCTATTTCAGTTAGAGCTATATAGCGGCGCCCAACGTAGCACCATAGTGTCCAAGTCCGTCATACGCAGACGGCGCTTTGGCGGAGGGCGCGCGGTCGGTGGCGAGAGTCAGTGCTCATACACTGCAGTGAGCACTGTCACACTGCTGCTCAGCCAATCAGGACAATGAACGCTTACATGTTCAGAACGATCTGATCAATGCACCTGCAGTAGGCGAACACATGTCAGAGAGAATGCGTGCCCACATTCACCTTCTTTTGCCGGCTTGGATGCCATCAACCATATGACCCCCTTGCGGCGCACATAATGGTTTTGGGGCTTTGAGCAATGCTCACACCAGCACGTTCACAAACCAAAGCTACTGCCGCGTGACGCTTGCGCTTTTGTTCTTGGGAAATCACGCTGCATCGTATGGATCAGCTAGTGCCAAAGTGACCGACTGAGGGTGCCATTCTGTTTCTTTTCAGAATCTTTTGGCGCCATTTTAGTTGTAGTTTAGGTATGCACAGCATCAACAGATATCAGCAGACTGACATGTGTTCATGTTTTGAACACGAACAACTATGGCTTGGGACATATCATTGCACGTCCATCCGGTCACCTGGCTGACCAAAGCACCGGCCATTGGTACTGTGTGTGGCGTGCAGGTTTGCGGCATTCCAGGGCGAGGCATGGGGCCGTGTGGGTTCACGCAGGCAAGATGCGAGAAGATGACGCACCACGTTGAAGTTGATGATGAACCACGTTGAAGTATATGAGTTCGCTTTGCAGTGCAGTCCCAGTTGCTTGCTTGAGTTTGTAGTTGTCATGAGCGACGTACTGGGCACAAGCGCTAGCAGCGTGCATTGGAGTCCAAAGCGGGGCACTGGCGCACCACAACACAAAGCCCGCCCACTAAGGCCCACATTGACCGGCCTGAATGTCCTGTTCCAGTATCAGTACAGCATCATTATTCTCGTTGTATTGTTTCGATGTGATCAGCGTCGTTTTTGGTCAGCTATGTAACATGTTACACTTTCCTGCACTTCGCTGCACCGTTGTGGTCGTGTCACCAGCTTAGTGGGCTGATGCCTGGGGCGTACATAGCGCCTTCAGCAACACTGTTTTTTCTTCTAACCAACAATTACTACGTTCGAGCAGCTCGCGTGCTGTCCTTCTGTATCGCATTGCATTGTCATAACCGTGTCACCAGCTGTGTGAGTGACACTTGGGGTGGGCACTACGCCTGCAGCAACGTTGTGTATATTTCCCACCAAGGGTTACTGCGTTCAATCAGCTCATATTGCTGCCCTTGTGTGTCGAATTGCATTGCCGTGGTCATGTCAACAGCTTTGTGGGTGATGCCTGGGGAGGGCAATACGCCTGCAATAACACTGTACCAGCGGAATCTTCGCCGACTGGACTGCCTGTTTGCCTCAACCCTCTGCACGTCTCTACGGCATTCACCAATCTTGGGCCAATAGCGGTGAGAAAATGCTCGATGCTAATGATGGGCTTAAGTTTCTGTTAGTCCCAACCTTCTGCATGTCTCTACTGCGTTTGCCAATCTGGGGCCAGTAGCGGTGACAAGACGCTTGAATCAACGGGGTTGCAAAGTTAAGCTTTGATGTGCCAGTAGCTTTGCTGTGTCAGCAGCGAGGTTTTTCAAGATGGTGGATTTTTTTTCCACTCAGGAAGCACAGCATTTGCCTATCTCGTAGCGGTAAAATCTTCGCTGAAAATCCGCAGCACATTAGTGGGAGGCTGGTGAACAATTACGAGTGCAGTGCCACCCTCGCTGTGACTGCGCAGGGGTCCAATTCAGGAGCGAAGGCTGACAACGGGTCGCTGCAGTGATGTCATGGATGCTGGTGTGGCCGACAGTCTTTCTCCCCTAGCACAGTGCTGTTTGCCCCCGCTTTCTGACTGGCAATCACTGTCCATGCATCATTTTGACCGTCAATCGTCGATCACTCCATAAATCAGTTGACCTCGCTTGGCACGCCTTGCAATGAATACGTCGATCGATCAATCAGGTATCGTGGGATTGCGGTCGCATGTGCAGGCAGTGCTTGCAACAACACAGCGTCAATGAATTCATGAATGAATCCATCAATGTAGAAAACCAGTCTGTCAGACACGCATCTGTAGAAAAAGTCATCAGTCACGCATCATGCTGTCGATGCCGGTATGCGTGAAAATTCACTAACTTCACCAATGAATTCATTGATCTGTCAGACACGCATCTGCAATAAAGTCACAAGTCACTCATCGTGCTAACGCGGCCGCATGTGCAGGCAGTGGTGGCTCTGGATCAAGTGGGCATCCTCTCCTCGCCGCACAGCTTGTTTCTGCACGCATCACCGGCTGCTGCAACCTCAAGTGAGACGCTCCGTACCACCTTTTTTGCTTGTTTTACTCGTCACCACAACCTGTGCAGCATCAGTAAGGATCCCCATAGAACCACTGACATCTGACATCAAAGGCAGCAAGGGAGGCTGGTAAGGCGGTCGTTGTTTGAAAGGCGCAGAGAGCAACGTGACTCATAAAGCACGCATCACCGGCTGCTGCAACCTCAAGTGAGACGCTTCGCACCCCTTGTTGGCTTGTTCTACCCATGAAGTCTATGATTCTATCGTGTTGTGCGGGTCCGGAACGTACTGCAACAAGCAATGGCATGCTCACATGCTATACTGGACCAAGTGCCCAGAATCTCATTGTGAGTGAATCATTCACTTTTTCTGTATCTCATCGCGCTCTGCAGGTGTGGCCGCACTTCTGGCAGTTGGCACAGATACGGCACAAATAGCCGCAAATGAGGCCTCGCACTCGCTGTCGTCATGTTACGGTCAAAACCATGTACTTGGATGGCCCAAGATCCATTTTGGCTGTCAGTTCCAGTCATATCTGGTAACAACAGGTTTTGTTTCAACTGTGTTTCGTTTTGCAATGTGCAGGTATAGACGCACTACTGGCAGTGGGCGCAGACATCGGCGGCGATTTCTCCATGGGCCCATCATCCACTCAGGAGCTGCCACCCACGTCTCTAGACTCGTTCCTCGAGAACAACTCTTCCGTCGCGGGATTTGTCATCTCAGGCTACGACCACCCGTTCGCCGACGAGCTGTACCGCAGGTGAGCACTGCCATGTTTTTTGGTGCGCTGAGCGCTGCTGACGTGTGCTGCAGATGAGCACTGCCATCTTCAAATGACGAGCGCTGCGAAATGCCTACATAGAGTCATTGGATGCTGAGTGCAGCTATCTTGGGATGGGGCGATCACAGCCTGTGACGACAGTGAGCCTTGTCATGCTGGAAACGTTCAATCAGCGAGCACTGCCATCTGCAGACGATGAGCACTGCCATGGCGGGTGGTGAGCGCTGCCATCTTGAAGATGGCAAGCGCTGTCAGCTCTGTATACGTCAAGCACCGCCATCCGTGGCCAGACAGCACATGGCAATCTTTGGGTGTTGAGCACTGAACTCTTTTGATGCTGGGCACTGCCAACGCTGAGCAGTTCCATTTTTCAATGGTGAGCGCTGCCATCGTGAATTTGTGATTGCTGCCGTCGTGGGACTATGTGCGATGCCATCTTTGTAACTCCTGCTTAGCAGTACATCCCCATTCACCCGTTTTGTGGCTCGGCTGGTTGACCTTGAACCTGCAGACGCGGGCAGACAGGCTCTCACATGATATTTTGCCCATGTTTAGTTGCATCTAAAGACAGCCTTGCCCTTTTGTCTGCAGCCATTGGGACACTGCGGACAGGCTGGATGGCGCTACCATTCAACATGCGGCGCTGGCGGCGGCCAGGGGAGTGTACGTGCTGGCGGGGGGTTTGCTGAGCACTGGTACGTGTGTCGGAGCGCTGCCACGGGTGCCTCTTAACGCATAGGGCAATCTTATTAGTCAAACGCATAGGGCAACCAGTCAGCTGAGTACTGGGAAAACAACTGATGTTGTGTACTTCGCAGCAGGTCACCTGTGATCAGTAGAGCTTCGGAGCTAACCAAGGCATAGGACAATCAGGCAGCCAAGCAGCGGGCGATGTTTTGTACTTCAGAGTAGGTCGCATGTCGTCAATGGAGCTTGAAGTGCAAATATCATATGGGTGTCTGCCACAGTTTTATTGGCAACTGGAAGAATTGACCTGGTCAATCACGCAATGCGAGGCTGGTGCCTCGAAGCATTTTACAGCAGTTGCTGGCATGCCAACACTCGCTTACCCAGCCGCTCAGTGTATGCGTCTCGGCAATGACCCCCTGATGCTGTTGTTTGTCATTGCAAGGTCTCACATTCACAAAGATTCACAGAGATTTGCTATGCATAAACGCCCAGTCATCAACATTGACCTGCTATGTTCGGTCCCTGAACCTGCTGCATTGATGCATCAGAGTGAGCACTAGGATCAGAGATGATCATGAGGACCCTAACCGTAGCCCTAAACCTGAGTAAACAGGCAGTGCCGCCCTCTTTGCGGCTATGTTGGAGCAATGGAATGCTGCCCTCTTCGCTGCCACATCCGATGCTGCCGCACTATTGCCAGCATAATGATGATAGTGTCGATGTGATGGTCCATTTTGAAAACAGTCAATGGCACCCTACTTGCAGGCATGCGGCACATCCATGTGCACACCCAACGCGGCACGGCGACTTTGTGTTTGAATGGCAAAGCGACCGTTGTTCACCCCATGCGGCGCCACTCCTCCATTTCTCACCCGACCACAGCAAGTCATATGTTCAAGTACTGTTACGCAACATCATCTCTTTGAGTATCGCATTGCGCCGCGCGCGCAGCGATGGCGCGCATCGCCCTCACGAACTGCAGCGCAAGTGACATATGCACACCTGACGCCCAATTTTCAAAGTCAACAACGTCTTCTTTTCATGAGGTCACCCCATGCGGCAGCACTTTTCCACCTCTCACCTGACTACACATGTACATACTGTAAATTTCACTTGTCTCTCTGACGCTGCGCTCACAGCGATGGCGCGCATCACCGTCCACGCGACCCTCATCGACTCGCTCACGGACTGCATCGCAAATCACATAAGCACACCTGACGCCCGATGTTCAAAGGCAAAAAAACGGCTTCTGTTAACCCCATGCGGCAGCACTTCTCCACCTCTCACCTTACTGTGACCATATCATGAATTCTATGCGTCCCTCCGACGCTGCGCGCGCAGCAATGGCGCGCATCGCCGCCAACGCGACGCTCATACACTCCCTCACGGACTGCATTGCAAATGACATGCACATGCACACCTGACGCCCGATTTCCAAACGCGAAACCTTTTCTGTTCACCCCATGCGTCAGCGCTTTTCCACCTCTCACCTGCTCACATTTTGTACATATCACGTGTGTATTTCACAGCGATGGCCCGCATCGCGGTCAACGCGACCCTCGTCGCCTCCCTCACCGACTGCATCGCGACCGATTGGGCGTGCCCCCTGATGGCCCCCTACGTGCAGAGCGAACTCGCGCGCGCCGCAGCTCTCGCGGGCAGCGGCGGCTTTGAGTTTGGCTTTGACTCCGGGGCCGCACCCTCCCTGAGTTCGGGGGTACTGGCGTGGTGGGGGGGCGGGGGGTTGCCGCTGGTGCGCCGCTACAGGTAAGCTGAGCACTGCACCTTTTCTCTCATGTTATCGAATCAAAAGACCGTAGAGCTCTTACGGTCGAGCGCTGGCTCACCTTTGTTGCCGCTGGTGCGCCGTTACGGGTGACGCTGAGCGCTGCACCTTTTCTATTGGTAGTTGAAGTTCAGTACGTCCTTAAAGTGTCAGTCGTGGCTTCTTCAAGTTGTTGACCAGCTTCCAAAGCAGCGTCATGCAGTATGCTGCCTTGAGCGCTGCTGCTTTGCCTTGTGCTGCCGCTGGTTGCGCCGCTGCGGCTGCACTGAGCACGCGTTTGCGTAATTGAGCGCTGCAGCTGCAGCGTGCTTCCGAGCACTGGCATTTTGAGCACTGCACGCCTGTTTTTTTTTTGTAGTTGAGCGCTGCTGCTGCTGCACTGTGCTCCTGTTGGGTCTGCGAGATGCCGCTGCATCCGACACTTCACGTGCTTTCCCTATGCCTGAGTGCTGCGGCTGCTGCGGCAGCGCAAGTTGCAGTGATTGAGGATTGAAGTGATGTATGCACATGCTACGATCTGTTCGTGTCCTTGGCAAGGGGGGGTTAGAGTTGGGGTCAGGGGTCAAAGGCACACTGCTTATTGTACAGCGTACTGTAATCACTGGTGAACGGGCAACACTTCAACTTCAGAGGATGCGAGGTCTGATGCAGTTTTGGTGGTTGCCTTCTTCTTCAGAGCTTCAAAACTTGCTCTGTGTCTGGCATGAGGAGGTTCAAGAGGTCAGAGAAGTAGGTGACTCTCCGTCACTGGCTCAGAAGTCCACAACAGTGAAGTACGCAAAGACCGCTGTCTGAAACACCAATAGCGTCCCACAGAGCTGCCTCTATGCTTGATCGAACGACACGTTTGTTTGCACCACACACCTGGTTCTCACCCCCATAAGTACAACTACAGCACTGCAACAACCGCTGGACCTCACGAACTCATCCCTGTGCCCCCTGTTGCAATCATGACTCTTACTCATCAGCGCCGATGGCAGTTGGACGGCTGCAGCGACCACCAACGAGACTTGGAACCCAGCCACCGACGCGCTGTTTCTCGTGCCAAGCCCCCTGGAAATGTTTGTGAGGGCATACTTGGGAGAGAAGCTCGTTCTCGCGGGGGGAGCAGACTATGTTGGCGGGAGCTGCGGTGCAGTGGAGAGCCTGCCGTGTGCCCCGTGTTCAGGTCTGTGAACTGTCCGTGAACTGCTGTGGTAGTGCATGTTGAGTGTGCCACGTGTTCAGGTCCGTTTGATGATCTTTGTTCTTTGGTGTACTGCATGTTGAGTAAGGAGGTGGTGCAGGCTTCCTGCTGTAGTGGACAGGCAGAGTGGCTTCGAGCATCGGCCAGGTGTGAGAGTAGTGGCCAGCAGACCACTGAAGCAGGTACATCCTTAAGGTACGTATGTTGTTGTCATGGCATGTCACAATCAGTGACAATTCAGCTCAGACAGAGACTTTGGGGATACCATATGTTACCGATACTCTGAAGTGGGTTTGGTTGGTGGTGAAGCTTCAGGTGCTCAGCACTTCATGGAGTGTTCGAATCGCAAACTGTCACTGCTGAGCTGGCTTCATCTTCAAACTTTTATTCAAGTGTACATGGCTGCCAAGGGTGCTACTTGTGGCTGAGCGCCGCAGCAGCACTGCTCAGTAAATAAGGGCATCAGCCACATGTTGTCAATACGTCACCCACGGCATAACGCAATGGAACATCAATGTCCACGTCAGCACGGTCTAGCGCCAGCTATTCTCTGTAGCATCGCAGCATCATCCGACCTGCCAATACAACGCAGTTTCGGGATGACCAACCAGACCTGAACAAGGGGCACAGGGCAGAATACGTGGAGGTACTGCACACAGGCCTTGTCAACGCTTTGCGACATTACGTTTCGATACATGGCTGGCTATGTGCATGGCAAGAGTCCCATAAATCCCACCCAACTTTGTTCTTGTATGCGCATGCTGATCTGCTTGTACACCCCCCCCCTCCACGCCTCCTCACGCTGTTTTACCTGCCGCTCTGCTGGTTGCGTGTGTTGCTTGCGTGACAATCCAGTTGGAGAGAAGCCGGTGCCCATGGAGTGCGTTGCGGGCAAATGCATTTGCCCTCTGGCACACCACCACATTGCCCTGGACCCAGGTATGTTTGTGGGTATTTTCACTTCACACTTGAAGTACATGACTGTGGCGTGCGGGAGGGGGCTACCCAGAGATGCCCGTTGCAGTGCTGCTGTAACGCGTTACATATAGCGTGATATGAGTGGCAATTGCGAACTTCAAGATGGAGTGTGTCACAAGTCGCTGCCCTCGTCCTCCCCGCCAATGTGCGTGTATGCGGGGGCATTGTCGTGTGCTGTGCCACCTGGCCCCGCAGTGACTTTCGTGGTTGTGTAGCCTGTAGTACTGGCATTGCGCAGTGGCTTTGCTCTGCAGTGATTTCAAAGGTTGTGTAGCCTGCAGTGCTGGCATTGCACAGCAGTGGCTCTCGCTTATTTGGTGTGTACGTTCAGCTCAGAGCTCAGAGTACAAGATGGCGGCGGCGGCGTTTGAGTGGTTGTCGTTGAGACGCATTCAGACTGTCACACGACATGTAGATTCCGTACAGCAAGCTTCAAGTTAGATGCCATTTATCTGGGCTTTTTTGCGCCCTGAGCGAGAATTAATAAAAGTACAATGTGACCTTGCTTGTGCTCCCCCAAGAGTAAACACGCAAAGACGGCTGCCCTGCGGGCCTCAGGCTGTGCACCGTCCGCAAGAGGCAATATCAGGGCGCGCTTACTCAACGACACCTGTTGGTACCCGGCCACCACTTTGCAGTACAGCATGATTTGAGGTACATGGAAACGAATCTAAAGATCGTGTAGAGCTCTACAACATACCCTGGTGATGCGCAATACATACATACTCCGGCGACGCATGGCGTACGGCGCTCCCGTGTTGCAAGCAGCCAGCAAGACGCACCGCCAAAGCACTTGTCTGCCGTACTCTGAATGCTGCGCGCCTCCAGGGCTCGAGAGGGAGGCTTTCGCGGGCCACTACCGCATTGTCGACGCCGCTGCCGAACTGTGGGCGGAGCCCAACTGGGGCACCATTGGGGTTAGCGGGTATCTGGACGCTGGCAAGCGCATTGGGTGAGCACCGTCAAGTCATGCCGTGTTTTTTTGTTAAATTGAAATATTTCGGGCAGTGAACCTGCTGTTTTGGCGGTTACATGTGTGCGTGCTGTACCGTGCGAGCCCGGCGCCGGTGAGCGCATTGGGTGAGCACTGCCACACGCCGCGCTCTGGTGACTAGTTGTTTTGGCAGTTACATGTGTGCACATGTTCCTCTTGGCAGTTACATTTGTGTGCAAGTTTGTGCTGAGGCGTTGGTGAGTGCTTCAGGCACTGTCATCTCAACCCCAGCGCCTGCTCTGAATGTGAAACTGGTGATTTGGCATTTGCATCTGCGCACATAGTTCAGGGCTTATTGGTCACTGGCAAGCATGTGCAATGCAGCCAAACTCAACTGGGGGGATACTGGTGTTTGAGTGAAGACGAGCACATAGACCGAGCGCTGACTTTCTCTCAATGTAGAGACGTGCCACCACTTGAAGTGTAGTCATCAGTGCTCGTCTGCGCTTGCAGACCTGACGTCAACGTGTGCATGTGGGCGGGGATCCGAGTGTTGACGTAGTATGTTCTGAAGCGCGCGTTGCTGCTGCAAAGCCTGAAATCGCATGTAGCTTGCTGTCCTCCACTGCGGACCTGCTGCTTGCGATAGAGCCAAATGCTGCTACAAACGATCGCAGCGTGCACGTTGTTCATTAGTGCGTGTTTCCTTTCCTTGGCACTATCAATTTTGTCAATTTCCATCCGCATTGTCTGTACCCCTCACAAGGCCTGTACCAAGATTTTTTAACCTACCACCTGTTAGCAGAACTAAACTTCTACTGTTCTCTCTCGTCTGTCTGCAGGGTCATAGCTCTAACGCTGGGCATCATCACCACGGCCATTGGTGCCTTTGCGTCATACAGGCTCCGCCACGCTCTGGTCAAGCGCAAGCTGCTGTAGTTCAAGTTGAAGTGGCAGTGTACAGCCTCACCCGCCGCCCTGCCAACACGACCGTGGTATTAGGCATGCCGCCGGCTTCGAAGGACACGAAGAATGTGCTGCACTGGGTATGCGGAAGCAACAGCGACCGGAGCTGCACCAATTACCAACACATGCACGCGCCACTGGTCACTGCCACTGTGCGCCAGGCGTTGCCGACGCAGCGCATCTCAGTGCCTGTACGACAAGCTGCTGTCGATGTGACGCATCTCGGTGCCTGTACAACTCCTGGGCGCACACCACGCTGCGCCCATGCACAGCCGCGGAGCATCACTATCACTGCGGCGCGCAAGGGGACCCCATCTCTGAGATGATCTGTCTCGCCTGTGCTGGCAGCACAACATGCAATCAGCCACGCGACTGAAGCTGGAGCCCAGGAGTTTACCCTGTGAGAGCATTAGCGAAGACTGCTGCTCTGGGCTGTGTGATTGTCTCGGGTCTGGTGGACACGGCGGCGCAGGCAAAGCCAACAAGCGGACTGCAATGAAATGCAGCACACATGCCAATGCATGCCTGTTGAAAGAAGAAGATGGCCGATGAGATGCACAGGTTTTACATGATTTTACATGACACTAACACATACTTCTATCACACAGTGACACTTACACTCTCGCATCACCAGTGGTGTCATCACATGCACATGCAGCTGCTGGTGTTTATTTGTATTGCATTCATGTAACGACAACACGGCGGCTTGATGACTGTTGGCGTCATGAGCGCTTCTGTGCCCTATGCTCTAATGAATGAAATGCGATTTTAGCAGACTGCCTGTGATGGCATCCGTCGCAGTGCGCAACACTCATCTGGTAAGCTCAACAGCACAACTTAGATGCACACACAACCAGCACGATGCAGTCGAGCACGGGATTTGTCATGACACAACTCAAGGAGCCTACTGTGAGATGCCAATGCTATGACACGAGCAGTTCAAGCAAACAGTTGGCATTGGCAAATAACGCAAGCATGCCAGCCTGGCCATGTGCTCACAAAAGCAGGGCAGATCATGCACATTCAAGCAGCGCGGAAAAGCACAGAGAGCAAAAGTCACAAGCGCAATGGGTAACCGTATTGTGGTGAAGTGGACCTGTCATATTGAATGTGTGGGAGCTGCAGGAGCTAGCGTGCAAGACCTAAAAAGATGCCCCCGGTGGATGTACTGGCAAACTTGACCACTACGGAGCTTGAAGTGCCCAGCGCCAGGTTTGCTGCTGGCAGTGCACGTATTGAGGGCTGATTGAAGATGCGCCTGTCACACCAAAGCAGCAGCAGCAACACGCCACACACATCCCTCAGCTGCTCTCACCCCTCAATGAGGGGTAACAACTCAAGGGAGTGAGTGTGACCGCAGCAAGATTGCTCTAGCCCCGAGAGGAAATGTGGGGTAACAATCTTGTAGCCTGTGTTGTGGCCGCAGCGAGATTGCTCTAGCCCCAAAGGAAGCAGGGGTAACAATCGTGCGGTCTGGTGCCCACTTCAGAAGTACCAGCCATTGTGCCAAAAGCTGCTCTTGCACAGCTTGCATGCTAGAAGGGCTTAACAGCTCACGCGTGATGCTCAACTCGCATCACACAGCTGATCTCCCCCCTTCACCTCACACACAAGGAAGCATAACAACTGGTGGCGCCGCCTACAAACTGCTCTAGCGCCACTCGAGTGCGCAGCGAAGGGGCAACAACTCAATGTGCAGTGGCATTCCCATCACTTCGCTGATCTTGCCCCTGTTGTCGAGGGACGCATGCGGCGTAACAGTTCGACAGCATGCACAACCTGCTCTCGCGCCCGTCGGTGCTCAGCAAAGAAGTTAACAGCTGTAGATGAGTGGTACCCATGCCACAAAACTGCTCTCCCCTCTCCACTGAACACCTTCGAGCGTAACAGGCTGAGCCACGCAACACTGCTCTAGCCTACAAACTGCTCTAGCGCCACTCGAGTGCGCAGCGAAGGGGCAACAACTCAATGTGCAGTGGCATTCCCATCACTTCGCTGATCTTGCCCCTGTTGTCGAGGGACGCATGCGGCGTAACAGTTCGACAGCATGCACAACCTGCTCTCGCGCCCGTCGATGCTCAGCAAAGAAGTTAACAGCTGTAGATGAGTGGTACCCATGCCACAAAACTGCTCTCCCCTCTCCACTGAACACCTTCGAGCGTAACAGGCTGAGCCACGCAACACTGCTCTAGCGCCGCACGAGCGCCACCGACGGGGTTAACAGCTGTAAGCGATGAGGCAAGCACTACACACAGCTGCTCTTACCCAGTCACTTGGCATACGAGAGCGTAACAACTGCAGGCTCGGTTTGGCTTGCGGGTAGAGGTGCTCTAGCGTCTTCAGGAGGGAGACGTGGTGACTCTGCTGTGCACGAAGCTGCTCTTGCCCCCTCTCGTCGAAAAGGGAGTAAAAACTGGCGTGCGGGCGTGTTGGCAGGCAGCTGCTGGCTGCTGGTTTGCTTGGTGGCGTGGTGCGCAGGCTATCGGCAAGATGTATCTGCACGAGCAGAAAATCGGATCGGAGGGAAGAGAAAAACAGGGCGCTGTGAGCGATTTGCGACGCGCGAATGAGCGCAGTGCGTGCTGCAGCGCGCTGACAAGCAGTAATGCTGCAGCACGTCGTTGAAGCACAACACCAAGACACCAGGCACAAAGTATCCATCCAGTGAATAAATTGGGGCAACTTTGATGCGGGCAAATCTCTGAGCCTTGAATCGAGAGACAGCGCACGCGGGTAACAACAGATGATCATCGGAGCCATAGCACTAGCGATATCTAAGAAGCACTGACCTCTGCCGCGTGTGCTTGTGCCTGTGGAGCTGCAGGTTGAGCTCGTGCGTGTGCTTGGAGCTAACTGCCGAGAAAGCCGCTGGTGCTGCTGCCGTGCTGGCGTGCTGGTCGTGGTGAGGAGAGGGCCGCCACAGAGGGCTAAGCCCTGCGCGCTCGAGGCTTCACATGGCTTGCCGTCGAGGTGTTGTCGAGGGAGTGAGCCCTGAGAATTCGCAAAGCATGGCCAACGCCCCCCGAATACCCCTGCCCATCCCCCCCCCCAATTCAAAAACCTCGCGGAAATTGAGCGTTGCCACATTCCAGAGCACCCGAGGATGGGGACTTGCTGTGACGAGAGCAGTGAGTAGTGAGTGTTAGGTGCAAATCTTGCCGCTTTTCGTATGTCTCGCAAGCAAGGGGACTTACTCTACTCTTCAGGATCGCAATGTTCCTTCAAAGATACTTGAGTGAGGAAGAAGGCATGGTATGCCTGGGTTCGACGGCTCGCAGCTGAACAATCACTTGTCATCTTGTGTGGCATCATACCCCGTGCAGCAGTCAACTTGTCCATCTCCTGTAGCCTCATTCATAGAACATCACTTGAAGTATGCCACGTGGAGCGTTGCGGATGATGCCCGTTGTGTGAATGCACAACTGTTCATGACGATGCAGATCATTGCAAGAAAGCAGCAGGGCATGTTGTGTGCTTGACACAAGTATACCGCACGGTACCCTTGATGGCCACATGTGTTGATGCTGCAGTGAAGCGCATTACATTCGAGGCGGCGCCGGCGCCCGTGCGAGATGCCGCTGTGCGCACGCCTAGGGCTGCACGCCTCTGACGCGGTGGTGACCGGGGAGGCAGGGAAGGGGCGGGGGGGGGGACGCAGGGCAGGGTACCTACGCATGTGGTGCCCGCTGCACGAGCGCATTGAGCAATCACACACACACTCACCCACACGCTTGTGGCAGCATACAAACGCACAAACACATGCACCGTTCGCACACACAGAGCGCGAACGTCACCAAAAAAGGAGCTACTGCCATTGACTCTGCCGAGACGCCATGTACACAAGGCGCGCGCCGCCGCCGCCGCCGCGCCGCCGCCGCCGCTGGTTAACCAATCGCCTACACGCGCCGCCGCCGCCGCCACTATCCTCTCAAGCGCACTAGATCAGAAGCGGATGGTAGACTAGAAGTGGATGGGCTTGTCATACGTGGCCATGCACGCCTCCTTGAGGGCCTCGCTAAGAGTGGGGTGCGCGTGGCACGTACGCGCAACGTCTTCGCTCGAGGCGCCGTACTCCATGGCGAGCACGGCCTCGCCGATGAGCTCGCCCGCGTTGGGGCCCATGATGTGCACGCCGAGGATGCGGTCCGTCTCCTTGTCCGCCAGGATCTGCCCAAGGCACACGCGGAGCAAGTTTAGTGCGTGCCTGTGATCAATCGACGCGTTGTTGATCGAGAGGCGACAACTTCAAGCGAGAAGCAACAACCGCGTTGGGGCCCATGATGTGCACGCCGAGGATGCGGTCCGTCTCCTTGTCCACCAGGATCTGCCCAAGGCACACGCGGAGGGCATAGACAGCATAAGCGCTGTGCCTAGAGATGATAGCCCTTTAGTGTAGCAAGTGATAATTTCAAGCGCCGCTGAATGAGGTGAGGATGCGGTCCGTCTCCCTGTCTGGCAGGATCTGCGAGGCACACGCGGAGGGCATGGACGAAGTTTGGCTGTGTCTGTAAGAGCCATTCTGTACGTCCCAAATTATCTTGAAATATCAAGAAAAACAGTGGCGTCGATCTTGAAGGGCCGCTGATCAGGTCATGACTTTCACGACGACCTTTCAGGCTCGATGAAGGGAACATGACGTGATTGAAACAGCGCGAGAACATTTCAGCCAATCAGAGGGCGCGGCCGAACATTGCCACCTGCAGCCATGACAGACTTCACTTTTGTTGAAGTTGAAGTTGCCCTCACCTTGATGAGCCCGTCCGCTGACATGCACGGCTGTTGGCGGAGAACGTGCGCACATGACCATCCTCCAGCCATGTACAACTTCACTATTGTCAAAGTGGAAGTTGCCCTCACCTTGATGAGCCCGTCCGCGAAATCGGTGCAGCGCGCGCAGCTGATGGCGGAGAATGGGAGCGTTCCCTTCTTGTAACTGACATTTGTCTGACGCACATGATCATCATACAACCAACTTTCACTATTGTCAGAGTCGAAGTTATTCACACCTTGATGAGCCCGTCCGCAGATCCAGTGCAGCGCGCGCGGCTGTTGGCGGAGAACGGGAACGTTCCCTTGTTGTAACTGACGTTTGCCGCCTTGAGCTCCTCCTCCGTCTTGCCCACGGTGGCCACCTCTGGGTGCGTGTAGACCACGCCTGGGATGCAGTCGTAGTTGACGTGCCCCGCAAAGCCGGCGATGCCTTCCACGCACGCGATGCCCTGCACAGTCACACAATGTTTTAGGGATCAAAGTTGGACGAGGTGACCAGAAGATCGGGACTTTGGGACAAACGAGCGTGGCGCAGGCCGCCTGTTAAAACCCGAACCCTAATCCTTACCCCAAGCCATGCTTTCCAGCTACTGTGGTAGATGCCACGTTGTCAACAGAGTGAGATGCATTGTGATATTGATTTATTCATGGAGTGCGGCCACCGTTTTAAATGACCGAAGGTCCGCACAGCATACAGCATCTGTAGCGAAGGCTAGGAGATGCGTGCCGGAATTTGGAGCCAGCACACGACAGCAGGGTGTTTACCTGCACCACTATCGGCAGCTGCGCCATTGCTTAGCAGTGCGCAGCCGCATTCGGCATGCTTGACAGTTATCATTGACAACCGTCTACGCGAGGGTGAGGACATCGTACAGTCAGTTGTCTCACACACCAAGCGCGCCACTGGCAGCGAGAGTCATTATGCGCCAAGTGCTCAGCTGTCCAGCAGAGTCGGAAAGCAACTGTTGGTGGAGAAACTTTTGAAGCATCTTGAGTAACTTCAAGGGCCTTGAGACGTCGGTTTCCACAGGTAAATTGCGCTGAGGGCAACCATGCTGTGCTAGACATTTGACCCATTTATTCGCATTGCGGCGCAACCACAAGCGCTGCAGCCCTCCAGGCCAAGAGCCTTCCGGCAAGAGGCCAACCTCAACTGCAGGTTCACAAAGTGCTATACGATGATAGTTGCCACATTGCCCTCCTGATCACGCCCGTGCAGTGCAAGCATAGGTCAACTTGCTTAAAGTCCCAGTGCGCATAGGTATGCCAGTCCGTCAATGTCAGTCCACTAGACCTTAGCCTTTGCTACTGTAATGTCATCTAGTACCCCCTTGGAAATCTTTCAACTCTTGAAGAACACCTTTTTTGGCGGCTGACCAACCTCCTCAGCCGTTGTGGGTGACGACTGTAGTCGCCCAACTCACATGCGCTCGGCACCGCTGAAACCTGCCGTCGCGCTCTCCACTTCATCTTTTGGACAAAGACACAGAGTTGACCTCCGAAGACGCCTCAAAGCCGCCGACCGCATCTCTCAACTTCCGCTCGCAAGGTAACAACAACACTGAGCACTGACCTCCTCCTCAGCCCTGCACGCGAGCATAGCCCTAAATGCAGCCGCTGAACGCACCTCTCAACTGCCAACAGCATCTCACAACTTCAACTTTTACTGCCAGAAACTGAGCACTGGCCTCCTCCTCAGCCTTGTGGGCGAGCATGGGTCGCGTGGTGCACGGCGCCTCCTCAGCCTTGTGGGCGAGCATGGGTCGCGTGGTGCACAGCGCCGAACGCACCTCTCAATCGCCGACTGCAACTCTAAACTTCAACTTTTCCGGTAACAGAAACGACAATGAGCACTGACCTCCTCCTCAGCCTTGCCCGCGAGCATGGGCCCTGCGATGCAGCCGCCGAACGCGCCTCTGAACTGCCAACCGCAACTCTAAACTTCAACTGTTTTCAAAAACTGAGCACTGACCTCCTCCTCAGCCTTGTGCGCGAGCATGGGCCCCGCGATGCAGTCGCCGAACGCGTAGACACTGGGCACCGCCGTGCGGAAGTGGCTGTCCACCTCGATCCTCCCGATCTTGTCCATCTTAATGCCCAGCTCCGCGCACCCCAGCCCCTGCGTGAAGGGGCGCCGCCCCGTGGATACCAGCACCACGTCCGCTTCGAACGTGGTCGCCTTGCCCCCCTTGGAGGGCTCCAGCGTGAGCTTTACGCCAGTGTCCGTGACCTCCGACGCCGTGACCTGGCGGCGCACGCGTATTGTCGTGGTCGTGGTGGTGCAGATCAGACGATGTCAATACATGTACCTACAGCACACCCGATACCATGTGTGCATCCGACGCGCGGGGCGCGCGTTCGGGTGTGTAGCGGCAACACATGACAGTTACATTGTTGTGTGGCGTGAGCGCGGCGCTGCGAGGGTGGCAAGCGTGCACATGTCCTGTTGTCGCAGAGCAGCCGTGGTACAGCATGTGCGCCATGCTCTGATGGGAACTCGGGCGAAAGGCTGAAGGAGGCGAGGTAGGTCCTGAATGCAACACACACAGGCTGTGAACAGCCTGCCATAGCGCAAACAATCATCTCATATGTGATTGAAACCGTAATCTAATATGCGATTGAAACATTCATCTCTCCAGCGGATGTCAAACAATCTCACGCTTATTTGCCTGCTTTGCCTGCTGCCCAAAGTGACGAAAGTGAAAAGCACAACTTCCACGGCTGACACACCTCCTGGGTGAGAGCGCTTGGTGAACCAAAATGCAATAGCAGTTGAATCCTCATGTGCAGCTTGATAAGGCTTGAGGCAGTTGTTATCAAGCAGGACCAATTGGAATGCCTCAAATCACACATGTAGCACACTTGTGCTGATGTGAGACACGGGCAGGTTGCAGCACCTGTACAATGACATCTCGAGCGCACCTTGGTGTTCAGCTTGAAGGCAAAGCCCTGCTTCTTGAGCACGCGCGTGAAGTTCTTGGTGATCTCCTGGTCCATCGCGGGGCACACCCTGTCGAGGAACTCGATTACAGTTACCTCGGACCCCAGCCTGTTCCACACAGACCCCATTTCCAACCCAATGTAGCCGCCGCCAATGACCGCCAGCTTCTTAGGCACCTCCTTCAGCTCCAGCGCGCCAGTGGAATCCACGATCTTGCCTGCTGCGTTGTCTACAGGAACAGGGGGCAGGGGAGCCACCTCCGAGCCCGTTGCGATGAGGATGTTCTTGGTTTTAAGGCTAGTGGTGCCGCCAGCGTTGAGGTCAACGGAGACGGTGTTGGCGTCCGCCAGCTTGCCGAATCCCACGTGGTAGTCCACCTTGTACTTTTTGAAGAGGTACTCGATGCCCCCGGTGAGGCCCTCGACAGCTTTGCTCTTGTTGGCCATCATCTTGCTGACATCGATGGAGATGTCGCCCACGGAGATGCCGTGGCGCGCCGCGTCGTGCTTGACATCGTGGTAGAGGTGTGACGAGTGCAGCAGGGCCTTGGAAGGGATGCAGCCCACATTGAGGCACGTGCCGCCGAGCCTGCCCCGAGCCTCGACGCACGCTGTTTTGAGGCCTAGTTGGCTGGCCTTGATAGCTGCCACGTAGCCTCCGGGCCCTCCTCCGACTACGACAACATCGTACTCGCCATCTGCAGCGGCAGCCATCAGCCTGCAGGCGCAACATGGTGCTGATCAGCTCGTCTCTGTGCATGTTTGCGCAAATTGAATTTTGGGACACCTAAGTGCGAACTTCCTCACCTTGTGGATGCACGGGCGTGGCGGGCGGCAGGGCCAGCCAGGTGGTGCAATCTAGCTCCCCGCAGCATCATGATGACCGCCTGCTGTTTCTAATACTTGGGCTGCTGCGTAAGTGCGCTGGCGACGGCGATGTATCCTGATTGCGGTGCGCGATCATAATCGACCACCAACTGTGGCATTCACAAGCTGCTAACAACATGGGGAAAGTTCTTCCGTTGAAGTTCCCATCCCTGTGTGTTTTGCAGTTGTGACACGCTCACTTGCATCATCAGAATCCCTGAAAGCAGTGGACTGCCAGATGCCGCTGGCTGCAAAAACTTGCTTGCTCAGCCCCCCAAACCCCCCCCAAGCCTGCGTATATGCTGCTTGCTTATTTGACCCAAAACCCCTGGCCGTTGAGTGAGGCCAAGGTGGCAGCAGAAAAGTTTTTTTTTTTGCCAAGTCTCAAAAGTGTGTGTGATGCTGAGAATTTCCTCTCATTTGGGTACAGGCCCATTTTGCGAGCAGATTGTCATGGCATGCCCTATACTGCTCGTTAGCACCGAGAGGTGCGGCAGCACTCGCGGTGGCGCTGATGGTGGCGAGGGTGCATCAGGCAGCAAGGGGATGGGAGATGCTGGCTGTGAGCAGGAGCTGCGGAGTCGCGTGTGGTGAGGATACGGCTTTGGGCAGCAGCAGGGGATATTGGAACATGGGGATACGGATAGCATCAGGGCACACTGTAGATCGTTTGCTTGAACACGCAAGAAAGAGAACCTCGGCCAGGCACGTCAGCGGCGTGCTTAGGCAAGGAATCGAGGACCGGGCGCCTCTGGCCCAAATGTATACTAGAGGCATAACCGCGGTCCTCCGGCGTTTTCGCTCAAGAGATGGAGACATCGGCTACGATAGGTGTGGCTCAGACTGGGTGCCGCTGTGTCTGCCCCCCATGAGTCTAGTACAAGCCTGCAACGCAGGGCTCTAAGGGCCCGTCCGATTTTAGTTTTTTGCATTCTTATCCAACGCATCAAGCCCACCTTGGGGCTGCTATAAATACAAGATCATAAGTACCAGGTGGTATGTATGGGGGCGCACATGGTGTGTTATTTATGATGGCGCTCAAACCAGTTTCTGAGACTGCACATATGTGCAAGGTGGCCAAGAAAACTAGCAACCACCATTGAATGCCGGTTGGCTGGTACACCGCAGCATGCAACCTGCCTTACTAAGGCCACGCGGGCATGTGCAGCAAGAACAATCTCATCACAAGCACCGTGTTAATGCCACAACACCCTGAAATCATCTCATTCATAAAAAGCCATGCTTGCGCTTGATCCTGTCCATCCAGCCAAGTGTCTCCAGCACTACACTCCCGTTTGGCGCCCTTATGTGCAACGCTGTCTCCGACTTCATGTTGCCACTGGCCCGTTGCCGGTCGCCAGAGACAAAAGTATTCAATCGCTGCTCCCTTGCTCCTTGCATGTCTATCTTGCCGCCACCGCCGTGCCGAGACGGCTCGGGTGCTGCACCAGCTATTGTCCCCGAGGCAGTGGTAACGGAGGTTTCGCCCTTGAATGCAGCAGTTGCGATCTTCACGTCGCCTGCCGCAACGTCAACTGTGCACGACGCATCCTCCGGCGCGCTGACAGAGACGCTGCCATCACTGGTGGCCACCTGACATAGGGGAGCAAGCACACTCATGTTGGATGACTGTTGGCGAGAGGACTGGCGCGTTGCGATCAAGTCTCATGATGATGGGGCCGGTGGAAAAGGCCTTCAGACATACAACTTGAAGATGCAGCTGCATGCATCTTCCCACGCATTCCTGCACCTCAATGTTACCGCCAGCAGTGGATGGGTGAGGGCCACTGCGAAAGGTGCCTCACAATTCAGTCTGCTGCAAGACATATGGGATGTGTGCATGCACCGCTGTGCTCATCAACGCAGCGACATGCATGCTGGTTCAAGGGCACTAGTTCGTTGTATATGCATACAGCCTGACATCACCGCATTGCCGTGTCAAGCTCACAAGCCACGCGTGTGTACATGCCTTTAACATACATGAGCTATGTGAAGTTTTACTTCTAGCTTTTAATGCATGCTGCCACCGCCAATGCATTGAGATGCAAACAGCATCGCTACAAGTGCCAGTCCGCTTGTGTAGTGCTGCATCCTACTTTATGTGTTGTCATCCATGACCAGAATCTCCGCAACCACTCCTGAAGCACACACTGCAAACAGCTGCTGCTCTCACCTCACTGCGCGAGCCATCCTGCAGCGCGTCGAAGTTCAACTGCACATCGCCCCCAGCGCTCACCGCCGCGCTGCCGCTCACGCCCAACAGCCGCACCTCGCGAGCTCCGCCGCGCACCTCCACGTGGCCGTGCGAGCTGTCAACGGTCACGCTTGCAGGGCACTCTATCAGCGCGTGTGCATCGTACATGCCGCCGATGGCGACGTCGCCCGCGGCTGATATTCGGGCGCCATTGCTCAGTAGCTTCTTTACTGTAGCCGTGGTGCATTCTATTGTGATCCCGCCCTCCAGAGTGTCAGCCGCTATGCTGCCGTGAGGTGCTGCAAGGCAGACCGTTTCGCCCCTGATGGTGGCGACTTGAATGTCCCCGGAATCAGTGCGCAAATGGATGTCGCCCTTCAATTTGCCTGTGGTGGTCAGTTTGCCCTCATTGACATGCACCCATAAGCCGAATGACTCTGGCAGTACTAGATGCAACTCATGGCCAGACAAAGACTCTCCAGCTGCTGCAGTGATGCTACATGTCTGTGCTGTCGCGTCAGCAGTGACGCAGATGAGATCGCTAGGGCTGCAGCTCTGCTCGCCATTCGTGCTTACTAGGCTCGCTTTCAAGTCGTCTGTCCACTGAGACTGCGCGTGCACAGAGATGCATGATGACGGCAGATCCACTCGCAGCCGACCTCCTGAGTGGATGCCTAGGTCGTCCCAGGCTCGCACTACCGAACCTTGTGCTGCAGAAGGCGGTTGCTTGATGGCTGAAAAGCTTCTGCGTTTGAAATTGCAGTGGCGCGAAAGAGCGCTTGCACGACATCCAGCTGCGCACGTGCGAACAGCTCTCCCTGCCCACATCGCGCAACACCAATATATATTGCTGCCAGCTTTCGCACTCAGAGCGGGTGACGCGCCCATGGTTGAAGTTTATTCTCATCTCAGGAAGCTTCAGAGCACATTATGGACTGGACCAGGCGTCAAGGCCACATCCTAACTGGCGATGGCCGACTGGAGCAGCTGTATCGTGATTTTGATGTAAGTATCAACTTGCGGGGATGTCGCTGTGTCGTTGTTTGTGTGTGCTTTTTCAACTCGGCGTGGGGGAAGCTCGCTCGATACGCAAGCCGCACAGCTCTAACATCATGTATTCCCCTTTTGTCCATTGTCTGCAGGAGGAAGAACTGCCGCATTATCATCTGAGCAAGGGACGGAGTTGGCAGATCTTCGAGCAGTGGCAGGCATCGCCTGCAACGAGGAGCACTTGTGAGTCGTTGGGTGCACAAGCGTTTGCACGATCTGCCAATGTGCATGGACGCACCACACACAGATTTCTGTAGATGGTGTCGTTCTCAATCGCCAGAACTGGCCTGCAGTGACAGTGCAGTGCCAGCTGTCAAATGCCAGCCTTGTCACAGGGCATTTGCTGCACTCTCATCTTGCTATGTACGGCATGCTCACTGCAGTGCTCTGCACGTGCAGCACATGCATTGGCGACTGTCTCTGACTGGCTTATCGCTGGTATCGCACACCGACTGGCTCCCCGCCGCAGCACCCTCTGCCCACGGCGGCATCACATTCAGCCGTGAATAATGAATTCCCTTCTCTTCCCTTCTCTTTCCGACCGTGCAGCGGCATGCGTAGCGGGCGTATGGAGCAGGCCACTCTTTGTTGGCGGCTGGGAGCACTCCGATGCCTCCCAGGAAACCGTCTACAACCTGCAGACGCCAAGTGTCTTCCTAGACATGCGTGTGCCGTGTGGCGTTGAATTTCCCGGTGCGAGAGGCCTGCGCGATCTCAGCCTGGAGCAGCTGCGGCTGTATGCGAGGCGCCACGCGTTTGCCGGGATTACACGCGTGCAGAGTATAGATGGCGCGCCCGTGGCGACGCGCCACCATGCGGTGGACTGGAACTTTGTCGGTGAGCGCCGAGCTACAGACTTATGATGTTATGTACATATTGTGTTCAAGCTAAACTTTGAAGCAGTGCATCACAACATCATAGTTGTTGTACTTAGATGTATATTTTTCTGGACGTGCATGCAGAGCACCGAGGGCGTGTGCCCAGCGGCTTAGCGCTATGCGGTATCGCCTTGCCTGTTCGTTTGATGTGTAATAATTATCATATGCCGGAGCCATGCGAGTGTCAAGCGCTGGCTCGGTCGTTCAGCCTGCGTGGTGGACTGCAGCATGGACTCTCGTCGAACCACATGCGCAGGGCGTGAAGGCTGGTGCCTTGCACACTGTCGACCGATTGTAGTTGTACAGTCCATGCCTGCGTCTTGACGCGCACTGTTGCGACTCAGAGCTTGGAAAGCGCCTTGCCAGCGCTCTCGATGCGTTACGCTGCACAATTGCCGAGCCACTCCAGCTGCCATCGAACGACAGCTACGATCAAAGGTAGACACCTCTGCCTCATGATCACTGACAAGCAGAATTCTGCCGTCCCCATGCTGCCGCATAACATCAGAGCGCTGAGCAAAACAACTGAAATCGTGCGCTGCAACGCGCGCCGCGCCTCCGCAGGGCGCATGCGGCCGCGGCCGAACAAGTGGCGCATCGAGGCGCGACAACAGCGGCCGCGCTGCGACGTGTGGAAGGAGTGGGGCTTTGCGCGCGATGAGCACGGCCAGCACATATACATGGAGCGCTGGGAGCGGGTGAAGGGCGGAACGGGGCCGTATCTCGCGCTGCGCCGAAGGCCGGAAGCGAGCGGCGGCGGCAGGGACGCGTTTCTCATCGTGTGCGGCGATCACTTCGGTTACGTTGAGGACAGGGCGGCGGCGGCGCGCGGCGACTGGGGGCGGTACGCGTCGCTGGTGGAGGTGGTGGATGCGGCGGTGAAGAGGGGTGATAGGGGGGCGGCGGAGGCGTACTTGGATCTCAAGGTGTGTATGCGGTCAATTTGCTTGCTGGTGTGCGTTTGTGGTATGTGGGCTGTTCTGTTTGGGAGGGGGGGGGGGGGGTCTGCTTGGAAGGTCAGAAGTCATTGGCCGATGAAATGAAGTTCAAAGGAATACCAGAAATTGGGTGAAGTGTACTGCGCAGCTGTATGTATGCGCATGACAACAGATGAAGGTATGGTGAGATGAGACCGGCCACAGCATGAAGCGCTTGTCGAGCGGGGAGCACCCAACCATTGTTTGGATGCACGTAGCAGGAGGGGGCAGGCTGATGGGGCCTGACAGCACACAATGGACAGCGAAATGCCTATGGTACCTGCAGTTTGCGTATTACGCTCGCCACAGAGCATGCATGACAGTGCTCTCCTTTCTTCCAACTGCCAGGCATGCCACGGAATGCGGCGCGAGGGCGGCGCGTGGGTCATTGACTACTCGCTGCAGCCGTGGCTCGTCGGCACGACGCTACTGCACTCATCGGATCTCGAGCTGAGCAGCGGAGGCAAGGAGTTCAAGTGGAATGGGGCTATTTGGGCTGTTCTCGAGTGCACTTTCACGGCTGAGCAGCTGCAATGTCTCACGGGGCGTGGGCACGTGGCGGCACGACTGTAATGCTTTGCACCAGATTATTGCTGTGGCATACAGCAACTACATGCTTGTTGCCGTTACACGCTGATTGCGACGGCAGTTACGCTTGCCGATGGGCAGACTACTACTACACTCAATTCTAGCAGAACACGACTGGTGTGTGTCGTCTGTTGCTTTGGTTTTCTTGGTGTCTTCTCTTGCCGATGTACAGCAACAGTCTACTATGCAGCAGCTTGCCAGGCTGCCACAGATTACTCAACAGCTTTCAGGCTGGAACATGTTGCTATTGCACTTGTGCTGCCTTCGTGCAGGGCGCTCCGCGGTGTGACACATCGCTGACACCGCAGAGAGTGATCACTGACCAATGTTACAGCAGCAAAATGACGGACACTGAAGCGCATTTGATGGCAAAGTTTAATGATCATTGTAAGTTTGTGATCATCTTTGCTGAGTTACCCAAAGCTCCTTGTGTTTCAGCTGATGAAAAGCTGGCCCGTGTAATTCAATGAATGTCGCGCCATAACAATGTCACGGCGCTCATGGCATTGTGTTGGTGACTGTGCACTCGTGCAAATGCATCAGCTTGAACCCCTCAGGGTACATGCTTTATTGATACTGACTTTATTGATGGCGACCGATTCTGGACCGGTAAAGCGCCACGACGTGCGAGTGATGGTCTGTGTCATTGCCATGCGGTGTGCCCATGCTACAGTAGTCAACTTTTGTGCACAAAGCACGCTTTTGATGTTGCTGGAGCCATGCCAAGTGCAGATCGTTCTGCACACGTGCATTGTGCAATGTTCTGAGCCACTTCCTACACAGCCATGCCGCTGCCGCTGTTGCCATTGCTACTGCTGCCAGTACTGCGCACAATGCCACACTGGGTGCACAGCAAGTGTTATCCAGCCAACCAAAGCAGGTACAGCGGAAAAAGGTGACAAAACACTGCTGCATTGGTGAACACAAGTGGCACTTCTTGGTACTGAGGGTGGTGTATAGATACACCGGTGATGGTGCAGACACGCGGTGGTGCTTTTGCGAACACAATGCCTGAGTGAAGGTAGGCACCTGCTGCTGCAGAACTGCTACTGTACTGCCGCCAGCCGCTTTTGCAGTGTGGGTCTCTCTTGGTGGTACTGAACTATAAAAGTCAGTACCAGGCCCCCGCACCACGACAAGGTGGAGACCGCATAAGCGGGGGGACTACCTACACAAGCAAACACGCAAAGCAGTGCACAAGACACAACAGGAGCACCAAAAACCCATTCAAAGCATACACCAGCTGCGAGTGCTAATCAGAACATCATACAGAACGAGTAGGTGCACATGTCAAATGTCGGCTCTGCATATGTCTGCAGGCCATCATTGCAGATCAAGCAGTATGACCAAAACGCAAGCAAAATCAGTCAGTGATGCAGGGCAATGACGTTTCGTACAGACTATAATAGTCTCCAGCACGTATCCGTGCAATGCATACCTCGCTAACTTCTGTCTCGCGCATCCTCTGAGTGCACTGCGTCGCCGTATCGCATTGCCCCTGCTGCTTCTGCTGTGCACACCATACTTGCAGTTTGCTACAGCTGTCTCGCCTTGTCGCCACCGATCAAGCTCCACTGCCTCAAGTCCTGCACGCCATGATTGCATGTGCCCTCCAATCACCAATCCTCAATCTAATCCAAAACTCAACTCATTTCGGGTCTCACCAGCACATTGTCCAGCATTCCAGCCTGTGCCTGCTCGACTATGCACAGCTGGCCCTTTGTGCTGTCTCATCACTGGATGTCAGGTCTCACACTCGCTGTCACATCAGGGTCTCATCTGGTTTCCTCCATGTTGTCCATGCGTTGTTGAATGATGAGGTCCCACCTGGTTGTCAGCTCCTTGTCCCCTCCAGTCTGGGACATTCCCACGCGCTTGTTACAACCATGCTGCTTACAGATTCTTACGATCAACGCACTATCATCGCTTACCTAGTCAGGATGTTGGTCGCGTGACAGAATAGGCTCCTCAGGTAGCTTTTCGCACACAGATCATGCTTGTGTCGTCCATTCATGCCCCGCTTGCAAAGCATGCAGGCCAGTCCTGACTTCTACTACTAGTGTGATTTCAGTACGATGCTTCTGAACATGGAACGGCCCGGGAAAGGGGGGGAGGTCCCCCCTCCCCCAGAGAAGAGCACAAGATGTCTGTGCTCTCCTGCGTTTCAACCCACTATGAACCGCCAACCGTTGTCAAGCAGATAATCAGACCAGAAGCAGGACGACTTTCAACAGCAGGGCCCCACCGTGCAGCAGAAGGGAGCGGGAAGGCTGATTCAGCCAGCGCGGTTCCCTCTTTGCATCTGAAACTGCCGGGTCCCGAACTAGCAAGCCATGAGGATTGTTCCCTCATGAAAAACCAGCTGTCTATGTTCAGAAGCATCTACGACCTACTGATGTCCGGGCCAGGGCGTCCTGTCGGCGCGATGATGACCTCCGGACATTTGTGTGATCCTGCCGACACAGGACACAGAGCTCCGCGCTTCGGAAGTCAGGGGCGGCCTGGAAGAGCTGCAGATAACTGAGTACTTATCAGTAGGCTGTAAGCTGCTTCTCCTTTGCAGCCGCCATCAGTGCCGTCCCTTGTCCAGGAGCTGCAGCTCTCGAACCAGGGGAAGACAGACATCGCGTCGTACCTCGCTGCCCACAGTAAGCAGGGGAGGCCAGGCTGCGCGCCTGCACAGGGAAGAGAGCCCCGACAGTCACGAAGCCTCCTGGCTGTTCTAGGCGTCGGAGCTCTTGAGAGAGAATAGAGAACCAGGCCAGCGGTTACACCGTGCCATGTTGAACTTAAACTCAGTTGAACTTCTGTATCCAGGTGTGGCGTGCCTCGAGCCTGGAGCCGCGGCGTGACGGCGTATCAACTAGGGAGACTGATTGAAAGGAGGGAGGGACAACTTGAGATATTGCTGGAGGCAGTGGTGACTTGCACTGCAATGTTCGAAAATCAATGATGATATGATCGGAGGCGCCGCCAAGGACGGTAGCGGGCATGACGCAGTCGTGAAGCGAGACAATTATGGAAGCCTCTAACCACTGGCACGCAGGTGAGAGTCAATGACGACTAAGACCAGGAACTGCTAGAAAGTGTTCGTGTTCGATCTGGTCTGTTGCGATTGTAGTCATGATATATATATATCAGACACTGGTCTTGCACAGCTAATTTGCTTACCGTCGTTAGTCAAAAGCGGTCCTGGTGATCAACATTACAATCGTCTTGGCTATTGGGAAGCGACTGGTCGAAGAAATTCGTCAACGTCAACAAGCACAAGCCCCCCTAAGGATAGACCGGAGGCAGCTACTAGACAAACCTGTACACCAACTGCTACTAGGTGGTATTTGTGCTTGTGTTGCACCGCCTATCACACCTCAACTATGGCAATTGAAAAGCGTCGTCAAAAGTTGTTTTCTGCAGGAGTGACTGAGCCTTCAATAGTGGGCTTGCGTGTCAGTGGTGTTTGTTGCAGGTGGTCACACCGGCGTGCTGCGTAAGCATTGCAGTTACAGTATTTACTTTCCAAACCAGTGGGCTTGCAGAGAGTGGCAGCTCAGATGGCTGGGAAGGTACATGCGCTGACGTCTGCGGTACAGGTCTGGAACAAATGTTGCGAAGCTGCAGAACGCACCACATAAAAAATGTCCCAAGCTGTCATAGTGCCATGCATACAATTCCGGGCATGTCGTCTAAAGCATGAGTCAAGCAGGCGAGCGAGCCTTTCGCTGTGAACTGGTGAGGCGTAATGCGCATCTGCCATGGTGTGCGACAAAAGAAGATTACCTGTAACCTGGCATTAAAATTGTTTACCTGTACTGTAACGTGGCGTGACGGCATTCATCCGAAAGCAAGATTTCTCTATGGTGTTACTGGTAGAGCACCACTTGCGTGCAATGAGAGGATCCCGATATATGTTGACTTTGACTCTTGCGCTGATTTCACATTAATCAGCAGTATGCAGTTCAGTCAGACAGTGCCCTCTCCAGAATGGCACTGGCTGAGCAGAGCGCGGGAGCTGACGTAACAGCAGGCGGCGCGCAAGCACATTTGCGTACGTTGTAGACTGGATGCACGCCATGCTGCGCTGCCATTCAAATACATGTTCATGGCAGCTTTGATGGGGCGCTATTGCTGAAGAGTGGCTGGGCACCGAGGTCAGCTGTAACCATATTTTGTTTTGATGCATCGGTGCTGCAGGGTATGATAAGACGAAGGTGGCGCTTTCTGACTGCCTTTGCTGCGCTTGGCAGCACTGACAAATGACAAAGGTAGCTGATGAAGTAACGGCAAGGTCGGGCGAGTTTCGAGCACAACACAAAACATTGAGACCTCACACCTTTTACCTCAACGAAGGTCATTCAACCTCATCATTGCCAGCATGTCCTGCACCCTTACAGATCCCCTCACCATGCTTGCTATCCTCCCTCTACTGCCCCGCCCCTATACCCCGGCCCAGATCAAACAGTGCTGCACGGAGCACGCACGCCGCGGTGGCCGCCTTCGCGCGCAGCGCTTGTGCGTGAAGCACCGAGCGCGCGTTGCTTGTGGATGAGGCGGCTGAGGAGGCAGTCTTCGTGGCGGCGGCGGCGACAGCATGCATCGAAGCAGTCAACAGGGCTCGGATGCGTGTTTACAGGCGGCGACGGCGGCTTCACGCGCCACGGCACCATCATCGACGGCGTCGTCATGAGTCAACAGCGCTCAGCAAGCGCGCTGACACGCTGGCAGCTGCTCTTAGGAAGCGGGGTGCACAGCGCCGCAGTGCAGGCGCTGGCGGCACACACTCTTACGCTGTGGACACTGCTGCGGGCGCACTGGACCCTGCTGGAGGCGGCAGCGGCGGCGGCCGCAGCAGCGGCGGCGCGCGAGCATGCAGCGGCGCTGTGTGCGGCGTGCGGCGGCAGTGGATGAGGCCGTGGAGCGACGCGCCGCAGTGGAAGCGTACGATAGGCTTTGGCAGCGCTCAGGCGGCGGTACGCCGCAGAGGCAGCCAATGCGCAGCGGCAGCGCGGGGGATGGAGGCGGCGGCGGCGGCGGCGGCGGCGCGGTAGTGGCGTGAGATTGCAGCGCGGAGACACTGATAGAGGCAAGCTGCGCCACGCATGCCAGCGCCGCTTGACTGCTGCGCAGCGCGCTGCCAAACAAGCAGAGGAGGAGGCAGCGGCTGCCGCGCTGGCGGCAGAATTTGCGGCGGAGGAGGCCAAGGCACCGATTTTGCCGTTTACCAAAGTGAGGATTTTGCAGTTGGCGCAGTTGTTGCTGTACTGTGGATGCTCCGCGAATTTAGGACGTGCATTAGTGGCAACCCACTCTTGTTGTGTTGCATGTATATACTCGACGGATCCTGTTGTGATTTCTAAAAATAATGCATAACCATACTTGACGTATCTTGTTGTGCGTATTTCAAAACAATGCATAATGAAGTGTCCCGCAGAGAGCTCGCTGACTTACACAGCTTGCTGACTTGGCTGGCTGCTGCCAACTGCAAGCTGGCATCAATCACAATAGGCTGCTTGTAAACCCCTTGCTGTACTGCTCTCAGCAGCCTAAGTCATAGGTCTGCGCTCATGATGTTCCTGCGCTAACCCTAACCCTCAGTCGCGGCTCTGCGATGCACTGCTAAGCGCACGCAGGCGCACATGCCGACGACGCGCCGGATTGCGCTTACCGTGACCGCACGCTGCATTCGTACAAGGCGCAGGAGCGCTGTCACAGAGCGATAAAACTGGACACGCAGCGCTCAGCAGAGCTAGGGGTAGGTAGGTACTTAACTGACTCATGTCTGGATGAAGTGATTCAGCCATGCACGATGGCAACAGCAACGCGATGATGATTTGTGCACTAGTTGAGGAGTGTGTGCAGTTTGCCTGCTGCAAAGTAGTTGGTGATGCCTTGGTCCCGGTCGCATGCTGAGCTGCAGGATTTTGTGATCATGTCTAGGTTGTGGTCTGGGGGAGTTGTGCATGGTAAAGGAGTCATCGCCAGGGCCGACTCTGCTGACGGAACAGAATTTACTACAATGCGGATTTTGATGTTTGGTGCCGTTCCTGACACCCAGGAACGCGCGCCGTTCCTGACATGCAGGAACGCGCAGTGCGCTTTTTTGGCAAATTTCAGTTTGCCTTATGATGTCAAAGACTAAGATTATGTCAACAAATAGCAGAGTGCATGAATGTAGCCGATCTTGCGGGGGGAAATGTGTAGATAGAGACCTGCACCACTCATGCGTCATTCACAACATGAAATATATGCTGTGCAGCCGGACGTCGAGGGCGGTGGTCTTACTATAGTATATGTATGTGCCATTATGCCATATGACCCGACGCATTTAATGACACATCACATCATTGAGTACAGTCAACCTCATGTACTTCAAAGTATCAAGTTCACACTTGAACTTGAAACCTCTCGGCATAAATATGGATCCAGCATGTAATTAGGCCAAGCATATGACTTGGCACGCGCAAGCTTACATGCACACCATTGAGTCAAATTAAAATGTGGCCGTCACAACCTGGGATGGCTTACGCAGAATTTATTGTCCATGTGCGACCCCCGTGCATCTCAGCGTAGCGCTGGTGTCTCACGTTACCTCGCTGTCTTCCTTGTTTTGCGCATCTGGCAGCTGACTCAGAGGGTGAGCCTGTCATCACGGTCAAAGCCGAAGTGCAAAGAAGCGCTCCTTCAGGGCGACCGCGCCGCCAAGTGCGCTCGTTGGAGCTTGATGGCAGGTACGCCTGTAATCACGTGCTGGCAGTTACGCTGATTGCCAGTACGCAGACTACTCCCAACACACTTCTAGTACCTATCGACCAGCGTCAGTCCTCTGTTGCTACTAGATCAGTCGCCTTTATGTCTGCTTCTGACGAGATGCAGCAAAATGCTGGCGGGCAGCAGGTCGCCACATGGTCACAGCTCTCACACTTGACCGCTGCATCGTGGTGGCGCTTTTACCGTTTCATGATGGCCAGCACAAGAATGCCAGCACAGAAATTACAATGCCGGTCCTGCCCGCGCATTGTTCTTCACTTCACCAACCTACAAGTTGTTAAAGGTGCTGCCTGTGCAACTGGACTAGTGCCACCAAAGACTGTGACTGAGTGTGCTGCAACGCTTTTGGGTTTGCAAGTGTCATTTGAGGCGCACGGCTATAGACTATACCTGCAGCTGATGCTGGCGAGTATACTATGGGAGCGCTGATGCGCCACACGCTGGAAAACTGTTGAAGCTTATGAATGATTATACGTGCTTTTTGACACTTAATTATGAATAAACACATGTTTTCATGAACTTTTGGAAGCAAGTAAAACAATTCAAAAAACTTGAATTAGAGCCATTCTGTACGGCTGTTTGCGGCCATGAATTTCTGGCGTGATTCACGAGCCAGCATTCCATACGACAGAAGCGACCTGATTCATTGGACGTGAACTGCGTCAGAGGTCGCTGACGAAGCAGCTCATGCCACGGCGCCGGAGCGATGCTGCTGGCACTAGCATTCCTAAAGGCCACGGCACGCGCAACGACAGCACGGCATGCCTCGCCACCAAGTGCCTCGCATACGCACTTGTTTGGCCGCGCCATCTGATTGGCTGAGATGTTTCCGTACTTCTTTTTAAATCACGCCATGTTCCCTTCATCGAGCCTGAAAGGTTGTCGTGAAAGTCATGACCTGATCAGCGGCCCTTCATAATCGACGCCACTTTTTGTCATGATATTTCACGGCAAACTGGGACGTACAGAATGGCTCTTATTATAGTAAATACATGTTTTCATGAAATTGAAGAATCAAAAAAATCTGAAATTCTTTAAATAATGACAAGTTGCACCGGATTCATGCATATCGACGAGACTGATGTGTTTGCGCCTTTGAGGTTGGGGCTCGCATGATCGGTGGCTGTTTGGCCCGGACACACGTTGCGACTGTCACATGCAATTTGAGGCGTTCAACATTTGTCCTTACAGAGGGTGGTGTGGGGTCACGTGTGGCTGAGAGGCATCCCTGAAGTCAATATGAAAACGAATTAAAAGATCGTAGAGCTCTAGGTGACAAGGGATGGTTAGCCTCAATATATTGGAATCCACTGGCAGGCACATCCCCAGCAGCATTGAGCATGCAGACGGTAGCGCCTCCAATTTTTTTTTAATGCAGCGAGGCAGCAGCAGCACAAGCAGCCCCATTTGGTGACAGCGCTGCTGATGGCATAGGGGAGAAAGTGAAGGAGGGGTACACTTGAGGAGGCGACCGGCTACCTCGTTGCAGAAATTCTGGCCCATGCGCTACGTTTTGGCAACTTTGAAACTGCTGGGGGCCCCTGTCTTCAAACCTACATTGTGGTGCTGCCACATTGTGCACACTTCCATCGAGCGCTGTTGCAGCATGCGCGGCGCATCGACAACAACTGCCAGGCGCAGACGCTCAGCTGAGCGCTGCTGTGGCTGAGCTGTGCTTCACTGAGCATGGCGTGAGCACCACGCGCAGGGGCTGTACAAAGTTGGGCAACCGCACACAGCAGCAGAATCTGAGGCGGCAGCAGCGGTGGCGCCATCACGCAATGGGCCACAGTGGTGCAGCCCGCACTACTTAGTGGCAACACTGCTGCCCTCATTAATGGCCGCTTTCCTCCAGGAGAACGTCCACCACCGCCAGAAGGGGCTCAACCCCGACATTCAGCCCAACGAGCTCGTGCACATCGACGTGCCTGGCAACATGGACACGAGCTTCGACATGCCGCCCCTGTACAAGGCAGCAATCAACCCGTCTGCTGAGTCATCTCAAGTGCGCTACACCAGCAAGACGGTGTGCATGTACACTCGACGGTCAACTTCAAGTTGGCCTCCACGGTGTCGGGCGCGGTACTCCTGGCAAAAGAGCACCAGCACCAGCACTGGCTGACCGTCGAGGACCTGGTACGCGCACACCGTCTTGCTCGTGTAGCGCACTTGAAACGACTCAGCCAACGGGTAAAATGCTGCCTTGTACAGGCGCGGCATGTCGAAGCTTGTATCCATATTGCTAGGCACGTTGATGTGCACAAGCTCGTCGGGCTGGATGTCGGGGTTGAGCTCCTGCTGGCGGTGGTTGACCTTCTCCTGTATGAAGGCGGCCATAAATGAGGGTGGCAGTGTTGCCACTGACCCAGAGTAGTGCGGGCTGCACAAGAGCGGCATAGTACGGTGATGTGTGGCATCCACGCAATCACTGCGGCTTGATGATCACCTCTGAACGGTATTCCCCGGTGACCATGCCATGCAGTGCACGCAGCACGCGCTGGCCGTCGCATGCAGCGAAGTTCCAAGTGCACTGCAGTTGCACTACATCAAATTTTGAGAGAATGCAAGCACCCAATGCGTGTATCTGTTGTGAGGGTGACGGAACATACCTACCATTTACTTCCCAGGCATGAACACAGACATTGTACTAGCTTCTGCCGATGGCATGCTCCCAGTTTTTAAAGATGACAGCCCTCCCTCTCTTGCACCTACGTTTCCATCACTCCACACACAACACACCGTGGCGCAATGGAAGCGCACCAGGGTGGTACCCTGGGGGTACAGGTTCAATTCCTGTCGGTGTGTAAAACCCTGTTGTGCTTGCAGTCTTGCGCAGAGCTTGCCATACCTGACGTGTACGTTTGCAGATATGCAGTAGGAAGCATTTGAGCTGTTTCGTTGTGTCAGCAGCTACAATGCATTCCGCTTGAAAGGCATTGATTCCAGTGTCGAAAGCAGAAGCACTTGCATAGCCAGATGTTGTATCAATCCTTTCAAATCGTGAAGAGCAGCAATGCTCACCCAGACGAGTCACAGCAGAGGCGCAGTGTGAAAGCACTTGACAAGTATGCTATATGGTGAAAGTGCTCCAAGAAGTCTACAAGTCGATGCATCAGCACTGTGCATGTGAGGGCATCAACATTGATGCACAACAGATGCTGGCTGATGCAAGTAGATGCGACAAGCATACGCTGCGGTGCTCCTTGGCACTGGTCAGCATTCATCTGCAGGTACCCACTGTGGTTGCTTTTGCATCTATACTGTTTCTGCAGAGCGTGCGTGTCTGCCTCAGATAGGAATGCAGCACATCACCTTTCACAACACATGTGGTCGCCTAGGAGCGCTGACGGCGGTTGTGTGGCTTGTGTCATTAACCCATAGCCGTATCATTTGTGCTGATCCTGTTTACTGTCCTAACATGTGTGAGCGCAGCCGAATGTGCAGTCAGCTCACAGCGCTGGCCGAGCACTGCCTATGGTGCTCCCGGGCTGGCCGCATGCTCATCATGGCACACTGATGATGACGTTGACACGCCATCCCTGTGTGAACATAAGCACTGCCCCATGGCGTAAGGTGCAGCACTTTGCGTGATCAAGAGTTTGCCGCTCCGGGCGCACAGCTGAATGCCAGAGTTGAAAAGCTGCGAGCACACTCAATTGTCATTTTCATTCTGTACAATCATCGATTTGACTGGTGCACTTTCTGCACGCTGGGGTCAAGGCAGCGCTGCATGTGTCACGATCTCGGATCTCTGCAGCAACGTTCACCTGCGTCGCATTCAATGCCACCACGAGAGCAGCAGTACCTACGACATCAATTGCACGCCTAGGCCCATCAGGGTCCCATGTGCAGCATTTGAAGTTTCTGGCTCACACTGTCAAAATGTGTTCGACAGTGCTGGATGAACCAATGGGTTTGAAGCAGACAATGCCCAAACCTCCCTTGCCAAATGACAAGCGCAAACGCAGCTGCCCCCGCAGGTGCGGGGCTGGCATTGGGACTTGCCAGCTCAATCGTACCTGTAAAGTCCCCCGGAATTGTCGTATAAGAAGTTCGAACCAGAGCATGCCCTGCTTATTTGTAATGGTTGCTTTCTGTGTGCACATGGTGGCACACGCAGACTTTTAGCCTGCTATGTTGCTCTGTTCACATTCATTGTGCATTGCTATACCACAAGCTGCATCAAATATGCATGTCACTTTGTTCTGTTCTTCAAGCGAAAGCAAACTGCAAACTTGAAGGGAGGACACGCCACCTCGCCGACGCGCTGAACCAGGATGCTAACAAAACAGGATGGCCTACAGGTTTCTACGTCATGCTCGTCGAAGATTACGGTGACAAAGTCATACGCAGGGGGGTGGCGAGCCGGTACACTGCATGGTGGCCATAACTAAGGCACGGGTGGGCTTGCTGGTGCTTGTGGCCTTGGCGGCGATCGTGGTGCTAAAGAATCCAGCAATCACGTGGTGGAAAAACACTCGAACGAGCATCAAAAATTCCTATAATGCTGCAGCCATTCCGGGCACCAGAGAGGTATACAACTTGCCCTATCCTCAGCACACATACGCCGTCGAGCACGATGTACATGTTGTCATTACGGCGTCTGACAGCAGCGAGGACTTGCAAGCCAGCATCGACTCTCTGCTGCGTCAGGACTATGCGAAGCTCTATATATGGGTGGTTGACAGAGGTGTGGAGGGGGACATTGCCGAATTCCTGGAGGTTAGGTGAGATTCGTCACAACTGCCATCGCCAGGTTGGCAGATCAGTAAGCTAGTTTCTGGTTGAGTATGCAACAGTTCAGATCAATGGGTCTTACTGGGCTCATGGTAGCAACAGTGCTGCATGTGCTGCCACTTCCGTTGTCGTGTGGTACGGCACCACTGTCATGTGGGCAACAACTGAACCGTGACGCAAAGCGCGCAGTGCGTGCTGGGTGCTGGCGTCTCACATTGACAACAAAGTACATGCTGGCTATAGGTACCGTCTTTAGTTTTGTCATATACTTCTATATAAATGCAGCAAATGCGCTGCATGCGTTGCCATGTGCATTATTCTGCAGCAGTATCGTCACCTCCTGCGTGGGCCACTTACTTCCCCGTTGTGGGTGTCGTTAGTGCCTGACTAGCACTCAGAAAGCTGTATGTGCTGCATGCTGGCACTCTCGGTGCTGCTTCCGGCGAATTGACAGGCGGGTGCAGCTGCAGAGGTTGATGCTGAAGCAAGCACCATTTTTCAAAAATGGTGCAAGCAGCACACCTGCAAGTCATTGGATCATGAAGCAGTGACAGTCTTCTCCACAGCGTGTATGTGTGCCACACGTCCCGTGATTACACGCACAACAAGTAGCATTGGCGAGGGTGCCGAGAACGAGGTGCACTGGTGGTGTTTGTGATCTGCTTGGCGCTTCATTGCTGGTGACCTGTCAGCAGATTCTGAACGGTATCTGTATTTTGCCTGCTGGAGTGAAAGTTGGCGTGTTTCACCAGCTCTGTAGCCATTCACTATGCCAGAGAACTGGCTACTACCATTATCAGATGCTAGAGCTGCTTGCCAGGGGACGATCTTCACTTGGTTGAGCAACGCCACGCATTTACACCTTCCTAGCTGTTCAACGAACACTGCGGATTTCGCACAACCTTCAGCTTGCAAAACCTCACTTTGATATTACATGCAGGCCTTGAGGGCCACAACACCGTGGCCCTGGGACCGCACGACGCCACTTCACAGCTGCGCCGCCGCCCCCCCCGTCGCCGCAGATACAGCGCAGAGCCCCACATCAAACTCCTATGCAGCGCCGCCGCCGCCGCCGCCGCACCCGCAGCAGCAGCGCTCAAGAACGACGCCAACGCCAATGGCAACGACGACAACGGCAACGGCGACGGCCTCCTGTGGGCGCTGCGCCGCGTGCGGAGCGCTGCCACCCCCAACGACCTGGTCGTCCTCATGACCGCGCGCCACCGCCTCGCCGCCGACGGCGCGCTCGCGCAGCTCAACGCGCGCTTCGTTGACACCAAGTGCTGGGCGGCGCACGGCGCGTACGTCGCAGCGTGGCGCGGCGAGACGCGCGTCGTGCGCAGCGGCAGCGGCGGCGGCGGCGGCGGCAGCGGCGGCGGCAGCGGCGGCGGCAGCGGCGGCGGCGGCGGCGGAGGCGGTGGGTTTGGCGGCGGCGGCGGCGGCGGCGGCGGCGGCGGCGGCAGCGGCGGCGGTGGCAGAGGCGGCGGCGGCGCGCGCGCGCTTGCCGCGGCGTCGGCCGACGCCATCTGGACGTTCAAGGCGTTCCTGGTGGACTACCTGGGGGAGGAGGGGGGCTGGGGCGACGGCAGCAGGGCGCTGAGCGCTGCTGCTGCTGACGGCGCTGCTGCTGCTGCCGTTGCTGGTGGTGGTGGTGGTCCTGCTGCCGGTGCTGGTGGTGTTAATGCGGGTGATGGGGGGGTGGGGGAGGGGGAGGGGGGGGACGGGGGCGGGGACTGGGAGGAAGGGGGGCAGGCGGCCAGGGACAGGGCGCTGCGGATGCGGCTGGTGCTGCAGGTGCTGGACCTGGCGGGAATGGCGCGTGTGCAGTTCATTGCGACGCCGCTCTACTCGCATCGCTCAACATCACAGGTGATGCTCAGCTTTTGTGAACTTCAAGTGCTTTCAATGAGGCGCAGAGGTACTGAAGTGCGGTGTCGTGCTTTGCCTAGCGGTTGAGGTGCGTCCATTGCCCAGGTATGTACGCGGTGTGAGGCGCGTGCGCAGTCCATTGCAGAGCACTGCTGCAACGCAGTGCTGAGCAACGCCATGTCGGGCAATGTTTACTTTGAAAGTACACTGAACAGTGTGTAGCCACGCCACCTGAAGCCTCTGTGTGCACTAGGTACATGCGCACAAACAATGGAGTGCACCACAAGTGCTTGGTGCCCTTTCCGCTTCAACTCATGTCCATTCTGGTGGTGACACCATGAGGATATCCCTAACCCAACTTTATACAAGGAGCAACCCCTATCCTGACTTTATGCCTGGCCGTACTTGAAGTTGCCCAGTTTCCTTGTAGCTTCAACTCGCCGCATTGCTCTTGAAGTGCATGCTCATAAACTACGGAGTGCGCAACAAGTGCTGGTGCCCCTTCCCCTCCCCAAACTTCAACTAATGTCCGTTCGGGTGGTAACACCACGAGGGTCAACTTCAAGATTTCCACCATCCTTGTGGCTTCAGCTCGCCGCACTGCTCTTGGGCTTGATCGCATTGCTTGCCTTCTGTCGTTGTAGTTTTGCGTAAATGTTGCTGGGTGAATGCCCCTGTCAAGGCTCTGTGTCTATCAGGTTTTTCCCTGACCATTTCACAGTAGCAGTTGCAGGATCATACGCTAGCGCTACTTGAAGCGCAGTGAAAGGCACACGAATGCGCTTTTGCGCTTTTCTTTGTTTGGCTCGGGCTGTCATGACCAGATTGAATTGGCTGTACAGCGGACGATTTGCCCGATACCCGTTGTGATTCAACAAGCATATGCATACTTTTGAAGTACTCTTTGATTCGCTTTGAGCCATATTTGAAAGCAGCCTCTTTGCCGTGCATGTTTCTCAACAGTCTCTTCATCATGGCCATGGGTTGAAAACACAAGCCCATGCGCTGAAGTTGCAGTTTGCATTTCTGAATGTTGCTTGCCTGCAGCTTGAGGTTTTCGTTCACCTTTTGACGTCCTGCAGGCTAGTGAACTATCACCTTTGCACTTCATTGATTTGCATTGCTTTTTTTTTTCCGTACAAAGTGCACGCCTGTCGATTGCAGTTGAAACCTTCGTCCAACTTCAACCTCAACTGTCCCTCATCTGCTGCACAAGCTGTCCAACTCAATCACTTGTACATCGGACGCCGCATTGCCACGCACACACTCCCAGTTGCGCACTGCTACCTGGTGCTAACTGCTGGATGTAACAGCCATGTACTGTCATGAAACTGCCAGTTTGAGTTGCAGCTTGCGGCAGGGGCGCGACCGCTAGCGCTGGCAAACGTCACGCGACGCGAGCCGCTGCAGGAGGTGAGCTCAACTTCAACTGAATACACACACATTGCATGTAGTAACTTCAACTGTGACGCACTTTGTATGCAAGTACCTACATAGTCGTGCTGAAGTTTTTGAATTCCAGCAAAGGAAGCCCAGCGAGTGCTGCTGGGTGCGCTGCTGTGACTGAGGGCAGACTGGAGGTTGCACGCACGTGTCTCAATCTCACTCATGTATGTGCAGCCAACTACAAATGGTTTTTTTCGCCGCAGGCAAACCCTCTTGTCGCACTGTCTTGCGTCACAAGTTGCGTGTCTGAGTGATCAGAGGGAGAACCCTGCGCAAGCAGAGTCATCGAAACGACATCAAGCCACGCGTCATGTGCGCCACATTGCATGGTATTTGGTTGACGACGCTTGGAAAGCATACCCGCAGCGACCTGATACAATGCTGCTTCGTTGTCCAGGCGTCCCAGCATCAAACCAGCGCTCAGCTCTTACATATCACTGTTACTCACCTTACGTGGTCTGACACTGGGGGGGGAGGGCCCAGATAGGAGAGGAAGTGTTGCACCTTCTTGCCTGGCTGAGTGTGGGGGAGAACCATGCGCACGTAGAGAACTCTAAATGACATCGAGCCATGCTTCATGTGCGCCGCATTGCATTTTATTTGTCTGGTGGATGACGCTCGGAAAGCATAAACGCCCCGCCTGATAGACCCCGTCTCTTGTTATCCAGGCATGCCAGCATCCAATCCGCGCTCAGCTCTCACATATTTACTGTTACCCACCTTACGTGGGCGAACACTGGGGGGGCGGGCCCAATCAGGAGAGGAAGTGGGTCAAGCACTGGCATGTTCGGAGCAGCTCAAGTACTTCGAAGTAGTAGTTATGCGGTGATCAACAGCATCCTGATTGCAACTTGGAGCGCCGCCAGTAGCCCTTTCTGTACTTGCAACTGCGTCACACCACTGCGCTCGTGTGAGGCAGTCCGGGCACTGTGGCATGCTTGCAATCTCCGCGTCAGGCACAGCAAGTCTGAGTGCGACGCATGCCTGCGCGTGCGCTGGTGCCTGGACACTTGGTTCGAATCCGGCATACCTCTCAGGTACAGTTCTGTTGCTGGCCGCGGCTGCATGGCACACGCACTTCATTTCTGCTGTAGGCTGAGCACAGTGGCATAATTGCCGCATAGGCAGTCATGCCGAGCTCAAGGCATTGCAGCCACCCAACGGCGAACCCCAATCCTGACCACGAACAGCAGAACCAGAGCGCCGTCTACCCCCCCCTTCCCCCCCTCTGGGCACCGACCTGAATCACAATGTCCCCCTCTGCCCTCTCCCTAGCCCTGACAGAACCAAAGCGCAAAGGCTAATCCCCCCCTGGCCCTGCACCTGCAGGACATCCACGTCTTCCTGTGCGTATGGGGGCGCAAGCACCTGCTGCAGGCCACGCTGCAGTCGCTGATACACCGTCAGACGGCGGCGCGCCGCATACGCGTGCACATATGGAACAACAACCCCACCATACAGGCAGAGGTACGGACGCGAAGCAGACCGTGGCTTGTACCTCAAGTGTATCTCAAGTGATAACAAATAAAGTACCAGCTGTTTTGTAACAAATATGCAATTCAATTGCAGTGTCAAGTGCGGCGTAGGCCAGCTTGCAGCAGTTGCGGCGGCGGTGTGTGACGGGGGTCCAATAGGGTTAGGGTTAGGGTTAGCGCCGCTTTTGATGATAATCTGCACGTGCGTCGCTGGGTGTCAAGCCATGGCCTTTTGTTTCAAAGGACAGGAGCCAAATATGCCTGCTCTCCAGTGATAACGATCTGGTGCTGAAAAGCAGCACAGAGTGACTCACGGCGGCGCGGAAGTGGTAGCAATGGCAGTGGCAATGTACCATGAGCGCAAAGAGCCCCTGCTTTGTTGGCGACAAGCTAGAAGCGCAGCTTTGCCTTTAAAGGCCTTTCTGCATTTATCGCCGATTGTGTGGAGCAGGAGCCGCAGCATCTGGATCACACAAGCTTTTGTGACATTGCGCGACCAGGATGGCTTCTTGCACTTAAGCCAGCCTTCATGTATGATGTGACCTGCACATATTACCAAATGCCTCACTAGACAACGCCAATACATGCACCATTGGACAAGGGCCCTAGCATGACACGCCACATAATGCGCAAGGTACCTGCTGCTTCTCCCAGCGTTCAAATTCGCTTGTTGCAATGCACATGGGGTTCAGAAAAACAGGTAAATCATACTGACACGAGTGTTGACTGGGAATGCTGCTCAATCAATCAGGGTTAAATAAGCGCCGAGCTTGATCCCTTTGGATACCTACCCACCCACCTCAGTGCTCACATGTACGCCAACATTCTAGACTACGCATCAGAACTGCGGCAGACAGGAGCTGCACTATCATTCACGCCCTGATTCCATGCTCAAAGAAGGTCCAGATGTAATCACTACCAGTTTTATGCATTGAAACGTAGCATGAAGGGTATGATGGCTCATGCTCAATGGATCTCTGCAACCAGCTGCAGGGGGCGCTGCTCACATCTCTCTTCTCGTGCCTACCTTTCCCCTCTTGTGCATCATCGCTCAGGTGGACGCGCTGGTGCCGCTGGTCTCTAAGCGCACAGACGTCGTGCATGCAGACGTCAACCTCTTCAGCTACGCGCGCTTCCTGCACATACGGCAGGTGAGGCGCCGCTTGATGAGCTAGGTGGAGTTGTGCTTGTTGAAGTAGATGTTGAAGTAGCTCACGGATGTCAACCTCTTACGGATGTCAACCTCTTCAGCTACGCGCGCTGCCTGCATATAGGGCAGGTCAGGCGCCGCTTGATGGCCTAGGTGGAGTTGTGTTTGTTGAAGTAGATGTTGAAGTAGCTCACGGATGTCAACCTCTCCAGCTACGCGCGCGCTTCCTGCACATACAGGAGTTGAGGCGCCGCGCGGTCGGGCGCGCTCTCGTTGAGATACATACTCGAGTGAATCGAGTCGCACACTTGTTGAATAAGATGTTGAAGTTGATGCGTCGGCAGATTACTGTAGGTCACGTGGCGCTGTGGGTGCACAGCGAGGGCTATCGACGCCTGACACGAAGATACCAGCCACGGACTGATACTTTAAGAGACTGTAGTACATCATGTAGCTGGCCTACCGAACACGTGAGACCTTTGAACACGTGAGACCTTTCCATACTGCACCATACTACATACTGAGACCTTTCCATACCACTCCTTGTCACCTAGAGCTCTACGTTCCTTTGATTCGTTTCCATGTACAATGGCATGATATGCACGCCTACCTTACTGTCTGTAGGACGTTGCCATCTGAAAGCCACGCAGTCACGCACTGCGACTACAGGGGTCTGGCCAGTTGTACTCCCTCTGGCACACATGTGCGGTCATTAACTGAACAATCCGCGGCATGTACGGTCATTAACCGAACAATCGGCGGCTCCTTCATCGTATCTGCACGTGCGGAAAGTCAACTGTAGTACTCTGCGTAACTTGTCGTGCATCTGATCGGGGCCTGCGCCTGCGCATTTGCCATGGCGTTGGCATTGTGTGCGGACGTGCTTCATGTCAAGAGGTTGAAGTATGGATCAACTTCAATTCTACCTTGCAGTGCTTTGCACCTCTGGTTTTCACCAAAATTAAGCCAGTGTACAGTTGCTGAAAGGTGTTCTGAACCCTGACTTGCTCTGCTTTGGCCAGCGTCAAGACAAGTTCGAGGAGAAGGGTTGGAGGCTAGGTCCACCGGCCCGGGGGATTGTCCAAATAAACAAATTAAACCTGTTTCCATTTTTTGTAGTTTGAAACTGACTGGATGAGAGCGGTGCTTTGCGATCTAACTCATTGGCTGTCCCTCAATCTTGCGCATCGTGAGATACTCGCGATTTCGTGTACAAGCTCACAGGCATTCCCGTCACAACACCAATTGTCTTACTATGACAATTCGTGAAATTTCATCAAATAATCAAATTGAAGTCATCGCGCCTCACACTCTCCGGCGCGCAGACTATGCAGACGCACCACATCGATTACGCTATCATTGTGGACGACGACCAGCTGTTCGCCCACGACTACATCCAGAAGCTCTACGCGGAACGACAGCCCAAGGTCTACACGTCAGTACTCAGAGCGCGCATGAATTATTATTTTTTGCATGGCCAGTACACAGTACACAGTTCACAGCACACAGAGCACGGACAACTTGCTTGTTTTTGCAGGGCTGGGCGCATGAGCTGAGCACTTTACAGACGGGCCATTGATGCACACACTGCCAAAGGGCTACCATGGTTCTCCATGTTGTGATGTTTGTGTCACACATTGGTGAGCACATTGCAGACAGGCCATTGATGTACACACTGCCAATGGTTACCATGACTTGTGTGTCGTAATTTCGTGTCGCACACGAGATTGTTGTGTCACCTGGAGTGTGACGAGCACTGACACCGCTGCATATCCGGTGCACATGCCGAGGGCGCTGAAGACAGGCTTACCTTGACCACTATTGCGCTGATGAGGTAATGATCAATCACTTTGTAGTGTGGACTGCAGCGGCATTGCGCGTCACTGCTCACGTGCTCAGCAGCAGCGCCCCTTTAACCGGCTCTGCAGTCGCCATCGCTCATTGACCACTGCTCAGCCACATTTAGGCAGCCCCGAAACACCATTAATATGACGCACATGGGCAGATCGATGATGATTCACCGGCGATCAGCAATATATTGCACATTAATGACAGTCAACACTGCATGTGTTTGGCGCTCTGAACTGATGGCTTGTTGCTGTTGACGATCACCCGCAGGTCTTGGTGGGGGCGGCAATTTCATGGCAAGAGTTACTTTGACGGCATGCCGCACGGCTCAGTGCTCATCAGCGGCGAGCGCCCGGACCTCACAGACTTCGACTATGCAGGTGACTCTCCCCTGTGTTGCTTGATTTCCATGTTCAAGTTGAACTTTGTGGCATGCCGCACGGCACAGTGCTCTTAAGCGGCGCGCGAGCGCCCGGACCTCTCCGACTTTGACTATGCAGATGATTCTCCCCTGTTGCCTAAGTTCATCTTCAAGTTGAACTTCGTGGCGTGCCGCACGGCACAGTGCTCATCGGCAGTGCGCAGGCGTGGACCTCAGCGCCTTTGACTACGCAGTTGACTCTCCCCGTCGTACTTGTTTCATGCTCTGGGTGCGCAGTCGTGTCGCACTTCGTTGCATCTCCTGCCTGTGGTTTAAGCCTGGCGCTCTCGTGCGATTGACTCACTTACTGCCAGGCATGCAGGAATTGCTGTAAATGCGCAGTACGTACCTACCTCTGTGCACGTGGGTGTGCAGCTGTGATGCCAAAGCTCAGTTGAGGCTGAGTCCACCGACCATGACTGAACAGCAAACCCTAAGCCCAACCCTAGCCCTAGGACTGTAGACCGCACCAGGTACCAAACACCGCAGTCATTTGCAGTTGATTTCCATGAAACAATGCCACAGACTGCATCATTGTCACCATTGACCTTCCTGCTGCTAAGGCCAGCCCTACCCTCTCCCCCTCCTCACTGTCATTCAAAACACAGCGCGGCAAGCTCTGGAGGTTGATCGCCCCGCTTGCTGCCGATTTCAGCTCCCTGCTGAAGATCATTTTTTACCTTGCACCTGAGGGGTCCATCACCCCTCTCACTGCCAATTTTACCCCCCCCCACGCCAGCCTGATCTTGATCCTGACTCACTGCCTCGTGCCCACAGGCCCCGGGGGGTGCGTCATCGACGCGGGCGCCTTCATGATGCCGGCGACGTTCATGATACCGCAGCAGTTCATCTCCCTCGACGACCTGTGGCTGTCGTACGTGATCAACATGGCGGGGTGGAAAGTGAAGCGCACGTTCGTACGGCCGCGCTTCATAATGGACCGCAAGACCACGTCCGTCGCGCTGTGGCTCACGCTCAAGTCGGAGAAGGACGCGTTTTTGGAGTTCCTCAGGGACGGCGGCTGGGCCGTGTAGCGCGTTGCGCTACGCTGCACTGTGGGGCAGAATCACACTTCAAGTGCGTACGCACACTTCAAGTGTGCAAGTGTGTACCCACACTTCAAGTGCGTACCCACACTTCAGGCGCGTACCCATACATACCCATGAATGTTGGGTGCTGGGGCAGGCATATGTATGCGTCGTTACCATGACAACCCATCGCTGCCCCGCCAACATCAGCATTCAGGTGCGAACAGTGCCTGGAAAGTCGTGATTGATGTACGACGGGTTGCGGACCTCTTTGGTGGTCTGCGCTCGCCTGCCACGCCCACACACAGGCGAGTCACGCCGGGCATACAGCCTGCGGAAAAAGGGGTTTGGCTTCTGTGCTCACTGCTGGAACCAGAATGCCCAGTGCTCAGCGTCGCTCTGCCAGCAGCCCCCGGCTGCGCAGCAGCATCGTTGTCACACATCTGCACGCGGCAGACAGCTCCTGCTGACTAGCAGTGTTATGCAAGGTCTTCCCGCGTAATGGCCGCGCAGCTGACCATGAAAGCATGACGTGCTAATGCGAGGAAGGGGGTTGAGTCCCGGTGCAGGCAACCCTCAACGCGTACCTGCCCAAACCTACTTGAGCCACGGTCAGGAGTCCACAGCAATGCCATCTGACATGCTCAGTCTGAAGCGTCATGTCCACTGGTACTGCAGATCATTCGCCTCCAGTGCTAGCACAGCAGAGGCCGCAGAGCCCCGCCTTGGCTACGAGCACGCACAGCGTGCGCTGCGCTTCCAGGCACAGTCTAGGCAGCAAAGTCACGGTGCACAGCGATGGTGGTACCATCATCATTGGCGTCGTTGCATGTACATGGGATGATCAGCAGAGCACTCAACGCTTGCGTCCACCCTGGTAATATCACATCACATGCCCTCATCTGCGACCACCCGTTGTGACGGCCTTGGCCCATGGAGCGCCGTATTTGCACCCTGACCTACATGTGCCGTCATGCGCATCATCCCATTGTGTCCTTGCTGCTTTGAGCGCTGCATTTGCATTCTGTGCGCCGCCTCCTGTGCATTGCGTACGCGTCTTTGCAAAGCGGTCAGTGTGCGCGCTTGTGTTTGGCAGCAGCTCCAACAGTCGTGCACTGCTCGCCGATAGGGTGCATCCGCTCCGCCTGTGTTGCTGACCTCTGACTCACTCCCAATGTTGACTGGCAAGCGCACGGTCATATGAGTGCTGTGAATCCCCTCTCATCACAATGAACCAGTCGCTGTATGTCAAGCGGCCACTGCTGCATCATCAGCTACGTGGAAGACGAGAGAGCCCTTGTATCATCAGAAGAAGCGACGACCCTAATACATATGCAGGCACCGACATAATTGTAAACTGCAATGGTGACTGTTGCTGATGGGCCCTGGTGTCACCCACAAATTCCCTTGTAGCCATGGCAGGGTCAGAGCTGAACGAACACCCAGATCATGTATGCTGGACGTGATGTACATGCAGATAGCGGCGATGATGCGCACGGTCTGGTGGCGCTGTTGCCGCTCTCAGAGTCAGTGCTGGGTACACTATGAGCACTGTGTCATCATGAGCAGTGTGCAACATGGTGCGCTGCGAGCACCTGTCCACTTGCATTCTCATGCAGTCGACGAGGCACTTGAACACAGCAGCACATATGCAGCCCTTGGCGACAGAGGATGGGGCGCACGGCACGCAGATCTGTCTGGCGGCAGGGCATGCATGCAAAGGGCGGGAATGCACGCTGGCAGCGGGGGAGGGGATGGTAATGTGCTCTGATCATTAGACAACAAACATCAACGTCTGAACGAGGTACAACAGCGGTCCTCAAATGCACCGGATCCTCAACCACGGCAGACAACATGTACTGCGTATCACTCAAACACACGCACGCACCAGCGCGACGCGTCAGAAAATGCTTCTGCAGCCACGACATATTGCCACTGCGCCTCCCTCAAGTGAGCGGTTTTAGGAGCGTGACCATGACGCTGTCGTGCGCGCCTTTGAGCAGCATCTGCCCCTGGAAGTCCACCACGCCGCGCTTCTTGGCGGCCTTGAGCGTGCCCATGAGCGCCTCAAAGTAGTCCTGCCCCTCCTCGTCGTCGAACAGGACGCCGTAAGTCACGCCAACTGCGCATGGCGAAAAAAAAGACAACAATAAGTTATTGAAGTTCACATATGAAAGCTTTCTGAAAGTGATGAGCAATGTGCCCATGAGCGCCTCAAAGTGGTCCTGCCCCTTCTCGTCGTCAAATAGGACGCCGTATGTTACGCCGACTGCGGAAGGTCAGGAATAGCGTGTAAGGTGAAGTATGAAAACTTTGTTTAAGTGATGAGCAATGTGCGTAAAGCATCTGAAGGACTGTATTCCTGCCCTTGTGTGTCGTCAAACAGCACGTCACGCCGACTGAGAATGGCGGATGTAACACCAGACAACAAAAAGCTCTTGAAGTTGACGTGCGAGAGCCTTCTGACAGTGAGAGCAATGTGCGTAAAGCATCTGGGGGACTACATTACTGCGCCTCCCCATCAAACAGCACGTCGTAAGTCATGCCGACTTTGAATATGGCAGAAAGAAAGCACAACAAACACACTGTTTAAAAGCTGAAGTACTTGAGGTTTCTGGCAGCGATGAGCAATTTGTGCACAAGTGTCAAAAGACCGTGTAGTCCTACTTTTGCTCGCTGTCGAGCAGCATGTATGTCATGCTGACTTCAAGCGGGCAGAAACAAGCCAGCATCAGAATCAACTGAGCGGCACGATGAGAGGTTCTGGAATGTGTGTAAAACCCGCAACGGACTGCAAGGGACACTGAACATCACGCCGTGCGTCACGCCGACTTTGATTGGAAAAAGCCAGCACCACCTTGAGTTGAAGGATGCTGCCTCAAATTTGGTGATGACTCACTTGTACATGTGACAATTCAAGACAGCATTGTAAGCGCGATGAATGTGTGCATGAGAACATGCAAAAACTCTCAAGTGATGCATCAAAAGTGTCCAGTACACAGTCCCGGCCCACTAAACCTACATTGGCAAGCAATGCTCTTGGATAAGGACACTATCCTGGCTTTCTCATACTGCGTCGGTCAGCGGGTCATTGTGATGTCTCTCAGATGAAACGAGCCCTGATCTTACCTCAACAGCCATGACAAGTTGGAGTCGGTGCTGCTGCAAAGCAAGTTAACATGTTGAATTTGTCACTCTTGAATGTGCTGCGCTTTGAGCGTTTGAGTTTGCCTCGGCAATGAGCTGCTGCTCTTATGCAGCGCTGACTCCTGATCAGCCAGCCGTATGCTAGGCGCGGGCGCAGAAGATAGCAATACGAATCTGTGTGCATCTGCACAGACCCATCGTAGTGGTCTGGTCTGCAAATGACTAGGAGTTTGCCTCTCGTGCTCAGTATATAATCTTGCCCTTGCCTAGCCCAGTATTTGCAAGCCTTCGCTGGATGCTTGCTGCCTACGCCAGCGTCAAAGTTGTGTGCAGCCTCTCGGCACAGAGGTCACTCACTTTTGCCATCTGCCTGTGGAGTGCCCAAGCGGGTGATGACCTTGCGCAGATGCTCCACCTCCCGCTCGATCTGCTCGTTGTTGGCCATGCTGCCTGCTTGGGGATATGTATGAAGTAAGCGAGAACACAAGAAAACCGTTTCGACGATCTTCAACTCGTACTTGATGTTGGTGCCTGAAAGAAAGAAACACACACACAGCAGCGATGAGCCGGCTTGCGCTGGTGCTGTTGGTCCTGCTGCAAGTCTTTGCTCTTTGCGTGCTGGCAGCCAGTGCTGCCAGACCAACTAGCGATGATCCGAAAGGGCTCGTCACTGTTGCTTTCGGCATCATGGTGTACCAAAGACAGGGCGTCAGTGCCGAGTCTGCCTTGATGCAGTTTCAACGTCTGCTCAGGACTCTCTATGATCCTGTCAATACCTACGCAATACACGTGGACAGCAAGAGCGATCCCACGCTCATAGCTGGCATCAACAGGATACTGCAACGGTTGCCGAATGCGGTCATGCTGGAATCCACAAGCGTTGCATGGGGAGGAATCAGCGTGGTGGAGAGGACGCTGGCACTGGCTCAGGCTGCTCTTGAGCTGGACCAGAGATGGTCGTATTTCGTCAACATTGGGCACGAGGATTACCCGAATGCCTCGCCGCGCGAGATACGCAAGGCACTCACAGCGATGCCTGCTGGCAGAAACTACATGAAGTGCTGGCACTTGGCGGAGCACGACTTCTTTGGCCAAATCGAAAGGCATGGACCCAAGGCTCGCAAGGTGAGCACACAACCGCCTAGAGCCATAGTCGTGTTGAAGTTGAACAAAAATTGATCATGTGGATTCTGTTGAAGCTGGTGAGATGACACGGTGGAAACCAGACTCCCACCGAGATGACATGACTCGCACGCGGTGCTGAGCGCCACTTTTGGCTGAAGCCGTGAAGGACTTCAAGTCTCAGCTACCACATCATGCCCCATTCGCCCCTGTGCCATTCCACCAATGTGCAGGTGGTAGTGGATGATTTTGCGGGGATGGTGCACCCCACTGGCTTCTCCAAACCGGCCGACTCGATGCGCGCCCTGGGCTTCCAGTTCTACAAGTCCCTGCAGCAGATGGTCATCAGCAGGGACTTCTGCCGCCATGCCGTGTACTCTGCAGATGCACGGCGCCTGTTGCTCGTTACGGCATCATGTGAGTCATTGGATGAGTGGAATTGTCGCAAATTGGACAGTGCGCCTTGAACACGAGTATGTACAGTAACCAGTGTGCTGTTCGCTGCATGCAATGGCCACACGCTTGTCCAGGTTGCTGTCGTCGCAACGTGGTGTCAATTCCCAGTGCACAATATGCAGGCTGCTGCTGCGAGAGTCGTTGCCGCTGCCGCTGCTCCTGCAGCTGCTGCCCACCGTTGAGTGTTGGAGCAAGCGCAACTAGTGCCGCTGCACCAGTGCGTTCATAATGTAATCATGCAAGATGTGGAGCAAAGTTACAGAGACTTGATTTCAGCGCTGCATCCTGACTTGATGTACGCACAACATGTCTGGCTGCATCAGCAACGCTCATGAACAGATGCTCTTAGCCAAATACAAGTACGTGCTCAAGCTCGCCCTCAATGCAACAGCCATCACAGATATGAGAGCTCACCGTTTGATGTGCATGGCCGCAAAGCTCACATAGGTACCAAGACAGGGACGAAAAGAAATGCTTACCTGCCCGCTGTGTGTTGGTCACGTCAATTGCGTCTCCGCCGCCTGCCGCAGTGCTGGCACCGGACGAGGTGTTCTTCCCCACGCTACTGCAGCAGAGTGACAGTTACAGGAGCACTGCCACTTGCGACAGCACGCTGCACTACAGCCACTGGATCAGGCCCGGGCACTCGTGGCACCCGGAGTACCTGGATCTGACGCACCTGGAGCTGCTGCTAGGGGGGCGGCCGTGGGTTGGAAGGGGGGACGTGCTTTTCTTTCGAAAGGTGATGATGATGATGGTGTGGTTGCAGCCACGTACTTTCTGGAGCATTTTGAGGAATCTGGTGTCGTATGTCATGGTGATGTACTCTTGTGCTGCTGCTGCTGCTGCTGCTGCTGCTGCTGCTGAAATTGACTGGATGTGGCTGTTACATTTCGTTGGCGCTTTGCTGTGAGTTCTCGCTTCTCTCTGTAGCACTGGTACATCTGCTGGCACGTATGGGTGGCCACTCCACCGCTGCTCCCCCTTCACTGCATAATGCACGTTTTCGAACTACTGCATTTCTGTCCCCAGTGCAGCATTTTATGCATATGAGTGGCTTGCGCCTGGGTCGATTTTCAGCGCAAGTACCATGGAATTGAGCAATGCAATGCCTAATCTTGTCTCCAACGCCAAGTGTCATCAACTGCATATCAAGATCAGCATCAAGATTTACCCTTCAGCGCCAGGATTGCTTCAGTTAAGCAGTTCTCGTTGCCACTGACTCAGTGTTTTGCCTGCGGCAACATGCCAAAGACAGTCAATGGCAGATTTGCAATTCAGCACAGAAGGATAATGTTCCTCAATTGGTGCCGATTCAGCACAGTTGATGTTCCGCAATTGGTGCCGATTCAGCACAGCCTAGAAGTCTGATGCTCCTCAAATTCGTGCGTAGGGTCAAGGTTGGTGTCAGGGTTAGGGTTAGGTGCCCCAAGCGCCATTAGGCTGCCACCAAGTTGCAGCTTTGCCTCTGGGTACACCGTGTACTCTGCGCACAACATTGCGCTGCTGCATGACCGCAGTTGGATCTTGACCCGAATCATACAATAAACGCGTACGACTGCGTGACTCCCGTCAATGTCTGTGTACATTGATGACATCTGCTGCTCTGAAGGTTTTCTGCGCAATAGCTTTACTCGTGGCGAATGATGTTCAGTACTTCCATGTTGACCTGCATCAGTAGGGTGGTCCTATCTTCTGATGCGTCGAGGGCTCGAAGTAACAACACTTAGCAATGACGGCCTCTGTTTTCCCTACTCAGGTTGACTTTGGCAGCGTGACCCCCTTCAATGTTCTGTATGTATACAATGATGACGCTTGCTGTCCTGACCTTTTTTTTGCAACTGCTTGACTCATGGTGATTGATGTTTAGCGATTATTCATCATCAACGGCGTCTGCTGTCCCTATGCAGGTGGACTTTGGCAGCAAATCTGCAGCGCTGCTGAGCGTCATCGACGCGCTCAATGGCGGCAAGTCGCTGGAGAGCTGTCTGCCGGTGATGCTCAACTGGCTTCGCGCGCAAGGCAGCAGCTTGTCGGTATGTACAAGCCCTCCACACACTACTATACCACCTGTGTTGAATACCCGGATGCAAAGCAGCACCACGATATTCATGTAATTGTGCTAGGCTGCAGCAGCGCGGCACAGCACACTTGAAAGTTCAATGCACGAGCGCGCTTCAAGTGTGCTGTTACCACGAGAAACCAATTCAGCTGCAACTGACAAAGCAGCTGTCTGTGTGTTTGGGAATGCCGTCAAGGCAGCGACACAGCGGTGTCATATGGCTCATTTTTTTTTTTGCGACCGACCACAGCAGGGCCTGTCAAAACTCTTTAATTCTTTACCGTTTGCCCTACACATATCAGTGCGCCCTTGGCAGTGTGCCGCAGCTCTGGATCCGCTTCCATTAATGCTCGCAAAGCATGCAGGATTGCGGAACTACTAATCGGTATACTCATGAGTGCCTTACTTTCCCTCCATTTGGCTCCTGCTTCAGACATCGAATGTGAAAGTGTGTGTAAATATCAGTCAAGAAGGCCCTGCTTGCTACCCTCACAGCATGCCAGCAGCAGTCCTGATGTGCGTCGTGTTCCAGGTGTATCCTGCCTGGTGGTGACTCTCCGCCTGCAACTGCCGATAGTTGAAGTTTCGTCTTGACTTGAGGGCGGGCGCGTGCCAATGTCAGCCGCGCATACTTGCATAACCCGCAACCAAGAGTTGCCAGACTATCACATCACACTGGCCGGCATTCATGCGCGTGCGCTGCACACAGCTCCCTTCTGTAGACAATGCAACAGTCCGCAGGTGACCATGATGCATGACACATACATTTAAGCTTGCATGGCATACATGGGCAAAACTATCGGTACCCATACCCCCCATACCTCCCCCCCCCCCCCACCCCCCATGTGCTGTACTGCAGGACACATCAGCGCTCAGCGAGGTACTCTCCGAACTGACGCGGCGGCGCGTGGCGCACGACCAGGCCGTCCGCAGCGCGTTCCTCAGCGCGCGGAATGGTCCGCCGCCGCCGCTGCTGCCGCCCGAGCGCTTCCACCGCCACAGCAGCGGCTCCGATGGCGCTGACTGGAGCGTGTTTGACGGGCGGCGCATGCGTACGGGGCGCGGGCGCGCTAGCAGGGACGCGCTTGCGCAGTAGATGTGAGGGCAGCGCTCAACATGGGCAGCGCGCTGCTGCTGCTGCTGCTGCTGAGCGTTGTGTGCTGCCGCGATAGCGCACTGTGGCGCAGAGCGTTCTTGGCAGGTGTTGGCGCGCGTGCTGCTTGCAGTGTGCAACACCGCTGCCCGCGTGGTGCCACCCTACACAGAGTGCGGTGGGTTCAACAGTGCTCAGTTCGGCGCAGGCATGCTCGCGGGGACGCACGTCGTTTCGCAGCAGTGGTGGCGGCGCGCACTGCTTCCACGCTATGCGCAGCGTCGCCAGTCGTGGACGTGCAGAGGTCTGCTCAGAAGGATGCTATTAAGGCGCCTCTCACGTGAGACCCTCCTGAGCGCTTCCACCAGCACGTCTCAACCAATGCCATGGCCGCAGCGCTGCGGCGGCGGGCACGGCACGTGCATTGCGGCGTCAGCGCGCTAGCAGAGACGCGCAGTGCGTGCCGACTCTCTCGTCCTGTCAAGGTGTGGTGTGTGGGTTGAGGGCGGGCAGCAGTGCTCAGGCAGTCTGTTGCTGGCGAGGCCGCATGTCAGCCGTGCACTTGTTGTGCGGTGGGAGCAGCGTACTAGCAGAGCGCAGGCGCTGTGTGCAACTACACCGCCTTGGTTGTTGGTGTACGCCAGCTCTGCCCCTTTGTTTCACCGTGCACAGGATGTTTGTGTATTTGCTGCATCTGTGAGAGAGAGAGCGTTTGCCGCGGAGTGTTGTTTACCTTTGAGTGTGGTGAGGGGGGGGGGGGAGGGGGGGAGCACGTCAGGAAGCGTGCATGTGCACAGGGCGGGGGGGCGGGCGTGCACCTGCAGGCGTGTTTATTTGTGTCTTGCTCCATCAGTGCAAGTACACGGTATGTGCCGTGGACATTAAGAATGGGAACCTGCGTAAAAGCTGGGGGGGGGGGAGCGGGGGGGGGAAAACATACCAGGTTGTTGGATGGGTGTTTGTCTGTGGGTGCTGTGGCAGTCAGGCCAAAAAGCATGGTGCTTGAAGCATTTCTGTGAGTTAGGGTTAGAGGGTGCGTGCATCACTTGTGTGATGCCATGCCCCAAAGCACAGCGACATGCCCTACAGGCGGTCGTGCACGCACCAGTTAGTAATGTCAGAGAGCAACATTCGCAGGCTGACATCATGCACAACTACATGGAATTGCCCTACTGTCGCTGCTGCTGCTGCTGTTCACTGCATGCGGATGTACTTTGCATCTGCCAACAAGGGTATGGATGTCAATATTCGGCGGCGCTCGTTTCTGGTATATGCAAGCATTTGCGCAAGCTCTTGCCACTCGCGAAGCTGCATGCCATCCATAATACTTTTCTGACATGTGAATAATAATGCGGCGGGTCTTATGACACTGCACAACACCACGGTGGGCACCACCATTCCCCATTTGCTCACACAAAATCGCACGGCTCGCATACATTATACTTCCCTTGAGTTGAACTAGACTTGACTGACGATTGATCCAGTCAAGACAATATGAGCACATGTTCTTCCTGGAGGCATCAGCACTGCCAAGGTGCTCCTCTTCACAGTGCAATTCGCCTTGTGTACGATGTGCCGCGAGGTTGATCACGACTCGAGAAGTGTGCCAGCACGATGCTTGCAGTCGGCTTCATGCGGTGCCAGGCATCACAGTGCGTCATCTTATCTGACAACTCACTGTGCTACTGTAGTACGCATCAGCTATGCTCAAAGCGCAAGCAAAACTATAGTTTTTTTCTATGCATTTGCGATGGCTGCGCGGTGCATCAATCAGCTGCCAATGCAGCCCTGCTTGACGGTCTCGGTGCCTGCGAAGCAGTTGCAATCGACAGCGGCGTTGACACGCTGCAAACTGGGCACCAAGCACAGCCATCAACACCGCGCAGCAGACCATGCTGCAGCTGCAAACGCAGCGCACCGCGGCATCAAAACGCACATGCTGCTGCACTCTCAAAGTAGGCATGGCATGGCAGCAAACAGTGTGAGGGAGCCCCTTCCAAGTACCACTGTGCACACTAGTAGATATTATGTGGCAGCGCTCAGTACAGCCTGCGCAGGTCCTCATTCTCGCGCCGCAGCGCCTCGTTCTCCGCAAGCAGCGCCGCGACCTCGCCCGCGTGCCGCGCCAGCATGGCGTGCAGCTCGCTCTGCTGCGTCTCAAACTGCCGCAGCACGTCCAGGTGCAGGTTGCGCATGTCCCGTCGCACCTCCACCAGCAGCGCCGCCATGCCGTCCTCGAACGCGTCGCGCGTCAGCGCTGCCGCCGGCGCTGCTGCCACCGGCTGCGCCGCTGCCGCTGCTGCTGCTGCGGCGGCGGTGGGCGACATGCGCGCTGCCGCCGTCGCGCCGCGCGGCCACAGCAAGCTGCCGCTCTTGCTGTGCTGCTGATGCGCCGAGACGCTTGACGAATTTGAGTCGGAGTCGCGCCGCGGCGTGTGCTCGCTGAACCGCCGCGGCGGCGCCGGCGTACCAGCCACCGCAGCTGCTGCCGCTGCTGCTGCTGCCGCTGCTAATGAGGATTGTGATGGCGGCGGCGGCGGCGCTGCTGCTTGTGCCTGCGGCGTTTGTGGCGCCGGCGGCACCGGGGCTTGCGCTGGGTGCGATTGTCGATGCTGATCGGCGTTGCGCTGTTGAGCCATGTGCGTTGCCTGCGCAGCGCTGCACGGCAGCAGTCGCAGTTGGCAGCGCAAGAGGTCAGCTGTGCAAGATTGCCGGGATAGCCGGCAGCAGCGCTGCAGTCGCCTGCCTATGCGCAGCAGCAGTGCTCAGCGAAGTGAGCGTTTCGTGTAGTATTTTGAGCGGCAAAACTCAAGCGAGTGCAAGGCAATGTCTAGATCGCAGAAGCATTGGTAAGTGATGTCATCTACAGCTGGGTCCACCCTGCTGGAAGCTCCGTGAGCAACAGTGCATGTAGCAGTGATGCGATCCTAAGCGAATGTCGACAGCCATACAACAGATGCTCTCGTCAGCAAGGACTGCCAACAACCACAAGACGGAGAACATAACTCACTGTGCTCTTTCGCCGCTGTGACTCAAACTCCCGCGCTGCAGCCCAGAATCATTCAACTCCAGCACGCCGCCTGCACGCGACTGTGCCCCGTGCCCACTGTCGCCGTTGCTCGCTGCTGTCGCAACTGCCCGCGCTGCTGCTGCCGCCGCCGCCGCCGCATCCGCCGCTGTCGCTGACCCATGATCACTACTGTGCGCTTGATCGCCTGTCAGCGACGCCTGATCGGTCTCGACTCGCGACCGTTTCACCGCGCTCGGTGTCGCTGCTGCCGCGGTTAGCTGTGCGGCGGCAGCGGGCGCTGCAGCCTTTGGCAGCGCTGGTCGCTGCGCGCGGCACAATGGCAATGGCCAATGTTAGCCTCCATGGGGAAGCTGCTAGCCGAAAGCGCGGCACTGCGGGCTTTGCCATGAAGGAAGGGGAGCACACGCGCTTCGGCTTATGCACCAGCAAGCCCTTCTAAAGTCCTGAAATTCTCTTGATCAACTGTACCACGACACATAGCGTTCGAATGAATGGCAACGCCCTCGTGAACCACTGAGACACTCACCCAATGGTCACTCACCAATGAGACGCGATAAGGTACAGCGCGCTGCGCGCGCAGCGGCGGCATGGAGCAGCGGTGCGCCCAACGCGCGACGCTGCGCACGCAGCGATGTGCACGTGAATGAGACGGTGCGCTCCTTCTCACCTCCTTGCCTACTTGCGGCAGCACGGATCCCTCATGTAGCCATGTGCGCAAGCAATACTCGTACGCTAGCGGCACTACAGCGAACGCTCCCACTGCTGTTGATGGTGTGATCCTAAGCAGCAGTCAATCACGCATCGCGCAGTCGGCCGCAGCTTCACAACAACGCACTTCCTGCACTGCCTGCGCTGCAGCATCCCCTCGCTCGCTACACAGACACTCATTCGCCACCAGCAGAATCAGCACGTGGACATCATTTCTAACGCTGCGGCTCGATGGACGGCAGCGTGTGTGCCGCCCTGGCGGGCTGAGCGCTGCTGTGGCTTGTCGACAACCTGACATGGTGAGATATCGCACTCAACCCTAACGCTAACCCTAGTCCTAACCCCAACCCTGACCTGCCACGCGACGCCCATGACGCAGTGCCCCGCGCTCACGCGCGCCGCCGCCCCCCCCCCCGCCCCCCCCAGCCTCCTCAGGTCCACCACGAACACCCCCCCCGACTCGCTGCCCGCCGCCAGCGCCGCGCCGTCGCCGCGGAACGACAGCCCCGTCAGCGCCTCGCCGCCGCCGCCGCCGCAGTCGACGCGCCGCGCCGCCGCCGCCGCCGCCGCGCCGCGCTGCCGCGTGTCGCGCAGCACCACGGCGCCGTCGCGGCCGCAGCTCGCCAGCAGCGCGGCGCTCGCGGGCGAGAACTGCGCGTCCGTGGCCGCGCCGCGGTGACTCTCCCGCCACGCCGCCACCGCCCCCCCTGCCTCCGCAGCGTTAGCGTCCCACAGGTACACGGAGCCGTCCGCGTGCGCGCTCGCCATCACGCCGGGGCGCGCGGGGTCGCAGCGCACGGCGAGAGCGCCGGGGAGCGCGCCCCCTGCTGCCGCGAGAGTGCGCGCGACGGCGCCGCTGCGCAGGTTGTGCAGCAGCAGCGCGCCGTCGGCGGCGCCGCTGGCGATGTGCTCGTCGCGCGCGTCGAACTGCGCGCAGGTTATGGCGGCGGCGTGCCCGCGCAGCGCGCGAATCTGCGCCTTCTTCTTGAGGTCCCACACGTCGACGCGCTGTGCGGTGCCGCCTGCGGTGTGTGTGTGTGGAGGGGGGGGGGCTGAAGTTGAGGTTTGTGGGTGGTACTGCGCCAGTGTGGGTGCCTCAGTCGTCAACAATGTTGGTGTGCTGCGGTGCTGTTGGCTACAGAAACTCCTAACAAACAGCAACAACTTCAACGCGAAAAACACATGGCTACGTGGCATGGTGATTTATCTAGAAGAAATCTTCGAGTGTGATCATTTTTACCGAGGAAAGGGCGTCTGCTTTGACAGGCACAATGCTGCACAGGTACACATTACCCTCGCAACATCCTGTATATATGCCCAGTGTGGCCACTCAAAGAACATTGATCAGCCATCGCAATCGATGCGCATTCGCAGGTACGACTGGCGGTGCGCGCCCACGAGAGCGCAGCGTGCTCCAACGCGCGCACGCGGGATGCGGCGGGCGCCGCAGAGCTCCGGCGTCTGCCGCGCTACGCAGTGACTCTGACGCGCAACTTCGCCGAGCTGCGTGGCAGGAACCGCCTGGCGTGCGTGGAGGCACTGTTTCACCAGCACCCGCTGCAGCGCATCAGGCGCTGAGCGCTGCAGCACGTCCACCTGGGATTGCCCTCTGGTACACCAAAGGCGGCTATCAAGTGTTATGTGATGCCGTGCCGCAGCAAGTGTCGCAGCACACAGAACCCAGCCTTCACAGTTACCCGCAGCGACTGAATGATACTACCGAGCTTAGAGGTGATTGTGTTTGTTACCTGTGACAAGAAACCGGCTCTTGCTGCTGAACGCGATGGCGTGCAGCGCAGCAGGCTCCGCAGCCCCCGCGTTCAGCACATCGAGGACCCTCCCCGACTCATGCACCAGGCCAATTGCGCCGCTGTCGCTGCACGCGCAGAGCACCTGCGCATTGTGGTTCCACGCCACGGCATTGGTCCTCTCCTTGAACAGAGCCACGCTGCCTGCCAGCGCCAGGGTGTCGTCCTGCTGCTGCTCCCACAGCTGCACCACGTCGCCGCATGTGGCCAGTAGGGCCGGCATGCGCGCCTATGTGCTATGCTGAGGGGAGTGCATAGCTGTTCAGGGGCCTGGTTTGCGGGCGGCAAGTGCATCGGAGTGACGGTGACGGTTTGCTGGCGCGATGCGGGATTGTTTGCAGAGCCAGCTGCACCACGTGCATTATGATGATACTGAATCGTGTCCAGTGGCTGGCGCAGGGTCGTATGCAGCGTGGTGATGCAATATTGCTGAGGTTCTCTAAAGGTCTTGCTTCAAAAGCAACCTAGAATTGTTCTGCTGAAGCAAGTCGAAACATACACCGTTTCGAGCGTTGTATCGTGTCACCATCATTGTCTAGGATCTACTCTGGATGACTTTGGAGTGGGCGCCTTGACAAGAGTTTAGCGGCCTTGTGTGTTCGCACCTGAAGCCCATCTCACCTGCTTAGGGCGTCACTGGAGGTCTGCAATGATTGAAACCAGGATGTAGTTGTACTGATGCGTCTGCACGCCTGATCAGCTCGGGCGCTGCTCGTCCTCGCCTCCGACAAAGGTTTCTGAAAAAGGTTTCTGGCAGTTGGTCTGGACTTGAACTTTCACTTCAACTCTGGTGTGGCTTGGGGACAAGAGTCTTACCCGTAAGCCGTGAGGTCATGTGAGGCGGCGTGTAAATGCGAGACGCGGGATCATGCCTGCAGGGGTTTGCAACTCAGGGAGTGTCTTGTTCATGCCCTGTGTATGCCGCGTGGGGGCTCGTGGCGTTCTGCGTCAGCGTTCATGTGCTTGCCTGTATCGGTGTCTCCGGAGGGGAGGGCCTCGTGACCCGACGGCGTTTGGCCAAGAAGGAGGTGCTGTCCGCTGCGCTTGCCATCTGACCAGTAGCGTGATATTGGTGTCTGATCAACGAAGAAGTAGTTTCGGACTTACACCGCATGTACGAAGCACAAAAGCATTGATCATAGTAGCAGGCTGCTATATATGAACATATGCAGAGACTTGAGCTTCACTTTCACCAAAAGTTCATTTTAACTTTCACTTCGAGATGTGCAATTTAAACGCAATAATGTCAGTCAGTACTGGCACTTCAACCAGCATCATAATTCAGTATAGAAGCATGTTCAAAAACCAGTTCATATATAGGAGGTGTAGGTCACTAGAGTGGAGCTGACCACGCTGGTCTGGTCTGATGAGCCGACGGCGAAACAGCACGTCTCCTTCCTACAAACCTGGATTTAAAAAGGCTAAAGCACGAATGAACTTCATTGAATGCTGGCAACGCAAGTGCGGATGGTATGGCGCCGCCACCCTACACCCTAACCCCAACCCTCACCCATCCATGGTTCCCTGCACCTCTACCACGTATTTGAAACAAGGCTGCCAGCGCTATTTCTATAGCCTCTATGCTGACGTTTAGCATGTCGGCATGCCCCGGGGCGCCCCCTCTCCACGTTCAAGCGCAGCGGCATATATGACGATGCGCCGATGCTTTGCAGGAGAAAAATACTTTTTGAAAGGCATTCAAAACAGTTGTGCACGCCATGCCATGACCGAGGTCACCACCAGCACGATGCAGCTTGCGACTTGGGGAGTTACCTCTCAGCCGAGATCGCTGGCGTGAAGGAGCACCTCAATGTGCTGACCAGTTGGCCTGATCTGGCTACTGACGCCGGCAACACAATGGCTAGATTACCACAGCTTCGCCAGCGTGCTACAAGTTGAAGTTGTGCCTGTACATGTATACATGAAGCAAGCGGGAACTGGGCTTGTTCTGTTCGGCCATCGCACAATGGGGAAAACTTTTGTAATCGACGTCCTGACTGCCCATATTGGTGTGAGTCAACATGCCTTAAGTGCACAAGTACCTGAGAGGCAGGGCTGCAGCATGCACGGAAATTGACAAAGCTCGCAAGATATGTGTGTGTTGCTCTTGTGGCTATACAAGATCTTTCAAGAATCACAATGCCACAACATGCGTTGTTGACAAGAAATATAAAGGGCTGACATCGGCAGGTCATGTTACATTTAGATGCGGTGCAGCGGACAGCCTTGCCAGGTAATACCATGTGCAGACACACGGAAAGCGGAGTCAGCGTTTGGCAACAGGTTTGCCGACAAAATGCCGTTCACAAGCGATATCGACTGTAAGAACCAGTGAAGCAGAGCCGGCATCAACGTTCATTGCATCAACGCTCATTGTCGAAGTACTGTTGTCGAGCACGCGCGTAAGCACTTGGGTCTGTACTCTATGTTGGGGACCACATGAGCATAGCACGTGAGGAGCACGTGAGGAGCAACCCAGACAGCACCCAGCCCCACCGGCCATTGGGCGCTTTGGCAGCAGAATGGATCCACCGCAAGGGCTTCAAAAACCACGAGTGAGTGGGTGTAGCCGCCGTTAGGTACAATGGCGACGATGAGCCGGATCCCCAAGGGGGCTTCAGCAGCTGAGCAATGATGCCTGTGTGCGCTGCTACCAGCAATTGACTCAGCGCACACGCGTACGCTACACAACAATGGCTCCCATAGCCATGGCAGTACGGCCACTGCCAGCAGCAGCAGCAGCAGCAGCACCTAGACACCAAGTCCTGAGCTATCCAGAAAATGTGACTGTGGTACGCAGCGACACGTGCAGCGCTGAATATGCCCAATACAGTGCTCCACGGGGGCACAACCCACAGGCACATGCAGTTTGAGTTAGCAACATGTTGCTGACAACTGTCACGTCACTGACGCCTTGTGTCATATCATTGCTTAAGAGAGTGCGTTCTGAGCATCAGCGATGAGCGTACTCACGCGTCACCTTGAGCAGCATTGCAAGCAATGGCAAAATGGCAAGTAAAGCTCAAGGCATTCAAGCTGTTGCAATAAAGGTAAATATCCCGCAGTGAAAATCAAAGCAGTAACTACCCGCACACTTGTATAACTGACAACGCTCTGCACTGAACAAATAGAAACAATGATGCTGCTTACTGCAGCGGAAAATGCTGCCTCCGCTGGTGGTGTTCTGCCGCGAACGCTGCTGCTGCCATTGTGGGTGCCTCTTGAAACATGGCCGGGCCCGGCAAGCCACTGCTGCTGCTGCTGTTGCTGCCGTCTTTGAATGTGAAGGCCGCGCTGTGCATGCTTCAACACGAGAGAGCATGCGGTCGCTGCCACAAGCTACATACCACACGCGCCCTGAGCACGCAGTGCCCGCAGCACTCAACTAGCCCCCCCCTGCTGCATCAATTTGAAGCACAGATCTCGTCTGCGCAGAGACGCTGGCAGCGGCGCAGCACGCAGCGGCCATCTGGCGGTGCCGCCGCACGCCTGGTGCAGCTGCGAGTGTGGGAGCGCTGCGCGTCCCCTCACATGGTAAGGGCTGAGGAGGTGCCGCTAGTGTGGCAGCGCTCATCACGGTGCTGAGCGCTGCACTCGCTGCAGCGCTCGTGCAGAACGCGCAGGCTGCACCTGCAGGCGCGGACGACCTGCTCTTCCCCTGTGAAGGCAGCAGCGCAGCCCGCAGCGACAATCCTTGTGGAACAGTGCACGGCACTTTTTCTCCGCGTGACGGCAGCGGCACAGTTTGCGGCGCCCTTCCGCTGGTGCAGCAACGTGCCATGCGGCATCAGTAAAACCGCTCGCCGGTGGCGGGCTGCTAAACGGTCTCGCAGCAGCAGCGCGTGCGCGGCATGCGCCGGCAGCGCCACGCGCACAGCGCGCCGCCGCCGTCGCAACGCGGCTGCCGCCGTGCTGCTTCCAAAGTCTAAAGGGCCCGGAGCAGCTGCAGCAGCGACGCCGGCGCCCACTTCGCCACAGCGCTCAGCGCCGTGCTGAGCGCTGCGCTGCGCGCGCAGCACGCGCGCGCCCGCCCGCGCGCCGCCCGCGCCGCCTCCCGCGCGCACGCCGCGGCGGCAGCGCAGCCCGCCGCGGCGGCGGCGGCGGCAGCGGCAGCGGCGGCGGCGGCGACGTGGCGCAGCATCGCGTCGGCGGGCTCCGCGCAGTCTTGAAACACATCGCAGTGCTCCAAGAAGTCGTCCACGGTGTCGGCTATCGCGTCTTCGATGGCGGCGGCGGCACGGCGGCGGCGGCGGCGCGCCAGGCGGCGTAGTGGCGCGCGTGCGCTGTCGCCGGCGGCAGCAGGCGCGCGAGGCCGAGCGCGGCGGAGGCGCAGCGCGCCGCCAGGTCTGCGGCGCGTGCTGTCATGACGGCGGCACAGTGTAGGCCGGGAATACTGTGGATGGGAGGGGTCGAAAAGGAAGGCTAAGATTGTGCAGTCCAGAGTTGCGTGCGTGGATCAGCGTGGGTTGAAGCAAATGGCAGGGTCATCCTGCTCAGTGCATGTAAATCTTGCGGCAGTTTCTAGTCACTGCACATTGCGCTGTTGAGTGCCGAGCACTTGAATTGATTAACCAATTGCCGCGCTACACGTGCCAGAGACGAAGCCTGCGCCTATCAATCATGACTTCTGCAGGCGCAGGGACGCTTCTATGCGTCCATCTTCAGTGTTGATGCCCACGTCTGCCTTCTGGACGTGGCGCTAACATATCAGGGTTTGGTGAGGGCTTACCAGTCCGTAAACCCGCGCCAGATCCTATCGAGGTAGGGGGTGCTTGTCTCACTCACACGCACCGCAGCGTCTGCCTCCGTCAGTGTGCCCCCAAGCCTCCGCATCACCGCATTGTAGTACTGGATGCTCGTGTCGTTCAGCGCACGCACCGCCGCCGCACAGCTGACCAGGTGGCGCGCTCCCTGTGGGCACGCCGTCACCCACTTGTTGAAGAAGCTGCGGCGGAGCGCTGTGTCGATGACCAGCAGGTCATCTCCCTGCAAATGCAAGTTTACATGTGGATTAGGTACTGTAATGCTGTTGGCAGAGACGAGCGCGCTCGACAGAGATTGAACTTATGCAAGTTCAACGACACGCTCGGCGCAAGGCAGCATGGGCAGCTTCAGGAAGGGTGGGCATTGCGCTCAAAACAGGGGGCCTGGCAGTGCATTGCGTACGCGCATGCTTGAATGCCAGGTTATGGGACACCATGCCAGTGAAATAAATAAAAGGCGCACTTACAGAGAATGGCGCGGCGCCCGCTGGATACACGTCCTCGGGGCTGGCAATGCTGCCGCTCAACACCCCAGAAAAGCCGACCACCACGTCTGTGAAGAGGAGGAGACAAAGCCCGTGTTGATAAGAGCCACCGTGAGGGGCATGTGCTGAGAAAATAGGGTGTCGCCTGCTAGAGGGTCGGCAGACACGCTCGACTACTGTTATTTGCTGGTTGACCGATGCAGTAGATGCAGCACACACCGCAGCTGCACTGCAGCGTCGCTGTAGTTCCGCACATAGAGGGCATACACACGATGTGGTAGCAAAAGGAGCGCGAGTCAACTAGTAAGATGTTTTGCTGGATCGCGGCATGCTTGCTGAGCAGCTGAAGCAGCTTATAGGCTGCTTCTGCTGGTGCGCACTCCGCGCGCTGCAAAATGCAACTTCCAAGCCTGCGCTAGGACGTGCGCCCTTGCAGTACTCGAGCCCTCTTGCTGTCGGCGAATATGACTGAAGTATTTATGCGAAAGAAACGAGGTGTCGTGAAGCTTGGTGTTGGCGTGCGCGTACCTTGGATGTCGTGTAGAGCCTTGACGGAAGCCCAACTCGACGACGCCTTGAAGACGGACCCGAGTGCCTGGAAGGCTGAGCCCAGAAGAGATGCCTCACGACGACGCATTGCACAGAACGATGTTGCTGCTTAGCAAAGTTGCTTTCCCGCTGAGTCTCTTTGCAAGAAGTGAAGTACGTTGAATTCACACCAACTTCCGTTTAACATCCGTTACACGCTGAGCACTGTGGCGCGGTCGCCGTCAACATCAAACCTTGTCATCATTAGCATGCCTGACCGCTGCATCATCACTTCCATCAATCATCAATGACTAACGTTAAAGTCGCAATATTGCCTCCATGAAGCACCTCCATATCTACTGAAGCACTGTGCATGGCGCATACATAGGTACACGCTGTCAACATTGCATCCATGCGCAACAATCAACCTCTGACCATCAAACTTACAGCATCCTCACACAAGGGCTATGTACCAAGCACGCGAAATAAGCAAATGCCCGACAGCATGGCCTAAGCCGCTCACAGCGTCACAGCAGCGCATTCAACAGCACACATCTCCTGAATTTGATCAGCGAATCAATAACCGAGTTTTAGATTGAGCGAAGTGCGCCCATCCCCCGACTGCCCCGAAGGCGGCACCCACGTCTCCTCAGTGCCAATGCCGTCCTCCGAAACTGGCGCGGCGGCAACTTTCTGCTGCTTCGCGGGGCGCCTGAAACCCCCCACTCCGCCCCCCCCCCCCTCCTCCTCTGCGCCAGCGCCGGCGCTTTCGCCCGGTCGTGAAGGCCCCAGGGCTTTCCGCTTTACCTTGGCCTTAGCAGCGGCGGCCGCTTTAGCAAACGTGGGGCTTGAAGTACCCGCCACGTGATCCCCCTTCGGGTCTTCAATGGGGCTCGCCACCGTGCGTACGTGCGAGTGCGCGAGCGGAGCGTCCTCGTCGCTAACTTCAACTTCTTCGTTGGTCTCCGCCCACTTGACGTGCTTGCCGGCGCCGTCGCCGCCGCTGCCGCCGCCGCCGCCGCCGCTGTCGCGTTTGACGCGGTAGAACCCTGTGGCCAGGCTCGATGTAACTGTCGAAACTGTCGGTTTTAGCGCGGGCAGCGAGGGCTGCGCGAGCTTCATGAGCGCGCCCGTCTGACGCAGCTCCGCCTCTATGCGGTCGCGATCTCGCAGCACTTCCTGTGGTGAGGGGAAGGGAGGAGGGGCAGGGGTTTTTGGCAGCGTCAGGGGTGAATGTAGTGGGGAGGCACTTCAAACACACTGTGTTGACATTGTCGACGAGCGAGCCCCTGGTTTGAAGTGGGCCCGTGAATAGCCTGCTCCTACATGTGTGCGGATGGCATGCTGTCCGAATGTAAGCGGTACACACAAAACATGTGTAAAGTGACGCGGGCTGATGGTGTGAGTGCAGCTGACGCCTGCCCAGAGCAGGGAACACCCCAGCTCTAGAGTTCCATCGAAGCCTGCCATCAGCTTCGTGTCTGCGCCTACAGCTGTTGCTCTGTCCCAGCCGCCCATACGCGTCACGATGCCATGCAGCGCAAGACAACCCTGACATCGCAGAGGGGCACACCGCGCATCTCAACGCCATCCATGATGTGTACTTCATAGATACTTGAGGCGTGCGCATACTTCGGTGCATACATACCTATACAGCAGTACACTTCGAGGTTCTGCGAAGAATCATACTTCCAACTTGAAGTTCAAGGAAGTTCAAGCTGCCAAAGCAAATGCAAACCGCACCTGCCGTCGTTCAGCGCGCGCCGCAGCCTCGTTCGACAACAGAAAAGCATCCAAAGAGTCCAGCGCGTCCGCTGCCTCTGCGCCCGCACCATCGCCCGCTGCCGCCGCTGCTGCTGCCGCTGCCTCCTCTTCGTCCAGCTGTGTGAGCGCTGCCATGGCTGCGGAGAGCTGCTGCTGCAGCTCCGTCTGCTGCGCCACCAGCGTGTCGTACGTGTGCGCCTTGGCCGCCGCTGACACCAGGATGCCTGCGCGAAGCCATGCGTGAAATCACGGCGGCACACACCAGTGTGTGAGGCTACAAGAGGGTTGAGGCTGCAAGAGGGTTGTTGGCGCCCCGTTTTGATTGCAGCGACATCAGCGAACTTCACATCAAATGACGTCCTCATCCGCCAAGTTTCACAAGCGATACATACTTCCAAGTACTTCAAGTATAGATGTCAGTCCGCAGGTGACATCCTCACCTTTTACAGGCTTCTTTGCGCCGAACCGAGCCGCCCTGACATCAGCCTTGCTGGGACGCGCCTTGGCTGCCTCCTTCGTGCGATCGTAGTAGTCATCAGCTTCCTCAACAGCAGCAGCAGGTTCTGCAGGCACTAGCGGCTTGACCGAATCGTCCTCCGTTGCTTGTTTGGCGCCGGTGCGCTGCTTATTTCTGGGCGTGCAAAGCATTAAGTTAGGGTTAGGAGCCCAACGTGCTAGGTTAGGGTAAGGTTTACGGGCCAAACATTCTAGGGTTAGGGCTGAGTTAGGGGCAAAATGCGCTCGAGTTTGCATGACGACACACACAGAAGGTATATTCAAATTTAAGTTGGTATGTGAAGTCTGCGGTCGCTTTCTTGTCCACCTTTTCTTGTACAAGTTGAGGGTGATAATCTGGTCTGCAAAAGTTTCTGGGCGCGCAAAGGGAATCGGACAAGGTGGCATTCACATGACGAATCAAGTATGACCGCTGTGCAGACTGCATCCGGAGCACACAGGCATGCAGTGAATTATATGTAGCAAACGTTACAAGTAACATGCGGTTGGGGTGGTGCAAGACGCAATTGATACTAATATGCGATAGAGCAACTCTTTATGCTTAACCTTGGGAATACGCACAGGCCGTGCAGAGAGGAGACAAAGGTAGACCCGCCGCAGGCAGCCCGCAGGCGCCAGCGTAGGCGCCGCGCCAGACCGAACAGTAGTATATACAGGGAGAATCCAGAGAAGTGTAACCGTCATGTAATGACCATTCTCAACATGTGGTCGCAAGTACGTCATCACGCAACATGCACCTGAGCAGTGCTGACACTGAATCATACACTAGAATATGAGTGAGGTCCATATTTTAAGACTGCGCATAATGAACCTCTCCAAGTTGCGCGCAATGCAGCAGCGCACGATTTCTGCACAATTCACCAGTAGTCAATCAACTGCGCACGTGACGTCAGTGGAGTTCAAGTTGAAGTGCGCCTACACAAAATCAGTATACACATGCGTGCATACCGCGAGGTCACGCATCGTACGCCAGCGCTGAGCAGTGTTACATGCACGCCGTGAAACTGGCAGAAGCGACCGAAACTGGTGGCGAGTGCTCTGTGCCTTACACAGCAGCAGCGGCAGGTGTACCAGACCTCACGCTTGATGCACTCCTGAAGCGTGGAGCTTAGGGTTAGGGCTGGGGTTAAGGTTAGCCAGCAAAAAACAACACACGCAAGACAGCAGTTCACGAGTGAACTCACTTTTGTCGGATGGCTTCTTCGATGGACTCGACCTGCTCCCTCAGCGCCGCCAAGCGCTGCATGTTCCTGTCCACCTGAGCTTGCTGGCCTGCGCAGGTGACACGCACAAAAGTGAGGTTGGCAAGTCAGGCGCTGAAAAGTTGAAGTTAGGCGCTGCGTTTGAGCACTGCAAGTTGGCCGCTCTCCACGCAACGCGGCACCAGCAAATACCCAAGTGCAGAAACAGTGTATGATCATGGCCCACACAATGGGCAGGCGCTGACTGGCCCAGTAGGTCTGAGCGGTATATGATCGAACGGCCATCAGGATGCAAAGATGATACAAACATACATTCGTACATAGGTACGAAGTACCTCGACATGACTGTCACCAGTGCCGTCAACGCACACACGCTATGCACCTGCACCTCACGCTCTCTGGTCATTGTTGAAGTATTTGTTGAAGTATCATGGGGTACGTATGCTCACCTGGCGTCAAGCCGCTCTGGCTGCCCTCCTTGGCTGTGATCCGCTCATTCTCCGTGTGCAGGTTCTCAATTTTCTGGAGCTTCTTCTGGAGGTTCTGGAATGCCTTCTGGTCCTTGGCATTCACGTCCTCTTCCTTCAGCCCCACCTGCAGCAACCGGCGCCGTTGCAGGAAAATGCGGCAACTGTGAGCTTTACGCTGTTGCAGCAACCGCATTGTGGTATTCTGCAGGTGCTTAGCCAATGCCACATTGTCAGGTGCTGCCTGAAACTGTTGAGCTTGTGTGGACAACAGTTGAACTTTGGCAGTTGAGCAGCGGCAGCGCATCACCATTCATAGTCCTCGTTTCCTTGAGGCATGCGCGACTGTACACAGAGACTTGCACAGCAGGCGGGGGGCTGCTGGGTTGTTGATGGTGTCAGTGGGCACAAACGCAGGGGTTGCACTGGATTTCGCGCAGAGCAGTCCCCGACCCTAGCCCTGACCCCAATCCTAACCCTACCCCTAGCCCTAACTCTCATCGTCAAAAGCGGCAGCGCCCGCAGGATGTGACGTGGCACGTAGTGCTTTCCTATGCATGTGCACCCTGACGCATCATGCATGCACAAATCGCCACAAACGTGTGCATGTTCTGATCAAAGGATGCTGAGCAATGCTGAGCACTGCCTGGCTTTCACCTCAGCAAGTAGGTATATGCGCCTTCCATCATCAGTAGTATACAGATAGTGACTGCCTTGCAGCCAGGCTTCAGCCCTTCTGTGCAGCTGTGGGCGTTGCAAAAGCTGGTGCTTGCACATTCGTTGGCATCATTGATGTTGCTGCCCAGTGATAGTGCTGCTGGCTCTCAAAAGTTGAAGTTGGACCCATCACAATTAGGCCTTCTACATGTGCATGTGCATGTGCCTCCGCCTTCCCGAATGTGTCAACTGCTACGCGTTCAACAACACTACTCAGTCTGCTTAGACCGTGTTCCTTCTTGTTGGAGAAAAAATGCCCAAGGTGAGCAGACTGTGGTTGCGCTCAATGGTTGGCGGTGTGTGCATTACAGGGAACTCGCCCGATTGGACAAATTTGTGATGTTGTTGGCGGCACCAGGCTTCAAGCCCAAAGATGCTACTTCAAGTTCAAGCCCTGGGCAGTTACCTTTCCCGTCTAGTATAAGGGCTCGTCAACAAATGTGACGTACTTGGCGGCACCAGGCTTCAAGTCCTGCTTGCTGCTTAGGTTCAAGCCCTGTGGCCAATCATGTAACACAACTACAGTGTTTCCACATTGAGCTACTGTATGTGTTGATCTTCTGCGCCTGTTTCTTGAGTTACTTTACAAAATCACGAACCCTAACCCTAGCCTAGCCTAACCTAACCCTAACCCTAAGAAGAGAACAGAACAGGCGCGCACACCACTACTCATGAAACGCTGTCACATCATTATCACTTCAAGTCCTCTTCTCCTGCCAACCATGCACGCTGAGCACTGTGGCTGCACACACGCACAGCGCTCAGCAACACTGCCAGAGTGCTCGTTGTGAGCTCTGTTCGTCTGGCCTTCTGCGCCCTCATGTTGAGGTGCTCTGTAACTGTTGAGGTACCCCGCAACGTCAACGTCAGGCGCGTCACCTGCTGTGCGCACACGCCCCCCTCAGAATCCGCAACCGCAGCGCTAACCTTGAGTTCATGTCTCGCTGGCCCTCTGCGCGTGTGCCTTGACGTGATGCTGCGCGCACACCACCGACTCTGCTATACACTCTGAAACACACTCTGAAACACACGCACAGTGCCCACCTTGAGCTCTTTTCTCCTGGCCTTCTGCGCCTCCGTATTGACGCCTTGAGGTGCTCTGCGCCTCTGCCTTGACGTACTGCCGTTCTCATGCACACTCTGAAATACACTATGACCCTAACCCAAACCCTGACCCTACCCCTACCCCTAACCCTACTCCTAACCCTAGAACACAGTGCCCACCTTGAGCTCTTTTCTCCTGGCCTTCTGCGCCTCCGTCTTGAGGTACTCTGCAACTCTGTCTTGACACGTGATGCTGCTCTGCGCGCACCGCCAACTCTGACACACACTCTGATACACACTTTGAAACACACACACAGTGCTCGTACTCGTACCTTGAGCTCTTTTCTCCTGGCCTTCTGCGCCTCCGTCTTGAGGTACTCCGGCAGCTGCTCCTCGTCCTCCTCACTGTCGCTGCCCTCGCCGCTGTCCGACTCCACAGCATCCTCATCAAACCCCCAGCTGGCACCCGTGTCTTGCTGAGCATCAGCCTCGTCCTTGCCTACCTTTACGCCAGCCTCCGCAAGCTGCGTGCGCGCGGCGCAATGGGGGGGGGAGGGGGGTACGGTTAATGACGAGGGGGGGAGGGGGGGGGGGGGGGGTACGGTTCAGTTGCAGCCAGCTGCGTGCACGCAGCGCGGTGTGTTTGTGTGAGTGTGTGTGTGTGTGTGCAGGGGGGTTGGTTCGGGTGCATAACGGTCGCGGCAGGCGTGCTGTCAGTCGCGCTGGAGATGTGCTTGAGGTGTGTCACACTTTCAGGCAACACAACATGAGGGTTTCATGAGTTTATGCGCAGCGCATTCGGGCGCGTAGACTCTACGACTCAGCAAGGGCGCGTGTGCTGCGGTTGTGTCAGCTGTGTTCAAAAAGCAGCATCTGGTAAAATGCTGCATGCGCTCAAGGCCGACCAACCAGATGCTGCGTTCGAGGTACAGTGCTTGTGCAGTATTCCGTGGCGCATAACACGTAAATGCCAACAAAGTCCTCAGATGCATCATGGCGCCATGAATTGGCACACCCAATGCTGGTGTACGCGCAGTGCGGCTCTGACATTGAAGTTTGCAAGTGCCGGCAACAAAAGCTGTCGACCAGAGAGCAGTATACAGTGCAGTGCTGGGCACTACATATAACCGCAGCCATCTTTATGCTCCAGCAGCGTTTCAAAGGCGCCGGCAACCGTGTAATGCAGGCATATGAGCGTAGCACAAAATGTGCCTTGAAGTAAGGCTTGATGCAATGGCATAGAGCCAGCAGCATGATATCAACACGGTGGCTGCTTTGGAACAGCCCAGCATACTTTGTAGCATGCCATTTACCTTGCTATTGACCAGCTTCTTGAGGCGGTATTTTTGCAGGTTTTCGCTGTCGTACTCTGGCGGCATGAGCTCTGCAGGTCCGCACAGCACGTACAGCCGCGTTGACTCCCCAAATTTGATGACATCACCCACATTGAGCTTCACGTACTTCTGCAGGACACGGGCGCAGAGGTCAGGGGCAGAAGTGTCAGTGAAGCTTATGGTGTTGAAGTTCGTGCGACATGGCGTGAGAACCGCGAGGACATCAATTGTTGGGCTGAGCAGCCACACCATGCGTCCGGCACGCATGCAAAATGACCTTGTTGTGCAGCACGAGCTGCGGGAGTACCGACACAGAATGCAGCAGTGCAGTAAGGCCCGCGATGAACACTGTCGTGCAGATGCGTACTTTGCTACAAGTGTCTGTAACTGCAAGCCGCAACCGTACACTCAAAAAGCGCACAGCATAGAAGATGAGCTGCTGCAGCAATGGGATCATGTAACCGGTGAGAAAGTGGGGTCAGCATGCAGCAGTTTCTGCATTGGTTGTCAAGGCAGGCGAGCATGCTAGCTGCCTTACCAGGGTATCTCATGGCACTCAACGCATGAACAAGTGCCAAGGTTTGCCGGTACAACACCCAGAGTAGTGGGCAGGTAGCATTCAGCTAGCAGTTTTCCATGCATAAACTGACAACATGTTGTCCTTGCAAATGCAGCAAGCCTACTTCTTCACTAAGTTACAACAAGCTGAAGATTGACGAATAACTTGGCTCCCATTACCTTGGGCTCTAGCCGCTGCTTGTTGACGAAGGTGCCGTGGGTGCTACCCCTGTCGACCACGTGCAGCGAGCCCTCCGCATGCCCATACTGCAGCACCGCATGCTGCCTGCTGATGGAAGGGTGGTCCAATTGTATATCTACCGCCCCTGCCTGCCTGCCGAGCGTGTAGTAACTCTTCTCGTGCAATGCGAGCTTGTCTACGACTGTGCCGGACTTGAGCACTTCTAGCTCCATGTCCTTCCGAGGCCGAGACGCCCACTCCGGCTCCACGTAGTCCGACGACATGCTGAAACAGCAGCGCCGCTTTTCGGATGCCCGGCGCCACCAGAGCCAGGCAGCCGTCCTCTTTCAGCTCATCAGCTCAGCCGAGATCCGATCTTCAAGTGTCTGCCATTTGAAGTTTAGTCGGCAATCGCTCTCCGAGGCTTCAGCGAACGTGTGTTCTGATCACCAGGACGGTCAGCACGGCAACCTACCGGTGTTGCACTAGCAGGGCGGCTGCTCGCCGGTTGTGCTTCTGCAGCCGCTCATATGGCAGTTGCCACCTCGGCAGGCGTGATAGGCACCGCCAGCATCAACACGGATGCTGCAATGTGGCAACAATCTCGCTGCGAAGGCTTATCAACACAGACGTCAGCATTGCCGGCGCAGAAGACAGGCACAAGTTGCGTGCCTGCAGGGGGAGGCTGATCGTTTCAGGCAAGCTGATGTGCCCTGGTTCAAAATGCAAACTGAATCGACACAGAAGCAAACAATGCTGCACAACACACCACGACCAGTCGACCTGTTGATTGATATCTCTGAGCGCCGCAACTTTTGGTGGCACCCCACATCTTTTGCGCAATACCAACAGCCGACCTTTTTAAAGGCTTGCTTCTCGTCTGCACAGGCACCGCTGTGAGGCGCGAGCTCTACGAGGTGAAGCGCTGGCGCATCGGGAGGCTCGCCAAGGCGCTGCGGAGGTGCTCAATGCGAAGGCCCGACTGAAGGAGCTCATTTGTGAGTGCCTGGGCGAGTGCACCAAGGTCTGCGACAGGTGAGGACTGTGCACAAAGCGCACGCAATGCAGCACCTGCTGCATTGTACTGGAACACGTAGGCTGTGAAACCTGTCAGTGGCTTTTGTGTTCGCGCCGCAGAGCGCACACAGAGCTCCTCAGCCATTACTTCTTCCGTTCACGCGCCGTACAACGCACATAGAGACATAGAGGTCATCAGTCGTCCAATGCTGCTTCATTCTTTGCTTCAACATGCATGCTGTTTTGTGGCCATGTGCTAGGACGGACGAGGAAGCAGCGGCCATCTCCAACGCCTGCAGCCGAGCTCTGGACCGCCTGTCCCGAGATGTGCAATGGCGCACGCTGTGCTTGCGCATGGAGTTCGATGCAAATGGTGAACTGCTGATAAGGCACTTGGCGGCCGATCAGGTTGACGCTGACACTGGAGAAGCTGGTTTGGATGTCGCGCTGCAGCAGCGCTTGGAGAGGCTTGCACACAAGAAGCTGCCCCAACCGGACAGTCCCTGGCAGGTACATCAGCTCAGTACTTGTCATCATGTCGTGATGTGAACCATTGTTGACTAATACTGCATTGGAGCATATGACTGACAAGCAGCGCTGCGCTGCCAGCTACGTGCCTCACTGCGTCACGCAGAGGCAGCAGACATCTGTTCAGATGCACAGCATGGCTCTCAAACAAGAGTAAATTCGCAGCCGCAGCATGATGCGCAGGGACTGAAGCCGTGTGTGCGTGACAAGTGTGCTTGCAAGTCTGGTGCCCGACAGAGATGACCTGCACGCTTCCCTGGCGTGCACAACGTGCATTCACGAGGCACGGCTCCCCGTGCTTGCCGCTACCGCCGCTGCAGGTACACAGTGTTCTACTGTTGCAACGCTCAGCTCACCCCGAGCCTCACCCAAGCAGCGACGCCGACCAAGCAGCAGCGCAACAACACGCTGCTGCGCGGGTGCGGCTGGTGGCTCACGCAGCCTCGCTCAGCAGCGTGTGTGGCTCGCTGCTGCCCAATGCTGCAGCAGCGCTCGGCGCAGGCGCAGGCGGCAGCGACTGGCGCGCGCAGCTGCGACTGCAAGAGGGCATGTATGTATCGCCGCGGGCGCTGGGGTGGATGCTGAGGGACGAGCGTGGACAGCAGGCGGTGCCGGTGGGGAGTAGGGTGTACCGCATTGCGGATACGGGGTCTGAGCAGGGTGAGTGGTTATTGCAACACGCGCACTGGCTGCGGCTGCACTGAGTCTGCGGTTGGTCATTGCCGGCGGTTGGGCTGTGGATGCTTGTGAGTTACCGCCACCAAATGTGCAGCTGCGTGCATGAGTTTTCTAAGCCTTAGTAGGTGACGTGAACATGACGATTGCATGTTGCGCACCAGTGGTAGTTCATGGCTTGTCTTACTGCAGTGTGAACCGCATGATGCAGAGCATGGCGCCGATCTGTGTGTCGAAGAGTCTGACCCCAGAAGAGCCTGTCGGAGCCTCTCATAGTTCAAGGTGCATATGCCTGGCCTGGCACCGGAACGAGGTTAATCGCCAAACAGACTACCTTCTTTGGAAGTAAAAGACAATGCACAACAGTCACACTGTGTTGGCAACAACTGTAAGCACTCAACAGAGCTGGTGTGAGCTGCTGAGGTTTCATCGACCAACAGGCTGCAGCTGGCGCCCGGCTCTTATTCATTTCTGTTACTGTACTGCTCTCATGAACTTGATCGATTCCTGCAGCACTCGATGGGAGCCTCGGCGGGCCCGTCAGTTCCACATGTCACACCAAGGAAGGCCTCAGGAGCACGGTGGAGTGGAGAGTCACAGCTTGCAGTAGTTTGGAGGCAGACTCAAGCCTAAAGTCAGGCCCGGCACACGCCCTCCCAGATACGCTGATTACGGCAGCAGTCACGTGTGGCAAGTGCTGCAATGAGCGGGACTTGGCGGAAGGGCAGCAGCAGCAGCAGCAGCAACGGCATTTCGCCCCTGCCACTTGCGCAGACTTGATCGCCGCTGCCGAAGCGCACCTGAATCACGCGCGTTTGCGACGAGAGCATTCGCAGGGAGATGACACATACAGCCTATACGTACCGGTTACACCAACTGCTGGAGCCGGCGGCTCTGCTGAGACATGTGCATTGGTGGGCGCTGTGATGACAAGACTGAGCGCTGCTGCCATTCTCGAACTCGTGCGCTTGTACACCCTTGACCCGCAACCGCCAGCGCCAGCAAAAACGACGGCGACAGGCGCGGCGCTTGCGTGTGAAACGGGCGGCGCGCGCACAGCAGACCCTGCGCCGCAGACGCTTCCGCTGTGGCACCCCTTCGCAGAGGAGCTGACAGCCACTGTTGCTATGAGTGTCGGCGGCTGCTGCATGTGGGCGCTGGTGGCGACAGCAGCAGAGGCCGCAGCGCCGCCTGCAGGCACACGCTACGCCGTGCTGCTGACTGCTGCGGCGGCCGAGCCCGCTGAAGATCGCAGCAGCACCGCTCGTCAAAGCCAGCCGTGCGCGCGGCGCGTGTGCCTGGCGAATGTATCCGCTCGTCCCCAGCGCCTGCGCATTCCGCTGCCGCTGTGCGCAACGCCAGCGCAGCTGGCTGCATTTGAAGACGGCCATGCTGGCTGCAACGCTCAGCAGTACTGCGCGCCACCCCCGCCCACGCACGCTGCCGCCGCAGTCAGCTGTGACAGTGCGGACGCCAGCGCCGACTTAGAGCTACTAGTGTCGCAGTCGCCCATCGTGGCGGAGCTGCGCAGCGGCGCGCTCTCCGCGGCCGTGCGCGCCTTCTGCGCACGCGCAGCGGAACCTCAGCAACCTGACGCTGTTGATGGCGGCAATTGCGGCAGCGGTGCGGCGCCGCCGCGGTGGTGGCGGTGGCGCGACGCCGCGGCGCTGCGCGGCGTCGACGCGCACCTGCGCGCGTGCGAGCGGCGCGCGGCGCAGGTGCTGCGCGCTGAGGCAGCGCTCAGCGAGCTGCTGCGGCTGAGTGTTGCTGCGCAGCGCTGCCGCGCGCGCGGCGACGCGTGCAAGGCGTACGTCTCCGTGTGCAGGGCGCAGCGGGAGGTGGCGGAAGCGGGGAGGGCGCAGGGGGGGGTCGCTGCGGTGCTGGGAGGGGGGGACGGCAACGCGGAGCTGGCGTGCTTAGAGCGCGAGCTGGCGTGCTGCGAGGAGAAGCGGCGGCTGGTGCAGCAGCTGCACGGGTTTGTTGGGGACTAGAAGGGCGGGCGGCAGCGCGTATAGGTTGTGTGTGCGGTTGTGCGTGGTTGTTGGGCGTGGTGAAGTTGCGTTCTTGGTCATTGTTTCGTCACAAGAGGTATTTATGACCAGTGCACACATGTGAGCATGTGTCATCCTCTCACATGGATGTACATTTGGCACGATACTGATCACAGGTTGTCACGGTTTGAATAGGCGCCAGTGGCAGACGGCAAGTGCATGCAGCAGCGGCAGTACTCAGGAACAGACAATGAGACTTTTCTGCTCAGTATCTGTATGTAACCGCGATGGTCTTCATTCCTGATGTGTGTGACGCTGCGTGCGCGGCATGATGTGACATGTGCGCGCGGGGGCACCTTTGCCTTTGCTCATGTTGCTGCACTTATGGTCGCTGCATCGAGGACAGATACTGTTGACTCACTGCCTTCAGTGTTCAAGTTGACGCACGCTTGCATGTACTCTGGCTTGGGTGAGGGCAGCAGTTGAAGACCGTGCAACCTCTTCAACCCTTGATGACATCCTTCTTGCCATCGCAAACGTCGTTTGCCAAACGACAGGCACAGCCACTGCGGCGCCGATGGCAGCAAGCGCCGAGGCAAATACAATGCACGGCTTCTCCCTTCGCGCAGAACAACCTCTTCTTGAAGAACCACTTGAAGTTCCTCCGACCCCTTCTCCTGGTGACTCTCCTCCATCCCCTCACGCCACGCTCAGATCATGTCCTTGACGCGCGTGAGCGCCGTGCACTTGCGCGGAACCACCCCCTCAAAGCCCCCGAAACGCACATCGCACGCCGCGCCGCCGCGCACAGTCACCGCCGGGTACACAGTGCCACGCACACGCCGCACGCTGGCCACCTCCGCCCCCGCTGCGTCCAACAGTCGCATCATGGGCAGCGCGGACCAGTTTACGCAGATTCCCAGGACCGTTCCCACGTCCGCTTCCGTGTACTCGCGCGTGAACCCCCAGCTGCCGTCGGCGCTGTCGGAGAGGGTCACGGCGGCGAGGTCGGTGGCGTTGGTGTGCCAGAGGACGCCTAGGCCGATCGTGCCCGGTTTTTGGATGGTGACTTCCCTGGTGGTCGCAGCGAAGAAGGCGGGTGCGGGATAGACAGAGAGTGCGGGTATGTATTGGTGGGTGGTGGGCGCGTGTGCAAAGAGGTGCTTGATGGGGGGGGGTATTGGTGCGAGTGTAACGCCAGGCAGGTTGATTTTATGGATACATGGCAACAGACGGGCGGCGTTTGGATGTGTGTGAGCTCTACTTGGTGCGCCCAGTCAGCGGTGCTGCACGAATGTGCTGATGGCAGCGTGATGTGATCATTGCCCATTACCAGAGAGAAGCAGACACTTCGGTGAATGAGCAACAACCTTCAGCATGGCAGGCAGATTGGATGGTGGTCGGTCGCCTTGGTTGACGGCAGCAGTCAGAAGAGCATGCTGAGGTTGTGATTTTGATTGGACATGCAGAGTCCAGCTACATTGCCGGTGCCTTTGCACCTCTTGACAAGATAAAACAAGCTAGGGGCTTGCTGGACACCGAATTTAGTAACCACAGCTCATGAGAAGGCTGCAAGCACTGTCGTCAAGTGCTGTTTGCTACAAGCAGTGCCCTCCCCTCCTGGACAAGACAAAGTCCCACGAGTTCATATGCGCATTGATCAAGATCGACTATAGCATGCAGACAATGCTTTAATTTGTCTTTCTGTGTGAAACAACTCACTTGATACCCATTGATACTGGCCAAGGCAAGCATGTTTCTCAACCCCAGACAAAACCTACAAGCAGCATTACGTACCTACCAGTACGCCGCTTCTTGGTCCACGGGTGTGTCGCACAGGCAGCACCCTTCGCCAGAGATGCTGTTGGCACTTAACTCCACGCCCGCACCTTTGTGTACAGCACTCATGATAGGAGGATACGCCACGATCTCTGTCTCCACGGATCGCTCCTCATCTCTCGATCGCAGACATCTGCAGCAGCAAAATATCCTCTGCATGTTCGCCACTCCAGCAGCGTCGTAATAATAAATTTGTCGGCGTACATCGCCAGAAAGCTGTATGTGAAGTTCGTGCATGGGTTTGAAGTTTTGACAAGTTTAGTTGAATGTTGGCACTCAAACCAGGATCTCTCTTCGACACTCTTCAACAACATCATGCAGCTTTCACACCTTTGGCTAGCTTCACCAAGCACCGCGAAGTTCTACCATTGTTAACATGTCTGCTGCCCTTGTGGCATGACTATCGACATGCTGGAGTTTCCTCACAACTCACAGTTGCACAGGGAGACAGACGCACCTGCGCAAGCTCGCAGTGCCTGACACATCCCAAATATCGCTTGATGCAAACATGGCACCACAGCTGGTGCCAGCAATCTTGTGCACACGAGCAGCGCGATGGGAGAACAAAAGAGCAGCCGCAAAGGCAAGTCATCGAAACCACATCCTAGCTAGACGGGTCAATTGACTTCCTGCGCTGCATTCTGATGCGAGGAAACAATCGCCTCCCTACCCTCCCCTGCAACCTCCCCCCTTTCCCTTCTCCCACCCCTCGCGTTGCCCCATCTCAGTGCTGCGCCTTTAGACTGTGCCCGCGAGAGTGTTCTTGACCGACTTGATCTTTGTTGCTATGGAGAGGTCCATAAACTTGTCGCCAATCTGCACCGTGAGGCCGCCGATGAGGGCGGCGTCCACCTTGGTCTCCAACGCAATCTTGGCCGTGTCGCCGACCTGCAAGTCAAGCAGCAGCGCTCAGAGGAGTAAGTTCGTGACAGGGTATGTAGGTACGGAATGATCTCAGGCACGAGGCAGCTGCAGCGCTCAAGAGCAATGGAAGGGCGGTTTCGGTATCTAGGTACCAAAAGCTACACAACAAGAACACAGCAGTGCTCAAAGGGGGTGAGTGGTCGGACAAGTAGCTGAAGCTGTAGAGCGAGACAGCAGCTGCACTCGCTCAGAGAAGTGAGCACATGGTTGATGCGTATGTGACAGCTAAAGGCACCGTCAAAGACGCAGCACTGCAAAGAGCAAGCGTCGTTGCGGAGCTGAGAGCTGTGCACAACGCTCCACGCGGCCACACAATTCAAGTTGCACTTGAAGTGGGAGTGTCGCTGCGCTTTAGACCAAAGAGCAAGTGAGTGGGGTACTGAAGCTGGTGGGGAGACCGAGTATTCTCAGCGCCACCACAGGCACCGCCATGCGAGCCTAAAACAACCATTGCGCAGTTGTTTGCTTGCCGCCGGAAGGGTGGACACTGGCCACGTATCTTTTGAACCCAATGGATCTTTGTATTGCGTTCTTTGAACGTGAATGGTGAGTACTGAAGACATAACTGCCTCCTTGACGACGCCCCAGATGATGATGTGCTCGGCCCAAAGGAAAAGGGCATCACGGTGACCAATGCAACTGAAAATCAAAGCCAGTCTTGTGCTGCTGGAGGTGAAACATTGTAGTCCATCTGCCGGCAAGCGCAACTGCTGTGACCGTCAAGCGTGCAACCGGCAATGACAATGTGACTGCCATGCGCTGCAACACCTCCGTGATCGCGATTCGGCTTACCTGCTTCTTGAGCGCGGCGATGAGCGCCTTCTCCTGCGCTGCGGATAGCGGCTCTGCTGTCGTCACAATAGCGTCCACCTGTAGCGGCAACGCGACGCAGCGTTGTCAGAGTATAGGCCAAGCACAGCTGTTTTGAGTAACGGCTGTACGTTGAGCGATATGATGCACACCAAGCTGGCAGTCATTCATGCATGCAGTATTATTCGATTTCACGCACCTCTCCCCGCTTGGCCTTCAGGAGCTCTGTGAAGGCGCCGATGACGCGGCGCGCGTCGCTCAGGCGCGCATCAATTCATGTGACCATCCACTCATTCATTCATTCATTCGCTATCACGCACCTCCCCCCGCTTGGCCTTCATGAGCTCCGTGAAGGCGCCGATGACGCGGCGCGCGTCGCTCAGGCGCGCGTTCGCCGCCATCGTCGTGAACAGGTTCCTGGAGATGTCCGTCGTGTGCTTGCCGTCAAACACGCTCTCGATCAGCGCCACCTTGTCCGCGCGCGTCACGGTCGGGTTCGACAGGTAGCTCGAGAACTCGGCGTTCCGGGTGATGATGGCGCCGAACGCGGCGAGGTCCGCCTCCACCGCGTCGAGCTTGCCGGCCTTGGAGGCGGCGGTGTAGGTGGCGTTCGCGTAGCGCGCGGGGATGCCGAAGAGCTTAAGGGGGGGGCTGTGGTCTGCGGGGGGGGGCCAAGCGTGGACTGTTGGTGAACTGCTGGTGAACTGGGCGAGGGGGTCTGTGTGTATTTGCTTGCCACTGCAGTTTTGCTGTAGACAGCAGCACAATATATATTGTCGTGGACGTAGTGGGGTGCGTTGCAGAGGGCGTCGGCCTTCGTACACAAAGGTAGCCAGGCACGCGAAGCCGGTATGTAGGCAGTTTATGCGCAGTGCAGTAGTGTGGTGGCTTTGTTGGTGCACACGAGCATCTATGTCTTTTGCTTCAAGAGCACGATTGCCAGTCAGCGTTTCGGCCTGCGGCTGATCAGTCGCCTTCGAACGGCTCGGCCTGGCACAGCTATTCCAATGCAGACGGACATGGGTACGGTGGCAAGCGTCCTACAAGATGACGACAGGGCGTCAAGATTCAAGGATACAACTCCCTGCTGTGTGTGCGAGCCTGCTGCAGTGGGGTCTATGGCCTGTGGCGCTCGTGCCTCTGCGAGCAGCGTTGCAGCTTTGAGTCAATGAATATTAACGCACATGAGTGTACTACTCTTGCGATTGCTGCATCAGGATGTTGTTGGTCCAGGGTGTGTACTGAAAAGAGGGGCATGATGATATGTATGTATGCAATCTGCACCGCGTCGTGGCGTGGTGTCTTCACCTGACGCTGCGCACAATGATATGTGCTTCTGGTGTTACATGCGCACGTGCAGTGAAGGAATTACTGTCGCCATTGGCAGTGGAATTGAAGTCGTCGTGCTGACACCTATGACGCGGCACGGAACACGTACAAATGAAGTGCTGTTCCGAAGCAATGTGAGTTCCCAGTGCTCATACGCACAGCTTTACCTGCCGCTGCCGCTGCCGAAGCAAATGTCCTGGCGCACAGGGGGCGCGCAGCCCTGGCGGCCAGCTGTCTGAGAGCCATCCTGATGCTGCTGCTGCTGCTGCTGCTCCAGAGGCTGCGGCAGCCATGGAACGCAGAGGCGGCACATGGACACATAAGACAAACATACATATCACCTGATCTCAGCTTGCCAAGCAGGACGCCACCTCTCACTGCTGCCATGCGCAAACAAATGGATGACCTAGTGCATGATCATCAGCACGCCCACATGAATCCGTGCTCCACTCCAGCAGCTGTACAAATGCGGGACGTTGCTTGCAAGCACGCCTTGCTCCTTCTCACACTCGCCTGCCTTGCTCCCGCTCCCGCAACTGCTGCTCCTCCTTTGGTAGCGCTCAACCCCAGGTGAAGTTGTATCCGCGCACTGGCAGTTGGCGACACAGCCTTGGTGGTAAAGATGCTAGTGGCGGCGAGGTGCGTCAGGCACAACAGCAGCAGCAGCAGACGGCTTCTGCGAACTGTCAGCTGCTGCAGCAGCAGACTGCTTCTGCGAACTGCCAGGTGCTACGCGCAGCAGGCTGACGGGCTGCAACCTCGACGCAACGCGCTGTCGCTGGCCTCGCTCAGCTATGCGTGCGACCGCCTGCGAGATGACAGCAAGAAGGGACGCCGGAGACCGCTGCCAGGCGCTGATACCAGCCGGCTCCTTCAATATCGGTGCTACTCGCACTCGAAGGACCAGGGCGTGGATATTGAATCCAGTCGAAGCATCCACCAAAGCGCAGGCAAAATTCAGAAGACCACGAAGACGGTGAAGCTAGCGCTTGGTGGGGGTCTGATCATACTCGCGCTGAAGACGGCTGTGTGGTGGACAACGGGCAGCAGCAGCATGATGGCGGAGGCGTTGCACTCGTCGTGCGACCTTGCAAACCAGGTTCGCTGCTTCAGTAACTGCTTCTCACACGACCCAGAGGAGTTTTATGGATTCCAACCTCTACGTGAAATGCTTGAGTCCGCCGAGCGGCATTAGTGCTGTTCCTGCAGGCTGCCGAGCCTTCCCCCACTAGGCGTGCGTTCATGGCAGTGCAGTGACGAAAGCCCATTTGCCGAGCAGCACTGGCAGCGCCCTCCGCTGACGGCCAGCTGCCCTACTGTAGAAGGGCTGTGCGCCTGCTCGTGCGCACCCTTTGTGAACCGCTTACACAAGTTTCAATCGTTTTCATGCAAGTACTTCCGGGCTCCTTCGCATCAGTGCTCAGCACCAGCTGCAACAACGCGGGTGAATCTTGTCGCCGCGTGTGCCCTATGCGCCTTACGAGTCTCGCTGCCATTAGGGCCACGGGCCCTTGTCCCGCATGCTCAACGTCAACAGTTCAAGTTCAACAAGAATCAGCACGATGAAGGACCGTGTACTCTGTGGTTGCGCATGTCTGTGTACAGCAGCAGCGGGACGGAATCAGTTGTAACCATGCGTGCTGCCACAGATCGCTGCCATGCTTACAGCATTGCCAATGAGCAAATTGCAATCTCAGCCCCCAGGGTTGAGTGCCCTGCTCAGCAGGGCCGTCTGAGTAGGTATCCACATTGCGTCACTGTAGATGATGACGGGTGTCTACCACTCCCCCGACCCCAGTCCTAACCCCAACCCTCCCCCCCCCCCCCAGGTGGCTCTGTGGCTCTGCTCAGAGCACGGCTGTGAAATCGGGCCCGCCCGCAACAATGCTCAGCACACGATCGCTGGCGCGCTTTTTGATACCCTCCTCCCCCCCCCCGGTCCCCTATGCCCCCCCTGCAGGGGCTGCTGCTGCAAGGCCTGCGCTCCTCTGCCACCGCGCCGGACAGCAAGCACCAGTACGGCTACGGCAAGAGCCTGTACTTCTGGTCCCTCGTGTCAGCGCTCGGAACCTTCTACGGCGGCTGCGGAGCGTCGCTCGTGCACTCCCTCAGCAAGCTGTTCTACTTCAGCTCGGCGATGCAGCTCGAGCTCGTGGGCCCGGAGACGTGGGGGGTGCTGGCGGTGAGCCTGGCGGTGGACGGCTATGTGCTGCACCGGTCCGTGCAGCAGATCAACGCCACCAGGGTGAGTTGCAGGAACTGCTACTTCAACTTGATACTTGAACTTGATGTCAGCGGCACTTGCGCTGAATCGGTCCGTGCAGCAGATTCATGCAAACAGGGTGAGAGTTCAGAACTGCGCGCGTCTCGGGCAGCCATGTGAGCGCACAAAGAGCGGTTGTGCAACCTCGACGTCATCTTCAACTTGATCTGAGCAGCACGCGGTGCTGCTGCCCTAGTTCATGATGTAGCAGATCAACGCCGCTGACAGGGTGCGAGGGTGGACAGTGCTTTTCTCGGGAGGGCGCGTGCTGTGAGCGCCGATCATCGCTGTACTTTGACCTGGTCTCGTGACATACCTACAGTGACGCAAAGAGGCGGTGGGTAGCGAGCCTATGAGGCATGTGTGTTGTGTAGCGTATGCGGTGCGCAGGTGGTGGTTGAGAGGATAGAAGTTTCATCCAGTTGAAGTTGAAGTTACAGTTGCTGAGTGTGACGGCTGCTAGGGGGGCGTGGCAACGTCATGATGCACCCATTGACGCGACTGAAAAAGTCAGTGCAGCAAGGAGCGGAGGTGGTGGCACGACACTCACCGACAATGCAAACGCAAAGTGTTGAGGTTACAGATGGAATCGTTGAGAGCAATGAGCGGGCTTTGGTGGCACGTCACTCACATGGCCTCGAGAGGGCATCAAATACCTTGCTATCTACGCTGCCAAGCACAGGCATATTCGAGACAAGTGAGGGTGGTTGCTTGGGGCTCAAAATTTCAGCGCGTTGTGCGGTGAACAGATGACCACGTGTGCGGACGCTTTCAGGGAATGCCTGGCCAATCGAGCTGCGCATCCCATGCTACATACCACACCGCCCTCTGGCGCATACGCCTGTGCAGCCTAGCACCGGTCGGCCATGGTCATGTGCGCTCTCACCACCATCAATACGTTCTTTGCTGCACCATGCACGGCGCTTTCCTGTTGACCTAGGAATTTGAGCCCACAGACTGCAGCGCGCACCATCGTGGCCAATGTACTCACTCAACCACGTCAACAAGTTTCAAACCACTAATTCTCCCGTAACATTGCTAACCCTAACCCTAACTCTGGCACGACGCTCGCAGAAGCCGGGCGTGTCCTTTCTGGCACACCTCAAGAAGGTCCGGGATCCAGCGACCCTGTCAATACTGTTTGAAGACGGAGCCGCTTGTCTGGGGGTACTGACTGCCGCCGCAGGCATCGGGCTGAGTCAGTACTACCAGAACCCCGTGTACGACGCCCTGGTGAGCTCTGTGGCATCTGATCACATGAACTTCATTGTTGAAGTTTGTTATTGAAGTTCATGGTTGAAGTGTGCCATCAGCCATTGGGTCACGATAGCGCTGCTCTGGACTGTCTGATTGAGTCAGCAGCCCGCTTTCCAGCAGAGGGGGTTTGATGGCGGGCGGCGGCGCGGCGAAGCATCAAAGCGTGCCTGCAGCAGTGTCGTACTTCAACAAGTACTTCAACAAGTAGACCCCAGTGCCAGTGCGACAGCGGTTTGGACTGCCTGATACGCCGCTGCGTCTGCGTCGAGCTCTCGAAGTATGTCTACGTCGTAGCCACCGACCAGTTCCTTACCCTCTGTCGCTTTTCATTGTTGTCCAGAAGGGCGGTGTGTTGTGGTTGTTATCGTGGTGATCATGAATGGCGTGTTTCCCGCCCTTGTCTCAAAAAGCGGCAGTGACACGTCGCTTTGCCTCTGTTGCGTCCCCTCTCATGCCCTCTATGCTGCTTCAGGGTGGCAGCGTAGTTGCCCTTGCGACTGCAGCTGAACGTCTTTCTACCTTGTGCCTGATGTGACTGCCAATTAACCCCCCTCCTTTTTGTCGCGCTCCCTCTTTGCCTTGCCTGCCACCGCAGGGCGGTGTTGTAGTGGCGGGACTCCTGGGATGTGTGGGCTATGCACTAGCCAACGTCAGTTATGGCTATTTGATTGGCAAGTCAGTCGACAGCGACACAGTGGATGGCATCTACGCCATACTGATGGCGCGGCCGGGGTGAGCGCTGACACACTTGAAGTGTGAAGCCAGTAATGATCAACAACGTACTTCTATGTATTCATGTCACCGAACGTTTTTTTCAAAACCCGCTCACCACCTTCTACACTACGCGCATTCAAGAGCGCTATCAATAGCTGCTGCACCTCCTGTGTTGGGCTACCAGCTGGAACTGGCCTACCGAACACGTGAGGTCTTTCCATACTGAACACCCATGCCCTCGAACGCCAAGCTTGCACACAGAAGTCTTTTGACTACTGCTGTGGATATGATGGCACTGTTTGACTCGTGGCCAATGACTGCAGCAGCGGCCACCACGGTTATTGGTGGAAGGCACTTGCGGCTAACCATCCTTTGTCACCTAGCGCTCTACGATCTTTTGATTCGTTTCCATATACATGAACACAAACCAACACTTTCCCAACCAACAAATATCTTTAAACACTATGTCTGCACTTACTAGATCAATATAACAGTAGTCAAAGACAATCAAGCGCCAACTCAGTGACGCGCGACCTGGCGCCGTGCATTGCACTTAGGGTTAGGTTAGGGTTAGGGCAACCCTAACCCTAACCCTAAGCTGTTCCGTGTGCGGCACGAGATCAGCTACATTCTCTGTACAAAAAAAACGCTATGGCAACAGCACGTCTCAGGAGCATGAGCGGAGAGAGCAGCCCTCGTTTGCGTCCGGAGCGAGCAGCGCGGAGCCGCCCTTGGCCAAGGCGGAGTGACGTCAAAAAACTTGTACGTCTCACATCTGATTTCGCGTATGCGGTGGCGCTTGGCACGTTTGAAATTTGGCGAGTGAGCATGTAGAGGTGCTTTGAGCATACATGCGCACCCTGAAGCCGCGTGATCATAGAGGCAAGGCTGGATTACCCATGGTCTTGGCATGAGGGCTTGTCAGGGCACTCCAGGTGGTGTGTGCTGTCACTCCTTGGTGAAGTTGAAGCCACAAATAGGCGTGAGCACCATGTTGGGTCGGGCCTGGTGCCTGCAGTTGCAAGCACTGCTGTGACTGGCCCCAGGGGCTCATTGAATACAAAGGGTTAGGTTAAGTAGGCTGAACAGCAACTTGAAGTCGAGGAGGGCACTCTGCACTTTGATCTACATTCATGACTCGCTTAAGTTTTGAGATACTAGGGTGTCGTGTTCAATCAAGCTGTGTGCTACACCAAACAAACCCAAACCCTGATGGTTCAATCAGAATCTCAGGTGAGTCACGCATGTCACTGAGTTGAACTCTGTGATCAACTCTAGGCATACGGGCCTGCCGCGCCGCGCGCAATCTGCGTCACTTCAACTGCGCACCGCCTCACGCACTTCCGCGACCGCCACCTCCGATGATGCTCCGACGCAGCATCGAGAACGTCAAGTCAGTGCAGAGCCAGTACATCGGGCCCTACACCTTCAGCTACAAGGCGGAGATCGACTTTGACGGCACGTACCTGGCCGCGCAGCTCATCCCGCACTACGAGTCCCTCTTCAACGACCTCAAGTCCGCCAGCGACCCCGCCTCCGAACTTCACGTCCTGCTGGCACTGTACGCGGAGGACGTCGCGCGCGTCATTGAGAGGGAGGTCAAAGCCGCGGAGGCGGCGGTGCGTCCCCGCAGCACTCAACTTCCTCAACAACTTCAAATTACGGTTGCAGGACGTTAGGGTTAGAGTACGGTTGGGGTTAGGGTCGGCGGTGTGTCACCAAGCCGGCAGGCCGCAGCTCAACTAAGAATGAGGGTTGGAGGACGATTAGGGTTAGGAGTACGGGTAGGGTTAGAGGCGGCGGTGCGTCCCCGCGCCGGTCCGGCAGCAGCGCTCAAGTTATGGTTAGGGTTAGGGTTTCAGGAGGGTTAGGGTGAGGGTAGGGTTAGGTTTAGGGTTAGGGTGAGTTAGGTTAAGGGCCAACACGTGCCGTATCAGCAGAGCGCGTTGCTTCAACCAGCAGGCCGCAGCGCTCGCTCGACCTGCACGCTGCGCATTGGCAGAGCGCTGCATCGCTCAACTAACAGGCCCCAGCGCTCAACCTTTTTTTGAGGGTTAGGGTTAGACTTAGCTGGCTGCAGCGCTCATAGCGTGCACATCCTCCGGAGTCAGCGCTCAACACTTTTGGCTTGCCGCAGTGCTCAGCACGTGCGGCCGCTGCAGCAGGCTGCAGCGCTCAACCAGGGCGCGGCAGCTGTGCACAGACTGTAAGGTCACTGGCTTCAGTTGTACATAGGCGGGGCGTGGCGTGCACGCGGGTGTTTGGTGGGTCGCACAGGCGCCGTTCCGGTGCTGTTGCGCTTGCAGGCAGAGTGCATACTGGATGACCATGAGGGCAAGGATGATGGGAGGTGAGAGCCACGCAGGCAGCCTACATACCGTTGCACCTGGCGTATTGCGCGAGTGCCACTTGTAGGACTGAGGCCTCCGCAGGTGGCGGCCAGCACATAAACAATTCATGTCGATATGTGTATACCTTGAAGTTTGCATAGTCCAGGCGTGTTTTTGTACGTACGTTCATGCTGCGCAGCGCGGACGCGTCAGTTGCATGAACTCAAATTACGCGTTGACCCAGACGCAAACCCTGACCCTAGGTTGACTAGTACGGCGTCAATGAAAAAAGAGCTTCCTTGTTGCGATCGCTGACAAGTGGGTGTGCTGGCTCATCAACACATGAACAGCACGGTGTGCTTCAGGTTTGACGGTGGCGCGTTGAGCACTGACGCATTAATGCACCACTGACATGCCTGCATGACCGAACACACGCAGCGCGCCGCATCTCGCCCCTTTCCGACGCCGGAGCCTCGCCCCACCCCCTCCGCATGTGCGTCACACTTGAAGTTCATGCAACAACCTCAACTCACCACCAAATCTGCGCCGTCGCGCGCGCGCACCTTCGCTCGCCGCAGATCCGCGAAACGTACCCGGAAGCCGCGTTCATCGAGCTGGAGCCCGACAGCAGCAAGACGGACAAGTTTGCTGTGGAGGATTTCCACCTGGCCAGCTTCAAGTCGCAGGAGGTGCAGGACGTCCGCAAGATGATGTATAAGGCCCTCAACGTCACGGTGTCGGTCAAGACCAAGCTGCCGCCGAGGGGCGGCAAGGGGCGCGCGCAGTAGTGGGGGTACAGGCGGCGTTGTCGTGCGCATCGCGCTGTTTGTGTACATGTACTGCTGCTGTTGTAGTGAAATTACTAGTAGGGCCTGCTCTTGTAATTTCCATGCGCGGCGTTTTTGGCAGAGCTCGTTTCCCTCGCTATTGCTCCCGTTCCGCCTGTGCCACAGCTGTCGTTCGTTTCATTCGTGGAAGTGTGGGATGGCCAGAACTATGTGAGCAGTGCCATCTGCCATCATTGCAGTGCAAGCGCACTTCAAGTTGATGTTGACCATGCGACAATAGCATTGGAAGGTGTCCCGTGGGGATGGCGCCATTCCTCTGTGGTGGATTACTTTTGCACATACCAGGAAGGTACTGTCTCACGCAGTCATACTGTCGGCACTAGCTCAGAAATGGCTTGACAGCACAGTATGCATGGGGTAATGGCATAGTGTATCATTGGCGCTGCGGCATAAGTGGCCTGAGGGCCTGACACACACAACAGAGGAGTTTTCTGGCAGACAAGGTGCTGCCCTATGGCTTTTATGGTTGCACCTGAACCCATGCACTGAGGTGTGTGAAGGCCAGTGTTCCTATGCACGGATTATGCCCCATGGAGCAACCTCGTCCGTACGTATGGACTTGTATTTATAAAGGCCCAAGGGAGGCCGGGTTGCCAATGCAATCGAACCTCGTCTGTACTGCGCCCGGATTTGTTACACGACACACAGAGGCCACCTGTCTCGTGGGACAGAATACAGATCCTGCCGAACTTGTCCCTGGTATGAGACTCATGCCCCCTTGGTACTAATCTCATTTACTATACTTGAGTCGGCAGAATTGCAGCAGGTATGCGCATGTGACACGTCAGCTTCTCGTGTAGAGCAAGCAGGCAGGGAACAGGCACATTGGGTTGGCCATTGATCGAAGAGATCAACTCATTGGCACAGGGCAACAAATGCTCCATTTCACAACAACCACGTTCACAAAGTACGTGTTGGACCAACGAACCCCCGGGCCAGAAGAGCGTTTCTGGTTCGCTCAACATCTCCTTTCGACACTCCTCTGGAAACACACTCAACACATTGATGGTTGGGCTAGCTGTGCCTAGTCATCCTTCGCCCTGCCCACGCCCCTCGCAAACGGTGCGCTCGAAGTGCGCAGCGCAGACTTCAACTTCAACACATAAGGTCCGCTGAACACGCACAGTCCGCTGTGTACACTGGGAAAACGTCACTAAGTAAAGCACCACAGACAAGCAGTGCGCGCTGCGTGGCGGACGCTTGCGCGCATGACTTGAGCATGGTCGCATGAGACGCGCCGCCATCAGAAGCCCGGCTGCACACGCATGAATCTCTGTGCGCAGCTGGTGATGGGGCTCTGGCTATTGAAGTTGCGGCACACACACACACACACACACACAGAGAGACCCCACTCCTGTGACAGTTCACAACTGACGGACAGCCCCTTCAGGGTGCCCGAGCTCTCTCCACCAAACTCTCTGCATTGGCAATAGCACAGCAATTGGTCACTGTGGCACCACACACTTGCGCAGCCCTCACGCTGCGCCGCATCTACGCAATGGGGCTGAGATCGCGCTTGACAGCGGCCGCTGCCTCTGGCATGTGCACAGCCTTCCTGCCCCTCGGCGCAGCAGCCGGGCGTGCTGAGCGCTGCTGCTCTGATGGCGGCCGCCGCTCGTAAGACTCGTCGCTCGCCGCGGTGTCCGCGCTGGCGTCGCTGGCCTGCGCGCGGAAGCGCAAGGGGTGACGCACCGAAGTCATGAAACTTCAAGTGACGGGAGCGGACCAGGGTTGCGTACTTGCGCGCACTGCGCGTCATGGCGTCGCTGGCCTGCTCGCGGAAGCGCAAGGGTGACGCGCCAGAGTTGTGTAACTTCAAGTGGTGGGGAGCGGACACTATGAAAGGGTGCTTGTGCGCGCTTTTCGTCCTGGCGTAGGTGGCCTGCGGACAGAAGCACAAGGGGTGACGCGCCAGAGTTGCAGTTGCATAAATGCAAGCGACGGGCACAGCAGACGATATGCATACATATATGTATGTGCACTGCACGTCTTCGCCCATTGTGCAAAAGTGGCATGCTATTGAAGTCACACAGGGGAAGTTGAGGCCTCGTGCGTACGCTGACCGCTTTCTGCAGTGCAGCGAACGCTGTCGGCAAGTAAAGATGTCAAGTACTTGAACTTGGACTAGCATGGCAGATTGAATGACAGGGGAAGTCGAGACCTTGCGCGTACCCTGACCGCATCCTGCAGTGCAGCGGGCGCTGTCACAGCCAGCAGCAGCCAGCAAACCGTACACCGTGCAGTCTCTCCAGCCAAGAACTCGAACACTCTGCCCTCAACTTGAAACAGCAAAGACAGGCGATGCTCTGCGTGTGCGCAGACCGCCGTTCACAGCAGTGTAGCGAGCGACGTCCGCAAGGGGCGGACGGGACGAAGCCACAAGCTGCCGCCAGTCACGAGAACGCACGATACAGCCGCTTCATCGCTCATCCCCATCTGTCAGATGAGTGGGCTAGTGCTACCGCGACAGCGCTCAACCAGCAGCGCTCAGCGTGCGCAATCATCCACCCCTGCCCCATGACCTGCACCCTCTCAGCACCGTACCGAAGAAGCCATGCGCACTGCCTGCTGGTTCTCGCGGACAGCGCCAAAACGACCGCATGATCGCTCCGATTCTTGCCGCACGGGAATCTATGTCGTACTGACGGACCACACAATGCCCAGGCATGCTACCCGACACGCCCATACGTGCGGTATGTGCCATACCTGCGGGTCCCGCTCCTTCTCCTCATCGTCGGAGTCCACGCAGCAGCGCTCGGCAGCGCGCAGCGGGTCCTCGTGCGGCCGCACCGCGCTGCGCCTGACGTCCTCGCCGCCGCCGCCGCCGCTGCCGCTGCCGCCGCTGCTGCTGCCGCCGCTGCTGCTGCTGCCGTCGTCTTCGTCATCAGCGCTCAGCGCGCCGTCCTCGTCGCGCGCGTCCGCCGTCGCAACGGCGCGGTACTTCCACTCCGCGCCCTTGCCGCCGCCGCGCCGGATGATGGCGGGCTTGGCCTTGAATGTGACTGCCTTCTTGGGCGATGTGCTGGTGGCGGCGGCGGCGGCAGAGGCAGTGGTGGTCGTGCCGAAGAGCTGGCCCCAGAGGCCGCTCGTCTCGGGCGTGGTCCTGGTGTCATGCAGGGCGGTTTGCGCGGCCACCACTGCAGGGGCAGAGGGGAGGGCGGGGGGTGAGGCGTGCTATTCTGCAACATTGCGGCTGCGGGCTTCAAGCTGGTGCTGTGTTGTGCTCTATGTAAACTTCGAGTGTGTTCATCGACTTGCGCAAGTGGGTGCACAGGCTTGTCAGCTTTCGACTTCGTGGACTCCCTGATGCATTGAGAGGCAATGCTGCGGCAGCTGACTTGTTTTTTTGTAAGACACCCGCATCAGGAGGCAGCACGGACGCTCACTGATGCTTCCAGCGCAGTTGGTGTCACGAATGTTGGCAAGATGCCACAAACAATAGTATCCACTAGGATGATCAAGAGAAAGTAACCGCAAAGCAACGGCCACCCTCAACAAGTAGTTGCAAGTACGTCATCACGTCAGATGCAACTGATGAGTGCTGATGCAAAGTCAAACACTGGAATATGACTTAGGTCCATATTCCAATAATAAAGCCATGTTTTCAAGTCTGTTCTCAAGAGCGCGTGGGCATACATGCATACCTGAGCGCAGCAGGGCCAGCATGGCGAGTCCGACGTTGTCACCGCTGCCGGCGCTGGTCTCAAATAAGGGCATTTTGGCTGCCACAGAGTCAGCAAAGTCCTGCACAGGTCAGCAGGTGCATGGAAGTGTTGCAATCATGGGTCAGGTTTGAAGTTGTGGTGCATCATAGATGACGTCTGTACATGCACTATGGGAATGGCCGGCCAACCGTGTTGTGCTGTCAAATGGGGAATTGTGATGCCATGGCTGGTCATGGCGGCACATTGGTTAGGGTTAGGGGTAGGGTTAACCACAACTGCATGCGTTGTGAAGGCGAGGCATATGCATGATTCAACTGAGCCCATACTTCAACTCTTTGAAGCCGACAAGTTGTGCCGTCTAATGAAGAACAAAGAAATGCCGTTGCTGGTCTTGGTGGCACATAGGCTAAAGTTAGGGTTAGGATTAGGTGTAATCCTAAGCAGCATCAGCACCGCGACGGTGCAACTGTAGACATTGTGCAGGCAAGGCATGTGGTGACTGAGTACACACTTCAACTCTATGAAGCGGACAGTCCAAACTTCAACACCATGAAGCGGACAGGTAAGAGGGTGCTGGTAGGCAAGCTATAAGCAAGACAAGTGCTGGATCGGCAGTTGCATTTTGAAGCTGTACATACCTGTGCAGCTACAGCGTCCACCTCCTTCAGGCTTGTAAGGTCGCACTTGTTGCCAACCTGACAAAGAGCAAGAGCATGCCATGGTCAGTACAGTGTTGAGGCAAACTTGCGATTTTCAAAAGTGCACAATAATGACGTTTGCCTGAGGCCACCGAGTTCTATACAATGCATGAGGTGATCATTAGCAGCTAAGCACAAACTCATATTCTAGTTTGTGACTTGAAGTGCATGTTCAACAGATCGCGCAACGACATCGAGAAACGGGGTGTTGAGGTAGGGGTGGCCACGGCCTTCAGTAGGTATCCGCACATGGGTTTCCGAAGCCAGTTGTTGAAAACAAGCATAAAGCACTTGAAAGCGATGTGCACCGTGGTGTCCAGTGTGACCCTGCCATTCAGCTTTGAACGCTTTTGCGTATGCAAATAAGAGGCATCTGGCGCAACACAAACAGTTAGCGCCAGCATCACTACGACAGCAACCCTCCTGCACGTACTGGCAGCCCGCTGTAAGCGCCCGCGAGCGGCAGACCGCCGCATGGCAGCACAAACCCGCTGACGACACTGAAACTATGGCAGCAATTCCATGCAGCGGCAGCGCTCACCAGCAGGAAGCGCACGGCCTCGGGCGCGTACGACTTGACCAGCGGCAGCCAGTAGTCCTGGACGCGCTGAAACGACTCCGCGCACGTCGTGTCGTACACCAGGGCCACGCCGTCGGCGGCGTGCAGGTAGTGGCTCACCACGCTGCCGTAGCGCGCGCTGCCGCTCGTGTCCCACACCTGCAGGCGCACGCGCTTGCCCTCCAGGTGCACCGTCTGTGGCGGGGGTCGCGCGCGCGCAGTTAGGGTTAGGGTTAGAGCACGGCGTGCACACGCGCCACGCGGTTGGAGGTTATAGCTATAGCGCTTGCCCTCCAGGTGCACCGTGTGCGGCGGGGGCGCGCATTGTTTTGTGCGGTATTGTTAACTTCCTTCTTTGTCTTCTAGGGCAGACCCAAACCTTAACCAAACGATGCAACATTTTTCACCTGTTTGTACAGTGGTGAGTAAGCGGCCTTTTTCTAAAAGGCTGCAATAACAAGGTCCAGGCGCACGCGTTTGCCCTCCAAGTGCACCGTCTGCGGCGGGGGCGCGCGTTGTTTTGTGAGGTATTGCTTTAAACTTTCTTTTTGTCTTCCTACGGCAGACCCAAACCTTGGACAAACGATGTAAAAAATTTCACAATGTTTGTAGTGTATTTACAAGCGAGCTTGTTGTGAAAGGTTGCAAAAACAAGGTCCAGGCGAAGGTCGATTGATCGCGGCTCATTCAATGCATACTGCGCGCGCGAGTGGGGTTAGGGTTAGAGCACGGCGTACGCAAGCGCCATGCGGTTGGCGATAGCCTTGGACATACTGCGGTGCTGTGCTGACCGCCTGCTGCTGCTCACTGGCAGACCGCTTCCGAGCGCCCTGCGTGAGGCGCTGGCGTGGTGAGGTGCGGGCGAAGATACGGCGACTCCGACGCTGACTCTGGCTCTGCCACTGAATTGAAGTACAAGACTCGTACACAGCCTCCCCGTTTTAGAGTGCCAGGTCTCCACGGCGACGAGCCAGACAGCATGACTGGGCGGGGCATGATAGGAGATGTATGCAGGTACCACACACGGGGCGCACGGGGTGCGCCACAACCCGACATTGGGAGAGCCGGCGCAATCTTATGACATGCAGTCGGCATCGTTCTAGTGCCATGGGTGTTGCATAATTCCAGCATAACGCGCGCTGGCGCCGGATGTGACCCTCCTATACACAGTGACCAAATCTGCGCTGCTGTGCGAGCGACACAGTTTTGCGGGCACCCACAGTAGTCTGTCAGTTTTGCCCAACATCGTGCACCTACAAACGCTGAACTGCCAGCATATTGCTGCTTTTGCTGCGGGTGTGCTGGCAGGTCTTGTGTCTGAGCGCAAGGGAGCGGCTGCCACAGTTTGTTTGCGGCGTTCCATATACATCAACACAGGACAATATGTTTGTGCTGTGCGTTCAGGTACCCGCACTCTGTGCCGCCTACCTTCACGTGGCATACAGCAGGCATGTCATGGTACCTACCTAGGCTGCTGCTGCTGTTGCTGGTATACGACTGCGGCACACGTGGTACTGCAGTAGTAGGTAGTCATTGCCTCAGCAGTTCCTGATCACATGATTCATGTGAAGCACAGCGTTGATGCAGAGTTGTGAATGGAGATGCAAAGATTACCTTGCAGCCGAAATCCACCCCCAGCGTGGAGCTGTAGGGGGTGCCTTTTGCGGTGTCCCCACAGAAGTAGCCGTTAAGATACCTCCTCATGATGGCTGTCTTCCCCACACCACAATCTCCGACCATGACCAGGCGCACCTGTGACAGCATGTCCAGAAAGGTCATGTCGTCAACTGAGCTTCATCCCAACAGGTCAGGTCAGCGCAACAGATTGGCGTAGGTCAACAGTGCTGCAGCCAAGACTGTATAGCGTACCAGGTGCTCAGACTGCGGCGAGCTGCTTGCTGGAACCATGGAGGGCTTCACCGGCGCCAGCAGATCCCTCGTTGCAGCAGCACACTCATGGCTGTGCATGCGGTGGCGCAGGGCCTTGCTGTCGGGCTTCGGGGGCTGTCCAGCGTCTTCACCACGGCCTCTGATGCCAGATCGGTCTGGACAGCACCTGCTGCAGCATTGCCTTACAGCCGCCTGACCCATTGAGCACCGTGCACTGTGCTGGCACACACACTCACGTTTATTATTTCGCGCCGTTTCGTTTGGGAGTTGAAGTCGGGCGAACGCTTTTGTTGGGGTGACAGAATACTCTTGTAGACCAATTTATCTTTGTGGGCACTAGCTAGCATAGCGGCAGGCTTGCAGGTGGCGGCAGCAGGAGGCAGCACAACAAGGCAGCAGCAGTGCAGAGCAGCGAGGACCATAAAACAGCGCACACCGCTACTGTTATTTGCGCGTGCTGTTTCGGCGAAAGCTGAAGTTCAGGAAATGCGAGGTCTGGCGGCTGTTTGCAGCTGTGCCGTGTTCCTCGCACGGCGCAGCAGCGCAGCGGAGCACAGGAGCCCCAATGCAGTCTCGCTGCAGTTCAACAACGAGGTGGGCTCGGCTTGTGTCCAAAGTTTGTTTTCTCCGTGCTCTCTCCGCGGCCTTTGCAAATTTCCCGCGCCATTGCGCTTGCTGCAGATCAGCACACAGCGGTGACGCGCTGACATCGTGTCATGCCTTCTGGTCATGTCGCCTGTGTCGACCCCAGCTCAAGTCTGCCGTTCTGACGAATCCTGCAGAATCTTTTTGCGTCAACAACATGAGTCCACTTTCCGACGACAGAAAATGGTGCTCATGAGCGCGTCAGTACTGCCGTGGCTGGACATTTTGTGATCGGGAATAAGCTGCACAGCGTGTGCGTCTCCTCTCTCACAGCAGTACTCATGTGCCATTGCTGCTGATTTGGTGCAGGCGGACGTACCGGTCACGCTGAACTGGCTCAACACCTTCAAAGGCAACAAGCTGATTCCTCAGAGGGACGTCCCCATTCAGCCCAAGCACGGCCTGGGCGTTGACTCCTTCAAGTAAGCCCTGCCGCCTTGGTCTGCGTGAGCGGTCGTCTGAAATTGTGTGATGTCTGGTGACATCAAAGCAGCCTGAGCATGACCTGATGTCATGTTTGGTTCCTTGCTTTGAATTGCAAGTATTGGGACACTTGTACTTTCCACCCATTACTTCGTGCAACCCTACATCACCACATTGTGCAATTGATTTTGTGCCCAGGCTGGCACAAAACGCCGTGGTCTTTGGTGCGCCCCCTTTGTTTGAGAGCCATGTCAGATGCTCAGGAGCTGGTCACTGACACAAAGTCCCCTCGACAAACCCCGCCTGTCCTCAGGGGGCACTCGTTCGTGGCCGTGAGCACAGAGGTCAACATGACACACTACGATCCCATCAACGACCGCTCGCCGTCTGCTGTGCACTTCACCATGTCGCCGTGGGATGACACGGTTACCATCACCAGCAACCCGGTGAGTTGAAGTTCACCAATGAAATCATGGCAATTTCCAATGACACAATTGCGTCATTGTAAGCAGCAGTACGCTGGCCCGAAGCTGCAGCCTGCGTTCATGCTGTTCTTAGCTGCTATGTTGCACTTTGTTGCGGGTCAACGTGAGACGGCATGGCTGCTGCTAAGTAGTCCAGGTCTGCTCTCAGATGCTCCGTGTGCGATGTTGCCATGACTACAGGACCGTGTCATTTGAGAAAACACTGACAGACTTGGCCTCAGTCATGACAGGCGAGGGCGTGTCTCTGCACATTCAACACGCATGACTTTACTGTGCATGTAAGGTTGGTCGGCACAGACACGTGCAGGTTTACATGGCCATTCAATTTCCTACTGGCCGATTACCGCGAACAAACGCCAACCCGCTGATGATCAACAGTGCCCACCCCTTCGTGCTTTGTGGCAGCAGCAGGTGCCATTGCAACCGCAATGCGTCTCACACAGAGCAGCAGCAGCAACGATACCCTGTCGCATGTAGTTGCCGTCGCAACCGCAATGCTGCCTCACACGGAGGGATGAGCAGCAGCAACAGCAACAGCAACAATACCCTGTCGCGTGCTCTGCCTGACCACCACATCATTCGTCTACTTGTCGCCTGTCTGCGCCCGTGTGTATTCATTTTGACAGTACGATGGCAGCCTGGAGCTGCACCAGACGAACAGCTTCAAGAAGGTGGGGGCGAGCATGGAGGCGGCAGCGGAGGCGTGCAAACGCAAGCACAAGCGCAAAAACGCGGAGGCTCTGCTGGATAAGGAGCTGCTGGACTGCATGTCCAACATGCTGGCCACGGAGGTGGCGCCGAAGGCAAGTCATCGGTGCAGAAAGTTGAAGTTCATCGGATACTTTGAGGAAGTATGTGGTTTGGTGCGTTGCTCGTTTGGGTTCCATCGAATGTGGTGGTGCTTGACGGCTTGGTGAAGCTGCCGCCGCTGTCAGCAACAAGAAGATGAGGTCACAGCACTGCGCAAACTTGCGAGTGATGCGTGTAATGGTACTTCAAGTATGTATGCATGTGTGTCTACTTCAAGTTGCGGCACACCTCGCCCTTGCTGCTGATGCAGCGTACGCTGCCATTGGTGGTGTATAAACAGTGTACTCGCAAGCACGGTCAGTGTTTGTTTATGTGGTTGACCCATTGCAATGCCTGAGCAATGCCTGAACATCATGCCGAGTTTTTGTTTACACGCATAGACAAGAAATCAAACGCAGCTTTAGCGGGCTGTCTTTCTAGGCTGCAGGCTCCAGGAGGCCACACGCTGCCTCTCTTTCAGGCAAATGCTGTTTTGTGTTGCAGCGGGGGCCCAGCAAGCTGAGCACGGCAAGCTGAGCACTGCCCACCGTGCACTGATTAATCCGCAGCTGGGCAATATTATCGCGGTCAAGCCCTGACTTGATTGCTGCTCTACCTGCCAAGTACTTACTGCAAGTCATGACGATAGCACTGCTTCGTGTAGGCTCGCCTGCTCGATGTCACGACGTTGAGACCGGTGACGCCCCTGCTTTCCGCTGCGACGTGGAGTGAAACTTCAACTTTGCGTTTCGGACACACCAAAGCACACGCGCAGACAGAGCATGCACAATGATGGTGATAGCGACCATGGCCCTGCCTATGTACTTGCGATAATAATACCGGTGCGCTGCGTACACGATTGCAGGATCACGAGCTCGCCAAGCAGCGCAAGATGATGGACATTGTGGGCGATCGGCTGCGCAACTATACGTGCGTGGACCCGCAGATGAAGACCACGGAGAAGGCGCTGCGCACCATCACCTGGGATGGCCGCAAGGTATGTATGCACATACCTGGAACTAGCTGTGCAGTGCTGTACTTTCACATTCTCAACTTCAACTTCAACTTCATATGTGACGTGCCACCGCGTGCACGCGCCTCGGGCGAGTTCCTAAGGCTTTTACACGTCTGTATGGAGTTATCTGTAGGCCTGCATGGATCTGTAAGCAAGACATATCCAACATGCTTCGCCTTTCTGTCATGCCTGTGTTTGACCGAGCCATGACAAGTACACACGCCGTGCGACAAGCTTACGTGCGTTGGTCCTGCCGCATGTGCTATTGAGCTTGTCTCAGCACTGCTTGACCGCCGTATGTAAAGTGTTCTGTTGGCGCTAATGTTCTCACACTGTAGTCCAAGCTGAGGTGCTGTATGTTCTGCCGCTGATTGGGTTCTGATCTTGGCATCACGAGCTGCCGCATGCATTGCTGGGCCTGCCTTGTGGACATACTCAGTGACAAATGTCCTGATTCAGCGCGCAGCGTGCGCATGTGCACAGCCTTGTGATGGGCGAAGTGTTACAGGGCTTACCGCGCTCTGAACCTTAGTGGTACGCTTAGCCAACTGGATTGTTGAGTGGCCTGAGCTATTTTGAGGTTACATTGTTCTTGCATCATCATCGTTCCCGTTCGTCACCTTGGATGGCTTTGAATAGTTCAAGTGCGCCTCAGGCACCCGCTGATCGAAGAGGTGTGTAATACTGTGTATAGGAACCAATAACATAAAATTCCATGTGCACAGTCAGTGTGGATGCTGGTGGCCATCTGACACCGGTACCCTCACGCTTTGCCACTTCAGGCAAGCGTGTTTCTGGAAGAGCCAGACTCCAAGATCATTCTTGTTGACAACTTCGCCTCTGAGGCTGAGTGCGATGCCCTCATCGCTGCGGGCACTCGGACTTTGACGGTGAGACATTTACTTCACCGTAGGTATGTATGTATCATATGCCCACTATCTACCCCCTGCACTTTGCGCTCCGCACGCGACACGCCAGACGCACATTTTCCTGGAGGAGCCCGACTCTTCGATCATGCTGATTGAGAACTTTGTGAGCGACAAGGAGTGCGACGCGCTCATCGCGGCCGGCGAGAGGACGCTGGAGGTATGTATGTATGATTCACATCGCGACAGTGCTCAACCGTGTGGCAGTGCTCGGACGAGTGATTTGAGGGGGTTATACGTGTGTGATGGGGGGGGGGGGGGGGGGGGGGGGGGCATTTTTGTCACCCAAGTGTGTCAGTGTTAACGCTATGGAAAGCGCTATGCAGCGTGGTGTGCGCATGCCTGTCGTGCATTGAACTTACAGCAGCTGTGAAGGTGACTGGATAAATCATTACAGTGCCTGGATAAATCAGTTGTGATAACTGGACCCAAACCAAACAAACCCTCTCGGAGCTGGCACCTGCGGGGCTGCCAGTGCATGGTGACCATTGGTGGCACACTTGCTTGAAGTTCAGAAATGGCTTGGCACCTCCCGATGCCAATGAAGCGTTTGATCATAATGCAATCCAGAGCTGTCATCTTGATTTGCTTTACATTCCAGTCGTATGCCTCATCAAGTTACTGGTCGCGCGCACCCCGCACTTCAACCGCAGTGCCTGTGCAAGCGCTACAAGCCGTCACCCGCAGCATCCGCCGCGCGCGCGCTGCAACACACCAATGCCACTCGCCATAGACTGCTACTGAAGAATACAGCACACTACGATAGAATGTTGACACTCAGCGCTTGTGACCGCGACCGCACGCCACTCACCACTGACCGCTAATGAGAGAGCACAGCTACGCTATAGAAGTCACAGCTACGACAGGACATTGACACTCAGCACGTGTGACTGCGAACGCGCGTGTCTGCAGGTGGCCACGGTCAACGGCGCAACGGGCGCTGACCTGAGCATCTCGCGGCGTGCCAAGGCGGGGGTTGCGTCCCCCAAGCTGTCGCTGGCGGAGGGGGAGGACCCCATTACTGACCTCTACAGGAGGGGGTACCGCTTCGCCAATGACCAGACGGGGTGAGTGCATGTAGTTTAGATATCTGTTGAAGTACTTGTTGAAGTACGTGCGGTTAAGAGCAAGCGGAGATGAACGCGCCGTTGCGTATGCGTATGGTAGGAAGCGACAAAGGTGCACGCTCTCCAATGTCTACGCCGCAATGCCACTGACGTGGTGAGTGCGTAAAACCTGTTGAAGTAATTGTTGAAGTACGTGCAGTTCAAACAAGCGGAGATGAGCACGCCGTAGTGTCTGCAACGGTGGTGCCTCCAAGGGCGTGCTGTGAACTGCTGTAACTGTCGCCGGCGAGCAAGAATGCTTGCAGTCGCTTTGAAGTATGATGCTCAGATGCAGTCACCGGTAGGCATATATGTATAGCATGATCTCTGGTAGCATTTTGATCGGCGGCGGCATGGCAATCCTTTGCAGTTGGCCGATCCGCTCAGATCACTGCTGCACTACATAATGCTGCAAGCATACTACCTGAAGCACCTGTGATGAGCGTGAAGTACATCCTTTGGACATGACCATTTCATTCTGATCACTGTTTATAACAATGCTGCAAGCATACTGCTTGAAGTACTGTGATGAACTTGATACCTGTGATGATGATGATGATCATGATGGTGGTTAACATGAAGCTGACACCTATGGTTTATCACGCGCTTTCGCTGTGTGCCAGGTATGACATGCCCCTGGACGGCCAGGAGAAGTTCTCCGTTATCAAGTACGACGCGACGGACGAATACATACCCCACTGCGACGGGGACTGCACCGGAGCCCCCTACAAGCCTGGCGGCAGGTAGACCACCCACATTGCTATGAGTGACGCATGAACGCAATGCGCAGTGCGTTCGCGCAGCTTTGTGCTTGTAGCTCATAGTGAGTGCATCCGTGCTCGGATGTGACTGCAGATGTGGTGAGCAGCGGCCCTGGCAAGGGGGTCGAACCCCCCCCCTTGCGCTGGCAGGGGGTCTCAACCCCCCCTTTGATGCTTTAGATCCTCTTGGCCCCCAGCGTTGAGGTTCTCGTGCATGATGCGCAATTGCTGATCGATGAGCTCTGACTGATGTGGCCTGGTTCTGCCTCTGTTGTGCTCGGGTTTTGCAATCGTCAATGGGCGCATTTGCACTGATCACGGATCTCTTGGGCATGAGCGTTAGAAGAGCTTAAGTACTACGCACGCGATTCCTACCGCAGTCAGTGCCGGCATTGCCATCGCGTTTCTATGAGCATGTGAGTTGCTCAGGTACTGCGCGCCCGATCCCACCTGCAGTCAGTGCCGGCAATGCCTTCATCCTTCTGGCAGAATCAGGACAGCACCGCAGGAAAGGCTAGGTTTTGTGGTCCCTTGCATGCTGTGGTGCCTGCACACCAGCAGCGCTGCTCTGCTCACCCCACTCGCAGTTTGTCCTGAACCTGCGATCCCTACTGACACCGTTGGACGAGATCAATTTTGAGGTTTGTGTTGAAGATAAACTTGAAGTTGACCACGATGTACGCTGAGCAATGCTGCTGCGTGCGTCCTGCTGCGCAGAATCGCCACCATGGTCGTCTACTGTGGCGCCGCTGAGTTTGGCGGAGGCACCACTTTCTCAAATGTGGACGTGTTCATCAATGGAAAGAGGTGAGATGACACATGGGTAACATACCTACCCAGTGCATTAATTCTCATTCACATGCGTGGGGTGCATGCGGTTCGTGTGCTCACATGAGCGTGCACACATACACTTTGGGATGAGCATGCATGCATACACCTTGTGGTGCTCGGTATGTTTGATGCGTGCTTCGCGCTGCACACTGCTGTCCCTGCTACTCGCCATGTGCGCTGCCGCATACTTCAAGTGCAGTAGCCACATACTTCAAGTGCAGTATACACCATGCGCTCCGCGACTGATGCGTGTAGCATGGCAACACCGCTCGTCTGGTCCGGTGCAGGGGGCAGGCGGCGTTCTTTGCGTACTACGACAAGGAGAGGAACGTGACGGACTCCGGCAGGACAAGGCACAGCGGCTGTCCCATCATCTCCGGCACTAAGGTAGCAACCCATGGAAGATATGTCCTTGTTGCTGGCACTTGAAGTTGAAGTCTCATTTTTTTCCGTCACCAAGGTAGTATGTGATGCGACTGAGATAAGTCGTCATTGCTGGTACCTGAACTTGAGCTTTGCAAATGCCAATTATATGTGTATTCCACAGTGGGACGAGGCGGCTGCCCATTGTCTCAGGCAGTAAGTACTGCACAGTCCCGCCACAATTGCTGCTTTGTGTGTCCTGACACTTGAAGTTTGAAGTTGAAGTGCATGGTTTTTTTTGTGGCCAGCGGGACGACGGTCGCATGGGTGTATGTGCAGGTATGCTGGCACAAGTCACCGAGCGAGCCAGAGATGCGCCGTACGGTGCATTACCGCCGTGATGCTGCGTGTAGACACGCAACGGGGTAAGCTGTCCTGCTGCTACCATGGTGCGACCCCCCACTCTAAACAAATGCACAAAACAGTAGCAGTGTGCGGTGATGATGATGCTGTCGCAACACAGCTGCACATCGGCACGTTCACTACACTTGACTTCAAGCACGTTCACTACACTTGACTTCAAGAGTGCAGTTAAAGTAGCACGCCGGTGGCGATATTTGCGTAGGCATTCAGTCCGGGGACTCCGCGCAGATGTTACGGCAAACGGATGTTGCGACCACTGTGGCAGTGCTTAGTCTCAAACAAAGCACGCCGAGCAACGCGCCGCGGTACATACCGCAAGAGCCTGACACACACTCTCTCTCTCTCGCTCCGCTCATCACTGCGTCGTTGCGCTGCTCCGTGTCCTGCGCAGTGGATTGCCACATTGTGGATGCGCAACGGCGTCAGCAAGGCCAAGTCGTACATGCACTTTGACCCCGAGGGACGGCCTGTCACAGATGTAAGTGCGACTGTGCCAATGTGCTGTGCAGAGCATGCGAGCACTTGCTGTTGTCAACACTCTGGGCGCGACAAAGGCCTTTGTTGTTGATTGGTGTATACTGAGTAGAGGTGCATTATGAGTACTGCCCCTGTGTCAAAGGCCCTTCAGCACCAGTGCAGTGCATGATATAACTTCAAGCTGGTGTGCATACTTGAAGCGCAAATGGCCTTTGGTTATTGGGTTGTCGCTTTTGAAATGCTGTCCCTATGACAAAAGCCCTTCAGCTGCAACACTCAAGGCATGGTCCAAGTGTTTACTCAGCACAGAGTGCAGTAGAGAGCAGGGGCTTTGTGTCCAAGCGGCACATGTGGTGAAAAAAGTGCTTGGATGCCTACTGTGCAAGCAGGAAATACCTTAGTGGCAAACGCAATGCGGTATCACGGTGCATCAGGGGCTGTATGTCATCTGATCTTCTTATCTCTCATCACTGTGGGAGATTTGCAGTTCGTGCTAGCATGGGAAACTGCTCTTGTGATGCTCAGGCAGACAGGCGGATGAAAAGTGCTGTTTGCTGATCAATTCCTGGATTGCTGGCTGCCATAACCCCGCACTGCACATAGGCATGCCATGCTCCAGCATTTCCTGGTCAAGCGGCCAATCGTGAACTCACAATACTTGCTTTGAAGTATGGCCATTTGCGCTGCACACTCCAATGCCTCTGGCAAGCGTGACCATTTGCACTGAAGGCTTGGCGCATTGCCCCGCTCGCTTTGCGCACAGGAATGGCACAAGCCCCCCTCCAGAAAGACAGCCGAGGGGGGCGATGCCTCACCAGCCTCGTCTGCTGATGACGATGACGACGAGGAATATACAGACGAGGAATACTACGAGGAAGATGAAGATGAAGATGGAGAGTCACCCTGGCCCGCTGATGACCCAGAGGAGCAGGAGCTGTGAGACGCAGCCGCGCTCACACCCACGCACCCACGCATCGTTGCATCCCAAGTACTACGATAGTTTGTCATGCAACTAAACTAGTTTGCCGCGCAGCGCGACTGAACGGCTTGTGCCGCTTCGTTGAGGTAGCGGCAGCCGCAGCGACAGGCTTTGGCGCGCCAGAATCAAAGCACGGCGTGCAACGTGCGTGACAGTCAGCGGTGCCTATTCCTATATGCGCCTGGCACCCCTTTCAGCCTCCACACTACCAGACGATATCCTGGTTTTGCTGCGTCCTGCTGGTCCGCAAGGCCTGGTAATGATTGGCGTGCCCTCATGGCAAGCAGCGTCACTGGCGGCGGCTGTGCGCTGCTGCTCATAGTGCCTGTGGCTGAGTGCCCACGCAATTTTTTGCTTCACAATACAAGTTAGACATTCCGAGTCTGGAAAAAAGAATGCCCTCGGGTCGCGCATGCTCTGTGGCATCTGCAGGCAGTGGATGCCGTTATGCGCGAGACACTCTTGTACTCTGGTTCAGTGTTTAAAGATGCTGCAACGAATGCTGTTAAGACGGGTATGAGCGTGTGCACACCTCGCGTGTTGATCATGAGCACCAGTGCATACCGTCTTTCCTTGCACAAGGCACTGTGATGAGTGATCGCTGGCTTCATCCGGATAATCTTTGCTTGCATTTCTGGCTGAAGTAGCGCTCAATTGGCGAAATGGTCGCTCAAGCACAGTCACCATCAACACACACAGTCACCATCAACAACATGAAATGGTTGCCATTGACTCGGCTAGGAGCTCTCATTATTGTTGTGTTCAAGTCAGCTTTGCTTGCACGGTAAGCCACGCAGTCAGCATCACTTGTTTGTCCTCCCACTCAAAGCCCAACAAACGGATCGCCAGCGATTCATGCGGTTACGTCGACTTGTAGTGGCGACTGTGCTTTGCTCGTGTAGCTGCGCAGACCATAACTTGCTCAGGACAGACCTTGCGGCAGCTCAATGGCAACAGTTTCATGCACTTAGAGTGTGAGCACACCACAGGTGCCACCAGCTCAGCAACAGAGGCAATGTGATGTCGTGTCAGGGGTTGCTGGACGTACTACATGCAAAAGCAGGGGGGCTGATGCATGCACGTCGTGTACCTCAATGCAGTATGCGGATCCATACTGCATGCTGTTAGTATGGCTTCAAACATTAAAATGACGTGATGGTGCAGAACAAGCCATGTCAGCACGTGCATGCATGATTTGACATCAGTGACATCGGAGGGGGGGCCTAGGCGATTGACTCAAAAATGTGTTCTGGCAAACTTTACCTTTTTCTTGAAGTAGCTGGTGCACGGTAGGACGCACAATGCGTCCCTGCCAAATCGAGGTCGCTGGAAAAGTTCACAAGTTCAACTTGAGTTGAACTGTCGAAAAAAAAGCTTTTCTTACGTCTGGCAACAGCTGTAAATTGAACGGGACCCCGAGGCGAACAAGCGCGGCAACGGTCTCTCTCTCAGAACGAGTCTGCTCTTCAACAAGCGGACGTAGTGTACATCATTGATCAAAGATCTTTCCGGAGCGAAAAAAACACAGAGAGAGTGCCCAATGGGTTCCCAGGCTGTAAGTGGGCGAGCGCCGGTTCTTTGATATTGTTTCAGGTGTATAGGCAAGTTGCGGATCAAATTGTCACTTGGTGACTGCATACCAGGCCATGCTGCAAGCGTACCTGGGTACAGCTACGCTTTCACTGCTGCCCACTTTGAGCTGTGTCCGCCCGAGCCTCGGCAGGAGTACATCCTCCCAGGCCACCCTGTGCACCAGCTGACGCCGACACGCGAGGCTCTGCTGAAGTGGTACTGGAAAATGCTCACCAAGCGCAAGGACAGGCGCACGCCCCCGTGGCAGCTGAGGGTGCAGCGGCAGCGCCAACGGCGATGGCGGAAGTGGCGCAGCCTCGTGCCGAGCCGGACTGGTGCAGCCGCCGCCACTATTCGGTGGAGCTATTGCCGCAGTCCTACATGTCAGCTGTCATGGAGCACTGGAGGAGCTGGTGGCAGTGCTCCTCAAGGACTCCAACCTCCCCCCGGCTCAGCGCATCCATGTATGCCTCGCCAACGACTTGCACACTTGCACACCAGCTTCAACATGCCGCCTTCAAGGCGACATTCTATGCCCAGCATGTATTCTGCGAAATGCTCTTTGTCAGCAAGACGATCTGTGCATACCGCGTTCAGAAAGTCGAGCCAGTCCTTGCTTGGTAATGTTCTGCCAGGAGTACAACAACGACGCACCAGGGCAATAAGCGCCGCGTGTGCGTGGCGTACCTGGCCACCGCGGCATACCCAGTTCCCGGCCAAGCGCGCACAGCTACATATCAGGCCATACTGAAAGCATACCTGGCATGGGTGCAGGCGAATATGGGCAGCGGTGAAGCCGCGTGGCTGCACCCGTGCCAGGTACGCTTGCAGCATGGCCTGGTATGTAGCTGTGCGCGCTGGGCCGGGAGCCAGGTTTGGCGCAGTGTCCAGGTACGCAGCAGTGTCCAGGTATGCCACATACACGCGGCGCTTGTTGCCCGCCGGTGCGTCGTTGCCGTACTCCTGGCAGAACATAGCCATGGCAAGAACCGGCTCGCCATCCTGAAGCTGGTACGCGCAGATTGTCTTGCTGACAAACGGCACTTTGCAAGATTCAGCCTCGGGGTAGAACGTCGCCTTGAAGGCGGGCGGCATGTTGAAGTTGCTGGCGAGGCGCACGTGGATACGCTGAGCCGGCAAGAGGTTAGAGTTCTTGAGGAGCACTGCCACCAGCTCCTCCATGAAAGCTGACATATACGTCTGCGGCAACAGCTCCACCGAATAGTGCTGGCTGCACCACTCCGGCTTGACACGAACCTGCGCCACGTTTGCTATCGCCGCTGATGCTGCCGCTGCACCCTCACTTGCCATCAACGCCAACGCTCTGTCGATTCTGGTGCCAGGGCCAGGCAGTGCCGCTGCAGCTGCCAGCAGTCCTGCATCTCTCTGAAAAGCCTCTCGTGGATCAGTAACACGTTTAAACAGTTGCCAATACCCCAGTGCCGCGCTTGCGCTGGACCTGCTCCACCACCACGTAACGAAGGGCTTGGATGATACGATTGCGAAACTCGTGTCCAGCAGCGTGCGCTCGTCAAAGCCGCGGTGGTGGAGGGGCTGCATCATCAACCACCGGTGCTGGTCACGGACAACGCTGCAGAACTGCTCGCGGCCCTGTGCAATCCACCCACTGCTGCACCTCGGTGCCACCTCCATGAGCATAACGCTCATTATGCGCACTGCACCTGGAGGCTGCTCACAACCACCTGGTGAAGCTTGGTGCAGCCGATGTCCACTGACGCGCCACTCAGTGGGCACAGCCGCAGCGTTGCATCGCCCAGCCTCACGGCGGTGACTTCCCGGTGACTCACTGCGAGTGGGCGGGGCATGGCAGCAGTCAGCTCAGAGGGGGGTGCGGCGCCGCAGTGTTGGGGGCATTCAGAGGCAGCGCTCCGCAGTGGGCCATGCCAGCGGCATTGCTCAGTGCCGGTGGAGATTCTGCCATTGAAGAACTTGCCGCAGGTTGAGCCGAGCGCAGTGCGGCAGTGCTGAGCGGTGCACTATGTGGGGGGTGGCAGTGCTCAGCTGCACTGGGAGGTGTGCGAGTGAGCCGCATGCGTTGCGGCAGTTGGTGAAGATGTGCACAGTGTGTCACTGCTCAACTGTGCTGGCTGGTTCAGCGCTCAGCGCATGGCCGCGCAATGCAGCAGCGCTTGAGGCACGGCGCCGTCGTTGCTGCTGCCAGTTCAAAGGCGTCGGCAGATACATTTGAGTGTGTGTGGTAGGCCACCTCAGCAAAACACATGCGAGCAGAATGCACAGAAGAGAGAAGCATCACGCTGTGTTTGCAGCCAAGTTATTGTAGAGAGAGAAAGAGAGAGAGAAGTGAACGACACGTATTTGCCCATGTATCTGGAGCAACGTGTGCATGACAACAAAACGTCATCAGAGGCAAATGGCAACGATACCACATCATATGCTCACCATTTCATTGCGGCCAACGAACAGCAGCATATGTAGCGTATCAATCAAAATGGAGAAAAAAAAGGAAGCAAGCCATGCACTATGAAACACAAGTGGCACTTCTTGGTAAAAAGGGCGGTGTATAGATACACCGGTGTTGATGCACATACGGTGCTGCTGGTAATGATAACAAAGGTCTCTCTTGGTGGCACTGACTCAGTACCAGGCCCCCACACCACGACAAGGTGGAGACCGCATACGCGGGGGGACTACCTACACAAGCAAACACGCAATGCGGTGCACCCAAAAAAGACACAGGCAGCAGCAGAAGGGCAGCACACAAAAAGAAACTCACAGCAAAAGCCAGCACAAAGTGCGCACTGAGAACAGAAGACAGCACGCATGTCAGCCATCATTGTCAATCAGGCAGTTTGACAGGCAAGAACAACCAGACAGTGGTGCAGGGCAATGACGTCTCGCATTGTCTCCAACACGTCCCGCAGTGCATGCGTCACTCACTCATGTCTCACACTTTCTCTCATAGCGTACTGCTTGCATCACGGTGCTGCACTGCTCCTTGCTGCTGCGGCGTGCGTCTTGCTTGTCGCCACTCATCAAGCTCGCTCCACTGCCTCGAGTAATGCACGCCATCATTGCACATTCCCCCCAAACCGCCAGTCGTCACTCAGGGCCCACCCTCAGCATCATGTCTCACCTTATCTGGTACATGATCCTCTCCTTGTCCAGCATTCTAGACTGTGCCTTCTCGTCCATGCACTGCACGAGGCCTGCAGCTGACCTCGATTCGCGCTGCCTCGTCACTGGGTCTCAGATATCACAAGCGCTGTAACGTCAGGGTCGCACCTGGTTTCCTCCATGTTCTCTGAGCGCTTTCTAATGACAATCTCCGGCCTGGTGTTCAGCTGCCTTTGCCCTTCTGTGTGGAGCATGGCACCACGCTTCCTACAATCATACTGCTTGCTTACACCTTCTTGAGACTAACGCACCATTGTTGCATGACCGAACAGTCTCAGGTGGCCTATCACGAACAGTCTTGCGTGTATCGTCCATTTGTGCACCACTTGCAAAGCATGCAGTCCATTTCTGACAACTAATACTAACTTATTTGAGTTTAGAACGATGCTTCTGAACATAGAACGGCCCGGGAAGAGGAGGGCAGCAGGTCCCCCCTCCCCCAGAGAAGGGCGCACACTACGAGTGTGAGCCCTCCCGCGTGTTTGACCGCTTAATCGCCGACTGTTGTCAATGAGGTACTCTCTCTCAAAGCGTACGACTGCCGCCAAATAGGGTCCCCCTGTGTAGCAGAAGGGAGGAAGCTGCCTGGGCCAGGACACATCCCTCTTTACATGTAAAACTGCCGGTTCCCGAACCAGTTAGGCCTTGAGGAATGTGCCCTCAAGACAAACCGGTTGTCTATGTCCAGAAGCATTTACAATTTACTGAGTACCTGTGATGTCCAGGCCGGCGCCACTGGCGCAATGGTAACCTCTGGGCATTTCATCCTGCCGACACAGGACACAGAGCTCCGCGCTTCGGGAACCAGGGACGGCCTTGAAGTTTGGCAGATAGCTGCCGTGCCTTTAGTAGACAACAAAGAAAATCTCCGTTGCAGCCGCCATCAGCGCCATGCCGCGAATGAAGTCCGGGGAGCTGTGAACGGCGAGCTCCTCGAATCGTCAATCGGGGGAAAACAGACACAAAAGAGAGTCGTCCTCGCTGCCCGCAGTAAGCAGGCGAGACCAGGCCACGGGCCTGCACAGGGAAGAGAGCCCTGACAGGCACGCGCCCCCTGGCTGTCCTAGGCGTCAGAGCTCGTGTGTGAAGAGCCTTCGGCGGTTACACACACATTGTTGAAGTTTAAACATTGAAGAACTGACTTGAGCGAAAAAAGAGCGTGGGGTGGCGTGTGGAGCGGTGGCGATCGACTGCTAGGTGCACAGTCCAAAAACCAATAGGACGCTGCTGGCACGCAGATGGGATCGCGACGAAGAAGACCACGGTCCAAATCCTGCGATCTTCACACCCTGCAGCGCAGATCACACCAGAAGAACCGCTAATGATCAGAAGCAGGTTGATCCCAGATTTATGTTTTTTGCTTCAACGACATCTTTTGCACCTCGGGCGACTGGTGGCCTAGTTAGGGCGGTCCCGCTTTTCCTTTCAAGTTGCGGCAGCGGGCTGTCAGGACGAGCCGCGGTGTGCCGCAGTTCTTGTGAATTTTTGCCTAAGACGACCAGTTCGCGATGCCGCTGGTGCTCAAGCCGACCTGCTGCTTAATGCACTGGCCTGGCGTTGGTGGAGTAGAGTCTACATTGTCCGCAGCCAACAGACAAAGACGAACAACGCAGCCGAACAGACAAAGACGAACAACGGTCATTGTGAGTTCTACTATGTTCCGTTCTGTGCTCGGCGATGACAAGCGGGTGCTGCCACCCGCCTTCTACCCCCTGAGCACTGCTGCACACCCCTCATCTCCATCGCCCGGTGCGGCCGCCCTGCAGGCGCCTCCAATGAGCACTGCCTCATCGCTGCCATCTCCGCTTACCGGTGCTGTGGCGACCGCGCCTCCGTCTGGCCATGCTGCCACGCCCCCTTCTCTACTTCAGTTGCACGATGCAGACTTCCGCCTGTCTCCGCTGGCCGGTGCGCCACCCGACGTCTGCGCGCGCAAGTTGGCACGGTTCCGCTCTGAAAACTTCACTGCTGGCGTGCTGGGCCGCAGCCTGATGGATCTCTACTACTGGGCTGTTGACGAGCAAGCAGGTGAGTCAGACATAAAGCTCTTGTATGCCATCTGCTCGCAGCGCAAGACCGTGGAGAATAATTGCAACTCCGATGCGACACAGGTGAAAGCCTTCTGTGCGCAGATTGTTAAGGCACTCAGGGCTTCTGGCGCGCGTTCAAAAATCATCACCGCAGCTGTGAACAACTTCAACACCTGCCTGCAAGTGGCACAGCGTGACGACAGGACCGCCAAGCTGCGCACCGAAGCGTGCCCGGCGTGTAGGGGGTACAAGTGCGCAGTGTGTGAGTACAACTGCGCTCCTGTGCCCCCGCCCATACTGTTCTGCAGCGCATGCGCCAATGAGCACTGCGGACACGCCATTGCTGTTGACGAGTTTTTCTCCATGATGGCGGTTTCATAGGCGACCGCGTTTTGGCAGTTGCAGCACCAGCTGCCATTGACTGGAAGAAGCGCTCGTCAAACGCAATGGCGCGTCCGCAGTGCTCGCATGCGCAGAACAGTATGGGTGGGGGCACAGGAGCGCAGTTGTACTCACACACTGCGCACTTGTACCCCCTACACGCCGGGCACGCTTCGGTGCGCAGCTTGGCGGTCCTGTCGTCACGCTGTGCCACTTGCAGGCAGGTGTTGAAGTTGTTCACAGCTGCGGTGATGATTTTTGAACGCGCGCCAGAAGCCCTGAGTGCCTTAACAATCTGCGCACAGAAGGCTTTCACCTGTGTCGCATCGGAGTTGCAATTATTCTCCACGGTCTTGCGCTGCGAGAAGATGGCGACCTGGAGCTTTACATCACCTGCTTGCTTGTCAACAGCCCAATGGTAGAGATCCATCAGGCTGCGGCCAAGCACGCGAGCTGTGAAGTTGTCGGGGCGGAACTGTGTCAGCTTGCGCGCGCAGACGTCGGGTGGTGCGCCAGCCAGCGGAGACAGGTGGAGGTCTTCTTCGCTCAACTGATTCAGAGCTGGGGGCGCTGCAGTTTGGCCAGACGGAGGCGCGGTCACCGCAGCACCGGTAGGCAGAGATGGCAGCGATGAGGCAGTGCTCTTTGGGGGCCTGCAGTGCCGTCGCACCGGTCGATGGAGATGATGGGCGTGCAGCAGTGCTCAGGGGGTAGAAGGCGGAGTGGTATAACCCGTTTAAGACCATTGTCGTCGCCGTGCTTTCAAAAGTTAGCAGTTTTCACATGAGCTGCGCGTGCTGTGACAGCGCTCGCTGGAGGTGCACGCTGCGCAGCAGCCCTGGATCCCGTCGTTGTTGGCTTTGCTGCCGCCATGCGAGCCTGAAGACAGTCACTGCAGTTTGGCTGTCAGTGCTGCCAGTGGTTGCGACACGCAACGCTGACAACAAGCCTCTGACAGTGTTGATGGTCAACTGTGAATGTCACAATGGGAATGGTGCTGAATTATTGGCATATGCAACGCGGTGACGTAAACTTTTACCTGAAACCACTTTGTGTGTGGGGGGGAGGGGGTGAGCCTTGCGCTTGCAAAAAAACACAGATGTAGTGTCAGGGCAGAAAGTGTGTGATACTGACCAATGTCAATGCGAACAACAAGGGAACGATGCGGACAACAGCGCTGGCAAGCATCAAATATTGACACAGCTTATATGTTGCCATTCACATATGCCACATCAATGGCTTTCAGGTAAGAGCAGCATACACATCATAATCAATGGATATAATGAGAAATGTGGAGAAGAATACACTGCTGCACTTTGCAAGAGAAAACACTGTTGCACAGTTGCAAGAGGCACTTCTTGGTGGTAAGGGTAGTGTAAAGATACACCAGGGCGCAAGCATGGTGCTGGTTGCAAATACTGAGGTCTCTCTTAGTGGCACTGACTCAGTACCAGGCCCCCACACCACGACAAGGTGGAGACCGCATACGCGGGGGGACTACCTACACAGGCAAACATGCAATGCGGTGCCAACAAAAGACACAGGCAGCAGCAGACACAACGGCAGCACACAGACAGTCACAGCAAGGACCAGCACAGCATGCGCATTGAGACCAGCAGACAGAATGCATGTCAGCCATCATAGTCAATCAGGCAGTTTGACAGGCAATAACAACCAGTCAGTGCACTCATGCTGCAGGGCAATGACGTCTCGCATTGTCTCCAACACGTGTCCATGCAATGCATACGTCATTCACTGATGTCTCGCGCGTCACTGTGCTGCGTTGCTCCTGACGCTTCTGCTGCGTGCAGCTCGCTTGTCGCCACTCATCAAGCTCCACTGCCTCAAGTAACGCACGCCATCATTGCATGTTTCCCCCAAAACACCAATCTTAATCGAACCTGAACCTCAACTCACACCAGGTTTCACCTGTCAGATGCATAGTGCTCCCTCCTCTTCCAGCATTGTAGCCTTTGCCTGCTCGTCCATGTATGCATGCCGCCTGTAGCTGACCTCGATTCCCGCTGCCTCATCACCGGGTGTCAGGTTTCACACACGCGCTGTAACATTGGGGTCTCACCTGGTTTCCTCCATGTTGTCCATGCGCTGTCCGATGAGAAGGTCTAATCTGGCAATCAGCTGTCTGCGCCTTCCAGTGTGGGACATGGCTACGCGCTTGCAACTACCAATCTGCTTACTTACAACATCTCACGATGAATGCACCATTGTCGCGTGACCGGATTGGCTACTCAGGTGGCGTATCACCGACAGTCTCACCTGTATCGTCCATTCGTGCTCCACTTGCAAGGATGCATTATAATCCTGACTGCTACTACTACCAACATGTTTGAATCAAATTAGAACGATGCTTCTGAACACAGAACGGCCCAGGAAGAGAGGGCAGCAGGTCCCCCCTCCCCCAGAGAAGGGCACACACCCTAGGAGTGTGAGCCCTTCCGCGTGTTTCAACGCTTCCATTGCCGACCGTTGTCAATGAGGTTATCTCCCTCTATGCGTACGACTGCCTCCAAATAGGGTCCCCCTGTGCAGCAGAAGGGAGGAAGCTGGGTAGGCCAGGACACAGCCCTCTTTACATGTAAAACTGCCGGTTCCCGAACCACTCAAGCCTTGAGGAATTTGGCCTCATGACCGACTGGTAGCCTATGTTCAGAAGCATTTACAGTTTGCTGATTACCTGTCATGTCCAGGCCAGGGCGTCACTGACGCAATGGTAACCTCTGGGCATTTACTCCTGCCGACACAGGACACAGAGCTCCGCGCTTCGGGAACCAGGGACGGCCTTGAAGGTTAGCAGATAGCTGCCGTGGCTTCAGTAGGCAACAAGGAAAGTCCTCGTTCCAGCCGCCATCAGCGCCATGCCGCACATGCAGTCCGGAAGCTGTCAAGCTCCACGCATCGTACATCTGCAAAGCAGACACAAGAGTGCCGTCCTCGCTGCCCGCAGTAAGCAAGCGAGGTCAGGCCACGGGCCTGCACAGGGAAGAGAGCCCTGACAGACACGCGCCTCTTGGCTGTCTGTCCTAGGCGCTGGAGCTCGTGTGTGAGGGCAACCCACCTCACCGAAGCGGCGGTTACAAAACGCTTGCCAACGCTTGAAGTTGTACATGGAAGTTGGAGTTGGAAGTTGTGAAGTTGTTGTACTGGTGTGTGCGTTGTGTGCGTGTGTCTGCGCGCAAGAAGGCTCGAGCGGGAACCCCTATGGAGAGGTTACCAGGTGGCCTGAAGCATCGGCTTTTGCACCGCCTGCACTTGAAGTTGGGCTCGTGAAAAAGCGTTGTGTTGTGCCTTCTTGATCCTCAACTTGAAGGCCATGTACGCACTCAGGATTGCTGCCAGCAATCTAGGTGGATTAGCCTCAGCCTGTAAGCATTATGATTGCTGGCGTCATGTGAACTGCGTTGCAGCGCAGGGAATTTTCGTGGTGCATGCCTGAATGCAACAACCTCTGACAGGCAAACACAGCATATGTAATATGCCACAGTGTGGTAGCACACGAAAACTATGTACTGTGCAGTCAAAGCGCGTTCTCAGCATTGAAGATACTAGAGCTCTTCAGGAGTACGACGGTGCCCTGTCAAGCGCGCGCAAACAGCCAGAAAACGTCATCCCCATGGGCTCATCGATGGCAATGACACATGACGGGCACATTCGGATGAACTGTGTCAAGTTTTTGCAATGCTGCATTGGAGGTCATCCACAAAATGGGCTGTTCCAATTGCCTGTTTTGCCAAGCGTTTGATACAGACCACATGTCTCAATGTCTCGTTCGCGATGACATCGAGCGGAAACCACAGACAACACTGGTGCCGGTGCAGGCAAGCATAACCCCATGCACAAGATATGATGAGCACTCCAGACTGCGCACAGCACACGGCGCTTGCCTCTGATGAGGACCTGAAACTACATGGCACTAAGGCGATGAAACAACTGCTTGTTGCCGAAAAGGGGGCCTGCGCCTCATGAGATGATACACGCACACCCCGCCTTCACAGCGCCGCCGTTGTCACTGCCAGCGGCTGGCGAGCGAACGGGCGAGCGAACAGGGGACCGTACCGGCGAACGCCCGGGCGAATTCGCTGCGCTAGGTGGGCGCGGCGATGTCTGCTTACTGCCGCCGCCGCTGCCGACGCCGCGCTTGGCCCCGGGGCTGCCGCCGCTGCCGAGTGAGCCGCGTTTGACGCTGTTGCGCTTGACGAGGCCGCCGCTGCCGCCGCTGCCGCTGCCCATGGTGACGAAGGCTTGCGGCTCGTGGTCGGCCAGGGTTGGGGTCACGTCCTGTGCATGGGTGGCAAAGACAGCAGCCCAAGGTGAGCGTTGACAAAGGTATGTAGTTGGGAGAGGGTAGAGGTGTCCTCTGAAGCACTGTGAAGCAGTGAGCAGGGTCTCCACAATCGTACAACTGATTGTTGCTGCTGCTACAAACCAACGCATCTGACATCAACACCATGCAAAGTCTTGTGGTCCCCACAGGAAACGAGCAGCAATGACCCCACGGGCCCATGCCATATGAACGATATAAGATGCGAGTGCGCTACTTTTGTCCTCTGTAGTGTAAGAGTAAAACAGCCCAGCACAGCAGGGAAAGAGGGCAACATTAAGCGTCACTTCCCGCAAACCTGCACGCCACCCTCGACTGGCAAGACATCTGAAATGAGGCTGACGTCAATGCAGAGCCTCTGAAACGAGGCTGACATCAATTCAGAGCCTTTTCCGCACAATGCGTCAACCTCGACAGCGCGCCAGTTGACGAAACTCAATCGCCCACAGATCAAGCCTTTAAAAATATGCCCTTGCGAGAACGTCGCATTGAGATCATTTGACGGCTTACCGATTTGCGCAATTGTTCCACCTCTGATGTCAGTGCTGCCACATCAGCATCGGACACCGTCTGCAGTGATAGCGGCCATGTGCAGCAAACAAGAGCGCAATAGAGCTCAGCGCAGCTTGACATGACAAACTTGATTACAGCGGCTTACGGCAGCGAATATCACAGGGCCCACCTCAGCATGGGACAGGCCGCCCGTGAGCACTCGCTGTGAGCAAATGAGCAACAATGCAGTCTAAAACAATGGAACCACAGTTGATCCAACGCACGATGCAATACAGTAGTTCAGTAGAACATGGATGCATATACACGTTGTGACGTCCCTAGCACAAGCTCCTGAGCACAGGGCACCAGCATGAGCGAACGCAAATGCATCTTTGCTGTGCTGTCTGCTCTCGCTGAACACCAACTTTTGGCTGTGCAAAAGAGATAGGTGGAACACAGTGTGCACAGGAGAAGGAGCTACTGCGCGCATTCTGCAACAAGGCTGCCATCGATTGGGGAGGCTTGGCAAGGTGCAGTGGTGCTCGCCACTCTCAGCCACCAAGAGCATCACATCGCCGCAGGTATGCGCATACACTACACCCCTCCAAATCAAAACAGCTTGATGCCCTGTCATCATGCCACACCAGTGCTCAGCCCCCTGCACAACAATAGACCTTACACCATGTGTGTTCCTTGCACTGATGCACTTGTTGCCCTTCCTAGCTTCGTGCCCAAAGTCCACTGCCACTACATGGGTGCCTGAGTGCTCTATGTGCGGCTGTTTCATCATTTACAAACTTGCAGCACAGCACTGCACCAGACGTCAAGGTGTTGAGACACAAGGTGCTCACCTGGAAGTTGCTATGATATGGGCCACTCAGGACACTTAGCACCATCTGCAGAAAAGAGCGAACAGGCAGCAGTGACAAATAAGCTCCACCTCTCAAGAACATGAATGTCTGATATAGCTTCACAAACACTCAAGCTCAACACCATTGTCAGCGTAGCTTCCAATATTTGTTTTCAAGAAAGCTTGGTTGCAGCCCACAGTGAAGCTTCAGCTGATGTATGTGAGTTCTAACCCTAGAAAAGCCACTGCAAGGACATCAGGTGCAAAATGTGCAGGAGAGGCTTGCTCATACCCGCAACAGTAGTACCCTCCACGAGTACATGCGGTCTGATGAGTGATTATCTGATGAGTGAACATCAACACCTGTATTTGCGCTACTGAGGGCTGCGTGTGACGCAACCTCAACCCGAACCCTACACCTTGCTAGCGTGCCAGCTCTTAGTCTTGCACTTTCCAGGACGCGTTCGTTTCAATGCTGGTGTCGTTCTGATATGCCAACAAGAATGCGGAGCCCAATGACAGATTCCGTCTTGGCAGGCGCCTGGAGACTAGGCATGGATCCACCATTCAAAAGCAGATTGATGAGTGAGTGACAGAATTTGCGAGACATCTCTCCTCGGATGCAGGGTAATAGAGGCACGTGCTGATGTGAGGGGCGATGAAGCATAGCGATTGATGGCCATAGCAGTACAGACGTAAGCCAAGCTGGCCTAGTTCAAATCGATCCATACCTGCTTCATGGCAAGCTCTATGTTGACGTTTGTCTTGGCGCTGGTGGCAAACCAGCTGTCGACTTGATACTTCTCACACAGGCGATCCAGGGTGGCCTTGCTGAATTGCACCTGCAGGAGAGCACACAAGGACACACAATGGGGTCAGCGCGCTCCTAAAATTGGGCAGTGCATTTCCAGAATAAGGCTGCAATCATTCAGTGGCAAAACGAGAACCAAAAAAGCCTTTTGCCAAGTTCTTGGCTGATGCTGGGAAAATGCACCAGAGCAGCAGTTGAAAAAGGGAATACTTCTGCACATTAAAGCAAACCAGCACTGCCATCGGTATTCCACAATGGTTACTTCAAACCACTCGTGCACATTTTGAGTGCTTCAAAGCCATGATGATGCCATGCACTTGAGCCTGATGTACAATGCTGCCAGGTGGTGGCAGTTAACACTGAGCTGTAACTTACCGACCAGCAATGCCTGGGACCAGTGTGCAACTGACATATGAAACCCCTGCAAAATACACACAATGCCTGCCACAAGCACACAACCCGGTGAGTCAAATGAATTTTGTCACAAAGCCATAGCCGCATGAGAAGCTCAAACAGGTGTTGACTACACAAGAAACCAGGGTTGCTTGCTCAAAGGATGTTGCTTTGCACTCACCCCTTCTTCACCAAACATATCTATTTTGTTTGCGAGGACCACCACAGCTATTGGCGGGCTCTCCGTCTGTTGCCAGCCAAACATGTGTGTACAGGGGCAGCATTGCAGCTTCTGGTGAGCAGGGCTGGCCATGATGACATTAAACGACGTTCAACAATGCGATCCAACAACATGAGACGCGATGGCCATTGCTGTTTCTCCGGTAATGCTGCAATCAACAGCACATTGGTTTCAAGGCAGACACAGCCAAGCATGGCTACATCACAAATAATAACGTGCATGCTGCCACAACAGCATGTTCACATGAAGTGCATGAGAGTCCATTGGTGTGAACAGCGCTTGGGCGCAGCTACTACAACAATGACATTAAAGCCGTGACAAAAAGGCAGCTGATGTTGTGCAAGATGTAAGCACAAAATGATCTAAAATAGTGGTCCACTAATCATCAACTGGTTTAGTGGTGGTACGCTGTAGCATGAGGTTGGCCACGTCAGAACAAACAACAAGCAAAACTTGATCGACTCCGTTTAGTGACCTGCCTGCAATGGCTACACGTGCTGCCACTGCCATCAGCGCCATCATATAACAATGCGCACGCTGTGGACTCAACCAACTTCAATTGTATACAACACTCTACGGTCAGCGAACCTGCTCCATGCATTCAAATCTGTGAATGCTCTGGCATCAAAACTCATGTCACACCAACAACATGGTGCAGCCAATTAGAAAACATGCCCAAAAAAATGCCCAATCTGTGGGGTGCTAAGAGCTCACTGGACACCGCAGCTGGACAACACATCTATTTGACTATCACAATGTATGCTACTTCACAATGGAAGTACAATGATGCAGTAGCAACATGCATGTCTATACAATGGCTTCGGCACGAGCGCCGTCCACTGCACCAAATTTGCCACTGCGTGCAATTATTATGTATGCTACATAAGTAAAAGGAAGGCCCTCCCTGATACCTCCGGAGGTAGGGGGCAAGGGACCCCTACTGCGTGTGGACGACTAGGTTAGTACGATGTAGTACCTATGTACTTGCATACCTGAGCAACGGTTTCGTCAATGCGCGCCTTCCACTGCAACATCTTTGCCACTGTGTGCATTTATCATGTAAGCTACACAAGTACTTTTGATTCGTTTTCATACGCTACACAAGTACAATGCAGAAGCTAGCTACATACATACCTGAGCAACGGTTTCGTCAATTAGCGCCTTCCACTGCAACATCTTTGCCACCGTGTGCGGCTGCGTGATGTCCACCACAATGAAGGCCCCGTGCACCCCCTGGAAGTGATTCCCATTCACCTGCTGCGTCCCCTCCTTTTTCTCCGCCAAGTTCCACAGCGCTAACCGCACCATCTGCGCAACCAGAGACCGAGAGGGTACGCGTGGGTCGCAGGGAGAAAGCTGCAGCATGGGCACTGAAATTGAGCGATATGCAGCCTGCAACATAGCTGATGGATAGCATACAAGCGTGTGCAAACCAAACCACATTCAAACAGCAAGCATGCAATCTCATTTAGGGTCATTCATGCTTCAGTGGCGCGGCTCGTGATTTTAACCGGTACGGACTTAGCCATAGCCATACTCAGCGGCCATGCCTAATGAAAACAAAGCCGCAGATGCAGCACGTGAATTGGTGGAAAGTTGAGCTTGAGTACGATCTGCCGTGCTGTGCCAAGTAATATAAACGAAAACGAATCAAAAGATTGTAGACATAAACAATCGCTCCCAGAAACCAATCAGCCTATCTGAGCATCATAAGACACTGATGTTGGCACCTCAAATGCAAGCCTGCTTGATCGCTATCGACCAGGCAGCGACATGCAATTTGCGGCATTCACAGCTTGAAGCTAATGAGTCCGCAAATCAGTACTAACACTCAGGCGCACGTGCACACGCGCAAGCGAATGGCATTGCCATTGCAGAAAGTTGTAATGCACACCCGCACTGACCTGAGTGCCTACGGTAATTGACGTCTGACTGAAGTCAACTGCCACCGTCGGTTTGTGCGCAGGATCAAATCTGTTGCTGGCAAAGCGCTGTGTCACCGCCGTTTTTCCTGTTGCGCTGTCGCCCAGCAGCAATATCTTGAGCTTTGCAGGCCCCAGGTGAGGGCTGTCATATTTTTCGGCTCTGCAGACACACACGCAAACATGCGGTTGTGACAAAATCAAGCACAGGTTTGGACGCAGATGTGCACACAGAATGCTAAAGCAGGACGACTAACAACAAATGTCATGACAATGCTGCAGCCAACGTACAACCAGCATGGGATCTTGAGTAAACAAAAGGACCCTTGTTGTAAGGGTAGTGACGTCCTCGCCTCATGTACTTGCCGGTGCCGCAATTCACTGCGCACAACTCACTGCACTGCTGCGTCACATCTTGTTGAAGTTCTCTACTCGTTTTGCCTGCACCGCACTCCAGCATTATGTTACAGCTTTGTTATGAAAGATAGCTTGTCAAACCCTTGCAATAGGCCTTGTTGATTGTCAAAGAAGAAAACAACACGCTGCAGAGAGTTGCAGATGAAGTTGTTGGTGCATTACGCTTACGCATGGGCTTCCCGGCTTGAACTTCATTGAAAGTGGCTCACGGTATTCACTTGCACCCTTGACTTGTGGCGTGCACATGCGACATACCTGCTAGAACGCCTGTTCATGACCGCCGGCTCCAGTGATATTCTGCAAACAAAACAGCACACAGCGCCGCGATCAGAATCTGAAACTGCAAAAAATGTTCAACTTGTTGGCCCGACGTTGAGTCCTGGTAGCAGCTGTCTGCAAAGCTAGTCAGGGGAGCAAGGATATTATGAGCACCGCTGCTTGTGATAAGCAGCAGGGCAGGCACAACACACACCTTCTGAGGTCCTTCTCCCTTGAATTGCTGTCATGTTGATGTGGCACTGGCGAAGTGTCTGCGCCGCCGCGCACGGAGGCCTTGCGGGGCAGAGCAGGCGGCGCCATTCGTGCTGGTACCAGTCACTACTACTTATGGTCAGTTGCCTCTTTGCATCGCCAGCACACACCGCGTCTGTGTCCTTCCCGCTCGATGGTGAATCTAACTCTGAGTCTGTGAGTCTCCCTGGTACGGTAGGTACAAAAGGCTCCAGACAAAAAGACGCTCATGCAAAAGCAAGGTTCTCAAGACAAAAGGAGCATGATGGTGCGGTGCGCAGCGCTCTGTGTGGCGGGTCTCGTGACCGGGGTGACCTGCTTCGTCCCACTGGGCCCTGCCCTCTCTACCGTGCGCAGGTCAGCCTTGAGTCCGCGCGATCATGAGAGCGGCTCGATTACAAATTTTGGATCCTGTGGCTAATCAGCTTCCACCGGCCACCTGATCGCATCTAGAGAGCTGGCCTGACTAGCCTAGTCACTTGCATAGATTTGTCTAATCTCTCAAGGCTGCCAGACCTGTCCTTGACCCTTAGGTTGAAGTACGCCGTATCCTTGCTGGGAAGAAGCCTAGTGCTGCCGAACCCAGCTCTGCCGGCATAGTCGCAAGGCGTGACTGTGTCTCAGCCTCTACAACTTCATTTCGACACGCTCGCTCGTCTGGGTGTCTCCCTTTGATGTTTTGACGCCGCCACCTTGTGTCACTCCTTCCATCAGATCTCCTTCATATGGCACCTGCACAAGAATGAGCGCTTCGCTGACCGGTGACCCCATGCTGAAGCCCCTGGGTGCCGATGACTATATGGCAGTTGGACTGGCGCTTTGCTACGTCATGGGGGAGTCAAACAAGCCTGAAGGTGCGATGTATTTGCAGTAAATTCTCTTGTGTCATCTGTGGTTTGGCTTTTTGCCATGCATCTGTGTCACAGCATCTTCTTGGTCCATGGCGTTTTTGACTAGCAACGTCAAACCATAAATTACTTGTGCGCCTCTTCTTACTCCTGCCACTTCATGAATGGGCAGGTCCCGGATTCGTCAACATAATTTGCTTGGCCTCAATCACAAAGTTAACCATGTGTTCTTGACGCATAAGTACATTTTTCAGAAAACTCACTTGCATGCCAGTCACTACATGTTCAACACATCGTTCATTCAATCATTCATGTCATTCATTCATAATTGCGGCTTCACGCGCGTCCTGGCTTTCTCCTTCTGCTGAATGGTGATCACCAATGCAGCAATGCAATCGCCAATGCACGTGCCTGTGCTCGCACGATGTTGCTGTCTGCTGCAGAGCAATATGTGTTTGAACCGCTGACGGCTGGCACTCTGGAGACCATTCACCTTGGCGTGGAGACCTCTTACAAATGTGTCATGGGCCTCAAGGTGAGCGTCGCATGATTTGATTAGGGTTGGTCAATTGTTGAGATTTCATTTATGGTACGGAGCAATTTTTGTATGTGCATGTTCACCACAAGTACAAGGTTTATCATAAGTCCAGGTTTGGCAATTGCACGAGCAGAACGTGCACGTCCCGCCATCAGCTTTAAGTCAGGGGTGTTAATTGATTAAACCATGACCAAAACACACAACAACATTGTCCATATCTTGCAGGTGTAGGCTTGCGCGTGAGTAGAGCCCAATGCCCCCGCCCGCCTCATCATCTTTCACAACAGAACATGCAAGACGCCCAATGTCGCCTCGAACGCACTTGTGGTGTTTGTTCTGCATCCTGCCAGCCAAGGCCTTGCGACTGGGACAGTGAACGCCTGTGGCAGCAATCACTTCACTGCCATAGCGTTCAGTCTGATGTGCCATAGTCGCACCAGTGTTGTCTGCAGAGCTGTTTCTTGCCAACCAAATGCTTGCAGCTGCTGCTGCTGCAGCCACTGCCCCCTGAGAAATTATCTGACATCAGCCTCTCAGATGCTCTCGAGAGAGGTGGCGAGCAGCAAGCTTGGCGGTATGTGTTGGTTACAGACGTGTATGTTGCATGCTCTTTCTGCTCACAGCTCAGGTTCAAGGCAATCTCCAAAGGTCTGCTTAACGCCATGCTTTTGATACCAACGTGCTTGATTCAAGGCTGTGGGCTCGCTAAAATGGTTTCATTGTTGATCATCTCCCTCGCGACCGTTGCATGCAGGCCGGGGACTACTTCATTGGCGACCCTTCAGCGCCCACGGGAGTCAATGTTGAAGTTCTGTCGCCTCTGCTGCAGAATGGCGAAAACGCAATCGTAAGTAATTTCTTACTAGTGTACCCTCACCGCAACGCCGCACTTGTTTTGAGTGTTTGGAACCAGAAGCTTGCTGCTTTGAACCACCAGAAGCTTGCTGCTTCGCAAGCAACTTAGTGATGCCTTGCCTGTCTGAAGCATGCATCCAAGCAATCCTGTGCTGCATGTGGTGCAGATAACTTTGGCATGCACTGCATCCTAAAACTCAAGTTTCTACCATCCAATGTGCTAATGATGTCCACACATAAGGTAACTGTGAGTGATGAGTAATGTGTCATGTCAGCAGCGGTACATATGGGCACCAGTGTAGAGTGTCGAACAGCAATATTATGAATGTATATCCTAGCTAATGACAGCTACATAAGCGTGCTTGTGACAACTTTTGTAATTCGTGCAAGCATTTATCACAAACACACCTCATCGATGTGCAGTTTTCTGACAGTTCATCTGGCGCAACACATGTGATCCGCAACTGCTTTGCTACACCATCTCTGAACCACTGCGTGGAGGTGTTTTGGCGACGTCATACAGCATCAGGCTCAGCAAGCGTTGCTGAAGTGCTTGCCATCTGCCTTGTGTTGTTGCAGCTCTGTGAAAACGCGGTGGAGCGCTCTCTGGCGGCGGCGCGTACCATGCGAAGGCGCAAGGAGGGACAGCTGGTGGCGGTCGGCGCGACGCGCTCTAACTTCAACTTCCAGATCGTGCGAAAGCGCATTCTGAACCAGGTGAAGAGGGGGCTCAAATCTCATCATCATGCGATTCCAGAGCCTGCATGCATGCTTCATAATTACTTGGCACACAGTGTCTCATAATGCAATTGGTTCAATGCACTGCAGCAACTTCCAGGTTGAACGAAAGCACGTCACAGATCATAATGACACAAGGCACAGAAGGCAACTCAGAGTGCGCGTGGAGGATTCTGCAGCACTATGAAGCCTATATATCAATGAAGTAGTGCACTCATGCTTGCAATGTGCTCACAAGGTTTGCTGAGGATGCACGTAATGAACCGTCGCGCATGCAGGATGTTGCATGGCCATTGACCGTCGTGAAGCCTGCGCTGTGATACTGTCAATTCAGGATGTTGCATGGCCATTGACCATTGTGCTGCGATACTGTCACCTCTACTCCAGAGCACGATGTTTCTGCGCGCTCTTTTGTCAATCCTCTTTCACTCACTCCTCACAAGTACGCTGCATCAATGCCCTTGTGGTGCAGGTCTACGAGCCATCTTTTGCGGACAACGTGAAGCAGGACAAGTCCATTGACGTCTACGGGCGCGATGACGACAACGCTGCGGAAGTGGCAAAACTCGAGAACCTCTAGACGCAAGTACTCATTGAGTGCTCGTGCTCAGAGCTTGCCTTCAACTCTTGTGTTCTGTACTTACCATTGGTGCATTTTTCCACTACAGCGCCTCGCTAATGGCACGGGCTAGACTTTTTGTACCACAATTGTGCTTGTGAACGCCCCTCTACAGTATCTGCATCCTGTGGGCGGTGCTGCTTGCTGCTTGCTTTCTTTTTTTTCAAATGATTTCGTTTTTGACGGTTTGTATGAAACCAGATGCTCCCCACTCCAAGAAGCTTGCTGCGACTGTGACTGTGGCTTGTTCATCTTGAAAACGCACCCTGAAACATTATCACTGCACCCTTGAGCTCGATGGTGTGTCTTTTTCGTGAGTGCAAAGCTCGCTTTGCCAACGCGAGTCAAACCAGATGTCATCTGGCGGTAGCCAGGTTTGGTGCGCACCGATGTGACCGGCTATATTACGCAGCCGTACAGCTGGCGAATCAGCGCGCAGGCTACAGTTTGCTCCTGTCTCACAGCTTAGGTCTAAAAGCTCCTGTCTCTGCCTCACGGCTCAATCACGCCAACGTGCGTACGCACCATCCCCCGTGCAATCAGGCAACATGCTAGGTCACCTGCATTTGTCAGCAATGCCTATCGTTTGCATGCACATACCAATCCCGTCGGGCTGCTTTAGACAGCGTCAGCTCCAGCAGGCAGCTTCACCTGCCAGTGTCTACAGAAGCGAGATGTGATTTCCAGTTCGTAGGGACCTGAGTTGCTGCTCGATGATGGTGGTGCGAAGTGTGATGCTTGCTGGGACAGCTAACAGCGCGGGTGATGCTTGGTGGACGCCGGAGCGGCGGTAGCGGCATGCCATCCAGGGGGGGGCTGCTGTAAAGGCACCGAGGGAGCCAAATCACATAACCGTTCTCTATCACTGCAAGACCTGCTCGAGGAGCTTGCCTCAAATGCAAAGGGGGCGTGAGGGCGGCGACGAGCCGCAGAGGCAGCCCGGCTCGCCGCTGCAACCCCACGAGCTGGAGGAGTGGATGCAGCAGAGCGGTACCGGCTGGGACGAGGCGCCCAACAGGTTGAGAGCTTCCATGCACCAGCAGCAAACAGGTGAAGGGGAAGGCGAGGAGCGGCAGGAGGGCGGCGTCAAAGATGAAGAGAGCGAGGAATTATACGATGACAATCCCTACGTATCCGCGGCTGCTTCGCAAGGTGAGGATCCTGAGGATCTGGTGCGCAATCTTGCCGTTCTGCGATTCGGTGCATGTCGCTGAGGCCACTAGGTACTGTAGTACGTAGCTGCCGCATTGTGCGATGTAGACGGTGGCACATGTGCGGCAACGGCCTACTGAGCGTTCGGAACTATTGCGGCAAGGCTATTGACAAGCCATGATTTCCCTGTTGCTGTCCGTATGCGAGCAGGAGCTTCTTCTGGCGCCGCCGGCATGTACGGGAGCGAAGGCCGCGTGACCAGGTGCGCGTGCATGAGTGCTGCGACTGTTTAGTGTCACCAACTATAATGTCGATGTGCTACGAATGGGCGTCGCCATCTTGCCCCCTGTCACGAGCATAACTGGCGTTCCGCAAGGCATCTGACCAGTTTTAAAATCACGGGGCAACAGCCCTCTCTGTCCGGCGAGTCGGTCAGCTCCGCGATACAGTTGCAGTGATTGTGTCAGCTTACATGTACATGAACTCCAAGTACCGATTCATGTACATCGCATCGAGTTCGCATGATTGCACATCGTCGACCCTGTTTTTGACAGTTGGTGTTTTGTCGCTGCGATGCGAGGCTGCAGATCACGGGGGCGGCCACCGAAGCAGGCGATGTCGGACGCAGGGAGCGGGAGTGATGATGATGATGCATCACATACCTCAAGCACAGGAGGCAGGAAAAGGGCACCGGTGAGTGTCACACTGGAACCGCAGGTTCAGAATTAAGCCGAGTCAGTTGAAGTAGTAGGACATGCTCGGATCCCACACAAGAGGTCAGTCAACACCAGCATACATACAGTAACACTGGCGCTGCTTCCATGACGAGGACAGGCTGCCGACCGAGCTTGCGAGTTGCACAAGTTCCTTTAGAAGTGTTTGTCAGGGTTACACCTTCTGATGCCACTGTGGCCACATTGTGTGGGCACTGGAAGGCATATCTTAAACGGGTGTGAATGTGTCGACGTATCATCAGCGGCATCCATTTCGTCCGTGTATGCAGAGCTTGTGCTCATGCATGCACGAGACGTCACACGGTGCACGAGAGCGCCAGTCGCCCACTGTCTCTGAGGGCCCTTGAACGAGTTCAACTTATGTGACAGTGTTGTGTGGCAAAGCTGGCCATGTAGCTGCTGCTGTGCCTTCGTCGGTTGCAGCTGTCACGGCCGTGTGCCATTTGCATTAAGCAATTCGATTCACCACAACAATGTGGCCCGGTGAAGGCCTTGCTGGATCACTGCCCGTATACGCATGTAGTATAGTTGCTGCAGAGTCAAGCAGAAGCCCGAGCCCAGACAACACTTGCAGTGCGAGCACACTTTCTGATGCCGCAGCCTTGCTTCGCGAATGCACCTCGAATGCCTGAATGCTGCCAGCTCTGACCATACACGGAGCTGCAGCCCTACAGAGGCATTGTGTACCCTCCAGACTGGCGCCCAAGTTTCTAGGGCTCGTTTGTGGACCACTTGCGTCAGTGCTCTAACTCAAGCACAAGGCTACCGTAGCATTTTGGGCAGGTGATCTTATATGAATTGCATCTTGGCTGCTGGCCGCACAGAGCCTCTCATGAGAGTTAGCGTGTTTGTGGTAACCTGGTCCACAAATAAAGAGATCCTGACCCTGTTTTGACACCATGTAGGCATTTTCAGTCTGGTGGGCAGCTCGCGCCAGCCAAACAGAGTTACGCTTTGCAGTCACTCCTCATGTGGGCTGCACGCTTCAAAAGGCTGAACGCACAAGGACCCATATGGCTGCAACTTGCACAGTGAGACGCGCGAGCTTTGTCACCGTTACTGACAGCTCCATGTTGCACACTGCGTACCAGGATGGAGCTGCTGTTTGTGCGCAATGAGCATGCATCCTCTCCTCCACAACGTGGCGTTTCTGCTGCAAGTCACATGTCAATCTCCCTGCCGTATCATCCGTCCGTACTCACGCTTGTGTGTGTCCGCTACGGCACGGGCTGTTCCCTTTGCACGAAAGGATCAGTTGTGACTGCTTGCAATACCAGCTGCGGCAATGTGGAGTAATTTGGAGCTCAAGACAGCCATGTCAAGGAGATTGTGTTGTCAAGCACAACGGCTCACTCAACAGGTGGAGCCAACTTGCTCAGTGCACCTTTTCTGGCATGCATACCTGCTGGCGCCTTCACCAACAACAAGCGTGCTGCGCATGTTGCTGTTGGCCAGGCCGTACGACATCGGCTCTTCATGGATGACATAGCTCGCAACATATCGGCTTCTCAGCTGCGCAGCATGTTCCATCTGCCCCTCAAAGTGGCTGCCCGTGAGCTCAACGTCAGTGTGACCACCATGAAGCGGCTCTGCAGGTGAGCGTCACTTCCACTTGAAGATGCTCAATAAGAGTCAAAAAGAAGTGACTGGCCAATGCACATATCAGTCATCACCTACCCACGACTCGCACCTGCGCAGCGGTCAGCCAGTGCCATCGTTCATCGTTCTGTTTGGCAGACTGGTTGCAAGTAGTTGCCACATGCTGACCTGCATTCTAAGAGTGGGTTGTGGACAAACTTCATTTGCTTCATCTGCAGCACATTCTTTCTTGACCTCACCAGCAGTTCATTCAGTCCATTGTGGTTGCAGCATGGGCTTCATTTCCCTCTTAGGCATCGGCACCTCCTCTGCAGGATCATGCACAGGTGCCATCCACGATGCATCAGTGACGGCCACCATGACAGCAAAGCTCTCTTTTTTGTGACTTCAACAGTGGTTCCGTCCTTCACATGTGCGCAGACCTGCTGTGAGCTTAGTGCCAGCGACAACCAGCAATGCTCTCGGTCGGTCGGCCTTTGATGCAATTGCGACTACATTCGCCCTCACTGCAAATCTGCCGCGCGAAGCATTCCGCTGGGGTCATACACTTGTGCCAGCGAAGTGCTTTGATTGCCCTCAACTAACATACAAACTGCGCTTCGATGTTCGCTGCTGTCAGGCGGTACAAAATACCGCGTTGGCCTCACCGGCAGCTCAAGGGCATCGACGCGCGCATTTACATGCTGGAACAACAGATCAGGTATGAGACCTGTCATGTGCCGACAGTGCACATCAGCACAGCATCACACTTGCTCAAGCATCGAGCACTTTGGCTGTGATGAGAATCTCTCTCTACATATTTGCGTAAGTTGCCTGCTTTGCTCTTCACAAAGCGCGCCTGTCATCTGTCATTATGGCCTGTCATCTGTCATTATGGGTACACCAGCTGTACACCCTCGGCACAACTCATGGACTGCTGTTTGCTTCTTGAATGTACTTTTCACGGACTCATATGACGGTTTGTGATGCGAGTTGATGTCCTGAGGTCACACATCTGTTCTACATGACGTTGAAGTTCGCCATCACTACATCAACCAGTTTTGATTTTTGGGTGCAGTGAGCTATAAGGTCTTCAATGCGAAAAGGGCCTTCTGCAATGTATGCATCGGGGCAGAAGCATATAATGCCAATGGCAAATGTTGGATGACCATCGTGCCCTAAGCTTGCTGCTTGACACTTTGTGCCCTTGTCTGCGATGCAACAGGACCGCAATGACTGGTGAACATGGTGGTGCTGACAAGGCACAAGCGGCGCAAGAGCAAATACAGCAGCTATACCGGGTACGTGGGGTTACATGACGATGCTCAGCAGTGCACACAAGCCTTGAGGCAGCAGCGTCACCTGTTGTTACTGCATTACCACATTGCAAGCTGGGCCATGTACACAGAAGATCCCGTGTATGACATCGTGTTGCTGCGAGACAGACAGGACACTTGTCAGATCCGTCATCGTGCCTGTGGTGTTGCGGTAAGCATGCCAAGCAGCCCAGCTTGCCTGGAGTCACACAACCAGGAGACGACCAGTCGGTGCAAACTGAACTGAGGACACTGGGTATTGACAAACTGTGCAGGCCTCAGGTGACTTAGCGCGCGTGCATTTGTGCAGGGGCGCACTGGCAGCTGCGTCAATATGAGGGTCACACATGACAATCACTGTCTTCTTGCACAACGAAACCCGCTTCTGGCAGCTTCAGAGTTCCATGAACAAGTGCAGCTTCTTGTATACCGTCAACACTACCTCGTGAAATCTCACATCATGCCTGCGCCCCCCTGCCCTCTTCGTCTTTGCCAGAACCGTGCTCAGCTGATAGATGAGCACTCACCGGCGGAGGCCGGGGGCACCGCAGACAGCGCTGCCGCCGCCGCGGCCGCCGCCGCCGCTGCCGCTGCAGGCCTGCCAGCAGCGCCAATCGCTCCACCCCCTGTGCCGGTACCCAGCGCAGCCCCTATTCTCACCGTAGGAGGGCTCCACCAGCCGCCGGTGCCGCACGCTGAGAGCGACAACGAGGAGGCACACTTTGGCGCCACGGGCGGCTTCCTGGGCCCTCTGTCTGCCGCGGCGATGGCCGCCAGCAGCGGAGGCGGGCACATGCACGCGCGCAACCCCAGCAGCTCCAGCGATGATGTCATTTTCGGCATGGCGCGCATCCGCAGCGCCGCCGCCGCCGCAGCTGCGCCTCAGCAGCCGCCCACGATGGGTGCAGCGGGGGGCTCTGCGGACTGGGGGGAGGGGGACATGCGGGGGATGCCGATGAGCAGCATGCCCGCACACGCAGTGCATCGGCGCGCTGAGAGCAGAGACGTGCTTGGCGAAGGACCGATGGGCATGCCTTGGCGCGTGAGCGCGCTGCCGCAGCCGCAGCTTGCGCCGCAGCAGCAGGGCGGCGGCATGCACGCTGCTGCTGTTGCCGCTGCCGCCGCCGCTGCTGTCGCTGCCGCACAGGGAATGCCATCTCACTACCCACAACAGCAGCATCACCACCACCAGCAGCAGCAGCAGCAGCAGCACTACGAGCACCAACAGTATCAGCAGCAGCTGCCACCACAAAGCAGCCTGCAGTTGCAGCTGCAGCAGAGCGCCTATCACCAAGGAATGCAGCAGCAACAGCAGCAGCAGCAGCCAATGGGGATGCACCAGCCACAAATGCAGCACCACCAGCAACAGTCGCCGCCGCCGCAGCATCCCATTGCACCGCCACAGTTCTCAGCGGTGCACCAGAGCCTGCACCAGCCCGCGCACCACACAGCACCAACTGACACGCAGCAGCACCAGGCGCAGATGCAGCAGCACCTGCAGCAGCAGCAGCAGCAGCAGCATGCTCAGTTGCAGCAGCAGCAGCATCATGCTCAATTGCAGCAGCAGCAGCAACAGCACCACCACCAATATCAGCAGCAGTACCAGCAGGTGCAGCAGCACCACCATTACCAGGAGCACTCGCCGCCGCTGCAGCCACAGGCGCAGCCGCTGCCGCAGCAGCAGCAGCATGAGCAACAGTCGCCTCCCTGGGCCTCTCCGCAGCTGCAGCTACAGCAGCAGCACCAACAGCAGCAGCAGCAGCAGCTGCAGCAACAGACCCCTCCGCCCCCGTCAACCGGTACGACGCCGCCGCCTGCAGCGGAAGGCTCGGCTGGGCAAGCGCCCTACTCTGGCCGCATCGTGCAGATGTGACAGTCCAACATCTAGCGCGCACGGTGCGAGCAGAGGAGGGCTCAGCGTGACGGGGGCTTTACCATGTATACATCTTTTATTTTCGGTGCGCTGGCGTTACCGTAACATCACGTCAAGGCTGTGGCAGCAGCTAAACTAGGCAACATCAAAGCGTTTTTGGCGTATACGGGGTGGGCTCGTGAGAGCTGGCACAGGTCGAGGGGGGTGGCTTGGCTTTTCTCTGTGTTTGCTTGCATTGCATGGTAAGTGTTGTTTGTGCGCCCCCCCCTCTCCCCCCTTGCGCCCCCTTCCCCGCAAACCCCAATGTGGACGTTCCCGTGCGTTACAATCCTCGGCCTTCATATATGAGTTTTGCACCGCACATCGTTGTGCGCGTTCTCCCCCACCATCCATCCACCTTCTGATGCGTGTGTTGCCTGTGCTTTGGATCATTTTCGCAATTTGTTGTGCATACTTTGCTGTGTTGCAATGCTTGAGTCCTGCCATCATTGGCGATGTACCTGTGCACCATGGCAGGCAGCAGGCTCACAACCTTTGAGCCAGCTGTACACCAACCCTTATGTTTCTGAGCGCCAATGCATGGATGCTTCTGTGATACCCTTTGGAGCATTTTACCAAGCCTGATTGGCATGCCTTTTTGGTTGAGTATGCCCGAAACCCCTGCAGTACTCCTGGGGTTTGACGCTGCACCAGTTGGCAAAGTTGGGCGCTTAGGCACTGTGCAGCCTGCTAGCTCTGTGCCTGCTTTCATGTTACCAACATATTGTATCTGGGTCGGAACGGAAGCAAGCAGTGCAGCATCCCATTCTATAGCTCTGTACAAGCACCTTTGCAGGCTTGACTGATGACATGACGAATTATGCTGTGACGTCTTTTGTCAAAACAAAGCATCAACGAGGCAATCTGATGCATTATACACAGCCTGTGGCACGGTTGCAGCTTGAGGCGGATCAGCGGCCTTGTCAGCATCACACGCTCGAGATGAGCAGCACGGAACTAGTGCAGGAGCTGGTGATGGGGCAGAGCAGGGACACGCTTGCAGCGGCAATGGCTAGCTTGACCAGCAAGCATACAGTGGGCACCTGCTGTGTTTCAGGTGTACATGAAGTGGTCTTGTGATGCATTTCATTGAAACAGAGCGTTCACGATGCGACCTGATGCATGATACACACCCAAAGTAGTGTCGTACAGGTACCAAGACGCGTTGTATTGACAACACCTGGGCGCACACAACGGACACAAGCTGAAAACAGCTGTGTGTTCCAGATTTCTAGCTTTACCGTGCAACAGCTTGATATCTTCCCTCTTGATCAATTTGCTGCAGCGGACTGCAGGTGGAGAAGTGAGGCCATATTTAACACTGACACTCCCTTGTCTGCTTGACCCATAGGTGCAACGGGGAGTAATCAAGTGATAATTTGCAAGAGCAGCAAAACCATGTTCTGTGCAATGTGCGAGAGAACGCACACAAACATGCACACACTCCTATGACTCTGACTTCGCTCTTCGATGACTTCGACATTCGTGCTGTTGCCTTCGCTTTGTCTGCACAGGCGCCAGCAGTTGCTCTTGAAAACCTTCACCATGATGGGCATGTAATTGGGCACCACGGCTAGCCAATGCGTAGTGGCACAAACCTCGCTCAGCTGAGCTAATCCAAGCTCGCGACAGGCTCGGACTTCATAGATCAGTAGTGCCCTAACACTGTTGCTAGAGGCAAAGCGTTTGTTAACGCCATCATGATGAGTTGAAGGCATTTATTCTTCACATCCTGCCAGAGAAAGAAAGGAGGCCGCGACGGATGCAGCTAAGACTTGAAAACAGTATGTAGCTGGTTACTCAAATACTAGCGGCAACACAGCAACGCTGTATGGGCGTCAGCGCAGCACCACACACACCCGCTATAACGATGCATCGCCAAACGGAGGGTCGTGTGACGGCAAACTCGGAACGTCGGTGTTGAGGCTAAGGCCCGAGCGAGCAGACCGCGAAGCAAGCCATGGTCTGCCTGAACACGGAAAATTGTGATGCCGCTTCACCCCACCCTGCTTCGTCTGCCGTCGTCTCGCCGTCGGTCTCTCTTGTTTTTGACTCGGTCATCTCCGAGTCGGAGATGGTTTCATGTTTGTGTGATAGATGTCAAACCACCTTCACAACACCTACCCAGGAAGACGCGTGTGTGAGCAGCACACGCCTCGCAGGAGCGTTCGGCACCATGGCGGTCCCCGATAATCTGCTGCGCCCCACGACGCAGCGCGTGATATGGTCCGGCACCCTGCTCGCGTTGCTGTTTCTGTTCAGCATCCTGGTGACCACCGTCCCGGAAGGCCGCGATGACTTGCTGGGCCCGGCGCTGCCGACGTCTGAGATTGATGAGATTGACACTGGCGACACGGCTTGGATGAACACATCGACCGCGCTTGTGCTGCTCATGGTAAGTTTTCACGCATGAACTGTTTTCTTCACCTCTCCTTAGTTGTGGTCAACATGCTAGCACAGGATACTGGCACGCGATCACTATATGCCCTCCGCTGCTGCCCTGTCTGACGTCAAGTCGTGTGCTCCCTGTTGCTTCTCAGACCCCCGGTCTCAGCTTCTTCTACGGCGGTATGGTGCGGCGAACAAGTCTCATCTCCACCCTGCTGCAATCGTTTGTCATCATGGGACTTGTCCTAGTGCTATGGGTTATCCTGGGCTTCAGTTTGGCTTTCGGCGAATCCTGGAACGGCGTGCGGATCATCGGAAACCCGTCGCAGTACTATTTCTTCAGGGATGTCGGCGCCCTTCCCAACCCGGAGTAAGTGCCGCTCAACTCGTGCTCGATGATCAGCATGCCCTGTTGCTGCGATGATCTGTCGCGATGTTTATTTACTGTTTGCTTGTGCTTCGCTGACTCATTGCCGTACACCTTGCCCTCACTGCTGGCTTTTCCGTGCCTGTCTGCTGTCATCTCCGCGCAGCCTGGCGCCCACTATCCCCTTCACCACCTACGCCATGTTCCAGGCCACCTTCGCCATGATCACCCCGGCGCTGTTCACTGGAGCTGTCGCTGAGCGTGTCAACTTCAACGCACGTGAGTCCACGCTGTCGTCATGTACCCTATTTTGTCATTCGAGCGAGTCTTGTGGCAGTTGCCCGCAGGACGTGTTCAACTTTTCTGGTGAACGTTCTAGGTCACATCAGAGATCACCTTGCACACCACAATTATAGTGTCAATGTGACATCTGGTGTCTTTTTCGCACATGTCCTCATGGCTTTGTTACTTTACAATCCTAGTTGTGCAAGTGATGGCCTTGGAGTACACCATCAAAGCCTGGATCAAAGCCTTGTGGGTTTTCTTCCACTGCATTCAATGATGCTCGCCACGTACACATGGTTGTGCCCTTTTGATGCTGTACGCACCCCAACCCAACCCTGACATCACGAGTCGTCAAGTGCTGACACGGCCGCGCGTCACATTGGCCTCTCTTGTGACAGTTATGCTCTTCGTGGGCATCTGGCACTTCCTGGTCTACTGCCCCCTCGCGCACATGGAGTGGTTCCCCACCGGCCTCATCCGCAACTTTGGCCACAAGGACTTTGCAGGTGGCACCGTCGTACACATGTCCTCCGGTTACACGGCCCTCATGCTGGCGCACCTGACTGGCAAGCGCAGCGCTGGCGCCTCGCACCACACTCCCGCGCACGTCCCCTACGTCATGCTCGGAACGGCGCTCCTGTGGTTTGGCTGGTTCGGCTTCAATGGCGGCAGTGCCGTTGCTTCCGGGTACCTGGCGTCTCAGGCTCTGGTCACCACCAACGTCGCCACCGCGACGGCGCTGCTGGCATGGATTCTGTGGGACTACATACAGGTCAATTGCCATTGCGTTTATGGTTTGCCTTCAATGTGAATGCGTTTTTTTCCTTGCCGGTTGAGGTTCAGTGTGCTTGGTTTGGAACACTTTTGGGACCTTGCCCCCGGAAAGGGAGATTGGATACGTTGAGGCGAAGACAGTTGGAACCAAAAAAGTGTCATTGCACAGTGACTGTTGCTGGAATCGATCCGAATTGCGGCTTGACTCCTCACTAATTCAGCTGTTCACATCTATGTCTTTGTGGCTGTCAAAGGGACGAGGTATTATATTGAAATGACAATAGTGAGTAGCAACATCATTTAGGCTATGCACCACTATGCATAGGTAGGTGTCCCTGTTCA